>CAKKXW010000002.1:40357671-40529542 GCA_920937365.1 Sphaerophoria rueppellii
AAGCTTTACAAACAACTGAAAAATATAATTTTGATTTTTCAAAACATAATTATTTCCTGACTCATATACATCTAAATTTCATTAAATTATTCAAGTATTTTCTCATACAAAGTATTTAACACCTTTTTAATAGCCATTATTTCTGCATGGATTCTGGGATAAATCTAAAGTTGTCTAAGGTAGTTGTATGACCAGTGTTGTTATTGATCTATTGAGAGGTGGTTCTTAGTCTTACACATGAGTTAGTTGCCACCATTTTGGAGAAGATGTCAAGAGGTGTTAGGTTTAAAAGCACTTCCAAGGCTGCTGTTGGTGTTGAGCGAAGTGCTCCTGTGATGCACATACCTAATAAGTTTATTTAGATTTACCAACTTGTCCAGTGCGATCCACCATACAACTTCATAAATGAGTATCAGTCTGATTACCGAAGTCTATAGCCAGTGGGTTATTTTAGGGGAAAAGCCCATTTTGGGCCTATGGCCTTTTTACAAGTAAAAAACGCTACAGTAGCAATTTTCACTCTTTCATCAATATATGCCTTCCAATTCAGTTTTTTGTCTAAAATGAGGCCTAAATATTTGACTTGGTCGCTTAAGTGTGGGTTAATCTGAGGAACTTTGTACCTTCTCGTAAAGAGTACTAGTTGTACTTTATGTGGATTGACGTCCAAGCCACACTGTTTAGCCTAATTTGTCAGCCTATTTAAGGCATTTTGTAGGAGTTGCGAGAGAACTTGAGGATGTTTCCCAGATACAGATATTGCAACGTCGTCAGCATAGGCAATCACCTTGAAACCCTTTGCTTCCATTGAAGTTAGCAGGTCGTTTTATACCATGTTCCATAAAAGTGGTGAAATTACCCCGCCTTTTGGGGTACTTCGATTCACCATTCTGGTGGTAGTAAAACTTCTCATGCTGGAAGTTATTGTCCTGCTATTAAGCATGGGATTTATTAGGTCCTTCAATATCTAGGAAAACTAATAGGTTATATTCTCTGTATTTGAGGGAATATTCAATGCTACGTACCAGCGAATGAAGTGCTACTGATTTTCCCTTAGAGTACGCATGTCGAGCTGTGGAAATAAGACATGGTTTCAAGAGTTATGTCTGATGTTAATTTCAATCAATCTTTTCAATGTTTTAAGAAGGAAGGATGACAGGCTGATTGGTCGTAGATCTTTAGGGTTAACGTGAGAGGGTTTCCCTGCTTTAGTAATGAAGACTACTTTTGACATTCTCCAGGCTTTTGGAATATATCTCAGCCTTACACAGCTAGTCAGAATGATCTCCAATGGTTGAATGATCATGTCAGAGAATTTTTGCAATTCGTCCGGATTGACACCGTCTGGTTCTGGAGATTTATACGGATCAACGCTATCTACAGCCCATTGCAGTTTGAGGCTTCTGAAGCATTTTCTTTTTTTCCACAGAACTTTCTCCAAGAAGACCTCTTGCTCTTCCTTAATTCTTTCTTATATTGCTTTAGAGCTTTTTTGTACAAGTCCCAGTCAGAGGGAGATCTAGTGTACTTAGATCTATTGAAGAGCTTGCGACAACTCTTCCTGAATGGTTCTAGTTCTTTGTACCACCAGTGAGGTTTCTTTTCACCCTTTAAAATGGTTACAAAACATGAAGTCCTCATTAGTTCGTTGAGGGCTTCGGTGAGATTATTCACAGAAAGGTCTAATTTATCTTTGTTGGAGGAGCTTTTGAGAAGGTTGTGGTCAAGCAAGTGTGCTAGTACCTCCCTATATCGTTCCCAGTTTGTATTACGGTGATTGCGAAAACCCGTAGACATATTTGCCACATCATTGAGATCAAACTGAATATATCTGTGGTCAGAGAAGGAGTTCTCTTTTGAGACATGCCAGTTTGAAATCAGATTATAGATCGAGTCAGAGGTAAGTGTAATATTAAGTACCTATTTCCTGTTCTTGGTTATAAATGTGGGTTCATTACCAATGTTACAAATAAGTAGGTTTGTGCTTAGTAGGTAATCAAATAAGAATTCACCTCTTTCATTAATGTCAGAGCTTCCCATACCGTGTGATGGGCGTTAGCGTCCGATCCAATAAAGATACCCACTTTCTTAGTTTGCGCGCCCGCAATAGCTTTACTTAAAGTGTCTCCTGGGATTTGGCTGTCGTGACCAAGGTAAGACGATATAAGCCAATAGGTGGCTTTATCTGTTGTTAAGCCGTAGTAGTGTCCTTGTCGCTGTAATTGGGGATTAAATATACATTTAAGTCTTTTTTTACTAGTATACATGACCTTGGTTCAACTCTTTTCGATGCATATAAGACAGATAGACTTGGTTTTGCCCAAAAAAGGCACGTGAGTTTTTAAAACCATTTCTTCGTTTCAGGTACCACACTCCAAATGTAGTCTACATCAAAACTGAAGATCCTGATTTGCCTGCGTTCTACTTCGATCCCCTGATCAATCCAATATCCCATCGGCATTCCGTGAAGGTGAAAATTCTGCATAATAAATTTACGTGCTTTTAATGTTCTAATTTTTGTTTGAAATTGAAAACAGATTCCCGAACCAATGCCAGACGACGATGAAGACTTTAGTCTGCCCGATGAAGTGCAGCCATTCTTGCAGGACACACCATTGTACACAGACAATACGGCCAATGGTATATCACTTCTCTGGGCGCCACGTCCATTCAATTTACGGTCTGGGAGATCTCGTCGAGCAATAGATATTCCCCTGGTTAAGGCTTGGTATAAAGAACATTGTCCACCAGGCCATCCCGTTAAAGTTCGTGTGAGTTATCAGAAATTGCTCAAATACTATGTGCTGAATGCTCTTAAGCATAGAAAACCAAAACCACAGAAAAAGAGGTAATAAAATGATTTTTACGTCGGCTTGTTATTTAATTTATTTTGCTTTCATTGTTTAAGGTATCTCTTCCGATCATTTAAGGCGACCAAATTTTTCCAGACAACAACACTTGATTGGGTTGAGGCTGGCCTACAAGTGTGTCGACAAGGATACAATATGTTGAACCTTCTTATTCATCGCAAGAACTTAAATTATCTTCATTTGGATTATAATTTCAATTTGAAACCAGTCAAAACACTGACAACAAAGGAGAGAAAGAAGTCGCGTTTCGGAAATGGTTAGTTGAGCAATTACTTTTATTCATTTTTTTGTTTTTGTTTTTTTGTAATGAGCACGCATTCAAGGGGTTCTTATTCCCTTTATATGCCAAAGCACAGTGCGAGCGTTAAGGAAAGTGAGATAGACGGAAAGAGTTAACGATGAGGTGTCGGTTAACATTGGTCTTGAATTTTTGAATATTGCAGTGACTGGGGAAGACAGAGTGTGGAAGAAAATTCCACATTCCTGTAGTACGGCTAAAGAACGATTCCCTGAACATAACCGTACGTCCGAAGTTGGACTCGAGGGTGAATTAATGGGCATTCCTGGAGGCGCGGGTATAACGGTTGAATATCTTGAGGGGAGAAATGCAACTAGCTATTTCACTAGATCATATACCGTTGAAGTATCGGTAGAAGAGGATGAGGCATGAAACATTACGTCGATGTTAGAGAGACGTAAATGTCTCAATGATGGTAGGGTCACCAATCATCTTAACTGCTCTGCTCTGTATACTGTCCAAAAGTCTTAAATACGTCACTGGAGCACAAACCCAAATGTGGGAGTTGTACTCAAGCTTTGGACGTATGTATGTTTTATAGATGGTAGCCAGATCAGAAGGGGAAAAGATCTGTTGCAGCGTTTTAAAAAAACCTAAACATTTTGCGGTATTTTTGGCAACATCGCGTATGTGATCGCTCTACAAGAGGTGGTCGGTGATGCCCATACCGAAAAACTCGAGATGTTTGGTTTCAAAGATGCAAGTGCCACTCATGGACAGTGGCAAGGGGGGTATGTCTCGCTTTGACGATACTAGATAGCATAGTGTTTTCGAAGCATTAAACTCTACGCGGTTATTAATTCCCCATTGAGTTTAATGAGCTTATCATATTTAGCCGTTGAAGTTGCACATCCGAAGAGGAAGGATTTAAGTCTGGGAACGAATATGAAAAGCTAAGGGTACTATCGGCAGCGAAACAATGAATTGGATTAGAAGTTGCAGACAAGAGATCATTTATGAAAAGGAGAAAGATGGTCGGAGACAAAACGGAGCCCTGGGCCACACCAGCATTTATTTTGTGGGTTTCTGGCTTGAACCCGTCCAATGTAACTTGTATAGAACGGTTCGATAGAATATTTCTAATCCAATGAAGGAGGGACTCATCGGTACTGAAAGCACGCATTTCCGATAAGAGAGCCTGGTGACAAACTCTATCAAACTCTTTTGAAATATCAAGTGGAACAATCTTACTTTCTCCACAACGATGTAAAGATATCATCATTTATCGTGGAAAAATGCTTTTTAAATCAGCCGTTCGGGATCGGAATTAAATTTTTGATCCCCTCAGTTCTTCACACTGTGTTGTTGAAAAAAGTAGTTCGTCGTAGCAGTCTTGCCAGCCTCATACTTACTTATCCGGCTCACAATCCATGAAGGATGTTAGCCTGAGATACTGCAGCCTTCCATCGTGAACGGTCCCTGGCACGCACTCTCCAGTCGCCGAAACCAAGCGCTCTGGCATCCGCAGTCACTTGGTCCTTCTACCGTAGGTTCGGTCTTCCTTGTCGCCTCGAACCTGGGTGCTGGGATGAGAAGACTTTCTTGGCTGGAGCGTTGTCGTCCATTCGCTCGATGTGGCCGAGCCAATGCAGTCGTCTTTTCTGGACCTTCTGGACTACATCCACATCTTGGTACAGCTCATACAGTTCTCGGTTGCCTTCTTCTCCATTCGTCATCGTCGTATAGTGCCCAGTATCAATTCCCCTTTTTTCCTTATCGTCCAGCACTCGGCGCCATACAGCAGGACTGGTAAAATCAAAGTTTTGTATAGCAGACACTTTGTCTTTCGAGTGAGGAGTTTTGAACCCAGTTGTTTTGCCAAACCGAAGCAGCAGCGGTTCGCTAGGGTAATTCTTCTTCGGATCTCCACTAAGGTGTCGTTTGTGGGATTTATGTTTGTTCCAAGGTAGGTGAACTCCTTTACTACCTGCTGCTACCAACAGTGACGTTTTGCGATGCGATGCGGTGGACAGATGTTGCTTTATTTGTTGATAGCATGTGCTTTACTTTGTTTTGTCCTCATTCACTTCAAGACCAACGAGTTTCGCCTGTTCTTCAATCGCTGTGAAGGCCTCAAGCACAGCTCTCTTGGATCGACCGATGATGTCAATGTTGACCACATAGCCTAGGAGCAGGCTGGACTTGTTGATGATAGTGTTTTCCGTGCTCACACCTGCCTTGCGCACTATCTGCTCCAGGACTTTGTTGAAGAACTCACATGACAACGCATCTCCTTGTCTAAACCCTGCGCATGTTTGAAATAACTCGAATGAGCTGTTACCCATTTGCACACTGCACTGCGTATTGTTAAGCGTCATGCGGCACAGCTGGATCAGTTTTTTTGGGATCCCCAATTCAGACATTGCCATCATAAGCTCTTGGCGGAAGATGCTATCATACGCAGCTTTAAAGTCGATGAAAAGATGGTGGGTTTCGACTTGAAATTCGTTGGTCTTTACCAGGATCTGCCTGAGTGTGAATATTTGGTCTATCGTCTATCCTAAAGTCACACTGGTACGTGCCGATTATTGTGTTGCAGAAAGGTTTAAGAAGCTCACACAGAACGTTGGATAGGATTTTCTATGCAACATTAAGCAGGGATATGCCACGGTAGTTTTTGCATGACATCGGATGGCCTTTTTTGTAGATGGAGCATATGGAGCTTATCGACCAGTCAGTGGACATGCATTCTTCCTCCCATACTTTGGTGATGGCCTGGTGCATGCGGTTCATCAAAACACCTCCTCCATATTTAAAGAGCTTCGCAAGTATGCCATCCGACCCGGCGGACTTGTTATTTTTTAGCTCTTGGATGGCTCTTTCTACCTCTTCTACGCTGGGGGCTTGCTAGCCTCATATCTAGTATTATCCATTAAAACCCCTGGTAGTAAGGTAATAGGTGTATGCGTTGTATGCAGTAGCGCAATAAATGTGGATTCGAATCCGCCTCGTGCCTAATATTTGTATATCATCTTTCTTGTGAGCGACAAAAAGAGCTATACTTGTTGGTTATTCTACCAATTCGAATTTATCTGTTTTTAGCGGAGTCTTGTCACTATACCGTTGTTGGTCTGACATGACCTTTTAACTGTCCATAGTATAGAGGCACTTGGAAGGTACTTTGAGACTCGTAAAAGCACGTGAAGCTTCTGTTTTCATATCCTGCAGAGGAAATCTATATCATCTTCTGATATCCGCATATTCCCCAATAACCACAAAAACAAAAATAGTTTTGAAGGGGATCAGCTCTTTAAATGCCTAGAGCTGAACGGAATGCATCGTCCGTCGCCGACGACAAAAATGACAGCTGTATGTATGGATTCTTGTGAACGGAATGCATCGCCCGTCGCCCAAGGACAAAAATGACAGCTGTATGCATGTGACGAAGTTGAACTTTTTTTAATTTTGTCGCGCGACGAGTTTGACATTTCCTTACTAATTTCAGCTGTCATTTTAATCTTCGGCGACTTGCGATGCATTCTGTTCAGCTCTTTTCTGCGTCCCAGTTTCCGACACCCCGAAATTATTTCTAAAGATTCATGTGGTATCACAATGGTTTCAAAATAATTTAAGTCGAAAAGTGAAATTCGTAGGGAACGCCCATTTCACAATGTTGCCGGGAGTCTCTTAAACATGATTCTACTGTTATGTAGTTGACCTCGTATTATCTTTGTCTTTGTAGTTCTTTTAAATTTCTTTTTACAGCTTTCCATTTATGTCGTGAGATTCTGCGCCTTACCAAACTCATAATCGACTCCCATGTCCAATATCGACTCAACAACGTAGACGCTTTCCAATTGGCCGATGGTCTTCAGTATATCTTTGCCCATGTCGGACAACTTACTGGAATGTATCGTTACAAATACAAACTTATGAGACAAATTCGAATGTGCAAGGATTTGAAACATCTCATCTACTATCGCTTCAATACCGTAAGTTTCATGAAAATCTGAATATCAATAGTTTTTGAGCTTAAACTTTTTATTTCAGGGACCAGTCGGTAAGGGACCCGGTTGCGGTTTTTGGGCGCCTGGGTGGCGAGTCTGGCTCTTCTTTATGCGCGGCATAACTCCGCTTTTGGAACGATGGTTGGGCAATTTGCTGTCTCGCCAATTCGAAGGTCGTCATTCAAAAGGTGTTGCCAAAACAGTTACCAAACAACGTGTGGAATCTCACTTTGATTTGGAATTGCGTGCCTCTGTTATGCACGATATTGTTGATATGATGCCCGAAGGCATAAAACAAAACAAAGCTCGTACAATTTTGCAACATTTATCAGAGGCATGGCGCTGCTGGAAGGCCAATATCCCATGGAAAGTTCCCGGACTGCCAATTCCCATTGAGAACATGATTCTACGTTATGTCAAGATGAAAGCCGATTGGTGGACAAATACGGCACATTACAATCGTGAGAGAATTAGACGTGGTGCCACTGTTGATAAGACTGTGTGCAAAAAGAACTTAGGACGACTGACTCGATTGTATTTGAAGGCCGAACAAGAACGTCAGCATAACTACTTGAAGGACGGTCCTTATATATCGCCCGAAGAAGCTGTTGCTATTTACACAACAACAGTGCATTGGTTGGAATCGAGACGATTTGCTCCCATACCGTTTCCGCCGCTATCCTACAAGCACGATACAAAGTTGCTAATTTTGGCTTTGGAACGCTTGAAGGAGGCCTACAGCGTCAAATCGAGATTGAATCAGAGTCAACGTGAGGAGTTGGGATTGATTGAACAGGCATATGACAATCCCCATGAAGCTTTGTCTCGTATAAAGCGTCACTTGTTAACACAACGTGCTTTCAAAGAGGTCCGTTTTTATTTGTTTTCATGTTTGGTTGCTTTAAACATTAAAGTTTTCCTTTCTAGGTTGGAATTGAATTTATGGATTTGTATAGCCATTTGATTCCCGTTTATGACGTTGAACCATTGGAAAAAATAACCGACGCCTATTTGGATCAGTATTTGTGGTATGAAGCTGACAAGAGGCGTCTATTTCCTCCGTGGATCAAGCCTAGTGACACAGAACCACCGCCGCTTTTGGTTTACAAGTGGTGTCAAGGTAATAAATTGCTTATTAAGTGTTTGCTAGTGTTTGAATCTTAAGAAATGATCATTATTGGGGTGTGATTTGTAGCAAAGTGATTTGTATTTGAAATCCCCTTGTTGCAAACCTCACGCCAATGGTGATTTGCTGTCAACGTTGGATCTATTTTCAAATTTTAAGAGAACTTGTTCAAGCGCCAACAATTTTATGCAGAAATCCTAACCTAATCTCCTAATTTACTTCAAGGTATCAACAACTTGCAGGACGTCTGGGATGTAGCTGAAGGCGAATGTAATGTCCTGCTGGAATCGCGCTTTGAGAAGCTTTATGAAAAAATCGATTTGACATTGCTGAATCGTTTATTGCGTCTCATCGTCGATCACAATATTGCCGATTACATGACTGCCAAAAATAACGTTGTTATCAACTACAAGGACATGAACCATACAAACAGTTATGGCATTATCCGTGGTCTACAATTCGCCTCCTTTATCACACAATACTATGGGTTGGTATTGGATCTACTGGTTCTTGGTCTTCATCGTGCCAGCGAAATGGCAGGTCCACCTCAAATGCCAAACGATTTCCTAACCTTCCAAGATACACCAACCGAAACGGCTCATCCCATTCGCTTGTATTGCCGATATGTCGATCGCATTCATTTGTTCTTTAGATTTTCGGCTGAGGATGCAAGAGATTTAATACAGAGATACCTAACAGAACATCCCGATCCGAATAATGAGAATATTGTTGGTTATAATAATAAGAAGTGTTGGCCAAGAGATGCTCGCATGAGACTTATGAAGCACGATGTTAATTTGTAAGGGAATAGTTCTCTTTTGGTTCCGCTTGGAGTCTGATTGGTCTTTTTTGTTTTTTCCTTAGAGGAAGAGCTGTCTTTTGGGATATTAAAAATCGCCTGCCACGTTCAGTGACCACAATCAATTGGGAATGTACATTTGTGTCTGTATACTCGAAAGACAATCCCAACTTGTTGTTCAACATGAGTGGCTTTGAGTGCAGAATTTTGCCAAAGGTTCCTTTTCTTCAAATACAAACATAAGAATTGAATAAATTTTCGTTTCTTTCATATTTTAGTGTCGGACGCAGCATGAGGAGTTCACTCATCGTGATGGAGTGTGGAATCTCCAGAACGAAGTAACCAAAGAACGAACTGCTCAATGTTTCCTGCGAGTCGACGACGAGTCATTGGGTCGGTTTCATAATCGTGTTCGGCAGATCCTTATGGCATCTGGTTCAACCACGTTTACAAAGGTTTGAATATAAATAATTCTAAATTTGTTTCCATCTTATGTTTGTGGTCTTGTCTCGTTTCATAGATCGTCAACAAATGGAATACAGCATTGATCGGTTTGATGACCTACTTCCGAGAAGCTGTTGTCAACACTCAAGAGCTTCTCG
This sequence comes from Sphaerophoria rueppellii, assembly GCA_920937365.1. Classification (NCBI taxonomy): domain Eukaryota; kingdom Metazoa; phylum Arthropoda; class Insecta; order Diptera; family Syrphidae; genus Sphaerophoria; species Sphaerophoria rueppellii. The sequence goes on from CAKKXW010000002.1 coordinate 40,367,314, forward strand.
ACTTGCTGGTAAAGTGTGAGAACAAAATCCAGACTCGTATTAAAATCGGTTTAAACTCGAAAATGCCTTCGCGTTTCCCGCCCGTGGTGTTTTATACGCCCAAAGAGTTGGGTGGTCTTGGAATGTTGAGCATGGGTCACGTTCTTATCCCGCAGTCTGACTTAAGATGGTCTAAACAAACCGATGTCGGAATTACACATTTCCGATCAGGTAAGTTGACAATGTCTGTTTAACCTCAAAATTGCCTGGTTTATAAGGTGAAAATTATTCTAGGTATGTCGCACGATGAGGATCAATTGATTCCCAATCTTTACCGATATATCCAGCCGTGGGAAAGTGAATTTATTGATTCACAGCGTGTATGGGCCGAATATGCGCTCAAACGACAGGAAGCTAACGCTCAGAACCGTCGTTTAACCCTGGAAGATTTGGAAGACAGTTGGGATCGTGGTATTCCTCGCATCAATACACTCTTCCAAAAAGATCGACACACTTTGGCCTACGACAAGGGCTGGCGCATTCGAACTGAATTCAAGCAATACCAAGTTCTCAAGCAAAATCCCTTCTGGTGGACGCATCAGCGTCACGATGGAAAACTCTGGAATCTAAACAACTATCGAACCGATATGATTCAGGCACTCGGCGGTGTGGAGGGCATTCTAGAGCATACTCTCTTTAAGGGCACATACTTCCCCACATGGGAAGGTTTGTTCTGGGAGAAAGCATCAGGTTTTGAAGAGTCCATGAAATACAAAAAATTAACAAACGCTCAGCGTTCGGGTTTAAATCAGATTCCGAATCGTCGATTCACACTATGGTGGTCACCGACCATCAATCGTGCCAATGTGTATGTTGGTTTCCAGGTGCAACTTGATTTGACTGGTATTTTTATGCACGGTAAAATTCCAACGCTGAAAATTTCACTGATTCAGATTTTCCGTGCCCATTTGTGGCAGAAAATTCACGAATCGATTGTTATGGATCTCTGTCAGGTGTTCGATCAAGAACTGGATGCTCTCGAAATCGAGACTGTTCAAAAAGAAACGATCCATCCCCGAAAATCATACAAAATGAATTCATCTTGTGCTGATATTCTGCTCTTCCCAGCTTACAAATGGAATGTTTCAAGACCATCACTGCTGGCCGACACAAAGGACACAATGGACAACACTACCACTCAGAAGTACTGGTTGGATATCCAATTGAGATGGGGAGATTATGACTCACACGATGTCGAGCGATATGCTCGCGCAAAGTTCCTCGACTACACCACTGATAACATGTCGATCTATCCCTCGCCTACGGGTGTCCTGATTGCCATCGATTTGGCATACAATTTACATTCGGCTTATGGAAACTGGTTCCCCGGATGTAAAACACTCATTCAACAGGCAATGGCCAAGATAATGAAGGCCAATCCTGCGTTGTATGTATTGCGAGAACGCATCAGAAAGGCTTTGCAATTGTACAGTTCTGAGCCGACGGAACCGTACCTATCGTCTCAGAATTACGGAGAATTGTTTTCGAATCAAATTATTTGGTTTGTCGATGATACCAATGTGTACCGTGTCACCATTCACAAAACATTCGAGGGTAATTTGACCACAAAACCAATCAACGGAGCGATTTTCATCTTCAATCCCCGAACTGGTCAGCTTTTCTTGAAGATCATTCATACATCGGTATGGGCTGGACAGAAACGTTTAGGTCAGTTGGCTAAATGGAAGACAGCCGAAGAAGTAGCAGCGCTGATCCGATCGTTGCCAGTGGAGGAGCAACCTAAACAGATTATCGTGACGAGAAAGGGAATGTTGGATCCACTCGAAGTGCATTTGCTAGATTTCCCAAACATTGTGATCAAAGGTTCCGAGCTGCAATTACCCTTCCAAGCTTGCTTAAAAGTTGAGAAGTTTGGTGATCTAATTTTGAAGGCAACCGAGCCTCAAATGGTGCTGTTCAATCTATATGACGATTGGTTGAAGACAATTTCATCGTATACAGCCTTCAGTCGATTGATTTTGATCCTCAGAGCTCTACACGTGAACACCGAACGAACAAAAATCATTCTCAAGCCTGACAAAACAACAATTACAGAAGCTCATCACATTTGGCCAACACTAACCGACGAGGAATGGATAAAGGTTGAAGTGCAGCTGAAGGATTTGATTTTGGCTGATTATGGTAAAAAGAACAACGTAAATGTAGCTTCACTAACGCAATCCGAAATTCGTGACATTATTCTTGGAATGGAGATATCGGCTCCATCAGCCCAGCGTCAACAAATTGCCGAAATTGAAAAACAGACAAAGGAACAGAATCAACTGACAGCAACAACAACTCGAACAACAAACAAGCATGGTGATGAAATTATCACTTCAACAACGTCCAACTACGAGACACAAACGTTTAGTTCGAAAACTGAATGGCGAGTTCGAGCAATATCGGCCACAAATCTTCATCTGCGGACAAATCACATCTACGTCAGTTCCGATGACATCAAAGAAACTGGCTACACTTATATTTTGCCCAAAAACATCCTCAAGAAATTTGTAACGATTTCAGATTTGAGAGCTCAAATTGCGGGCTATCTGTATGGAGTATCACCTCCTGACAATCCACAAGTAAAGGAAATTCGTTGCATTGTAATGCCACCGCAATGGGGTACTCATCAAACGATAAACCTGCCAAATGTCCAGCCAACTCATCAGTATCTGAAAGACATGGAACCCCTCGGTTGGATTCATACCCAGCCCAATGAGTTGCCTCAACTGTCTCCGCAGGACATAACAACGCATGCGAAAATAATGCAGGACAACAGCTCGTGGGATGGTGAAAAGACAATCGTTATTACTTGTTCCTTTACTCCAGGCTCATGCTCGTTAACTGCTTACAAACTAACACCCTCCGGCTTCGAATGGGGTTCTAAAAACACAGACAAAGGAAACAACCCCAAGGGCTACTTGCCATCGCACTACGAAAGAGTACAAATGCTGTTGTCCAACAAATTCCTTGGCTTCTTCATGGTGCCGGCGCAGGGTAGTTGGAATTATAATTTCATGGGTGTGCGGCACGATGCAAATATGAAATATGAATTACAGCTGTCGAATCCGAAAGAGTTCTACCATGAAATCCATAGACCATCGCATTTCTTGCTGTTTGCGAACTTGGAAGATGCTGGCGATGGTACGGGTGCCGATCGAGAAGATATGTTTTCGTAGATGAATGTGTAATTTAGTGTATTTTTTTTTTTTTTAATTTAGTCTATAAGAAGAGGTTATTTTTATATAAAAATTAAACTATTTGATGTGAGCACTGGAGCGTACTATGGCTCACCAAACTGATTGATGAAGCTCACGACTCAGTGCTTTGATTTATTCATGATTTATAGAAGAGACAAAAAGTAATTGTTCCAATTTAAAACGAATAAAAGATGAATTTGACTAATTAATAGTCTAAATAGTTGATGAGAGTTCCATAGACGTGATGAAGTTTATTCTTTTTGAATTACAACAACAGATCTTCCAAATATTTTTCAAACTCTTCTTCGCGCTCAACAGTTTCAATTTCGACTTCTGGTTTGCTCCAAATGTTCATGTTTTCTTCTTCAGTGCAATCGGTACTTTCAGGACAACTATCGCCTAGTGGAACATTCGATGTTGAGGGTAGATTGCACTCCGCCGGCGCCGGCAGTCCGGTTTGCTGGCCTTCAGTATTGCTTACATCTCCGGTTTCGTCGTCCTTAATGTTTGTTTTCCGCTTAGAAGACTTTTTCTTTGATTTTGATAGTCGCTTCTGTTTTTTAACTTCGCGCTTCTGACTGGTATAGTTTAACATTTTTGAACAGTCAGGGCATAGTCCTTGGAAACAAAACGATAACTATTAGAAACTATATAAGAAAATAACTGTAAACACAACGTACGTAATTTGATGAGAGCGTTCATTTTGATACCTTGCTCCATGTACCCGAAATTTACCTCCCAACTACGCAGACCTTCTTTGGAAATGCATTTTCGATGACCGCAGATAAATTGACCTTTGCCACTTACTACTTCCTGCTCTGTCCTCCATCTTAATGCAATCTTTGAAATGTTCTCGGTCATTAATGAGAATTTGTGATACGGCCCAATCGAGGTAACCGCCGGAGCGGAATTTTCTCCGATTTCCTTCGAATATTGCTTCGAGGTAGTTCTCCGACATGCAAAATGTCTCTGATTCGGAGGAAATCGGAGAAAATTCCGCTCCGACGGTTACCTCGATAGGTCCGATAATATGCTCGAAATGCTAACCTTGTTTTCTTTATAACGACTCAAGTCTGCAATGCAATATTCTTTGAAAAGTTTGTCATAGTACTTTTTCGCCAGTTGCGTTTCCCAAGTATCAGGCTCATCTTCGTCCTCCCACAGGAACTTGTGATTCTCGCGAATTACATCGATGTCACGCTTATATTTTTTATTTTGCGAAGCGGCTTTATTTAGAATAAATGTTTTTAAGATATAGTCGTGGCGTTCTTGTCCATTTAACGATTGAATTGGGAACATAATGGCAATTATCCGAAAAATCAAGATAAAATTGTCAGCCCTATTTTTGTATATTATTCGAACATTTTTGTTTATTTGGACTTGTTTTACCTTGAGAGACGTGACCAAAGATTAAATATGTAACAAGATGGGAAACAAGGCTGTCAAAGTGACAGTTACCTACTGCCTACAAGCTAAAATTTACGGATTGCAAAGATGTATGCGTGTTTTCACAAATACATTCTTTCAATCCGTCTATTCACCAAAGGGGAATAATTTTGGCAGTTAAATTTGAAAAAAAAGGTGAGTTAATGGATATGTTCATAAATAGTGTAACATTTGGTAAGCAAATATCAACGAAATAAAACGGCATAGAAATTGTTCGTGAAACTTTATTATTTGGTTCTTTCAAATTTTGACGGTGATGGAAATTGTGTGCATCCTTATCAATTTAAAATAAATAGTAATTTAATTATAGTAAGAAAACACGTAAAATCGCATCCAAATCATAAGTTCTAGTATTTTCGTGGTGAGTTTAAGAAAAACGTGTTTGACAATTTCAAATTCAATCTAGCAATCCACGCTAAATTTGAAAATGCGAAAGCAAACAAAAGAGAACTGTTGAAAATGCGAAAACAAACAAAAGAGAACTATTAAAAATAGAAAAATCTCACCTCATCTCTTTGGTTTTGTAACTCGCATGTATTCATGTAGACGAGAAGAAAAAAGTAAATAAAGAAATATGAAAATTGCGGGATCTAGGGAGTGAAACGTAAGTCAGTTTCCCATCTTGTTACATATTTAATCTTTGGACGTGACAAGTATGACACAAAGCTTCAAAAATGACAATGGACACGTTCTTTATTACACGGAGTCTCCATACACCATGAGCCATGGCATGTTTTTCCGACAGCATCCCAATGGCAACACGGTCGACGTGACTTGACTGGGTATGGCATGATTTTTCATTTGTGACAGAACCTTCAAGCGTGGTGGATGTATGGTTTTCTCGAACAAAATATGAGTAACAGAAAGTAAACAAACTGTTGATACATATGTCGTTTTCCATTGGCAGTCCAGAAGCATTCCGAAGAGTCCAGAAGCCTTCTGAAACCATTCCATTGGACTGACTTTGACAGTCGGAATGCTTCTGAGAAGAGAAGAACTCTTCCGTTTTGAAAACAGAAGCGTCCGAAGAATGACACTTTTATCATAACCCGTTCCATTGGAGGTAGAAAAAGGAACGTAAAAAAAAGACCAATGGAAAACGACAATAATTTTTTCTTGGATATCAATTAAATATCAACATTTAAATATTTAACAAAAACTGTAAGGTTGAAAAATTCCGATCCGAGATCCGTCTTCTGTGAAAGACAAAAAATTATGAAAAAAATGTCATTTTCGAGTCAAAAATAAAATAAACAGCATCTGTCAAATTTCATGACAGGTTTCCCTGTCCAGATTTAAAACCAAGACATGAAAGTCTGATATTGGATGAGACATGGATTATTAGAGACTCCACTAGCCATTTCATGTCTTGACTAAAAAACACGCCATAGCGCATGCCTTGTGGAGTCTCACTGTTACTATATTTTTACCAAGTTTCTCCGAATTTTTTGTACATAGGGATGCTCTGACATCGTGTAAAAATCGATTATTCACCAAAAAGTATTTGTTTGTGAACAACCCGCACCGCAAGAGAAGCCAAATATCCTCATTATTCAGTCGTATCATGTAAACACTCTTCTTTGTTCGTGGAACGTTTATGTCGATATCGATAACTTGTCGATAACACATAACTGACACGTCCTGTCAGTTGCCGGTCTTTAAAAAAACTGTAAACATGAACGCTGGAACGGGAATTTGATTTTGTTTATGCTGGAAAATACAAATACAAGACCTAATCAAGATTCTATTTTATTAGCCACAAATTAAAACAAGTAGAATGAAATTAAACGAGAGTATTAAAATTGTTGGATCAAATGTTATCCTTGTACCCTACGAAGCTAAACATGTTGAAAAGTGAGTGCTCAGTGTGAATTAAATGTGTATTTCTTATACCCACACATTTTGACTAGGTACAACAAATGGATGCAGGATCCCGAGCTTCAGGAGCTAACTGCGTCCGAACCCTTAACTTTAGAAGAAGAATATCAAATGCAAGCTGCTTGGCGCAATGACGATGATAGTAAACAGTTTGAAAACTTAAAACTAAATGCTCGTAGAGGTCTTAAAACTTTAATTTATTTCAGAACTAACATTTCTCATCGTTTCTCAGAGGTTATTCTGTGACTCTCAAAATGAAATAGAATCCCTTGTCGGCGATACAAATTTATTTCTAAGAATAGACGATGACGACGGGAGGAATAAAATTCATGTGGCAGAAGCGGAAATAATGATTGCCGAATCCGATTTCCGACGTCAAGGACTAGGGTGGGAAGCTATGTTGCTCATGCTGAAATATGCCCAAACGAATTTGCCTATTGACAAGTTTGAAGTTAAAATTGGATATGAAAATACAAGGAGCATTAACATGTTTGCTAAAATGAAATTTGAAGAAACCTGTCGAACGGATGTATTCAAAGAGGTAACAATGGAACGCACAGTCACAAATGATTGGATTAGTTGGCTTGATGGGCAAGTGCAATTGACTGTTGAGCAATATCAATAAAAGTAGTTAGTTCATATTACAACAAAGAAAATGTATTAATATTCTAAACTTGTAATTTATTTGAAATAGTAGAACAATTGGACTGACGATTCATAATTTGCGCAAATAGAGTAGAATTGTAGTGTAGTGTCCGTGGCTTAGTGGTTAGTATAGTTTTCATTTCATCTTTCACGTGCACTGCCTCTTGCGAAGAACTGACAAAACTTCCAAGAGTATCAATCTGTCATGAAAAAGTGCTTCTCAACTTTGCAGTTCGGAATCGGCGTTAAATTGAAGGTCCCCTCAATTCTTCACACGCACCCAGATAATTGTTGATGAGAGTAAGCCATTTAGGCCTTGGCTCTTCAAGAGCTGTCGCGCCGCTCTATTAGTATTTTTTTTTTTAGAGTAAAAGCGTTAAAGTTTGTAGAAAAAGTTTGGTATTGATGTCGTTTTATTGTGTCAGTCCCCTACTTTTCGGTTTTAAACTGAAGAGCTTTGATACATTAGGTTCGTTCGATGTAACCAGCCCCGGGGCGCTCCGGTGCTTGTCATTACCCTGAACGGAGCTGTCTCAAAACCATAGCTAGCTGTCTCCAGTTTTGCACTCCACTTGAGTGCGCCACCTGAGTCGCGGTCTTCCTCCCCTCTTACGTCCCTCGGGAATAGTGTCGAATGTTTTCCGCGCCGGACCATTGGTCTCTATATCTTCACCCTTCTGGCTAGGTCCATGTCGTTGTACAAGTTGTCGTTGTAGAGTTCGCTGTTATATCTTCTCCGACATTCCCCTTCAATGCACACGGGGCCAAAGACGACCCAAAGAGCTTTCCTCTCGAAACAGCCTAAGGCACATTCATCCGATTTTGTGTATTCAACTAGGCAAATAAAACAACGTTGATCAGCTGAGGTTAAGAAACTTTGGCAAAATGCTTCTTTGAGGCCGAAATTCCCCCACTGCCTTTGGACAAAAACCCTTACAAGTATGCCATCAACTGCAAACCTAAAAAAATGGGTACTGAGTTTTTGGCGTAAACTATATTAGCGTTTTGAAATGTTCAGCCAATTTCAAATTGCTGTAACTCACATTTGGTCCTGTCTTAGCCAGAAAAGTTAAGGTCCAAAAACTTAGATGGTTGGGTCATGTTGAGCGAATGGAAAATAATTCTCCGGCTCGTAGAGTCTTTGATTCCAACCCGGAATGACGTCGCAGAAGAGGAAGAACGCGACTCAGGTGTGGCACACAGGTGGTAGAGGACCTGAACCAACTTGGCGTGCAAAACTGGAGACAGCTAGCTAGGGACTGAGCTGGCTGGAGAAATTTGTTGGGTGAGGCCCTGATCTGACCTGGACTGTAGCGTCACCATAAGTAAGTAACTCACAATTTGCCAAAGCTATGGACTGCTTCGGACCAAATCCTTTATGTTTTCTATCACTCATTGAAACTGATCCTTAATGGTCAATGAAACAAGCTCAAGAAGCATCTAAATAACATCATTAACTTAATTTTTAAAATATAATGTACTTACTTGTTTTTATAACTTGTTCTCGCCTGTTCTTGAGCGCGTCAATTGATTCCATGGGACTTCTTCCGCACTCGTGCTGTAGCGAGAGTTCTTAACAAACATAAATCCGCTGGTCCGGATGGTATCCCCGCTATTATTCTGAAGAGGTGTTCTTCCACGCTGGCAAAACCCTTGTGTAAGCTTTTCCATCTATCCTACTCTTCTGGGCTCGTTCCGAGCAGCTGGAAAACAGAATTTGTCCAGCCAATTCGAAAAAAAGGTGAATATTCTTCTCCCTCCAATTAACGTCCGATTGCACTTACGTCCCTTCTTTCTAAGGTCATGGAAACGCTAATAAACTATCAGCTTAAGAAATAACTGGGAGACCGAAAGCTTCTTAATGACCGACAGTACGACTTTCGCAGCAACAGGTCCACTGGTGATCTGATGGTTTATCTCACCGAACAACAAGTAAGATTATTGCACTTGATTTTTCAAAGGCATTTGATAAAGTTTGGCATCTTGCTCTTTTATCGAGAATGCGTGCCTTCGGTATCGATGAATCCCTCCTTCGTTGGATTAGAAACTTTCTTTCGAACCGTTCAATACAAGTTGTATTGGACGGATTCAAGTCTGACTCACATCCCTCCTCTTCGGATGTGGAACTGCAACGGCAAAGTATGATAAGCTCATTAAACTCTGCCTTAAACAGCATTGTACAATGGGCAATACAAAATCGTGTAGAGTTTAATGCTTCGAAAACTCAATCCTGTCTTGTATCGTTGAAGCGAAATATACTCCCCTTGGCACTGTCCATGAGTGGCACTTGCATCAGTGAAACTGAACATCTCGAAATTCTCAGTATGTGCATCACCGACCATCTCTTGTCGCAAGATGTTTAGGTTTCTTAAGACGATGCAAGAAATTTTTTCCCCTTCTGATCTGGCTATCATCTACAAAGTGTACATACGTCCTAAGCTTGAGTATAACTGCCATCTCTGGACTGATGCTCCAGTGACCTACTAAAGTCTTCTGGACAGTATCCAAAAAAGAGCATTCAAGATGATTGGTGATCATACCATAGTCGAATCATTTACATCGCTCGAACATCGCCGTAATATCACATGCCTCACCCTATTTTACCGTTACTTCAACGGTATATGCTCTAGTGAAATAGCCAGTTGCATTCCTCCCCTTAAGATATTCCACCGTAATACCCGCGCCTCCAGAAATGCCCATCAGTTCACCCTTGAGCCCAACTTCGGACGTACAGTCATGTACAGAGAATCGTTCTTTACCCGTACTACGCGAATGTGGAACTCGCTTCCACACTCTGGCTTCCCCAGCCATTGCAATATTCAAGACTTCACAACCAATGTTCACCGAAATCTCATTTTACATCCTCTATCCTTTCCCTAATACTCGCACTGTGCTCTTGGCATATTAAGGGTAATGAAAAAAGCCCTTGAGTGCGCGTTGATTATAAAAAAAAAAAAAAAATAACGACCACCTTATACTTTTTTCGAATGGTAATTTGTGTAAGTAATCTACACTTAAAGTATTTAAATTGCCAAAAATATGTTCACTTTAATAAATAAAAACAACAGGTTTTTTTTTCTGCGCACACCACGTCACTTGACCTTAAGGCCCGGCAACGGTGCGACTGGAAGCAAGGCGTATGCATCACGTTGCATTCCTCTCAATTCGAAAGTCAATCATCCGAAATAACAAAATAAAAGTTTATACAAAACTAATAAACAATAAAAATGACTATATTTTTGTTAAAGTAAATTGTAGTGTTCAATGCAATTCTATTTTTAAACAATAACCTGTACAAGGCGCGTATAATGATAACTTCAACACTGTTAACAGCTTTTACCCCACGGGCCCACGGCAATCAGAGCTAATGACAGACAGTTTCAATTTTTGTTTGTTATGGCGGATTATCGAAAACAAAAGCTTCAATAACATTGCTGTTTCCCATCAAGTTCGTGTTATTTATCAAAATTTGTTAAGTTGATTTTAATCACAAAGTTAACGTACATATTTTTGTGTGTGTGTTTTTTGTTTTTTTTTACTAAACATTCTTATCTCTTTGAAGCTCCTTACCTAACTTGCTTATACAGTCGTCTGTGAGAATCTACATCATTGTGGTTTTGAACGTTCTACTTTATGGTTGCAAAAGTTTAAACAAAATAATTCAGAGCAAAATGGCATCTTTAAAAAAGGAAAAAATCGGTATCATTGGAAGGTAATTCGTTAATATAAGTTTTTTTTTTTATATAATTTCAATTCTTTTCTGTTTAAAATGCAAAAAAAAGTGGTTTGATTGGCCGTTCATGGTCGATGTTATTTGCATCGGTGGGCTATCAAGTAATGCTCTATGACATTTTGCCCGAACAAATCCAGACAGCACTTCGTGAAACCGAAAAGGAACTTGCTTCGCTCGAAGCAAAGGGAATGCTCCGTGGAAAATTGAGCAGTCAGCAACAGTTCAAGTGCATTTCTGCAACAAATGATCTTAAGGAATTGGCCAAGGATGCATTTTTCATTCAGGAATGTATACCTGAGAGATTGGAAATGAAGCAAAAACTGTATGTGGAGCTTGATAAGGTTGTTGAATCGAAAACAATTATGTCAAGTTCAACTAGTACATTCTTGCCATCGTTGTTCAGCAGAGATCTGAAGCACAAAGAGAACGTAAGTGTTTTTTTTTTTTTCATTCGGTTGTTTATATTATGATAAACTTATTATTGTTTCAAGTGTTTGCTGTTGATAGGAGGTAGAGAATTTATTTTTTAATATTATTTATTCAAGATTGATCTAAAAAAAAAAAATAACTTACGATTATCGTGTGCAATAAGCTACCGATGCTGATGTGAACATTGAACAAGTATAGGGAGGCTTGTTTCCAAGCTCTGATTTTGATCTATGTTCCTCATGAGAAGTAGAGCTTAGTTAGTAGTTAACGAAATTCTTACCTGTCTGGATGGGAGGGTTTCAGAGTGATAGCCTATGCTGATGATGTTGTTATGTCGTTTTCCATTGGTCGTCCAGAAGCATTCGGAAGAGTCCAGAAGTCTTCTGAAACCATTCCATTGGACTGAATTGGACAGACCGAATTCTTCTGAGAAGAACAGAACTCATCTATTTTGAAATCAGAAGCGTCCGAAAAATGACACATACACCATAACCCGCTCCATTGGAGGTAGAAGAAGAAATGTCAAAAAAGACCAATGGAAAACGACATTAATACCTTAAAAGAACTCTTATAAAACGCTCTAAATAAGCTATCACTTTGGGCGAATCGGTGTGGTTTAAGCGTTAACCCACACAAAACCGATTTGGTCCTATTCACTAGGAAATAAAAAATTCCGCACATCGACCCTCCTTCCATAAACGGTATCCAATTAAAGTTTTCAGAGGAAACTGAATTGGAAGAGCAACATACACAAAAGAATAAGAAAATCTACGGTAGCTCTTTTCACCTGCAAGAAAGCCATTGGTAGCAAATTGGGTCTGCAACCCAGAATCACTCACTGGCTTTACACATCGGTAATCAGACCGATTTTTCTTTATGGTGTGATAGTATGGTGGACTGCCTTGAACGTAAAAGTTAACTGTGATAAGCTTAGTAAAGTCCAACGCTCAGCATGCCTAAGAATAAGCGGATCACTTCGTACGACCCCATCTGCGGCACTACACCCTACTCTATCTGACACCTCTGGATATAATCAGCAAACAAATAACTGCTATTTCTGCCAATCGCCTGAATGCTTCTTCACAGTGGACTAACAATAACATTGGCCACTCTGTTATTCTTAATAATCTAGAATCAATTCCAAAGCACACAGACTACACCATCCCCTAACAACAGCTCGACAGAAACTTTCAAACTTCTATACCTTCCAGATCCTTTTGGGAAAATAAAACATTCCTGGAAGACGAGGCAATCCACTTCTATACAGATGGATCGAAAACTAGTGATGGAGTTGGTGGAGGTGTGTACTCTGAACGACTAATACTAAGTCTCTCATTCAGACTTCCAAATCATTGTAGCGTGTTTCAGGCAGATCTTTTGGCGATTAAGGAGGTCCTGTCCTGGCTCAGAGAAAACGTGATATCCACATCTGATATCCGGATTTTCTCAGATAGTCAGGCAGTTATAAAATCCCTGGACTGTCGATCGTCTCTAAAGGGGATGGCACAACAGTTTAACATTAACCTTCACTGGATGCCGGGCCATAGAGACATTCCAGGGAACTGTAAAGCCGATGAACTCGCCAAATATGGTACAACATTACCACATATGGCTAATGTTGGTATACCCGCTACATGCAAACTTTTGCTACAACAAGATGCTATTAAGACAACTAACATCAGGTGGAATAATATAACCACCTGTCAGGCGACGAAAAACATTTGTCCTAATCTGGACTCAAAGAGATCTGATCTTGTATTAATCTTCTACGTTTCGTAAGGAACTCTTATTGGTTTCAACGAGCTTTCGAAGAAAGCCTATTTAGATTCATGTGGTAACACAAGGGGCCTTCAATTGACCTAAGTGTGTCTTTTACCATCCATAACAGCCACTTTAACCAAACCTAACTTTGCATGCTTATAGTTTTAAATTGACCTTGCTTATTTTTAATTGCAGATTGTCGTTTCTCACCCTATCAACCCACCATACTATGTGCCACTTGTAGAAATAGTGCCTGCCCCATGGACCAAACCGGACGTTGTGATTAAGACACGTGCCCTCATGGAAGAAATCGGTCAAAAACCAGTCACACTGAGTCGTGAAATCGAAGGTTTCGTCCTCAATCGTATTCAGTATGCAATTTTGAATGAAACATATCGTCTTGTCGAGTCTGGAATTCTAAATGTGAAAGACGTTGAGAGTGTTATGTCAGATGGCCTTGGTATGCGCTATGCCTTCTTGGGTCCATTGGAGACAGCCCATTTAAATGCCGAAGGAATGGCGAATTATTTTGAACGTTATTCACCGACAATGTATGCCGTTAGTCAAACAATGGGACCACCACCAAGAATGGGTGGTGAAACAGGTGCTGAAATTGCCAAGCAATTAGAGGCTATGGTGCCATTGGATAAGTTAGCCGAAAGACGTGCCTATCGTGATAGCTGTTTAACCAAGTTGAGCATGCTGAAAAATGATATCAAAAAAGGATTTTAAAAAACCAGTTACACACATTTTTTTGGAAATTCATATTTTATTTACAATGGAAAAGTGATGAAGAAACAAATCAGTAGACTTGTAAAGAATAAACAATAAAGTGATCAATACACATAACCCTTAATTGGTTCAATGTGTTTTTTATTATATAACAAGCTCAGTTCCAACTTAATTTAAATGCTACTTACGTATAGGTAGGTTTATTTATGTATACTTATGTTATATGAATAAGAGTTTGCCTTAGATTAATTATAAAGAATATATTCTTTAAAGGAAGAAAAGTACTTGGAGCAAATAATGGAGAAGATTTTGAACTGTGTTGATAAATTGGTATGCAGTTAGATGTTAGTCAAGTAATGTTATTTAATGAATCTCGAAACCACTTGTTGCCTTAAATGCAAAATGTGTGCGAAAATCTTCACAGAAGGTCCCAATTTAAGATTTAAAATGTCTGTGAGATCAGATTGATGCATGCTAAGCAAGGCAGCTCCATCGATGTCTTCGCTTTTGAATAGATGACCGATTGGATGGCATTTTGTGGATATATAATGAGCAGTTTCGTCCGTTGTCCATTCGAGTGGATTCTTTGTGATGGAATTCGAATTGAAGCTACCATTTTCTTTGAAAATCTTGTAGTTCTGCTTGAGGCGCGGACCATAATCGCAAAGATATTCCTTAGATATTTTGATTTCTTTTTCCAATATAATTGGGTCTATTTCTTTTTGTTGTTTTTCTACATTGCTGATGGGCGATTTGCTGGTAATTGAAGGTGTGGTGTTCTTTTTGTCGGCTTGAGGACGAGTTTGTTGTTTTTTGACAGTTTCTTTTTTTGGGATTTCAGGGGGTTCAGATGATTTATGATCGATGTCTTGCTTAATCAATATTTTTTCTTCAACAGTTAATCTTGGGAATAGAAAAACAAAATCAGTTTACGAAATGAAAAGCAAATACAGTTTTTTTTACTTCAAATTCACCCTTTTACAAATCAAATTCACCCTTTCACAATTCAAATTCACCCATTTGCAAATCAAATTCACCGAGTATTTGTAAAAATGAAATCACAAATGATCGTTTTTATCTATATCAATATCTATTCTTGGTTTGAACGTGGTAATCTCTTGAACTACTGGTCCGAATGGTATAATTCTTTTTGTGTTGGATTGTCCATTAATCGAGGAAGGCTTTAGGCTACGTAAGGCTGAACTACATCGGAACACAAAAAGTACAAAACAGTG
The DNA here is from genome assembly GCA_920937365.1 of Sphaerophoria rueppellii. Taxonomy (NCBI): domain Eukaryota; kingdom Metazoa; phylum Arthropoda; class Insecta; order Diptera; family Syrphidae; genus Sphaerophoria; species Sphaerophoria rueppellii. The sequence continues at coordinate 40,382,412 of CAKKXW010000002.1, forward strand.
GAAATTATATGCTGTACTGCTTCTACAAATGCATATCTGAATATCTCCCTCTCATTTTTTAAAGTGAGCGTGAACAAAACCTTGACCATGACCGAGCTTTCAAGGTGCACAAAGTTCACAAAACGAATACACTCACTTTTTTGTACTTTTGACACTTTGTGTTTCGATGTAGTTCAGCCTTTAACATTAAGCTGTGACCAATAGGAGCAAGGAATCAGTTGAAAATGTTGAAAAAAACTGCAAAAAATGTTAATTTTTCTGCGTTTTAACGCACTTTTCTCAGAAACTGCTTAATCAAATTGAACAATTCTTTTAATGTTGAATGGTCCTTGGAATGGTCTTTATCGTGGAAGGCTTGAAACTATATAGTATTACGCTGCGACCAATAAAAACGAAGCGTAAGTGAAAAATGTGGAAAAAATGGCAAAAAATATTCATTTTTGAATTCTTCTGTTGTCTGCTTGAACGCGCTGATCTCAGGAACTACTTAATAAAATTGAACAATTCTTTTTGTATTGAATAGTCCATTTATCCAGGAAGGGTTTAAGCTATACAACAGTACGCTTATAAGTTACGAATAATAAGAGCAAAGCATCAGTAAAAGTGTAGCTAAAACGGGGAAAATTATACATATATGAAGCCCATGCGGGCATGATGAACAAGTCGAAAACGCACCTCTAGCCGTGGTGAGAGGCGACGAAGTCGCGGGCAACTGCTAGTGTAAGATAAAAATATCAACTTTATTGTATTCATTTTTATTAAAAAATATTGTTAATACGAGGGGTGTTCATAAAGACTGAGAGTGATGTCATAAAACTTTTATTATACAAAATTATTCATCGGCGGACTGATCACGTTCAAGATACTCTCCATTCAAAGCTATACACCTGTTCATGCGCCTCTGCCACTCTTCGAAGACATGTTCAAAGCAATTTGAAGATAGGCGCTTTAAAATCGCCTCTAAAGCTTTTACAGCAGCTGCAGCGGATGGAAAACGCCTCCCTTTGAGGTCCTTTTTGGCTGTGGGGTACAAGAAGAAGTCGTTTGGAGCCAGGTCGGGGCTATAGGACGGGTGCGGTACCGTTTCGATATTTTTTCTGGTCATGAAGTCTACTCCTTGTGCCATCGGAAACACGTGCTTTCACCCATAACACTATTGCCATATGCTTTTTTCAAGTTGACGTAGGTTTCTTTCGCGGTTTTTTTTTCAATAAAACGCAAAACTTTATGGCGTAACGTTGTTCGCGAAATTCAGGCATCGTAAAAGTTTAGAAGCGAAATTATTCAAGCTTCGCGCGAATCCGCATAAAATCCGAACAAAACACGCTATCCACTTCGGGTTTGCATTAATCGACTCGGCGAGCCCGATAGTTCCAGTAGTTCCCAACTACAGCGCTACTCTCAGTCTTTGTTGAACACCCCTCGCGCGAATCCGCATAAAATCCGAACAAAACACGCTATCCACTTCGGGTTTGCATTAATCGACTCAGCGAGCCCGATAGTTCCAGTAGTTCCCAAACTACAGCGCTACTCTCAGTCTTTATTGAACACCCCTTTTACAGTGGGTAGGTCTATATACATATTCATGTAATAATTGTGACAATTTACGGAAGTTACCATCTCCTCAGAAGTGCCTACTATCTCAACCAAACTGCGGTTAGTTATTGGATCGGTTAGTAAGTTTCTTGCACGAAGTTTAATTTTCGAAAAAAAAAACTTCTAAAGAAGTACGGTGGTTAAAAATGAAGCGAATGACGATGGTTGATCAACAAGGTTGAGAGCTTTGTCCATTTTGTGAATACTAGCATTATCAAGTATTAACCACACATGGCTTAAATTTTGTCTCTGTAGCTCTTCAAATAATTCACTTACAAATACTTGGAGAATTTGGTTTGTAAAAGGATGAATTTGAAGTAAAAAAACTGTATAAGCATCTCTTACCTTGCGATATCGTCTATTCGTGAAGGCTTTTCAATTTCATTATTCCAATTCCCCTCCTCATACGGACAAGTTTCTCTATTTGCATGGTAAAAAACATCATTACGTTCCGCATGACCGATTCCACGGCAACCATTCACTGGACACGGCATGATTTTTTTCAATTGTTCATAGCCTTTGCAACAAAAAATTAATCATTTAAGATAATGGGCTAAGTTTATAGCTTATTGAATAGCTTACCTGGAGGTGGTTCTAAATCGTGGCCAGTTTTCTCTGCCCATCTTATCGGATGAATATCTGGACTATCATCATTTACCCAATACGCAAACAAACTGGGCCAGCCATCCAAATGCACCAAGACCTTATATCCATCACGACAAACGACAGTTGCAGGGCGTATGTAACACTGATTTTTGAAGTCGACAACTTCCATTTTCATGCCAGCATTGAATTCAATCGGATCGCGCCGATAGAACATCGACGATGAAGCTGCTTCGCATCTCATAAATTCAAGATATTCCTGCCAATCGAAGAACTCATCCCAATCGGGTGGTGGAATTAATTCAAGGTTGTTCTGTTTGTGATATCCAATGGGATGGATGTACGGCGAATCTATTTCAATCCAATAGTCATAGCTTTCATCCCAACCATCAAAATGCACCAATATTCGGTTGTCCAGCACATCAGCAACAGACGCGACACACATCTTTCCTGTATTCTTAAGATCGACTGCTTCCAAACGCATTCCAACTTTGAAGGGGTTTCTCTTGAACTATAAAAGAAAAAAACAAAAAGAAATATACATCTGCTTCAGTATTGACTAGCATTCATCACTTACACAAGAATTCAAATGAGTAAACATGCTTCTCAATGCTGGAACGCTCTTGGTGTTGGCAAGATACATTGGCCAGTTGAAGGCCAATATATTGACTCCTTTGGGTGGCTGCAGTAGTCGGTTAGTTTTGGAACACCAACCGGGAGGAAAAATGTTCATGGAATCAGCATTCACCCAAAAATTATAAATATTCGAATAACCATCGAAATTCAACTTCAGACGGTAGCCTTTCTTTTCAACAACAGTGCAGACACAAAACAACGAGTTGTGTTCTGGATCTATAGCCTCGAGTTTCATGCCGACCTCAAACAGGTTTTCACCACAAGGATATGGATTGGGAAACAAGTCAACTGGAGCTGGTTCAGAATTGGTTGTATTCAAATATGAGCCCCAAGTAAAGAATCGTTTGGGGATTAGCTTTATTTCTGGACTAACTATTTCCGATCTGACAAGAATTTTGTTCTTCTTAAAGCGCTCTCGAACTTCATGTTCACGAGAGTCAATTGTTATTTTGGATCGTTTACGAGATTCCCGACGAAAACAATCATATGAACAAAATTCAGGAGACAGAAAGTCCACAGCCGCTCCATGACATTCGCAGCGACGACAGCAATACAGAGCTTCGGAATAGTCTTTAGATTTGAAAGTTGAATCTCGTTCGAAAATTGGTTTCTCATAAGCTGTGTTCATTTTGTCGCGCTGATGACATTTCTCGGCAATCTGAACTAGATTCAGTTCGTTTAGTTGGAATTTCATTTCACTTTTTTTGCAAATTCCAATACGTTCCTTCCATGTGAGCATATTGAATGTGGATAACATGCCGAGAACCATGTTCATGTGGGTAGAGTTAAAGTATGTTTTATCCGTTGTTTTCAGTATCGATGGTTTCGAATCCTTGTGGGGTGATAATTCCAAACTGCTATTATTACTGCTGTTGCTGCTGCTATTGGATGATGGAATCTTTTCAATTTTATCATTACAAAGCAAAGAATTAGCTGCTGCTGTTGATGTGATATCAACCTCAGGCGATGGTTCTTTCGTTGGTGGTTTTGTTTCCTCAATTGTAGGCTCTAGTGTCAGTTGCTCAACGGCTTTTTGCAACAACTCCCCATCGGATGCTGTCGATAGGCGTCTATTACGGCGCGGACGGCCACGCTTTTTGATTGGGTTACCCACCAAAGTCAAGGATTTTGATCTCTTTGTCCTTGGGCTTGTGTTTAGTACACGCGACAGGCTACTATTCACTTTTAAAAGAGACTGCTGCTTCGATACAGTTTTAATGGCAGCCTGTGTCGCTGATGGTGGCTTAATAAGTAAACTCTTTTGTACGTTTTCCGGTGAGGACTTATCGATCGAATTTCTATTTTCCACTACACTTCTTTCTTGTTTCGGACCAGTTAACAAACTCATGTTGCTCTGTTTCTTTTCGATAGTGTCCACAGGCGACGAAGTAGTTTTAGTATTTTTTGTGGGTAAACTTTTGGTTAAAGTGACAGTTGACGAAATTTGTGTCACTTCTACTGGTGCCGTAATATCTGGTTTATTTTGTATGCTCTTTATGATTGTCGTTGGTTTAATATCCATTGGTTTTGCAGGTACTATTTGTATGCTTGAACGTCTGTTTGTTAGTTGCTGAGCGCCAGTTAATATCTGAACATCACGATAACTTTGACGTCTATTTGTTAGTTTAGCAGCTGCTGGTTTGGCCAGCAATGATGTGGTGTATATTTCAGTACAATTAGCTGTTGAATTGCCATTTATTGTTTTGTAAATTACATGGCTACTAGGCAAGGCCATGGCAATTGAGCTCGTCGGTGTTGGAAATACTTGATGTTGAATCATTGGAAGCGGTCTTTTAACAACTGTGTGTTTATCCTGAAAAAGTAAAAGAATACAAGCGTGAGAAAAAGGTAAATATTTATATTTTAGGTAGAAATTGTTGTTGTTTGAAAAGGGAGGTAATCCTACCTACCTAGTTTTAAAATTGGTGGCTAATCTATTTTTTGTCATTAACCGGATTAAGAAACTTTATCTGAACTAAACTCATAATTGAATATTTAATTAGTAATTACCAAACCATCAATGAGGTTACAGGCTAGGAAAGTCAACCATCGACCAAATTTTCACGTTGCGGCAGATCCTGGAAAAGACCTATGAACTCCAAATCGATACCCACCACCTTTTCATCGATTTTAAGGCCACGCATGACAGCATCTACAGAGACGAACTGTACAAAGCTATGTCTAGTTTTGGCATCCTTGCCAAGCTCGTTCGCTTGTGCAAAATGACGATGGAGTACTCACGCTGCTCCGTCAAAAACGGATTCAGACATGGCGATGCACTGTCGTGCGATTTCTTTAACATCGTTCTTGAAAAGATAGTGCAGAACCCAACCGTCAACACCAGAGGCACTATCTTCCAAAAATCTGTTCAACTTCTCGCGTACGCCGATGATATTGATATAATGGGAAGAACACAGTTTGATGTCAATGGTGCCTTTGAGAGAATTGAAATAGAAGCAGAAAAAATGGGTTCAGCGGTAAACCAATGCTCCGGCCCGGAAAGCCTTCGACACTATTCCCGAGGGACGTAGGAGGAGAGGAAGACCGCGACTCTGGGGGCGCACTTGGAGTGCAAAACTGTAGACAGCTAGCTAGGGACCGAGCTGGCTGGCGGAGACTGTTGAGTAAGTAAGTAAGTAAGACACAGTCATCGGGCATACATTCTTCTCCCATACTTGTGTGGTTATCATTATTTGTATTTGGTTTTACAAAAAGTTTTCTATAATGCAAACCTAAAAACCCAACAAAATTTGTGTTCACACCTTCAAAGATGTTCAAATCTTTCTATGTACATAAATAGACGGTATAGACTCCTAAGTCCTTAATCACCCTACTTGTATTCAAATTATTTATTTAAAAAATAAAAACAGAATAAAATTAATAATACCCTTCTCAAAATATTTTTCTGCCTACGATCCTGATGAGAGATAACAATGGATTAAGGTGCAAACGCTTGAACAGAGAAACTGACGGCCGGAATCCTCAGACCAACTTTTTTCCAATTTTTCATCTTCGAAATCAACTTATGCATGCCATGAGCTTAATCAAACTTCATTCTATAAATAAACTTATCCACTCAGTCAATTTTGTCTTTGTAACGAGAATAAGTTCAAAGTTTAAATTTTTACAAATTTCCAATTTCTAAACAAAAAAAAAAAAAAAAAAAAACAGATTCGCATTGATGTTGATGCATGGATGGTCGATAGTGTGCGTGTGTTTATCTGTTTATCTTTAACAAGTCCATTGCCATAAGAAAATGCATGAGATTATCAATTGAATACCTATGTACTTTGTTTTGTCCTTGGAACTCGTTTAATTTTAATTGTTTGTTTGAATAACATAAATTGCAAAACACCAACTATCTTAAATGTTACTACCTTTATTTTAACAATGAATATTTTAACAAATTTAAAACATTAAACCTACGTAATGGATTAATCACATGTGCTGTCCCTGTCATCCATTTAATAAAAAATCATTTATACTTCGATGTGTGTACTTGTATGTACACTACCGCTCAAAAGTTTGAGACCACCTTCGAAGGGTTGCTTAGGCTTTTCTTACCTGCATTGATAACTTATACCATTCATAAAAGGTACAAGTGAAAAAACCCCAGATATTAATCCTTTTCTGTAAATTATAATGAATTTTGTGAAAAAAGGTAAAAAAAAAAAAATTTTAATTTATTTGAAACTCAATCTGCGATTATGACTCTTATGGAAGAAGGCTATTCGCAAAGAGAAATCGCCATATAGCGTTATTCTAGTCCCGGCGGTTTTATGGATAAAGCGAGGTCAGGACGACCTAGAGTTACGACGAATTCCGAAGATCTGCATATCATCACCATAAGCAAGCGTTTTAGGGAGAAAACAACACTAGAATTACGCGCCGAAATCAATGAAATGCGGTAAGAACCACTATCTGTATCAACGATACAACAAGAGTTAAAGCATGCTGGACTTTTTGGGCGCGTTGCAGTGCGGAAACCCCTTCACGACCCCAAAACAAGATCAAACGGTTGGAATGGGCCAAAACCCATCAGAATTGGACAGATGAAGACTTCAACAGAGTCTTATGGAGCGATGAGTCCAAGTTTGATGTGTTTGGCTCAAATCGCAGAGTGTACGTCAGGCGCCGCGCTGAACATAAGATGCTACCAGACTGTATGGTTTCTCCTTCGATGGAGTGGGAGATCTAACACGAGTCATGGGAAGAATGGATAAAGAAGTCTATAAAACGATATTGGAAGGGTTTTGGTCTCCGATTAATCGGTGAAGGTTTTGTATTCCAGCAAGACAATGACCCGAAACACACTTCAAAACTTTGCCTGGAATACCTGAAACAAAAAGAAGACGAGGAAATTCTAAAAGTAATGGTATGGCTACCGCAGCCTCCAGATATTAACCCCATTGATCTATTATGGGAAGAGCTTGACAGAAATGTCCGGAATCATCACACAACATCAGAATCTGCTCTTTGAGAAACTCTACAAAATTGCTCGAGTAATATCCCACAAGAAAAAATACAAAAACTTGTAAGAAGATTGTCCAGAATTGGTTTTTTAAATAAATAATTTATGTTTAGTAAAAAAAACAACTTTATATTTTTCTATCATTTACAACAAGTCATGCCCTTGACTTTCTTCAAGTATTAACTTTTTTCCTAAAACTAAAGTTTCGGGGTTAAAACTCGACATTTCTCAAATTTCAGAGGTGGTCTCAAACTTTTGACCGGTAGTGTATGTATACATACGGTAACGTACTCCATTTTGGTAGATTTGAAAAATAGTATCATGAATTAGAATTATATACGCAATAATTAAAAACAAAAAACAAAAAAACATAAAAACAAAATAATTATATAAAAAAAATTTCCATTAACTTAGCACTTGATTAAAAATTGAAGAGCGAGTTACCTATTTCGCAAACAATGAACATAGGTAGTTGTTTGTTGATCGAACGCGAATCACAACGAGTTTGAATTCATCTTCGAGCAACAATCAATCTCTACGTGATTAACAAGGATGCTCTATCGTTTGTCAAGAAAAAACAATAAAATAAATATAAACCAATTCAATTCAGTTCAATTGAATGAAGTAATTCAGATGAGTTTATCCTTTAACAATTCTTTTTTTATTTGTTGGCTGTGGAAAAAAGGAAACTTTCTCAAGCAACAAACAATTGTTATGTAAGAGAGGGGGAGAAAAATGTCAGTTTAACTTTTGCATTGTTTATCTCAAGGGAGAAAAGAGATTTAAGTAGTTTGTTTGATTAAAATACCAACTTAATAATTACAATCATTAATGCAAGTCTACTTACCGATAATCCTGGCAGAGTAATCGGGGTAACAGGGGTAATCAGTTTAATAACATGTCCAGTAGAATCACTTGTATTTGGAGCGGTCAATGGGCTAATGAGAATTTGGTGTTGCTTTTGCTGATCGCTGCTCGAAGTTGAAGACAACACAGGTTGTTGTTGGCTTTTGACGACAGTAGTTGTTGTAGCTGATGTGTCAGGTTTTGACCATGCATTGGCCTTAAGCGTGCTACTTGGAGTGAATGTGGAAGTTAAAAGTGTTGCAGGAGCATTCTTTTTCAGAATCGAATGTTGATTTTGGTTAGTGTTCGAATTTACTCCTCCATATCCAGTACCAATAACTTGTTTGATAAATGCTTTATCCGCATAAAGTGGCGGACTAAGGAAATGTTGATCCTTGTTTTCAAATAAGCTTTTGGAAGTTACAAACGAGAATAGACTGTTGCTGTCGCAACTGCTGCTGCCATTGCTATCATCAGCACCAGGTTCGATAATTCTTTTATGTAAGGAATGCTCTGTTGTTGTTGTCGCCGCCGCCGTCGTCGTCGACATCGTCGTCTCGTTTGGATTCATGATTTCCTTCAATTGTTTCTTGTTATATAAATTCAATTTACAGGCCGCATGCAGTTTTTTTTAATTTAAATTTTGTTTGTTTTGAATTTTTGCAAACATCCAAATTTAATATTTACAAAATTTGATTTACATAAACTTGTTTTCGGCTCTTAACTTGCTTCTTTTACAAAGAAGTGAACTTCACTAACATTTATTTTTTTTTTCGTTTTTATCAACAAAACCGACGAATTCCGTGTGACCATCAGAGTCATCTGTCGGCGGTACGTCACTAAAAGTTGTTTGGAGATGAACTGAAAATGAATTCGCATTAATAAAATGAATTGCGTTCATTGCATTGCAAAAATGAACATTGCAGTTTCGAAAATGTTTCGTTTTATTTTTTTGTTTTGAAAAGGATAGAAATTCCCAAAGAAATCAAATGTGAATATTGTTTTAAATGAAATACAAAGAGATTCCTTCAATCGGTCAAGTGTTTTCTAAAGAAAAAATATCTCAAGCTGTCTTATAAAGCAAATCGTTCTATATCAACAAGCGTTGGAGATTCAAAACAGTGCACGACGAGTGAATAGGAACCTGTGTGAATCAATTGACTTACACTTTTTGTTGTAAAAATAAAACTGGAGTAAATAATTTATATAAATTCAATCAAACACTAAACAAATGCAAAAATCGTTTAATTTCGCGTTTATATCAAATCAAAAATGAACAAGAATTCGTCGCACAAAATGTGAGGGACGTACCTTCTTGATTTGCTTTGAAAACACTTATCAGCTTCTTCGAACCGATTTGACGGAATATTTATATACTTGTTATGAATGAAATCATAAATATAATAACAATTTTATGATTTTTTTTATTGTTTAATAGAAAATGTTTGCACTTCTCACCTTTTGAGTTGGAAAAAGAGTGTTTAGGATGCAGCAAAGAACGATGGCAAGTGATTTTTTTTCTTTTGCCAAAGATTATAATTTTGACAGATAAGATGAACACATAATGGAGGGAGTGAACCGGAAAATAAGGAATGAATACATTTTGATCTAGGACATAATTTGTCTTGTGGATGAATTAATGATTTTTTTAACGGATGTTGTGTTTGAAAATCATTTATAACACCCAATTTTTAAACAAAATAAAACTGAGAATATTTATTTTCAATTTTTTTTTTAATTTTTTAAGTATCTATTAGTAAATATTGTTATTTAACTTTGGTTAAAATGTTAAAAAAGATATTAATGGAATCTTCTTAACATCCTAGTAAAATTGTACTAAGGGTCTAGATGGGTTATTTAGGAGGTCTTATTTTGTCACTGATGGGCACAAATTAATGATAAGGTAAAAGACAACGGGAAAAAAAACATCAATTTCATTTTACTTTGAAAAAAATGTTTTTGATTTTTTTGGTTTTCACAATAATTTGAACTGCAGTGTGTGTGTACCGTGTAGAATTTATATAATATTATTTTGTACATATTACCTTAAATTTTAATTGCACCTACATTAATGAAATGACAAGAAATGTGTTTTTTGCAATTAATTGTTTTCCGCAAATCCATAAATCGGTAAGTCCCTCTCAAAAGAGAAATTTCAAAACGTATTCATTTACATGTATGTATGTATGTTGTATGTGTGTACGTTATTAAATGTTTATGAAAAAAGAATATGCTGCAACTGCAAGTCGTCGGCGTGGGCGCAGGGCAGATCAATCGATGGATATGTTATTATGTATGCATGTATGCTTATTAATTGATAGTTTTAAGTGAAGCCATTCAGCTCTCTTCATTATTAAAAAAATCAATCCAAATGATATGACGGTCCATTGACGGAATTTCAATACTTTGGGAATAACACGGAGCAAATAATCTCAGGAACATGGAGCTAACATTTCGAGATGTCAATCCTTGGGTTAGGTGCGTAGGCCGCTAAGCAGAAGTGCGCATAGTTTTTATTTCATCTTTCAAGGGCACTGCCTCTTGCGAAGAACTGACAAAACTTCCAAGAGAATCATCTGTCGTGAAAAAGTGCTTCTCAACTTTGCCGTTCGGAATCGGCGTTAAGTTGTAGCGTTGTAGGCCCCCTCAGTTCTTCACACGCACCCAGGGAATTGTTAATGAGAGTAAGCCACTTAGGCCTTGGCTTTTCAAGAGCTGTTGCCCCACTCTGCTTTGTGTGTTTTTTTTTTTACTAAAAGTTTTTAAAGCTTAAAACACGAGAAACCCTTAAGTTTGGAAGAGTTAAAAAACAACTAATTTTGAAGCCTATCAACCTATGTATTTATAAAGGCTATAGACATGGAGACACAGGCGAAATCGTTGAGTCTACACACTATTCGAGATCTAGCAAATAATATAATAGGGTTTCACGACAGCTCTGGAGAACCAAAGTCTAAGTGGCTCACAATCTTCAACAATTCTTTGAGTGCGTGTAAAGAATTGTATGCAGCTAACAAACGGTTGGTTTGGAAAGCACTTGTTCACAACAAAATGATACTTTTGAAAGCTGTAAGCCTTTCGAATGAGGCAATTCTTATGAAAGATGAAATAAAAGAATTTTAGGCACGGGTACGATTCGAAGTCACGCCTTCTTTGCAAAGGAAACATATATATAAACCATGAGATGAATTTTACGATTATACGAACGCCTGACTTCCAATAGGACACTTGTATGTTGCAGGTTCAAATTATAGAAACCGAAAACGCCACAGTACCATTAGATGACCTAAAAATCTCCGTAATTATGCTCTTTTCCAATCCATGGTGTCGGAAACACATGCGGTACAGTTAACCGAAAATACTCAATATTTAAAATGAAAAATTAGAATGCAAAATTATATCATAATTGGTTTTTTTTGTCTGTTCCATGTTACTTTTTTAACTTAACTAGCTACGTAGCTATAATAAAGCTCACACTAAAATAAATGCACGAAATTTTCCATTTTACAAAGAAAAAGAAAAATTCTGAAGTGATTAACAACGCTCCAATACCACTGCAATACCTTGGCCTCCACCAATGCAAGCAGATCCTACAGCGTACTTCAAGTTCTTGCGTCTGAAAGTAAGAAGGTGCATATATTAAAATTTCATTAATGAGAATGTTAAAAACAAACACTTACTGTAGTTCATGAGCTAAGTGTCCAGTTATACGAGATCCACTAGCACCCAAAGGATGACCTAAGGCAATTGCTCCACCGTTGACATTCAACTTGTTGATATCAATTTTAAGTGCATCCATGCAGGCTAAAGTTTGTGCACTGAAAGCCTCATTGATCTGTAAAGGAAAAGATATAAGACTCGTCTTTCGGGTAGAAGGTTTTTATAAACAAACTTCAATCAAATCCATGTCTTCCAATTTCAAACCAGTTGCTTTAAGAACGTTTTGGATTGCTGGAACTGGTCCGATTCCCATTATTTCTGGTTGAACTCCAACATAAGAATATCCCACCAAACGTGCCAATGGCTTCAGTCCGAACTCCTTTACAGCATCCTCAGATGCCAAAACGACTGCAGCAGCTCCATCGCAAATTCCCTAAAATGCAAGACTTTTATGATTTTTTTTTTCATTCCCAAAAACAATTTTCCTATCTTACAGATGCAGTTCCGGCTGTAACAACACCATTTTTCTTGAAAAGCGATGGCAATTTGTTTAGACCCTCCAGTGTTGTTTGGGGCCTTGGATGTTCATCGACAGCAAAGTCGACTTCCTTGCCCTTAACCTTGATTTTGAAAGGTGCAATTTCTGTCTTGAAGACTCCTGCGTCTTGGCTTTTCTTCCAATTAATTTGAGATCGCAAAGCGAACTCATCTACACGTTCTCGGGTAATGTTGTATTTCTCGGCCAAATTTTCAGCTGTAAGTGCCATTGGTAATTTGCAGTAAGTGTCAGTAAGTCCAACCCATAAACTGTCCTCGAGGGTATAGTTTGCTCCTAGCGTTGTTCCAAAACGAATGTTTCTGGCAACAAATGGAGCTTGAGACATACTGTCGACACCACCGGTCAAAGCTATCTTCGCAGATCCCATAATAATATCTTGAGCTCCATTGACTATCGATTGAAAACCAGATCCACAGAGACGATTTACACCGAGAGCTGGTTTCTCAATTGGCACTCCACAGTGCAGGGCAACATGGCGAGGAATGAAGGAACCGTCTGATGAAGAAACCTTTGAATCGAAATCAGAAGTTTGAAATTTACATATGTACATGAAGTGATAGTTTATAAAGATTTAATATATATATACCACTTACAGCAAGTACATTGCCGACAATAGTTGTATCAACTTGATCTCCTTTCAATCCCGAGGATTCAAGAGCAGCTTTAGCAGCTGCTGCTTGCAATTGTGTTTGTTGAACATTCTTCAAAATTCCTCCGTATGTACCGAAAGCTGTGCGCTTTGCACCAACAATGAAAATTCCTAAAACAAGAAATATAAATTTGAAAATTATAAGTCCTCATATTCCATGGGAATTCCATTCTTATGGTGTAGTGAAGCAACCATGTGAATTTACTTTTACATTATGGTCAAATGTTAAGGTTTTGGAAAGAGAAAAAAGGAATTTATCTTTTTTTGCATGAAAACTGATCAAACAAGGTTGGAATAATTTATGTTTGGAAGGATTAAAAGTTATTATGCAAACATTTCCTAATGCATAGTCGAAAAATGGACTTTGAACTACTTTGCATGACAAAGCATTATCATTATCATATCAGATGATAGTCGATCCTGGTTTTAAAACAAACAAAAAAATATTCAATTCAATATGAGGACAAATATTCAAATTAATTGAAAAAATAAAATAAAAGGTACATTTGAAGTACCCTTTGTAATTTACTAAATTCTCCGTAGTCTAAAAATAAATTCATGTTTATCTCTTGCTCACATCGCCGGGAGTCAACAAGTGAAAACAACAAACAGACTCGAAACTCGAAGTCCAAAGTGCATCAAATTAGTTTAATAAAACATTTTTTGATAAACGAAAAACTTGGAATGAGTAACCTTACCTTTAGTAGCTGCAGACATTGTTATATTTTTTTAAATTTAGAAAAAAAAAATAAAAACTATCAGAAAAAAACTGTTTCGAAATAAAACTAAAGAAGGGGACCGTCAATAGACAAGCTCTTGTAACCCAACTTTCTTGCCTCAGTCTTCTTGAAGAACTAAAAAAATTAATGCAAGAAATCAAGGCGAAAATTAATCTATACGATATGTGGAATGGAATGTGAATGTGGCAGAATTGAACAGATTTTACCCCACCAATACTGAAGCATCATTTCGCCCTAACACCTACATCCACACTCCACAGACGAGACGGAGCTGCTCCAAAAGTCCAAAGCTCAAAAACTCAAATAGTGAAATCGCCTTCGCCGTCCAGTTTGAATGAAGGTATTGACAACTGACAAGGAAAAAAGAGACCGAGCATTGTGAGGTGAGAAAAATTCATGAACAAAAAATTTCAAGCATGTGAGATGATGTGCAACTATAAAAACCACAGATGAGTTTGTCTCTGATAAAAACTCACATGCAATCTGAATTTCTTTCTAAATAAAAAAGACGATTTCCTCCCCTTTATTGCTCATTTTTGATTTTGTCATTTTAAAATGTGAATAAAAAACATCATCTGGAAATAACTTTATTTCATTGATAAAATCAAACTGATTAATTGATGTCTCTTTATATTAACGTTTCCACTGAATGATAATCTGGATTACCTTCCAGTTTGATTAAAATTAATCTAGTAGTGTTTCCACTGGATTTTGTTAGATTAATTTTTTACATTCAAAATCTTGGTTACAAAAACTGTCATATTTGAACGTTTTTTTATCGCACAAAAATGCAAGGATGACCTCCAATAAAATTAAAATGTTGGTTTTAAATTATTTTAATAAAGAAAAAAAAATACATTTTTGATTTAACTATTTTCTTTTGAATAGAAATTATATACCAATCGATCGGAAATTACTACAAGAATTTTTGTTTGACATAAAAAAAGCTCAACTGCACATTTGTTTGTTATTAAAATGTGTTTTGTAAATTGCTTATCCACAGTTATTTATTTATTTATTTTATTTTTGCTCAGCCCTTCGTATAATGGTTATCTACTACTACCATTGAATAAAGATAGTACACAGGAAGCTTTACGACACGTAAGGGGTATTTAGGCGTGTGGGGGGGGGGGGGGGGGGGGGATTGTGGTAGTTTAAATAGTAATTGTAGTGTAGGATTTTCTGTACTTTCTTTTGAGGAAGAGTACCCTAGAACAGAATCATGACAACTGTCAAAGTGTAGTTTTTTGTCTTTGTTATTGTTTTATGTTTTGATGTTACGTGAATTAATTCACTTTAAGGCAAATAATGAAAGAATGCAGGAAGTTTTTTTTCTGATTTTAGTTTTCACAGATGACGTTTCGATGACTGTTCTAACTTGTCTGACATTTCTGTGCTGATCTGTTATAACCTACACTTTTCTGTACTGTTCTTACCTACACTTTTTCTTATTGAACAAACTTACAAAGTGTTATGCTACATGTAGGTACAGTGTGCGTGAGTGAAGCAACAAAAATGTCTGATGATGTCCATTTTTGGGTATGTGCTGTCAAACTTGACTGTGTTGTCAGTTGAGTTCAGGGGTGTATTACTTCTGTTGGTGATGGTAAGGCGCTGCGATTCGTTGAGTTCCCGCGGTGTGTACGGTTGTGTTGAATAGTTCTTCCATTGTGTTTCCAAATGTTTTTATTTGTTGATTGTATTACAATAAACTATAAAATACTTCTTTATTTTCCCCTTGTCAATATTTGAGCCCCTGTCTATTGTGAATTATATCTTCAAGAATTTAAATGCTCTAAAATACATACCTTGACAATTTTAAAGATTTCCGAAAACTGAATGGAAAAGAGAAAAGTGGATTGAAATGCTTAAATTGGATGGGATACATTCTAAGTCTGTTGTTTGTTCACACCACTTTTATGAAACTTTTATGAAAAAAAAGAAAGTTATTTATTTCCGTAATGCCATATGTCTGACCATGATATTAAACGCTTATTCAAGTTGTTCATAGAACTTTCTTTTAAAAATGATCAAAATAGGCTGAGTAAACGCGATGAATTACGGATGAAAAATGAAGAAAATATACTGGAAAATTAAGGCCGTGTGCGAATTGGATGAATTGTAATTAAAAATGGATGCATTTTTAACCACTGCTGTCATATTTTAACCTGCACCACAGCTAGTCTAATTTTTAACACATTTTATTCAATGCGAAGTGTCAAAATTTAACTACTTTTTAACCCAATTAGCACGCGGCCTAAAAATTAAACATTAAAAACCGTGCATGTGCACATTTAGTGTTAAAAGTTAAAACACAATGCGTCAATGCGAGATTGAAAAAGGAAAGTTGAAGCAAAATCTATGAAATCTTGGTTCAATCATATTTCGCTTGGCGGCCCGAGATGAACCATTCAACTGCTGACCAGCCCTCAGTCATTGCAATACTAAACAAAATTTCAAAACCAAAACAGACGAGCTCTAAGAAGGTTATTGAATTGGATAAGATTTAGATTAGATTGTGATTTATTATCTTTTTCCAACTGTACAATTTACATAAATTTTTACAAAAATCCTTGAAGCATGGCTTTGCCGTCTGCCCGATTGACATTTATTAATTAATGTACATATTAAATTGAATTGGATCTCAGACTTTTTTTCGATTCAGCGCCCCTGCTAGTGTTATGCCTTAACAGTGGCATGAACCGATCCGACCCTCGAATTCGTCTGTTGGTGACTTATCATGTACATACATTGTATGAGAAAAAAAAACGCATTGCAATGATGCACATGGTATTATGATAAGCCATAAAACTGTTTGTGCTAGGAAGGAGGGAGGATGGGTACTCACTGTGCTATGCTAGGCATTTTTTTGTTGTTTTTTTTGGTGATGCTGTGCTTTTGTTTCTTTTTTTTATTGCTTCTAATATTTTTTTTTTGTTATTGCGGGATTTATTCGGCTTTGTGTATGTAATGGTTTTGAAAGTTATTATTCGGAAGTTTTTCGTCCACGGCAAGTTTGAGGACCTATCATATAAAACGAATAAATAAATGTGAGAAAAAGTATGTTAGGCAGGATTCCCTTTCAAAAAGTCTAGGCAACCGCAATCAATCTCGTTTGTTGTAACTAAAAACTAATAGAACTAGCACCTTCATTATAAAAGAAATCGATCATCATTACCTTGATCAAACAGGCACGTTGCAGTCGGTTGTACTTGTTTTAAGAATCATATTCATTGATACTGTTCAATGTTGAATTCTTCTACTTCTCTAACCAAATGTAATCGTTAATTTTACAAATATCACTTTATTTTGCTAAATATACAACTTACAAGCATTGGAATTTGATGACCCGCCATTAAAACATTATCAACAAACCTTACTCTATTTCCTTATCCCTTAATTGTATTTCATAAACAAAAATGCAAAAAAAAAAAATATTTTATGGAGAATCTTTGAAAGCTTCGTTAAGAGCGTCTAAATTTCTGTCGTTAACGTATTCATGCAAATCACTCCGACCCATCAGAGAAATTATCATTTTAAATGTTGTCCAAATAGTATCCGACATTTGATTCGATGAACCTCCACTCAAGATAGCCCTCTCCTTAAGGCCAGAACGCACAGCCGAATTTGCTTGTAAGTTTAAAGCAGTCAGCAAATGTTCCGCTGCTTGTTTATAAGCCTTCAAATTCATACAACACACACCCACATTATAACGTACTCTAATAAATCCTGGTTCTATTTCTAGAGCCCTTTGGTATGCTTCAACAGCTTCTACAGATCGATTACCATTTGCAAGACTAGCACCAAGACGATTCCAAATTTTGGCATTTTGCGGTCGTACATGAAGTGCAGCCTGGAAACAATCGACAGCCTTGTCGAACTCCGATGATAGGTTAAAAAGAACACCCAAGGCCTCCTGTACCTCGGCATCGATTTCATTTGGATTTTGTTTCACCGCTTCTAGGAATATGTGTTGGATTTCTTTGAGTTCAGGTCCACGCATAAGGGAGCTTGTTAAATTGTTCGAGGCAGGGTCAGAAGTCAGCAAATGGTCGGGAACAAGATGGCTGTACTTTGGATGACAATGCAGCCATTGTGTAAGAGATTTCAATGCTTGACTTTGCAAACTCTCATTTGTGTACGAAACTGCAAGAGCCATCAGGACACGCATATTATTCGGCCTAAGAGCAAGTGAATTTTTTAAAGCCGCAATACTTTGTGGGTCCTTTTAAAGAAGAATGAACAACTTAAGAATTAATGTCGAGATGGTTTTATAATTTCTTACCATTTCATTTTCAGCTTGACAAATTCCAAGCAATTCCCACAGTTCGGCGTTTTCTGGGTCTTTTACGGAAGCTGCTTCAAAGCATAACACAGCACTTGGAATGTCACCTTTGGCTAGGAACTCTTTTCCTTTTTCAAAAGCATTCTCCACATCAGCCATTGGATTGTCTTCAGCATAATTGTACTCCTTGTATGGATCGTACATGTCTGTATAGTCCGATAGCCAAGGATGTTCGGCTCCACTATCGTCCGATAGCTTTTGCCATTCTTCTTGCAGACGTTGTAAAAATTTTGAATTGTAATCGTCTGTTGCTTTTTCTGAGATGATAAAATCATTTTTTTTTTATTGAAGTCCCTGCAAAAATTTGAATTTTGACAAACCGTGTTCTTTTTTAGAAGTTTGAAAGTCCGTCAGCCAATCTTCCATGGTTGATGTTGTTTGGCCACCAACTGCACCGAGCTCCCTTTCTCCTACCTGATTACAACAAAAAGTAATATTAAAAATTTATTTTGATAAGAAACAGATTAGTTAACTGCAGACGTCGCTGGTGGAATGTATGCCGGGCAAATGGCTAAGTATGGGGTAGGAAGTTGTGTCGGGTTATTCAATTGATTATCGTTTAAGTCAAAAAATTCCTGCACATTAGTTATGTTGTCTTGAACGGATTGTACATTGATTATATTAGGTTGTTGCCAAGCCTTGAACAATGAAAGCAACAGAAATTATTAATATTAAATAATGGTGTTTGAATTATGTACCTCATCGAATTGAATAGGTCTTCCTTGCTGAGATGCTAGTGTTTCTTGACCGAATTCTTTGGCCCATTCAGAGCTGTTACGGGTAACCTCGTCAATTACTCTAGGTGCGTTTACAACTTGGGGAAGAAAACTTTGCGATTCTATTTCACGCATCTCTTGGAGCAGTGCATTTACTTCAAATGTCTATAAAAAGAAAAAACGGCATAGTGCAATCTTTTTTTTTTCGAATTCAAATTCTTACATTAGGTGGACCAGAAATTTGCCCCATGAATTCTTGTACCATTTGTTCTTCGGGCATTACTGCACGTGACTCGAATGGAGCGTGACTTCTTGAGAAACCTTCATCCTTATGAGCATTGTCCCGAGTAAATTGACCACCCAATTGCATTAGGGGATTGACTCCACCACAATCACCTTCTACCAGTTGTCGTAGAGACATTGTTAATTTTAAATTTATCAGCTATTTAGATAATTCCTAGTTATTGAATGAGCGAATGAATGTGTTTTTAAAATAACGAGAGATTTAAGGGTATTTTTTTTAACTGAAAAAGAAACAAAAGCAATTATTATCAACAGATAACACTTAAAATTTCTGAATTTATTAATAAACAAATAAATAAATGAAAAGTCATATTTTGACGTAAAAGGTCTGTTCGATGAGGTTCGATAGAGGTCTCCAGCATTAGGTCTGTTCGCTTAATCCCTAAACAGAGTCAAATGTTGAAATACAAAAAATTGTGCAAAATTGAATTAAAAAGAATTATGGGATTTTACATTGAGCCAAGATATTGATTCTTCGCGGATTTGTGGCAATTTTTTTCCCTTAAATGAATAACATTGAAATCTCTTTTTGGAGACAGATTTACACATATTCTCACACGAATTTTAACACATACAACGAGATATTTGTTAATATTCAAAATGTATGTAGTTTGTTGTAAGATTTGTTTAAAAAATTATTTTGCCGAAAATGAATGAATATGTATGTCAAATTGATTTTTTTTTTGTAAAATCAGATAAGCATTTTGTTGAGAAATATAAAAGATTTCTTTAATATTTAAGGATTACTTTTATTGGACTTCTTATCTCTCGGAACCAAGTATAAAAAAGGGAAGAGAAAATAGTTTTGAAAATTATAAGGTCCGTTCGCGTACTCCCTAAAACTGCCCAAAACTGCCATATTCTCCCACTTTTTCGTTCGTTTACTGCCACTTATCGTAAAATCTGTCACTTTTGGAGGAGAAAAATATTTCCCCTATCTGCCGATTTCAGCCACAAAAATTTCTTGTGGCAGTTGTGTAAGTTATGTCAAAATTTTTTTTTTCTATTAGTTTTGACATTTCATCGTGTTCATGTTTTGAGCACTTGCTCACAAAAAAAATTGACGTTTAAAAAGTGGGAGAATTTTGTGTTCAACGCGTTCTTTTACTTTTGTGCACATTTTATTTTTTTCTGAGAAATTTATCCCCACTCCTCGAAATTTGACAGTTTTTACACAAACTGCCCAAAAAGTACGCGAACGGACCTATAGTTTGACACTTTTAGAATTATGAAGTTGACAGTTC
The DNA here is from genome assembly GCA_920937365.1 of Sphaerophoria rueppellii. NCBI lineage: Eukaryota > Metazoa > Arthropoda > Insecta > Diptera > Syrphidae > Sphaerophoria > Sphaerophoria rueppellii. The sequence continues at coordinate 40,402,780 of CAKKXW010000002.1, forward strand.
TTACTTAAGGTTTAAACAGATTTGAATTATAAATATCAACACATTTAGACGATTTGGATTTTTCGTTTGTAGTTTCAAAACATTTTTTTGCGTTCAAAGTACCTAAGTGTAACAATTTTTTTTTTATGAAAAAGAAATACAAAATAACATTAAATACCTCTTTTTCACACTCCCATGTTTTAATATAAACTTTGTTTGTAGTTTGAAAAATTCGATTTCGTTTGTATACAGATGAAATTTAGAAACAGTTCTAAATGAAAAATTTCCATATGGAATTTCCATCTGTAATTTCCATTTATGAATTTTTAATACGTTTACACGATTTGTATAATATTCCATATGGAAATGTTGACAGTCCATACGGAAAATCCATATCGTGTAAAGCACGCTTTATAAATAAAATAAAAGGAATATTATATCCAAGGGAAAGTTTTGTTGGTATATATTTGTTCTGGACCACCAAAAGATACTGAATTGCATTAGCTTTGTGCTTTTGGTTTAAACAGAGAGTATTCTACCAACAAAGAAATAGTGGCCATGGACGTGGAGGCTTCAAGATTCAGAAATTCGCTGAGGAGTATCACTTTGAACCAAATGCTGGTAATTCCTTTCAAATATGATGATTATTTTCCATGACGCCGCTACACGCAATTGAGAGGATAATCTCATGAAGGGTAGGGCGTGGACAGTAAATTTTCTTGTATCTGACCGAAGTCTTAACTTTTGAATTTAATAAAAATGCTAAATGGTATGAAATATTTAATTTAATTTTCATTTATTTGTCCACCAATTTGTATTTACAATTTTCTTTATGGAATTAGCTTTAAAAAATGGGAAATATCTGATTCTAGAGGATTGGTTTTAAAACAACAAGTGCGATGCATGGTGGTAATGGTGCATTAAAATGAGTTTTATTGGACATTCAGGTTGGCTTAGGTCACTCATATGTCAACGCTATCATCTTGAATATTGAACAAAGCGAACTTAATTTATGGACAAAAATTAAACCAAAGTTTCTCTCGAATTTCTAATTGCAGCCTTACTTATCCTTATAAGTATAAATTACCTACCTTAATTTCTTGTCAACTATTTTGAAATAAAAAGATATTCGGTCCTTATACGCAAACATCGGCCAAATAAGTTATCCGTTTGTAAACAAGTATCATTAAAGGCTAGCACAAGTTTATCAATAATAATTTTGATTTACGATAGTGCCTGGCTACACAGAGATTTTTCAAGCTACTAAAAAATCACGTGCGGTGGCTACACACTGTTGTGCTCAATCACGTTCTCCTTTTCCATTTCGTTGCGGGGAATGTGAAATTTCTCTTTTTTGTTTGACATTTTTTTTAAATTATGACATTCACAATAAATTTTGACGATACAAACAAATTTTTTATTTAAACCTGTTTTTGGACATGCATAGGTACAATAGACCAATTGGCTGATATTACCGCACGGATTTCCCCTCAAGTGAAGAAAATTGGGGTTGTAGTGCATGTTAGGTTTAAGTCACTACCAGTATAATCCCTATGATGTATTATTTAGCAAGTGTGGGGTACGCGAAACGTTTGGACCAAGTTAAAAAATAATATAAACTTTTGTGAAAGACCGAGCTGCTCAAATACATTCACAAAAATGTTAAATAATGCAAGGATGGAAGAGTAAACCTTCCTTATCACAATATCCTCGCTCCTTTGTGGCCTCTAGCGTTTATCGTTCAGATGTCTACATACAATTGTTTTATCTTCTAAATTGGTCAATTTTCAAGCCAGAAGTGAAAGGAATTGAAATAAATTAACAAAAAAGCATCATAAAAGAATGGGAAGAAGACTATTTTATTTTTAGACCATGGCGCCAGAAGATGTACCAAAATAAACTCAGAAATAATTTATCTCATTTTGTGTTATCATCTTTTTATTGAGAAGGTTTTTTTCAGTTCTTAAGCGATCTTCTAGGATTCTGTTCTTCTTACTGCTTCCTTTCCTCCAATTTTGGTATTTAGGTCAGTTGTTGTTGCTGGCCGACAGACGACAGGAAGCAAACGGCAAAGGCTGTGTCTTCTTTAACGTCCTTCGACTTTTATATGTGCTTTTGGCAGATTTCATTTGCCTCATTGGACACGAAAATAGCCATATTCATCCTGATCTGGCTGCTCTCCTTTCTCGTGTCTGTTTTTATTCTTGGATTTTTCATCGCTAAGTGGTAATACACAATTCGTCACGGTATAATATAATAATTATTCCAAGGTGGCTGAAAAATACATCAATCAATATGTGTAACTAGAGATATTTAAAAACAAATTTGTACAAACTGATTTTTTTTAATGACAATGACAAAGTCAGAAAGAAAATAAACAAACATCAAACAGAGGAACAATTTAGGAATGAAACTGTATTGCTCACACAGAAAATTCAGTTCCCTTCGTGAGCATCTTCCCCCTTCACTCCTCATCCCTTTTGCCTACAAACTCACTCGTTAGGGCATTGAAAAATCCCTGTGTAGCCAGGCACATACGAGTTAGTCTTTTGTTAGGGTTATTTTGTGTTTATTAAAGCGTGCTTTACACGATATGGATTTTCCATATGGACTGTCACCATTTCCATATGGAATATTATACAAATCGTGTAAACGTATTAAAAATCCATATAGAAATTACAGATGGAAATTCCATATGGAATTTTTTCATTTAGAACTGTTTCTAAATTTCATCTGTATACAAACGAAATCGAATTTTTTAAACGACAAACAAAGTTTATATTAAAACATGGGAGCGCGAAAAAGAAGAGATTTAATGTTTTTTTTTCATTAATAAATAAAAATTGTTATATTTAGGTGCTTTGAACGAAAAAAATGTTTTGAAACTACAAACGAAAAATCCAAATCGTCTAAATGCTTATCTGATCTTACAAACAAAATTCAATTTGACATACATATGAAAATACATTTGGAAATAAGAAGTGACAGTCCATATGGAAAATCCATATCGTGTAAAGCACGCTTAATAGGGGTGATTGAATTTTAGTAGCGATTCATGGTAGTTGAATGTAAAATCCCATAAGACAACCTTTAGACAACGTTACTTAAATTCTTATTTATAATCGAATATCGACTGATATTTAGTTAAGCGACGTTTTTCTAAAAAAAGTAGTAAAGTAAAAACTCATAAAAAAAATAACAAAATAAAACGCGACGGTGCGTACAGTTTCTTCTGAGGCCTTAGGCTTGTTAAGGAAATGATTGTCAAGGAGGAAGGGATGGATGATGACGAGACGACGATCACACTGGAAATCAGACTATGCTGCCGCTGCTCAGCTGAACTGAGCAAATACTTACTTACTTAAGGTGGCGCTACAGTCCGTTGTGGACTTGGGCCTCAATCAACAGGCTCCGCCAGCTAGCTCGATCCTTGGCTAGTCGTCTCCAGTTTTGCACTCCGAGTTGATTGAGGTCCTCTTCCACTTGAGTGCGCCACCTGAGTCGCGGTCTTCCTCTCCTCCTACGTCCCTCGGGAATAGTGTCGAAGGCTTTCCGGGCCGGAGCATTGGTGTCCATTCGCTCTAAATGACCGAGCCATCTGAGTCTCTGGACCTTGACCCTTCTGGCTAAGTCCATGTCGTTGTACAACCCGTAAAGTTCGCTGTTGTATCTTCTTCGCCATTCCCCTTCAATGCACACGGGGCCAAAGATAACCCGAAGAACTTTCCTCTCGAAACAGCCTAAGGCACTTTCATCCGATTTTGTCAGGGTCCATGCTTCTGCACCATACAGCAGGACTGGGATGATGAGTGTGTTGTACAGTTTTACCTTAGTTGCTCGAGAGAGGGCTTTTCCACTCAATTGCTTTCTAAGCCCAAAGAAACAGCGATTAGCAAGAGTTATTCTTCGTCTGATCTCGGCGCTGGTGTTATTGCCCGTGTTTATAGCGGTGCCTAGGTAGACAAACTCCTCTACTACCTCGAAGTTATACGCGTCTATTGTGACGTTCTGCCCGAGCCGTCGGTGTTGGGTGTCCTTCCTCGAAGACAGCATATACTTCGTTTTTCCCTCATTTACCGCTAAACCCATTTTTGCCGCTTCTGTCTCAATTCTCACAAAGGCGCCATTGACATCACGCTGTGTTCTTCCCATTATATCAATATCATCGGCGTACGCGAGAAGTTGAACAGATTTTTGGAAGATGGTGCCTCTGGTGTTGACGGTGGAGTTCTGCACTATCTTCTCAAGAACGATGTTAAAGAAATCGCATGACAGTGCATCGCCTTGTCTGAATCCTTTTTTGACGTCGAAAGATTCCGTGAGCTCGTTGCCAACCTTGATGGAGCAGCGTGAGTTCTCCATCGTCATTTTGCACAAGCGAACGAGCTTGGCAGGGACGCCAAAACTAGACATAGCTTTGTACAGTTCGTCTCTGTAGATGCTGTCATACGCGGCCTTAAAATCGATGAAAAGGTGGTGGGTATCGATTTGGAGTTCATAGGTCTTTTCCAGGATCTGCCGCAACGTGAAAATTTGGTCGATGGTTGACTTTCCTGGCCTGAAGCCACATTGATAAGGACCAATCAGATTGTTGACGAAAGGCTTCAGACGTTCACATATTACGGCAGAGAGGATCTTGTAGGCGATGTTTAGTAGACTTATTCCTCTATAGTTGCGCAGTTTAGAGGATCTCCCTTTTTCAGGATCGGGCAAACAATGCTGAGGTTCCATTCATCGGGCATGCATTCCTCTGACCATATCTTACAGATGATTTGGTGCATGCTCCTATCTAGCTCGTCGCCTGCTGCTTTGAACAACTCAGCAGCTAGTCCATCTGCTCCAGCGGCTTTGTTGGATTTCAGCCGTGATATTGCGGTTTTCACTTCTTCTAGGTCGGGTTCACGGAATTGTTGGCTATCATCGTGTCCGATGAAAGGCTCCTGTCTGACGGCGGTATTTTGTTCGTCGTCGCCGTTATACAATCTACAGAAGTGGTCTTTCCAAATCCCCAGCATTGACTGCGATTCTACTATGATGTTCCCTTGTTTATCTCTGCAGGCATCAGTTCTTGCTCGATGACCTTGAGCCAGCTGTTTGACCTTTCGGTAAAACCTCCGAACTTCATTCCTGCTGTTGGCTCTCTCAACATCCTCGATCTGACGCTTCTCATGCTCTCTCTTTTTCCTCCTGAGAAGCCGGCGTTCCTCTCTCCTCTTTTGCTCGTAGAGCTCACGAGCGGCTCTTGTCCTTCTATGCAGCGCCGCTTTGTATGCCTCCTGCTTGGCTGCATGGGCCTGCCTGCATTCTTCATCAAACCAGGGATTTCGTTTTGGTGGCTGTGTGAAACCCAGCACATTAGAGGCGGCATCTCTAATTGCTCTTTGGCAATGTTGCCACTGGTCTTCGATACTTGATGTTGGCGGCATAGGACTCCTTAAGAGGTTACTTGACACTCGATCAGAGAATGATCTGGCGATCTCTTGCGATTGTAGCCGTCCGACGTCGAATTTTCTTGCAGCATTTCCTTGTTTTGGCCGTTGTCGGGATATTCGTAGCACTACCTTGGCTACGACGAGGTAGTGGTCCGAGTCGATGTTAGCTCCTCGGAAAGTTCGAACATCTAAAATGCTGGACAAGTGCCTTCCATCGATCGCAATGTGATCAATCTGGTTGACGGTTGATTGATCAGGAGATCTCCATGTACCTTTATGGATGTTGAGATGAGGGAACCAGGTGCTTGCTACCACAACATTTCGCCCCGCAGCAAAATCGATCAGCCTGAATCCGTTATCGGATGTGGTGTCGTGCAGGCTGTGCTTTCCGACCGTTCCACCAAAGATGTCCTCTTTTCCCAGCTTTGCGTTAAAATCGCCGAGGACAATTTTAATGTCATAACTAGGACATTGCTCGTATGTTTTGTCGAGGAGCTCGTAGAACTCGTCTTTGGTGTCGTCCTTTTTCTCTTCTGTGGGGGCATGCGCACATATTAGGCTGATGTTGCCGAATTTAGCCTTGATTCGGATTGTCGTGATGCGTTCGCTCACACATTTGAAGCTCAAGACTTTTTGCCTGAGTCTGCTTCCCACGACGAATCCGCATCCAAATAGTCGCTGTTGTTGCTCTCGGTAACAATTACCATAGTAGATGTCGCAGTTTTTCATCCTCCTTTTGCCCGGTCCATCCCATCGCATTTCCTGGATAGCGGTAATATCTGCTTTGTAGCAGTTGAGAGTCTCCGCTAACTGTTCGGCAGCACGCGGTCTATTAAGGGACCTAACATTCCACGTGCATATCCGAAAATCGTTGTCCTTTGTACATTTGCTTGGGTCGTCATCAGTGTATCCGTCCGTTTCCGAGGCCTGTTGCAAAGATTAAATAAGTAACAAGATGGGAAACAAGGCTGTCAAAGTGACAGTTGCCTACAAGCTAAAATTTACGGATTGTTAAGATGTGTGCGTGTTTTCACAAATACATTCTTTCAATCCGTCTATTCACCAAAGGGGAATAATTTTGGCAGTTAAATTTGAAAAACAAGGTGAGTTAATGGATATGTTCACAAAGAGTGTAAATTTGGTAAGCAAATATCAACGAAAAAAAGGCGTAGAAATTGTTCGTGAAATTTTATTATTTGGTTCGTTCAAATTTTGACGGTGATGGAAATTTTGTACATCCTTATCTATTTAAAATAAATAGTATTAATTATAGTAAGAAAACATGTTAAATCAGATCAATACAAATCTGTATTTTCTCGAAATCTAAAGAAATTCAAATTTTTTGTTTTCTTTCAAACTAATAATTAAATGTTTTATAATTTTTATAAAATAAGACATAAGGATGAAGGATGTTCAATTTTGTTCTACTTGTTTTTGGAAACGATCTCACGGGCACTTATGACACGTTCTAAAACATATAGTTATATGAAAATACCGACTAATTTTTCGGCTCATTTTGTAAGTTTTAACTATAAATTAAAAAAAAAAACGTAAACAATGATTAAATTGATAATAAGACTTACCTAATGTCTCCTGAATTCAATAGCGAAAAATTATAATCTGCTAATGAACAAGATTATTTTGATACTAGCTTAGAATGACGTTTTAAACATAACTCAAACGTTATTTTATATGCTGATTCCATTGACGCTTATCACAAGCTTTAGCGAAGTAGATTGAGAACAGTGCTATTATATGATCTAGGTTACATATTCGTAGGTCAAAACTTAGTATTATAGAACGTTTGGTATAATACTACGTTTTTTCTACCCTAAATTTCAGAAAAGTCGAGATTTCTTCTTAATCTACTTCGCTAATTTCTGATAAGCGTCAATGGAATCAGATATATATATGGAATCAAATATTATAACATTTAAAACTCTTAACATTGTTCATTATCAGACTATAATTTTGAGCCAATACTTTTAAACATTTTAATGCGTTTCTGCATATAAGCATTACTTAATGTAAGGCACAAGAAAATATATCTTCGGTCTAAAGTTTCGGGACGCATCCATAATCATAATTCAACTCTTTTCATGGTGAGTTTGAGAAGAACGTGTTTGACAATTTCAAAATTCAATCTAGCAATCCACGTTAAATTTGAAAAAGCGAAAACAAACAAAAGAGAACTGTTGAAAATGCGAAAACAAACAAAAGAGAACTGTGAAAAATAGAAAAATCTCACCTCATCGCTTTGTTTTTGTAACTCACATGTATTCATATAGACGGAAAGAAAAAGAAAATGAAGGAATATGAAAATTGCGGGATCTAGGGAGTGAAACGTAAGTCAGTTTCCCATCTTGTTACATATTTAATCTTTGCCTGTTGTTGCTTCGCAACTAAACTTTTTTTCTACGTGGTCGGGAAGTCACCCCAACGCACAACCCCCAACCTGGAGTACCAGGCACTTGATGTGACTCCAAGTGCAAGAGCCGGAAAAACCGCTCCTTTTACGGCCTGGGCTTCAAATAAGTCGAAGTAGCCCGTAAAGGTGTTCACCAAGTAGTTCGGCCTAACTGGAACTGGAGACGCCACCGTTGATTCCAAAGAAGAAATTCATTCGCTGCCGTCCCTCGGTGGGAGTGCCTTGGTGGGAACACTCCTTCGTTGTGGGGTAATTGGTAGTAACAGCCTACTCCGCTTCGACCTGTCGACCATGGGAGGCCCTTCTGCGAAATCAAGTTTCGCGATCGCATAGCTCTAAGCTTCATAGTAGTAGTTACCGTAAGCCGCTCCGCCACGTCAAGGCTTACCCCGTGGAGGGGAACTGAGCAAATGCTGATGCGATAAATGTTGTGTACTGATCGGTTATAACCTACCTACGATTTTATCCTCCAAATACCTCAAACTCAAAACTTATTTTTTTCATACACACATACTTGCTTTTTATTATGCACGCAATTGTATCATTATTACAATAAAACGCATACTCTTGGAACTAACCTGCTTTTGAGTTTGTATTACACGCATACTCTTACAGCTAACCTGCTCCTTAGCTTGTAAGCAAATGGCATTTTTGACACCACGTCAAGAAATTGCAACAACATCTGGAGGAAGCTAACATGTCGCCGTTTCAGAGTGTAATTTAAAGTTTTGTGTGAATTAGATGTGCATCATAATAAATTTTGTAACATTTTCTAAAAAAAAAGCAAATGAGGATGTTTTTTTTCTTAAAGAGAAGCTTATCAAGCTTGATTTTGTTAAGAATGGAATCATCATTACCGGAATCATAACTAGAATGATTATAAAAAATGGCACGAATCAAGCGATATCGTTACGTGTTGGCGGCTTAATATCTTTTTTTCCCTCGTAGAGTTTTTCTTTACTATTCCACTCCTATCCTTATAAAAAAAAAAACGAAAATAACCAACGGAGAAGAGATAATTTCTCAATATCATAAAAATGTCAACATTTAATCAACCTCTAAACAACAAATATTGCGTTTAAGTTAAGAGAGCTGTTATTAACGTTTCTTAAATCTTCAAATTAATTATAAATATGGATTTTCTACTTAAATCATACTTAAAGGTTGCTTAGAGTTATATGCTGATTCCACTGACACCAATCATTAGATTTAGCGAAATAGATTAGGAACATATCTCGACTTTTATGGGATTTAGGGTAGTTAAAACGTAATATTATACTAAAGGCACTATTATTCTACGTTTTGTTCTACGAATATGTACCCTAAAGGGGCCGACCCATAGAATCCGTCAGTGCGTCAGCGTTGACGATTTCAACTGACAGCACAATAGAATATTCATTTTCTAATGAAACTCGTCCCATAAGCAACGCATGTGACGGATACGACGATAGAGTTGCTCAATTTCTACTTTTTGCGTCCGTTGATCCTTGACACTGAATTTGACGAGCAGTCAATTCAATGTGTTCCCACAGCAACAGGAAAGCAATGATTATCAAAATTATGTGCAAAAAAATATTTTGATTCGATTTTGATAATTTATTTAATTTTTTTTGTTCAGATTTGCGGTTTGGAATAATTTTTACATCAAACAAATGAGATTGTCAAAGTTACAACGCGCTATGGGACGGTTCCATCCGGCAATCAATACGTAATCACGCATCTGACGCTGACATACGTCTAGGGTCGGCCCCTTAAATCCCATAAACGTCGAGATTTGTTCTTTCTACTTCGCTTAATCTCGTGATTAGCGTCAGTGGGATCAGCATATTAAGCAACCTTTAAAATTTGATTATAAATTTGGCTGAAAGAGTTTACATAAATACATTTTTTGTCTTTATTATCGAAATATTTTCATCATGGATAATAGTTAATCGAAACCCGGATAATCCAGTAAGCGAACGAACCTACTTTTTTCAGCGCCTGGAACGCAGAACTATTTGACATGTGTCATCGGCACGCTTGCGATTAGAAAATAAACAAATAAAAATTGTTGTTTGTATTAAAATAATTAATATTTAATGTAAAATATTTATTTTAATGTTCAATAAAAACGATCATTGGACTTTTAAATATATGCAAGTTTGTTTCAAATCACCTTAACCATCTAAGTGGTCATATCGGAACTTTCAAGCTCAAATTTAAATTTGGTTTCAAAGTTTGTTCTTATTTTTTAACTGTTAATTAACTACGTTGGAAGCGTAAGCTAAAAAATGGATTCAAATGTTCTCAGTAAGTTATCGTCGTCCTCGACTTCATCATCTTCTTCTGATGATGAATTTTGGTCCCTCCTCTATTCACACACGGACACTCTGAAGCAAAATAACGAAGAAAACCCAGGATCAAATTTTATTGAAGACACTGTTCTTAATTATACAGATTATGAGGTAATTTTTATGATTTTCTCATAAGAAAAATCACGTATTGATATTTTCTTCCAGTTCCGTAATCAATTTAGAGTTTCCCGACTGATCGCAAGACAGTTAACTGAAAGGTTTGCCAATTCAAGACACTTCAAAAAAAGATCGAGCTTTTCAAAAAAGAAATCTGTTAGCGCACAAGCACATTGCTTATGTTTTTTATTGTAATTGGCTTTAATATTTTACAATCGTTCTATTGTTTCTCTAATAACTTATGCTTTTATTCAAAGATTTGTTGGGAGTAAAAAGTCCTATTACGAGATCTCTAAAATTTTCAAATTCTCACCATCGACCGCTTACAGAGTGCAAACATCGTTTTTAGAATTTCTACTTGAGATCTCGTCCGAGTTCATAAAAATGCCAATAACTAGAGAAGAGAGAATTGCAAAGTCACAATCATTCCAAAAGGTATGCATGTAATTGAAACACTCGGCCCAATCGAGGTAAACGTCGGAGCGGAATTTTCTCCGGTTTCCTCCGAATCGGAGACATTTAGCCTGTCGGAGAACTACCTCGAAGCAAAATTCGGAGGAAATCAGAGAAAATTCCGGTACGACGGTTACCTCGATTGGGCCGACTAGCTTAATCACCGCAGTAAACACAATTTTTATAAACAGCTTGCAGGACTGAAAAACGTTTTAGGATGCATTGACATTTGCTACATACCTCTACGGACCTACTCATCCAAACTTCCTGAAACGCACATCAATCCCTACGGCCAGCCGTCAATAACTCTGCAAGCCATCTGCGATGTTGATTTAAAATTTCTAAACGTTTTTGTTGGAGCCACAGGAAAAAATCACGAATCAGTTATTTTTCAAATGTCACACATAGCCCATGAACTACCACAAATTTGTACAAGAGATCACCATATTCTGGCCGATGTTGCATATCCTCTAAGAGAATTTATACTCACCCCATTTAAAGAATGTGACGATATGACCAGTCAGCAAAGAATATACAATGAAAAGCATTTCCAGACAAGGATCACGACACAACACGCGTTTAATCTGCTCAAGAAGAGGTTCCCACAGCTGACGCAATTGGATTGCTTTAGTGTTATGCGAATGTCGAAGTTAGTGCTGGGATGTTGTGTTTTATATAACTTATGCATTGACCATGGCGATATGTGGTTGGATGATGAGGATTCAAATGATGCTGAAGACCATCTTACACAGTATTTAATTGTTGGTAGAGAAGGACAAGCCTACGAAGAGTTCAACGAAGGTAAGGAACAAAGTGTATTGGAAATCGCATTGTACCACAGTGGACAGGTAAAAAGGGATAACTTTATTAAATTGTTTTAAATACAAACATTTATTTGTTGTTTTTTTTTTCGCCAATATAAAAGTAGTACCGCTTATCTTTTCCTTGCTGCTAAAATGGCTCCTTTCAGTTTTTCAACACAAGTTCTAAAAAAACAAATGATTAACACTCTATCTTGGTTGGTTTAACCTCTTAACGAACCTTATTCGATTGTCTTCACCACCACCGCGTTTTGCCTCGACCACTGCTATCTCTTCCAATAAGTACTCCATTATATCCTCAACCAGAGGACAGCAAATATTAACAATTTTCATCAACAGTTCGAAATAAAAATAAGTATAATAGGCCAAATGTCGTTTCGCAATAATTCTCAAATGCTCAGCTATCAACGATCTAAAAAAAAAGTAAATCTTTGAAAACTTCCGAATATTTAAATTTAAAATAACCAAACCTGATAGCAATTGACTTGCCAAAAGCACTACTCTTCACAATTTTCTTCAGAAGATCCAACATCAATCCATGACTCGGTACAATCTCATCCACCATCATTGTGTGCTCGAGAACAGTCAAACAACTGGCTTTGAGGACAACAAGCATTTTGCTTTCGTCATCTTCAACAGCGTCGATTACCTCTTGAAATATCGTTATGACAAGGCAAGCGTTTGGATCGGCTTGTCGGCGTTGCGTTGCCAGAAATAGCGATGTCAGTTTTTCGAATACAAAAAGCGATAAGCTTTCGTTGTCGCCTTTAAGGCAAATAGTATACGGCCGGGCAACTATTTTGGAATTCGGCGACTGAAAGCATTCAAGTATTAATTTTGTCTGTCTAACTTCTGTAAATCAAACCTACAATTTTAAAATGAGGAGTCCATTTGGCGACGAGGTCGTTAAGTGTTTTTGTTATGTATGGATCACTTCGGAAATTCAAACGGCCAATACCTTGGACGAGAACTGGCCAAATTTTATGCACAACATGGTCAAGTTTTCCCTCAGGTGGTTTACCCATTTGAATGGATGTTGGCAAGACGAATCGGGTTAAGGCCACATGGAAGAAGCATGTTATCTTGGACTAAGGACAATTTATGAAGCTCTCATTTGATGAGTGTAAGAAAAAAAAAACTTCTCACCCTTGTGTAGACAATGCTGGCACAATTGTACACGACAATGGCTATAAAACTGTAGAATCTGAAGAGCACTTCGGACTTCTCATTCTTTTCGGGAACCCATTTTTCAAATGAATTTAAATAGCCATTGAATTTGTCGCTAATGCTTCGCTTACGATTTGCGTCTGTGCACGTTTCGTAGCATTTGCCAACAGCTGAAACGAATACACAAAGTGGTTCCTTGGATTTAAGAGCATCAGCATCGTTGGTACCAGTCACGTAGTGGAATTCATCCAAACGAGATACAATCGCCGTGAGGTGTACTACATCCTTTTGAAGAAAAATGTATTGATTTATTTTCATAAATAACAGGTTTTCGTGGTGGCGTAGGTCTGAAGATGGGGAGAGCTCTACAGTGCATTGGAGGAACGATATTTAAAGTTTTTTGTAGCATTTAAACCGACTGATAACGATGTGAAAGCTTAAATGGTGAGAATAATGTTGATATATTCGAGGCTTGTTAGATACACGGAATATGGTGTGCCTCTATGTACATACGTAGGTGACTTCTTGGCTTTCTGCATAAAGTAATTATAGTCTTTGGATGGCGGTAAGGTAGGTAGGTAGAAATGGCTGTCCCACTTCCGTATAGGACACAATTAGCGCTGAGTGCGCCGTTTTGATGCTCTGCCTACACTACGGCCTATTGTCTCATAGTGCCATCTAGTTAAGGAGAGAAAAGGGGGGATGCTAAATCCAATTTGAGTTATTGAGGTATGAGATCTGGGTTTGTTATAGGCGGGTTAGATTTTCCTAGATATAACGCAACTCGTTAAACTATTCCATCTAGGATTAGCTTCTGATGTGTATTTGGTCAGGATATTGCCCTTTACAACTCCAAGAGGAGCATATGCTCTCACTGCCAATGAGTTGTGAAGGACTGATCCTTTCCTAGCTAGCTCATCTGCCTTCTCATTTCCCTCATAGCCCTTATGGCTCGGTATCCAGATTAGAGTGACGCTCAAATCGAGTTCGTTGAGGTCCTCTTTGCATTGCTCCACCAGTTTAGAGGATGATAAAGCTGAATCAATGGCTTTAATAGCTGCCTGAAATTAAAAAAAATCTTATAGCGTTTTTTTTTATTAATTTTTTATATATTAAGGTTCAAAAACGTTTTAAAATTGATTTGGGTATGCAGTGTTAAATAATATGTTTACATTTAATAATGGAAATTCGATTTTTAATATTGATCCGTTTACGAGATACAGAATTTTGAAAAAAAAAGTTTATATATTTTTTTTAAATACAAACAAATTTTTGAAAATTTGTTTAATACGAAATATAATCAATGACAATATATACGTACTTTAAAAAAATCAATCGGATCAGTGGTTAAGGCTGTAGGTGCGTTTACAGACTGACAACGGAATCGCCGGACCCATTTTTTTCGACTTCTCCATCATTGAAATGTCACATTGCACAAAATCTCAACTTTTTTAACGAGTTCAATACTTGCCATATATTCAATATGTCGCAAGTAAGAAAAGTGAAAATGTTAAGAACAATGTTGACAAGAACCCCACAAATTTAGTTGTTTTGGAAGTGTTAAAAAATATAAAAAGTATTTTTTTAATGTATTATACAAAAACGAACTTCATTATTTCGTTTACATTTTAATTCTTCATTTTTCTAATTATTGAAAATGCACCTAGATCCTACAATTCCATGCAATTTTTCTTCTGAAAACCAATGAGGTTTCCGAGTCTTCCATCAAGAACATTCTATTTTTCCATTCGATATAAGCGGTTTTCAAACAAAAAATTTCACGCAAAAAACGAAGTTTTCAATCTATGTACATATGATTGATTTTTCAAGTTGTCCGACTCCTTGAATGAAACTTTACCATGAAAATGTTATAAATATCGGCTTGGCCGGAGTCCATATCGAACTTTATACACACAAACATAGAAACTTGTACAAACATAAGTCCATTTTTATATATTATTCATAATTATAAGGACTTATCAAGACAAATGAACAACCGCAAATGAAATTTTTGCTTTGCAAATAATTGAAAAGCTTTTCAGTATTTGAAATGCAAAGTGCAAAGTGTTGTTTGTTGCTACATACACTGGCAAAATCGGCAAATCTATAGGATTTTGAAATCTTAAGAGATTCACAGGAGACACCTGCACCTACACCGCATTCCATCTTTGAACCATCCGTGAAGATAGTTGTTTCGAAGTCATCCGTCACATCGCCTTGCTCCCAGTCGATTCTTGACGTAAACAAGACTCTAAACTTCTTTGAGGTGTTTAGGATAGGGGTGCAGTAATGTAGATAGGATGTCTGATGGTATCAGGCTGGTTTGGTTGCAGTGCCCGTAAGATCTGGTTTTCCAGCAGCCTATTTCTTTGAGTCTCAAGATACTGCAGGAAGAAGCCCCAGGATGACGTTAAGTGCATCTGTTGGGCAAGACCTGATTGCCGCTGATATCCCTACGTAAGCATTTCTCTGCATCTTTGTAAGCCTTGCTGAGAGCGGGCCACCACACAATGGATCCGTAAACAAGTATCGGTCTAACAACCGCTGTGTACGTTCACTTGATCATTTTTGACTGGACAGCCGTAAAGTTAATTAATGAATCTTCTTCTCCATTTTTCACATTGTGCATGCTTCTGCACCGTAAAGCAAGACTGTGATGAAAGAGTAGACATTTTAATCGAATTTGCATCTCCATCCTTTTCTTTGCATTCTAAGCTGTTCTTCTGACGCAACCGGACCCATCTCTTAAGCTACGCCACTGATACTTTACCTCATTGTTAGCTGAGAGTTGAATCAAACTCCTGAGCCACACTTGAATAATAGACGAGCTATCGACAAGATTCGATTTCTCTGAGTTCAAGATGGTCAACAAAAACTTTGGCACTGCTCTAAGATTTATATAAAATTAAGAATCTTCAAAATACAGTTTCGAAAAATAAATCAACTTACTGTCGATTGTTAGTAGCGGCATCGATAAAGAATTTATAATTCTTCTGGAAGCCTCCAGGTTCGTTGGAAATTGTCAAAACGCAGAAATCAGCCGCTAAAATGGGTATCCATGGAGAAAAACTTGTCATAAAGCTTTGCTTCACAAATGGCAAAATATGAGAGTTCAGCGATTTCACAAGAGTTTGGACATTCCCAATGTGGTCACGCCCCGTACCGAAAAGTGAGTTTCTCTTGATCTTATCGAAAATCAAATGCATAGCTTCAAGGGCACGTTCTTGTTCAGCTGATGTGCAGGCATTTAGAAAACTCGGAATCCACGAGTCTGAAATAACATTACAAAACAAAACTCTCTTCTTGAAATAAATTTTTACCTACCTATCAAAAGCTGTTCGCCTCTGTCGAAGTCTCCTGCGTTTTCAAAAATATCCAAAAGACCATCGGCGATAATTTTTGAGACTGCAACATCGTTTCGAATACTTCCTAATTGCTGCAGGAGTTTCGTCACATATTCTGAGATGTTGCATTGCTTTTCAGAGAACAGGATTAATAAGGCAATGTGACCCTTGGCAACAGCGAGTTGTCGATTCGGCACTACTTTGTCCAGAGAAATTGATAAGAGTTTTTCTCGAAGTTTAGGCGCCTTAACAAGGAAAAAATTACGCAATTATCAATTAAATTAAATGTGACATCATACAATATCATTGAATTCTCCACTCAAAGCCATTGACAAAAACAATTCGTTTAGATGATGAATTCCTGTTTCATTCAGAGCTAAAAACTTGGCCAAACTGAATTTCGAATAAATCCGACCGAGAAGTTTATGCGTTTGATTTGTTTGTTCGGTTTGATTGAGACGTTCGATGGTTTTGCCAACTATCACTGTGAAGAGAGAAAAACTGGAAAGATTCGCATCAGGAACACTTTGGTTGAGGAGTGAACGAGATCTGTCCAGGTAGCCTTTGCCAGAGATGCTGTTACAAGAAACAAAAAGGGAATTGTTTAGTACGCGATATGGTTATAGAAGAAATCAGGCCTATCACAGAATTCAAGTCCCGGTCACTTCTAATTCTGCATGCGACCTGAGCCGCACTTGGCGACTGCCACGTCGTCATTGAAATCTAAGATTTTATGAGCGGTAGCATTATTGTGCGGTGTCGACAGATAAGTTTCACATATGGCACCGTATCACCGGTCTTGCACATTTGTTCGCTTGTGACGATGGAGAACTCACGCTGCTCCATCAAGGTTGGCAACGAGCTTACGGAATCTTTCGACGTCAAAAAAGGATCCAGACAAGGCGATTCACTGTCGTGTGATTTCTTTAACATCGTTCTTGAGAAGATAGTGCAGAGCTCCACCGTCAACACCAGAGGCACTATCTTCCAACTGTTCAACTTCTCGTGTACGTCGTGATGTCAATAGCGCCTTTGTGAGAATTGAGACAGAAGCGGCAAAAATGGGTTTAGCGGTAAATGAGGGAAAAACGAAGTATATGCTGTCTTCGAGGAAGGACACGCAACACCGACGGCCCGGACAGAACGTCACAATAGACGCATACAACTTCGAGGTAGTAGAGGATTTTGTCTACCTAGGCTCCGCTATAAACACGGGCAATAACACCAGTGCCGAGATCAGACGAAGAATAACTCTTGCTAATCGCTGTTTCTTTGGCCTAAGAAAGCAATTGAGTGGAAAAGCCCTCTCTCCAGCAACTAACGTAAAATTGTACAACACCCTCATCATCCCAGTCCTGTTGTATGGTGCAGACGCATGGACCTTGACAAAATCGGATGAGAGTGCCTTAGGCTGTTTCGAGAGGAAAGTTCTTCGGGTCATCTTTGGCAACATATGCATTGAAGGGGAATGGCGAAAAAGATATAACAGCGAACTTTACGGGTTGTACAACGACATGGACCTAGTCGGAAGGGTCAAGGTCCAGAGGCTCAGATGGCTCGGTCATTTAGAGCGGATGCTCTGGCCTGGAAATCCTTCGACACTATTCCCGAGGGACGTAGGAGGAGAAGAAGCCCGCGACGCAAGTGGCGCACTCAAGTGGAAGAGGACCTCAATCAACTTGGAGTGCAAAACTGGAGACAGCTAGCTAGGGACCGAGCTGGCTGGCGGAGACAGTTGATTGAGGTCCAAGACCACAACGGACTGTAGCGCCACCTTAAATCAAATCTTGCTTACATACTTATGGTGGCGCTACAGTCAAGGTCGGACCAGGGCCTCACCCAACAAACTTCTCCATCCAGCTCGGTTCCTGGCTAGCTGTCTCCAGTTTCGCACGCCATGTTGGTTCAGGTCCTCTACCACCTTTGTGCTCGCGGTCTCTCTCTTCTGCGACGTCCTTCCGGGTTGGATTCGAAGACTCTACGAGCCGGAGCATTATTTTCCATTCGCTCAACATGACCGAACCATCTAAGTCGTTGGACCTTAACTTTTTCTGGCTAGGCCAGTGCCGCTGTACAGCTTGTACAGTTCTTGGTTGAATCTTCGTCTCTATTCTCCATTAACGCAGACAGGCCCAAAGCGTTTTCATCAGATGTTGTCATGGTCCATGTCTCTGCACCATACATGAGAACCGGGATGATGAGGGTTTTGTAGAGTGTCACTTTAGTTGCTCGGGAGAGGACTTATTAATACTCAATTGCCTTCTAAGTCCAAAGAAGCAGCGATTGGCAAGTTTGATTTCAGCGCTGTTGTTGTCTGAGTGGATAGCGAATCCCAGGTAGACAAAGTCCATAACTACCTCGAAGTTAAATCTGTCTATGTTGACGTTTGCTCCAAGACGTCGATGTTAGTAGTCCTTTCTTGTCGAAAGCATTAACTTGGTCTTGCCCTCGTTAACCGCTAGACCCATCTTCCTAGCCTCCGTATCAAGACTCACAAACGCTACACTGACATCACGCTGTGTTCTTCCAATTATGTCAATGTCGTCTGCGTATCCTAGTAGCTGGACGGACTTTTGAAAGATTGTGCCTCTGGTCTTGACATTGGAGCTTTGCACAATCTTTTCAAGAATGATGTTGAAGAAATCGCATGACAACGCATCGCCTTGTCTAAAACCTTTTTTGACATCAAAAGCGTCCGTTAGGTTTTTTCCGACCATGATGGAACAGCGTGAATTTTCCATTGTCATCTTACACAGAGGGATGAGTTTTTCTGGGATGCCAAAACTAGACATTGCTCTATATAGTTGATGTCTATAGACGCTGTCATACGCGGCCTTGAAATCGATGAAAAGGTGGTAGGTATCGATTTGAAGTTCCTGGGTCTTCTCCAAGATCTGCCGTAGGCCAGATCGATGATGGACTTTCCGGGTCTGAAGCCACACTGATAAGGACCTACCAGGTTGTTGACGAAGTCGTCATCGCCATTATACAGCTTGGAAAAGTGGTCTTTCCATATCCTCAGCACTGACTGCGGTTCTACTACGATGTTCTCATGATGGTCTCTACAGGCTTCAGTTCGGGGTGTATAAACCCTGGAGGTTAATCTCATTTGTGAATTTTTGGATCCACAAATTATCGCTTCAGGCTTAGGGTTATTTGAAAAACCAAATTTGAATATCTAAATACCTTGACACGGCCAGATTTGATGGCGCTGAACCACTGATGAAAAAAGATGAGTTTAACTTCTTATGGAAATGCTCCCATAATATCATTGGAATGTTGACTTTTGGCTTCCACCTTTTCAAAAGAAAAAGACAAGTAATAATCAGATCAAAGCCAAATGTATTCATTTGTTTACCATTCTATAATCAGAGGCATGAGAATACAAACAAACACTCGAGTTTGTTCTTCATTTGGATCGGAATTGAAGAAAGTTTGCACAATACTTTCCAGTTGTTCGTAATTCTCTGTGACTCTGGGATGGTGTGGGCCTTCGAAAAGACCATTTGAACGGTAGCCCTGCAATCGTGCTAAGGCCTTGATCATCCATATACTAAATTCGGCAAAACTCTTTTGAGTCAAATCGAAATCGTCTGCGGAAGGAATGAGAACAGTTAAATCTCTCCTTTGAAATAAATTTGTGTGAGAATTTACCAGCAATTGATTTGTATTTCTCCAGAGTCTGATTGAAGAGTTTCCAAAAGGTTCTGCCTTGCCATTTTTCAATTGAAAGCTGTAGAACAAGCCAAGTTTCTTTAATGCACGAACAGGGGAACGGCGATGTGAACATAAGTTCTGGACTCTTTTTCTGAATATTGACTTTAATATTTGATCAAACTTAAACTACACTAATTGTTGTTTACCTTTTTGTACAGGAATATAGAACAGATTGTGAGATCGTCAAAAATACGTTCCAATTGTGTTTCAAACGCTGCAGACTTACAATCCGCAGATCCATCTAATTGACATTGTTTCAAAATAAATAGATCTAACAATTTCCATTCTAGACAGCCATGAAGAAAGTGATAAGCAGGAGTATTTGTTTCATTTCCCTTCGAGCTATTGGCAATGTATATTGTTTTTAGAACATCTTTGTTTGTGATCCCATTCAGTAAGTGCCTTAAGCTGGACAGATGTTTCTCAACAAGAAACCACTGCAATTCACAGCTCTTGGCAAGCATTAAATGATAGAACAGTGTAACCTGTCGCCTTCTTTGATAGTAGGAAAGCTCATCGTCGGTTTCGATAGGAGTTTTAAGACTTGCCATCAAGTTTTGAATGGAAATTCTAAGAAAAGAAAACAGTTACTCATTTAATCTAGAAATTTGATTGCAAACCTCATCTCTCCAGCAACATAATTCAACACTAACGTCGTCTGTAGGGATTTATGGGTAAAACCGTACGACGTTAGGCTCACTTCGTCGAGGGTGGAATTTGTCTGATTCAATGCAAACAGGTTCTTAACGAAGGAATCGCTCGAAAACTGGACGTTGGTAGAGTCCTCGCCGGTGCAATTGAATTCGGGAATTGTATTGCATGCTAGATCGGGTTGTTCTGTAGGAATAATGATTTTAAACAAAAAAGTAAATGAAAACGGATGGTAGGATCTTACGAGTTGGAGCAATGCAAAGAGAAGAAAAAGCATCATCGTCTTCTACTTCAAATAAATCAAAATCCATATTGAAATATTCTGAAGGTTTCTTATTGCAACTCGAAGTTTTTTATATGACTATCATTTTTAATTTGCAACCCAAACAAAACCACTTTCTATAAATGCAGAGTTTACAAAACAATTTTGTATTTGGATCTTAAACTGCAACAGCTGATTTAAAATTGGCGGGAGTTCATGTACTAGATCTATTACATTTTTTGATGCGTTCCAGGTTATATCAAAAAATTGCAATTCATTTTGATAGAGACAACTGTGTTCACACCTTCAATAAATTATTCAATGCGATGCATAGCGATTATTTTATTTTGTGCGTCTCCGTATATTCCGACAGCTTTAAAAGCTGAATCACAAAGACGCTACAGCTTCAGCTTCGCCTGACGTTTATGAGTTCAGGTATAGGAATTCAATGCTTGCTACAGTGATCACTTTATAACAAGATTGGAAACCTACCTACGTTTTACCCTCCAAATACCGCAAAAAGTTATTTTTTTCATACACACAATACTCTTGCAGCAAACTTGCTTTATTATGTAGGCAATTGTATCATTATTAGAATAAAACGCATACTCTTACAGCTAACCTGTGTCTTTAAGTTTGTATTACACGCATACTGTTACAGCTAACCTGCTCCCCTAGCTTGTAGGCAAATGTCATTTTGACAGCAAGGTTTCCAATCTTGGTGTAAGTGATCAGTGGCTTGCTATCACAATGACGCTTCGACCTCACGTTTCGTACGTAACGTGACTCCAAACGGAAGCTCTAGTTCAAATATGCTGAACTTTGGCTTTGTCTGACAGCTCAACAGCTGTTTAAGAAAAAAAATACACACAGAATTCATTTGTTTTTGGAGCAGCGTTACCACTTGAAACCATTTCTTTTGCGAAACGGATACCATGAACCAAATAAATGTAACGATCGCTACTTTTCTACGATCGTAAGTTTCTCCGAACAGATACGACGATAGCGCTGACTGTTTAAATTTAACCACTATAGTCATATTTTAGCCTGCTCCGCAGCTAGTGTAATTTAAACATATTGTATTTAACATGAAGTGTCAAAATTTAACCAAATGTCAAGTTTGAACACACTTTTTAACTCAATTCGCACACGGCCTAAAGTTTCAAAAGTATGCATACATGTTTGCCTAGAAAGAAATCACAAAAATCGTTTGGTGTAAATCATAACCAAAAATCTACTACATTTACCGAATTTTGTATATGGTAACACCTGGTTGACATCTGCTGCTATTTTGCGGCGAAAATTAAATTTCGCTTTGAAAAAACGCACCTTGTCAAAACAAAAGTCGGCGTTCTTTTCAATTCTTTCCCCCAAAAAAGTGTTAAGATATAAAATTGTAGTTTATTTAATTTAAACAAAAATCTGAGTAAATAATTAATGTTATTAAAACAATATCAACATGTCTACAACCGAATTAATCCAATCGGCTGTTCCTCTGCCTGCTCAAACGGAAGATAGCGTCCTTAATAATTGCAAGCTTTCCATCAAACGCGAAAGACCTTCACGCACTGATTCAACCGACCAAGATCGAGAAGCATTTTTTCGTTCATTACAAACTTTTCATGAATCTCGAAAGTAAGTTTTGAAAAATGGTAGTATATTTAATTTAATAATTTGTTCTTTTGCTCGGTGTAGTACTCCAATCACTCGTCTGCCAAAAATAAATGGCCGCGAAGTTGACCTATTTGTGCTGTATAACGAGGTCACTAACCGCGGCGGCTGGTTGAAGGTCAATATTCGCAATGAATGGAACGAGGTAGTTCATTGTCTGGGTCTCCAAACAAGATGTGTCAATGCACCTGTGGCTGTAAAATCCATCTACACGCGTTACTTGGACAAATATGAACGGTTGCATTTTCTTGGTGAGGACCCGGATAAGGCGGATGATCTGGACGACGATGGCAGACCGAAGAAATGGTCTAGCAAAACCTACAATTCAATTCCAATGACTTACAATTACAAACAACACGAATTGAATGAGGAACAGCGTAATGCAAATCGAATGTCGGAAGATCTGTACAAAGCTTCAGAATACGATAGGCTGTTGCTTTCTCTGATATCTCCACTTCCCAATGAGCAAGATTTCGCCATCAATGTCTGCACCCTGATGTCCAATGAGAGCAAACACACACTGAAATTAGATCATTGCCCGAAATTACTGGATGCCTTGTTAGCTCATGCTGGAGTTTTTTGTCATTGTAAGAAATTGGTCTTTTTGTTTTTTTCCTTAAAACTAATTAATTTTCATTTCCAGACTCCATGCGCGACCTTTTCCAAGAGCTCTATTCGAAGGTGAGGAAGCATTCGCTGCAAAAATTCTGGAAAGATCTCCTTAACGAAAAGCCTCAAATTCTGGAACTCTCTTACGATGATTATGTGACAGAAAAGAGCGTTGATGCCGACTCTCCGCCAAGTGACAAACATTTCCAGGACGGCTTAAATGCCGATGATTCGGAAGACGTTGACATGCGTTCACTGGATTTTCTCTCCCTGGGCCCTGGTTTGGGCACCCAAGAATACATCGGGCAGCGGGTGCACCAAGTTTCTTCAATCATCAGGAATCTCAGTTTCTTCGAAGAGAATACAATTGTTTTGGCAAAAAATCGTACATTCATTAGATTTCTTGTTATGGGGGCGAACATTCGCTGGGGAAATCTGCATCATATGGTCTTGGATATGTTTGGAAATATTGCCGCCGAATTGGACCTACAAGATCCGACGCTCGACGAGTTGACACGTTGCTTGATGTCGACAATTTGTGAGGGAATCGAAAGTTCTGATCGTGGAGTGATCATAAGTTGCCTGGAGGTCTTGTATAAGATTTGCCAACAGGATGGCAACGAGGATCACATCCACAAGTGCTTGGATCAGAGATTTTATAACACCATGTGTTTGTATTTATCACTGAACGATATAATGTTGTTGTTGTACACACTGGAAGCAATTTACGCTTTGAGTTCGTTGGGACATCGATCGTGCAATGCTCTAGTCCAGGTCAAAGGAGTTATAAACTCCCTGATGTCGCTAATAACTGTTGAGGTAAAAGCATATCATTGTAGTTCTGTAGTTCTTGGAATGAGAGTGTACATTCTTTTTATTTAGGCACAATCCTATGGTCCGGATGGATGTATTCTAATGCGAGTTGTTGAAACCGTCCCTGGAAACATGCTGCCGATGGTCGCACAGAACATTGCAAACATTGCAAACTTGCAGAATGCATTTCAATCGAATCAGCCACCGCCACCGCAACCAGAAGCAATACCACTGGGTCGAGGTAAGCCTATTAAATTACCAAAACAATTTGGTTTTGAATTTAATTTTTCTGTCATAGCATCGCCTGCACCAGTTCGACAAGTGCCAGAACCAGCTTCCACGCAGAGAACACACTCACCAATAAACGTAAATTAATTTAAAATTAACCAGAGAATCTATAACAAGTTAAAAATATTTCAGCAAGATCACGAAAATTTCGCCCTATCTTGGCTAAGTGCCACCTTCGAACCAGCACCCTCGCCCGATAGCCGTGTCGAACAACAGGAACTCTATCGCATGTACTTGTCGGCAATTCAAAAATGCGGTCGCCGTGGTATTGTCTCGCACACACAATTCCCGCGGATGGTACGGACAATTTTCGGAGCTCAAGTTGTTCCAAATTACAGCAAAAAAGCTGAACAACCCATCGAAGCCACAAAAGCCTACTACGTTTGTATTCGAGTGCGGGCCAACCCCTTGCCAATTCAAGTGAAAAACTCACCGGGGCAGAAAATATTCAAAGATGGCAAGCAAAAAATTGATATGAGTTCGATAAAGAAGACCAAGAAAAAACTACGACTTCAGGAGCAATTGAGGCAGGAGCAGTTAATGAAACAGACGACACCAAGTGTGACCCAGAGTCCGGTCAGTGTCCAGAAGCCACAGCTGGTCGTCAGTAATACACCAGCTAATATTAAAATTGATTCAAATATTCAGATTCAACCACCCCAGTCGGCTCAAGAAGCACAGACATCGCAACTCGTGGCCAAAACTGAAACTCAAGCAGTCACAACTCCCATGAAAATGCCACCAACTGCGAAAACATCAGTAACAAAATAATATCTCTTTTATTTTTGTTTATTTTACACAATTTTCTTGATTTTATCTTCCAGGCAAATCCCAACCAACTTCAAATTATAGGAAATGTCCTTCTAACTCCATCAACTCAAACAACTTTTGTGCAACAAGCTGCAAAACCTCTTCAGATCACAAATGTCGTTGAACAGCCTCAAGTTGCTGTTCAACATCAAATTCAAACACCGATTTCCTCCCAACAACAGCTCCAGATTGTATCAACATCAATTGCACCAACAACAACAACTAACGGTGGTAATGGTGGTGCACAAGGTCATCCATCTTCGTCATTAGTTAAAAGCCTACTGGCTAACAAGGTAACAACTTCCTCCATAGCTACAGCTATTACTACTTCTTCTGCTACTACCAATGCCAATATCCCTGCTGCTGTAATCGATACAAATGCAAATGCGAGTGTTGCTGTAGGTACTCCTCAGAGTTTGATTACCCAAAGTGTTAATTTGCATCAGGTAACACCTTTTTGATGTTGTATTTTGCAACTAAATTATTTTTTTTGTTTGTAGTTTTTTTCGTTTTTAATTTAATTTAAATCTTCATTTGTTGTGTTTCATACTAACTGCATCACATAGCTTTGCTCACATTAACTCAATTTCTGCTTGACTTTAAAGTCCTTTTTGTTGTTACTTCTATCTTCTGATTCGTTGATCGTCTAAGCGATTATTTGCGGTTACTAAATGAAGGAGGAGAATCCGTTACCTCGAAGATATTAATTCAGCTTAAAAGTCAACAAGCTTTAGATTGATTTATTTTGAGAGCGTCAACTGTAAGGGGAAAGAGATGGTTTTAACTCCGGCCTTCCTCTCCTCCTACGTCCCTCGGGAATAGTGTCGAAGGCTTTCCCGGGCCGGAGCATTGGTGTCCATCCGCACTATATGACCGAGTCATCTGAGTCCCTGGACCTTGACTCTTCTGGCTAGGTCCATGTCGTTGTACAACCCGTAAAGTTCGTTGTTATATCTTCTTCACCATTCCCTTTCAATGCACACGGGGCCAAAGATGACCCGAAGAACTTTCCTCTCAAAACAGCCTAAGGCACTTTCATCCGATTTTGTTAAGGTCCATGCTTCTGCACCATACAGCAGGACTGGGATGATGAGTGTGTTGTACAGTTTTACCTTAGTTGCTTGCGAGAGGGCTTTTCCACTCAATTGCTTTCTAAGCCCTAAGAAACAGCGATTAGCAAGAGTTATTCTTCGTCTGATCTCGGCGCCCGTGTTTATAGCGGAGCCTAGGTAGACAAACTCCTCTACTACCTCGAAGTTATACGTGTCTATTGTGACGTTCTGCCCGAGCCGTCGGTGTTGGGTGTCCTTCCTCGAAGACAGCATATACTTCGTTTTTCCCTCATTTACCGCTAAACCCATTTTTGCCGCTTCTGTCTCAATTCTCACAAAGGCGCCATTGACATCACGCTGTGTTCTTCCCATTATATCAATATCATCGGCGTACGCGAGAAGTTGAACAGATTTTTGGAAGATAGTGCCTCTGGTGTTGACGTGGAGTTCTGCACTATCTTCTCAAGAACGATGTTAAAGAAATCGCATGACAGTGCATCGCCTTGTCTGAATCCTTTTTTGACGTCGAAAGATTCCGTAAGCTCGTTGCCAACCTTGATGGAGCAGCGTGAGTTCTCCATCGTCATTTTGCACAAGCGAACGAGCTTGGCAGGGATGCCAAAACTAGACATAGCTTTGTACAGTTTGTCTCTGTAGATGCTGTCATACGTGGCCTTAAAATCGATAAAACGGTATCAATTTGGAGTTCATAGGTCTTTTCAAAGATCTGCCGCAACGTGAAAATTTGGTCGATGGTTGACTTTCCTGGCCTGAAGCCACATTGATAAGGCCAATCAGATTGTTGACGAAAGGCTTCATACGTTCACATATAACGGCAGAGATGATCTTGTAGTGGATGTAGTTGGCGCAGTTTAGAGGATCTCCCTTTTTCAGGATGATAACGGCTAATGAATTCAAAAGTTCGTACATGCATAGTCACTGAGATTGCTCTACAAAGCTGACGAAACTGCATTGCAAGGGATACGATGACAAAACAATGATGACCTACCTAAAATAGATATTTATTGCAGCGGTCTAAGGGTGAACATGACCTTATATGGAAAATAGCTAAATGGCTATTTGGCCATTTAGGAGAAGGCCTAAGTGGCTTACTCTCATCATCAATTCTCTAGGTGCGTGTGAAGAATTGAGGGACCTACAATATAAAGCCGATTCCGAACGGCAAAGTTGAGAAGCACTTTTTCATGACAGATGATACTCTTGGAAGTTTTGTCAGTTCTTCGCAGGAGGCAGTGCCCGTGAAAGATGAAATAAAAATTATGGACACGGGTTGGACTCGAACCCTTGTTGTTAAGATCAACACGTCTGCCCTGCACAATGAAAACACCAGCAACACAATGGACTAGCCATCGAAGAGCTCGATGTAGAGGAAAGAGTAAGTCCTATAATAAAAGTTGATGCGCCTAAAAAATATTGTTATAAGCACTGCCAACTCCATCCAAGGTATCAGTCGCAATGATCTTGATGATTGCTGAAGAATAAGAGAAGATTCACAGAAAAGAGTGCTGATGAAGGAAAAAGGATCGCTCAGGCGCACCAACCCATGAAAACCGACTGCTGCAGCGACTGGCTAAATTAAGTCAAAAAAGAATAGGATCAAGGAAAATAAACCCTTAGGCTGATCAAATATGGAGGACCATCAGTCCATCAACCAATTTATAGTGCATACGATTATAAGGGTATAACATTGTTGAGCACTGCCTATAATGTATTCTCCGTTACCCTTAAAGGTCGCCTTAATCGGCAAATAACGTCAGCATAGCCAGGCTAGAACTCTTCTGATTTGGCTATCATCTACAAAACGTACATACGTCCTAAGCTTGTTGCTCCAGTGACCTACTTAAGTCTTCTGGACAGTATCCAAAAAAGAGCATTCAAGATGATTGGTGATCATACCATAGTCGAATCATTTACATCGCTCGAACATCGGCGTAATATCACATGCCTCACCCTATCTTACCGTTACTTCAACGGTATATGCTCTAGTGAAATAGCCAGTTGCATTCCTCCACTTAAGATAATCCACCGTAATACCAGCGCTTCCAGGAATGCCCATCAGTTCGCCCTTGAACCCAACTTCGGACGTACAGTCATGTACAGAGAATCGTTCTTTTGCCGTACAACGCGAATGTGGAACTCGCTTCCACACGCTAACTTCCCCAGCCATTGCAATATTCAAGAATTCAAAACCAATGTTCACCGACATCTCCTTTTACATCCTCTATCCTTTCCCTAATACTCGCACTGTGCTCTTGGCATATAAAGGGTAATGAAAAAAGCCCTTGGGTCCACGTTGATTATAAAAAAAAAAAAAAATACCGTGAGAGAAAACGGCACCTCAGTTGAACTGATAAGACTATGGAGGCTGACAACGTTTCAATCCGAATTGAATTGCTATATACCACCAGGTAGCATGGTCAATAGGCTCCGACAATCGCACATGAGAGCGATCAATTTGCAACTTAGTCCTTAACGCACTCTTTCTTCAACAGTTTCTGATTTACTCGATCTCTGATCTACAGTTTTTCAAAGGCTTTGTTAAGAAGCTCTTGAAAGTTTTTTTTTTTTTCAGTTCTTCGCAAGAAAAAATTTTAGTAGGAGTCAGATTCAAACTGGGTACCAAACCTTCTTCTTCTTCTTTTTACTGACTAACAGCACTCTTTTGTCTACGATTGCTACGAAGCAAGAACGCAAAGAAGTTTTGTCCCGATTCCCAATTTTGACTCATCATTTGCTCATTTAACAGTATTTACCTGTTTTAAGAACTATTTACTAACACTGCCTTCAAATTTAACAACCTAACCCTATAACTTTGAATGGATTCTTCTTACTAACCGCTCGTTTCCATATCTGCCTCGAATTGAAATGGATAACAAGGAATCCCTTTTGTAACTTAAAATTAAAGAAATCAAAGTAAATTTATACTAACAAAACTCCAATAACTTCCATGGCATATTGGGTCACAGTAATAAGCAGAAACGGTACGGTAAATCTCAACACAAATAAGTCCACATCATTAAACTCATTTGCTTTGTACATTTTCGTTTAAACAGGTGACAGATATTTTAATTTTATTACAATTTTTTTATTGTGTACACAAACCATAAATCGATTCTGTTTCTTAAATAAAATTAATTTAATTTTTGAAGGTTGCTCAACGTCAGCAAAAGCAAAAAGAGCTAGCCGCCCAACAGCAACAACAACAAAGCTCACCCATGAAAGTTGCCACAACAACACTCAGCGCAGTTGTCAATAATCCAATGATGCACACAACCCCAATCAAAGTTGGCCAAACCACAATCAAACCACTGAACAATCCCGGTAACGATAGGAAAACAACAATCATAAGCAGTGAGAATTCGGACAACTCAAATTGGGATCCAATACCTCCATTGGCTCCTCTTAGCTCGGGCACAGTGATACGTTCAAATGTTATTATTCAACAGCCACAGGTGCTATCTGCCAATGACGATTCAAGTTCGGCTTCGATGACTTCGAGCATTATAAGTTCATCTCAAATTGAAGGTGACGGTTCGTTTGCCAGTTTTGAGGGTTTACTGTTGCCCAGATCGTCGGGCAACAAAATTGTTTGTACTTTTGGCATTGATGATGACAGTTCCAAGGATTCCCTGAGCCGTGGCTCTAAGGAGAATGTTCGAGTAATGGGTGCTAATCAGATGTTGGTCGACTTGTTGGACAAGAAAGCCTTGGATCCACCAATAAGTAGTGGAAAACGTAAACACGATGACGACTGTGAAGAATTAGAGGAAAAGAAAATTCTCCTCGAAGTTGAGCCGAAGGTGACTGCCTCCAAGAATGCAGCAAATCTTTATGCCGAGATGGCAGCGTCAATTCTCGAAGATGAAGATTTAGAAGAAGAATCATCACCAGCCTCCCAACAACTGACAACAACTGTTATTCAGCAGCCGAAGACGGTTCAGCAGCAGCCACAACTACAGCTTCAACATCAGCAAATGGATCAGCAGAACCAATTAATTTCAATGCCGATGACTATGCAGCGTCAAATCATTGTGAATCCAAATAATCCCCATCAGATGATTCTTTCACAAGGCACGCAACAAACACCGCTTCCGACTGCCACGGCTACGATAAAAACCGATCAAGGACTTCAGACAGTTCCGTGCATCTTACAAAAGACCGCTTCAGGGCAACAGATTCTTCAACCAATGATTGCACAACAGCAACAGCCGCAGCAACAAACGCAATATGTGTTGGCAACCAATCCTCAAGGTCAGACGTATTTGGTAGCCCAACAATCGAGTCAGCCCCAACAACAGACCCAGCGCTTATTAGTAACTCAAACGCCCCAACAGCAAGTTGCTGGCACAAAAACCATCATAATCCTCCAGCAACAAGGGCAACCAGTTGGCCAACAGCAGATGATAACAACCACAAGCCAGCCTCAAAAGGTTATTATGACAACGCCACAGGGCCAGCAGATGATTGTCACTCAAATGCAACGTCCAGTGCAGCATCAAATCTACATGAACTCAGGTGGGGCCAATGTTATTCAAACAGGACCCATGCCTGTCCAGCAACAGCTCATACAAAAACAGATCCAAACTCAACCTGCAAACGCTAATATTCTCTCTCAGCTGTCACATATCCCAGCCACAATTAAAATTCATCAAACTACGCCAATGATAACTGGATCTATTGCCCAATCGCCTACACCAAATGTGACATCAGCCACATCGCTATCACGTCTTGGAAAATCGGTGTCAATTGTTCAACAGCAAGGTGTTCCTCCACCGCCACAGACGCAAGTGACTCCGGCTGTAATGCAGACTCAAATCGTTCAGCACACCGGAATCCCTGGTGGGAC
The DNA here is from genome assembly GCA_920937365.1 of Sphaerophoria rueppellii. Lineage (NCBI taxonomy): Eukaryota > Metazoa > Arthropoda > Insecta > Diptera > Syrphidae > Sphaerophoria > Sphaerophoria rueppellii. Next base: position 40,433,594 of record CAKKXW010000002.1, read on the forward strand.
AGAAAAGCGACAGGTTATAATTTCCGGTGGCAGGACAATTGAGTTCGCCGAATCTTCTAGCTCTCAACAACAGGGTACACCAATGCTTCGAATGATACAGCCAGCACCTACTCCACCGCCAGCATTAACGCCCACGAATACGCCTACAAAACCTGCAATTCAACCGAAATTGTCTACCGTTGCTATTCAAAAACCCATAAATCGCTCTGTTATTCAACAACAGCAGTCGGCTCAAGTGACGCCAACACTTGCAACTCCAGGAAAAATTCCCACACCACCACCACCGCCGCCTTTAGTTGCGAATACATCTTCCTCTGCCACTTCTAAGGCACCGGCGCCTGCTGCCAAACAATCAAAACCCGAAGTACCAAAAGCCGAAGTTAAAACCGAACAAAAAATCGACCCGAAATTGGAAAAGATTGACGAAGAGCCACCAATCGATCCAAATTGGCTTTACATTTGCGACTGGCGCAATTGTCCCAAAAAGAAATTCAAATCGATTTCCGATTTGCATCATCATGCCTGTTTGGTGCATTGCCCTGAACATCTAGATTCTGGCGCAGAGATCTTCTGCCAGTGGGGAAATGGACCAGGGTTGTGCGATGGTGTTCCACGCAAGCGCTTCTCACTGATGACACATATACTCGACAGACATTTGACGCCAGAGGTTTGAACGCCTGTTTTTCAATTTAAGAAAAAAAAAATAATTTCTATTTCCATAAAATGTATAGAGTCTACGAAGTGCAGTCCAAAAGCGCTTGGTCCATGGCAGCACACAACAACCTAACACCGGCCAGCCGGTGACAATTATAAAGAACCTAGCAGCAGCAGCCGCTGCAGAGAGTACACGCGGAACAGCCTCGCCAGCTCTGTCAACTTCGTCAAATGGATCTGTTCCATCGACGGGAAGTGCTGCCTTGCATGCAATCAAAAGACACGCAACTGATTTCATCAATCCCAAAGAGCTTATGGTGAGTGCTTTTGTTTGTTTGTTTTCCATAGTTTTCTTAAAATGCACGGTAGTTTGGTAAATCGAACTTCTGTTCGAAAAGTGGTTTTTGCTTGATTAAATTTTAAAGTAAACATTTTTTTTGTTTTTTTTTTTTCTATTAACCGTAGTAGAATTAAAATCTTTAGGTGTCCTTCTCTTCAGTGCAATTGTTAAAAATAGTCGAAAGTTAATTATGCGTGTTTTATTCCGTATTTGCCCCTTCCTAATTTCCCATCAGATAACAAAATCGAATGTCTACTTGGGTTTTGCAGCAAAATTTAAAATCAGTGCGTCATGTTTTATGTCGGTGCATAAATTATAAATGAATTCCAAATGTAGCCATGACCAAGGGACATTCACAGTCCCACAGTGGAGTGGAAAAGAGAGAGAGAGAGAGAGAGAGAGAGAGAGAGAAAGAGAGACAACCAAAGTCCTAGTTTATCGTGTAGAAGCATATGCCCCTGTAAAAAAATGAATGGAGAAGCTTTGTGAAGCGTTGAAATAAAAGTACCCGATAAACGTTTCTTTCGATGTCTTTGACTTTCTTTGGCTTACAGAGAAGAAGATTCATCAGCTCACTTTTCGAGCTACACTAAGACTATGCCCGATGGCTGGGGTCTGAACACCAAAGATAGATTCAAAAAGGCATCGATCGCCTTTTACTCCTGCAATAGAATTTTCGGGGAAAACCTGGGGAACAAACCCTAAAATTATCAGATGGATGTATTCGGCAATAATTAGATCAATACTAACCTATGGTAATTTGGTTTGGTGGAAAGCTTTAGAAAAGAGCACGAACCTGAACGCATTGACAAAAGTTCAAAGACTTGCGTGCATTGGCATTACGGGGGCAATGAGATCAACTCCAACTGCGGGACTGGAAGTTATACTCAATCTAATACCCCTAGACCTCCTTGTTCAAGAATCTGCGGCCAAAAGTGCCCTGAGACTTAGTCAAACTAAAGTCTGGAAAAACAGTTCCATAGGACATGCTCAGATTCTTCATAAAGTTATGGGTCATAGTAATTACTACAACAGACTATAAAATACCCGAAACCATTCCAGGCTGCCATCCCAAGCAGAGAAGAATGGATAGATAACATTCCATATTCCAGTGAGTTGTCAATAGCTATCTATACTGATGGCTCTAAGATGGACACTGGTGTAGAAGCAGGCTTCTATTCTGAATCTCTCAAGTTAACCGCCTCGCTTAGGCTTCCAGACTACAGTACCGTCTTCCAAGCGGAGATCCTAGCGGGACAACAGCTGCAAAAAATGTATCAATGATGGCGATACCACGAACTGATATCACGTTTTACATTGATAGCCAGAGCTGTGTCCCAAGCCACAGCGATATACCAGGCAACGAGAAAGCCGATGAATTAGCAAGATTAGCCAAGTTCATCTAGTTAGCACCCCTAATTGGCCGATGAAAGTTGGAACCTTCTTGACACCGCGGCACTACAAGAAAGATCTGGCCCTGTTTTAACAAACAAAGAACGGAAATAATTATGCAGCTACACAAAGCCTCTAAATGGCTTGATTAAATGAACACATAGATTTTTCTTATTAGCTTGAGAAGCAATACTCTCGGGTATCACAATGGATCTAAGTGTGACGGTAGCGACATCAACTGTCAGCCCCTTAACCTAACCGTACCTAAGCCTGATGGGCTTAGGAAGAAGCCAATATGATGTACATATTTCGGTCACCAGATCGAGAAGGCGGAGATGAATCTGGGGAAAAACGAAGTAGGTGCGTAGAGGCTATGTCTTCTGCAGAAAACTTTGGAGAAAAATAATCAATTATCAAGGTGGAAAAGCATGAGTTCAAAAATATGAAAGGTGGTCAATCCAACTAAACCTATTTCTGACAGAATCAAGGTTTTTTAAAGTAAACATTGTACCACTGCCTCGAACTGCTAATGTATGATGTCAGCCAGGTGCAAGTGTATTTTTTTTTCTTTATATATTTTGTATTTCTTGCCTTTGTCCTTGTATGTGCCACCATGCCTACTATACTTAAAACCTAAATCCTACACCCTTAAACTAAAACAGGACTGTAAGCTGGCCAATGCTCAAAACCCAACCCCGACTACTCATTGTCAAGTGCTGACTGAAGCCACCAGAAGTGGTTCTCCTGCTTCACCCTATCGGTTCGGTCCCGTTCGGACCCAGCCCTACTGAACCGAAGGAGCTCAGCTCCGTCTTGTGCGAAGACGTCTCGATAGTAAAGGAGCTGCCGATCAACGGTTCTTCGCCTGACGTTGAAGATTAGCGGCACCGCCAATCTGTCTTGTATCAGACCGCATTTATCTAAATAGAGGAATGCCGCTGGTGGAATGAAGCCGCTCAAGCATGCACTATCCAAAGATTCGTTGTTCGGATAGGACGCCCCAAAGATCAAATTATTCGTCGCTCTCGCAATGTGTCCCCGAACAAGTTTTATCACGAAATTTTCAATTCTGTTGATCCGAGCCTCGTTGTACAGAACCTCGTTAGAATAGTAATGTGTATAAGAAGATTCCGGTGTCCGAAACAAACCGTCGAAGACACTGTCTCTCGAACACCCGAATCTTCTACATTTGAGATAGTGCAACGTTGAACCACACTGGACAACCATAAACGATCATCGGCCGCATGAGGGCCATGTAGCAAATAACCATTACTCTGGGGTCAAGCCGAGTGCTGTAAAACAGCCGTTTTGTCAGAGCGAAAGCTTCTCTGGCCCTGGTCAGAGCAGCACTTATATGTGTGTCGAAATATAAGTACTGATCCAGCCAGATACCGAGGTACTTCACTTTAGTTTTGCTCGTTAATTCTTGTCCGTGAGGCCCAACGATGACCATCTTGCGTGTATCCCCCGAGGCCCTAGACAGGTGCAAGTGTCCTAGACCGGTTGTGACGCAAATCAAGGCAAACAGTTCATCAGCCGGGTCGTTGGGAAAGTTATTGCTTGGATAAAAATATGAAAACTTAAACGAACTCTTGATGTATTTTTGTCTGTTCACCGATATAAAAGATGGCACACTCGTCGAATGAAATAGATTTCTGTATTATTAGTTTATGTTTCTTTTAATGATGTACGAACATTTAACTAGTCTACTAGTCTGCAATCAGTATTGAGCAGAAATAAACTTAGTTGTTGACAAGTAAGAGATCGCTGATCAGAAAATTGCTTGAGTGTTTGTCGTTATTTTTGACACAAATCTACCAACGTTTCATTATTTTTTTTCCCTTAAGTTCCGGTGTGATTAAAAAGCATGAAGTCATTTGAAACTTTTCTTAAATAAATACAAACAAAAATTAACAATACTTGCAAAAAAAAAATATATAAATAATTTAAATACTTTCGAGTAGAATCCCGACTTTGACAATTTACTTAGCATAGAAACTACCGTTTCGTCTAACACAATTCCAATGCATCCTGCTTCTAAATCTGCTTGTACTGCTACTGCTACTACCAATCCAAGTGCTTATACTTCTGACATCGTTATGGATATCTATTCGAAAACAGTGCACTGTAGTTCAGTTTCAATGATGCCCGATGGTGTAAGTAATCGTTTTGTCCACGTCTAAAAAGTATACAATTTTTTCTCTAATGTGCTTTAAAAAATGGTTTAGTGGGAAATTATTTTACGTTAACAATTTTTTTTTGTTCCATCTCAACGATAGTATCGTCTATTTCAAAATAAAAATGTAAATTGAATTTAATTTTTTTTTGTTCTTGAAATCAGGACGAAAACGAAGGCCCAGTGACTAAGAGTATTCGATTGACAGCTGCTTTGATTCTAAGAAACTTAGTTACATACACGCCAGCAGCTAAAAAGTAAGTACAATTCTTTTTTAATTTGTCCCTATTAACGAAAACATTGATTTTCTTACAGGACACTGCGGCAGTATGAACCACATTTAGCAAGCGTTGCTTTAAGCAACGTTGAATCGAGTGGAACGATTTCACAGATTTTATACGAATTGAATAACTGAAGTGGAAGAGATAACTACTAAGAGTACATTTTTTGTTGGATCAAAATATTAAGTTGATCAATTTTTATTTTTTACAAACATCAATTTTGAGTGTTATTTTTGTTTAGATTACAAACACTTATGTTCTATTTTTAAGCATACTTATGGGAAATAAATGAAACTGTATAATATATTTGGGTAATGGTAATTATGATGATGTTCGAAGGATAGACACGTGCATTCAAGAGGACACAAGCGTCTACAGAAACCTGTGTCCATCAACTCCTACTTTCCACCACCCCGTGTTGAACATCGGGTGCCCAGTACCTTCAACCGAAGATGGGTTCCAAGGTTCCAACCCCAGTGGGAAGTTGTTGGCGGCAGCAAAGAGAGAGAGGGGGAGGAGGTATGCGCCTACTAAGGCATGTCTCCCTTTCAACAGGCGGCAGCGTAAGAACTCCCAACATGGAATCAACGGTGGCGTCTACAGTTCCAGTCAGGATGAACTACTTAGTGAACATCTTATAGGGCTACTACGACATATTCGCAGCCCAGGCCGCCGGTTCTTCGTCTTAAAGTTAAACTAAAGACCTGGCCCTCCAGGTTGGGGGTCGTGTGTCGGGGTGACTGCCCGGCCACATAAGGAAACTATAGTTCCGAACCACCAACAAGCCTCGGATACGGACGGAATTAATGATGACGACCCACGCAAACGATTTAAGGACAACGAATTTCGGTTTTGCACTTGGAATGTTAAGTCCCTTAACAGACCACGTGCAGCCGTACATCTAGGGGAAGCCCTTGACTGCTACAAAGCACATATAACTACCATCCAAGAAATGCAATGGGATGGTCCGGGGCTACGTAAAATGAACAACTGCGATATTTACTACGGCGACTGCTACCGGGAACAAAATCAGCGTCTATTTGGATGTGGATTTGTAGTTGGGACTCGACTCAGGAGGAAGGTCTTGAGTTTCAACTCAGTTAATGAGCGCATCACGGCAATTCGTATCAAGGCTCAATTCACCAACATCATCCTCATCTGCGCTCACGCCCCCACTGAGGAAAAGGATGAAGACATCAAATACAGGTTCTACGAGCTCCTCGAAAAGACCTATGAGCAATGCCCTAGCTATGACATTAAAATCGTCCTTGGAGATTTTAATGCTAAGCTGGGTAGAGAAGAAATCTTCGGTGGAATAATCGGACGACATAGCCTACACGACACCACCTCCGATAACGGATTTAGGCTAATCGACTTCGCTGCGGGGCGAGGCGTAATGGTAGCAAGGACGCGTTTCCCACATCTCGATATTCACAATTGAACATGAAAATCTCCTGACCAATCAACCGTGAACCAGATTGATCACATTGCAATCGACACATGACACTTCTCTAGCATGCAAGATGTCCGCACATTCCGAGGTGCCAACATCGACTCGGAGCACTACCGTCTTGTAGCCAATGTACGGATGCGGATATCCCGATCAAGGCCAACACGCGAAAATGCTAGGAGGAAATTCGACGTCAAACGGCTACAATCGCAAGAGATTGCTAGATCCTTTTCCGATCGTGTCTCCGAAAATCTCCTCAGAAGTCCTTTGCTGTCAGCACAAAATATAGAGAACCACAACAACAAAACCCCTGGTTTGACGATGAGTGCCGGCGAGCACATGCAGCTAAACAAGAGGCATACAAAGCGGCGCTGCAAAGAAGGACACGAGCAGCTCGTGAGCTCTACGAGCACAACGAAGGAGTGTTCCCAGCAAGGCACTCCCACCGAGGGACGGCAGCGAATGAATTTCTTCTTTGGAATCAACGGTGGCGTCTCCAGTTCCAGTTAGGCCGAACTACTTGGTGAACACCTTTACGGGCTACTTCGACTTATTTGAAGCCCAGGCCGTAAAAGGAGCGGTTTTTCCGGCTCTTGCACTTGGAGTCACATCAAGTGCCTGGTATTCCAGGTTGGGGGTTGTGCGTTGGGGTGACTTCCCGACCACGTAGAAAAAATCTTAGTTGCGAAGCAACAACAGGCCTCGGAAACGGACGGATACACTGATGACGACCCAAGCAAATGTACAAAGGACAACGATTTTCGGATATGCACGTGGAATGTTAGGTCCCTTAACAAACCGCGTGCTGCCGAACAGTTAGCGGAGACCCTCAACTGCTACAAAGCAGACATTACCGCTATCCAGGAAATGCGATGGGATGGACCGGGCAAAAGGAGGATGAGAAACTGCGACATCTACTATGGTAATTGTTACCGAGAGCAACAACAGCGACTCTTTGGATGCGGATTCGTCGTGGGAAGCAGACTCAGGCAAAAAGTCTTGAGCTTCAAATGCGTGAGCGAACGCATCACAACAATCCGAATCAAGGCTAAATTCGGCAACATCAGCCTAATATGTGCGCATGCCCCCACAGAAGAGAAAAAGGACGACACCAAAGACGAGTTCTACGAGCTCCTCGACAAAACATACGAGCAATGTCCTAGTTATGACATTAAAATTGTCCTCGGCGATTTTAACGCAAAGCTGGGAAAAGAGGACATCTTTGGTGGAACGGTCGGAAAGCACAGCCTGCACGACACCACATCCGATAACGGATTCAGGCTGATCGATTTTGCTGCGGGGCGAAATGTTGTGGTAGCAAGCACCTGGTTCCCTCATCTCAACATCCATAAAGGTACATGGAGATCTCCTGATCAATCAACCGTCAACCAGATTGATCACATTGCGATCGACGGAAGGCACTTGTCCAGCATTTTAGATGTTCGAACTTTCCGAGGAGCTAACATCGACTCGGACCACTACCTCGTCGTAGCCAAGGTAGTGCTACGAATATCCCGACAACGGCCAAAACAAGGAAATGCTGCAAGAAAATTCGACGTCGGACGGCTACAATCGCAAGAGATCGCCAGATCATTCTCTGATCGAGTGTCAAGTAACCTCTTAAGGAGTCCTATGCCGCCAACATCAAGTATCGAAGACCAGTGGCAACATTGCCAGAGAGCAGTTAGAGATGCCGCCTCTAATGTGCTGGGTTTCACACAGCCACCAAAACGAAACCCCTGGTTTGATGAAGAATGCAGGCAGGCCCATGCAGCCAAGCAGGAGGCATACAAAGCGGCGCTGCATAGAAGGACAAGAGCTGCTCGTGAGCTCTACGAGCAAAAGAGGAGAGAGGAACGCCGGCTTCTCAGGAGAAAAAAAGAGAGAGCATGAGAAGCGTCAGATCGAGGATGTTGAGAGAGCCAACAGCAGGAATGAAGTTCGGAGGTTTTACCGAAAGGTTAAACAGCTGGCTCAAGGTCATCGAGCAAGAACTGATGCCTGCAGAGATAAACAAGGGAACATCATAGTAGAATCGCAGTCAATGCTGGGGATTTGGAAAGACCACTTCTGTAGATTGTATAACGGCGACGACGAACAAAATACCGCCGTCAGACAGGAGCCTTTCATCGGACACGATGATAGCCAACAATTCCGTGAACCCGACCTAGAAGAAGTGAAAACCGCAATATCACGGCTGAAATCCAACAAAGCCGCTGGAGCAGATGGACTAGCTGCTGAGTTGTTCAAAGCAGCAGGCGACGAGCTAGATAGGAGCATGCACCAAATCATCTGTAAGATATGGTCAGAGGAATGCATGCCCGATGAATGGAACCTCAGCATTGTTTGCCCGATCCTGAAAAAAGGAGATCCTCTAAACTGCGCCAACTATAGAGGAATAAGTCTACTAAACATCGCCTACAAGATCCTCTCTGCCGTAATATGTGAACGTCTGAAGCCTTTCGTCAACAATCTGATTGGTCCTTATCAATGTGGCTTCAGGCCAGGAAAGTCAACCATCGACCAAATTTTCACGTTGTGGCAGATCCTGGAAAAGACCTATGAACTCCAAATCGATACCCACCACCTTTTCATCGATTTTAAGGCCGCGTATGACAGCATCTACAAAGACGAACTGTACAAAGCTATGTCTAGTTACGGCGTCCCTGCCCAGCTCGTTCGCTTGTGCAAAATGACGATGGAGAACTCACGCTGCTCCATCAAGGTTGGCAACGAGCTCACGGAATCTTTCGACGTCAAAAAAGGATTCAGGCAAGGCGATGCACTGTCATGCGATTTCTTTACATCGTTCTTGAGAAGATGGTGCAGAACTCCAACGTCAACACCAGAGGCACTATCTTCCAAAAATCTGTTCAATTTCTCGCGTACGCGAGAAATGCAATACATCAAAATCTGTTTTTAATTTTTAAACACCCAGGAGAGGAAATAACGGTACTTTATTTTCTTCTCAATTTGCTTCATCAGTGATGCAACTCAATAAAAAAATAGTAAGGAGTCACTCCTATTGTAGGTTTTCTCTTAAATGCATTTTTTCGGGTGCGGTTATACTTATGCAAGGCACTGTATGTATATAGTTTTTATATAGTTATAGTCTATATACAAAGAATGAATTTGTGTTCTGAAACTAATCTTTTATCCTCTTGCGCTGCCGCAGTGCAGTAAAATAGTTTGTTTTTCTTTATTTTTCATTTTATTTTATTGATATAAAAAATCTGTTGAATTGTCCTCATAACAAATAATGTCTTTTTGCAGTCACAATCAAAATGATAATAATTATTTAATTATTGATATATAGTATATTTATATAATAGTTTTATTTTGTTTCGAACAAAGTTTTTTTTTATTATATATATTTTTTTTGTTTTTGTAATATTAATTTTAATTGTTTTTATTTATTGTTGTCTTGTTTCCATTTTTATTATGTGGTGTTTTTAATTTAATTTAATTTTTCTCATACTCTCACATTCGGAATAGGAAAATAGATTTTTTACATTATAACGAGTTTTTGTATCAATTATTTTCTCTCTCTAAAATAAAATAAAACAAAAATCAGTTGAAAAGGGAAAACCAATCGATTTCAGACATAACCTCATAGGAGCACAAGAAATAATAAGAAAGTCATTATTCTCAGCAAAAAAAAAAACTACTTTTGTTTGAATAGAAAAAAGTATGTTTCTTTTTCCATATATATTTGTATATAATAATAACTGTTTATCATTTTTATTTATTTATTTATTTTTTTAAATTACATTACTAAACTTGTTTTCGTATATAAATTTCGTTTAGATAAAAATTATAACTTTCTTTTTACTTAATGCAAAAATTTGTTTATTAACTTAACATTAAGATTGACAAACTAAAGATGAACGCAAAGGATTTGGGAATTTTCATTTGTGAAAGGATAACATAACAAAATTGCACAAAATTTGAAACTTAAAGAAAACAAAAATAGAAAACAAATAAAAAAAAAAACGTATAATTTCGTGACAAACTGTTGGCAGGGAGTATCTGGATTCAGAAGACGGACAAACAAAATGAATATCTATTATTTAATTGAGAGGTTCAAAACCGACCGGCATTTCTTTTCTAGTGTGTATTTTATCTAGCAAACTCTTCAACTCTGAACGAACGTCTAAAGGATGTTGTTTTTTGTTTTGTGTGAATTCAAGTATGTTTTGTGGAGGTTGGAAAAAGAAGGGAGGGAACATTGGGACATTGCAGGTGAAAAGGAAGGTAGATTATTGTGTTGTTTAGCCCTTGGGTCCCCAAGCTGAAGATACAGGAGCTGGTGCACCAAAATCAGGAAAATCTTCCTGCGATTGAGTATTTGGAGCTCCTTTGTTTCCACGCTCCCACGGCGCATCCTTGAGAATAAAACCATTTTCGGTGGCGGTATTATTGCCAAATATGGCATCGGTACCGGTGTTGGACGGTGGTGGGAGTGTGTCGACAAAATTGCTGATGTATTCCTCAGCAACAGATAGGATGTGCTCCTTGGCATTTTCAACATCCTCTTCTTTGCCAATAATTGTGACTGCATCTTTGTTGGTGTCCGTGGCAGTTGGGAATCTAACATCAACCTTATAATCTTCGATGATGGCTCGAATATTGCGTCCACGATGACCGATAATATGCGAATGCACTCGTTGGTCGATTTCTACAACCTCCTTGTATAGATCATCCAAGTCATGGACCATCTTCAAAATGGCATCGCGAGCGGCTTCAGCATTGGCTTCGTAGCCGACAATTGTAATGACATGCTGGTTGTCATCGACACGTTTTGGCAGCGATATATTGACATCGTAATCAGCACGTAGCTTATTGATGACGGCACCTTTGCGCCCAATGATCTTCGGATGGTAGACTGGGTCGACTTCGATTTTCAGTTCGAAAGAACGTAATTCACGATCCTTGCGATCGCCTTCGAGTTCTTCCACTTTAGCAAGAAGTGCTTCCTTGGCTTCGGCAACATGATTAGGAGTACCAGTGATTTTGATCTGGTCAAGTTGAGACTCTGGTGGTGCCAGTTCGATGTGAACGTCATATCGACTCATAAATTCACGCACATTGCTGCCTCTCTGACCGATAATCAAGCGATGCAAATCGAAGGGCACAGTTATCTCTTCAGTTATTGGAATAAGGTTAAGCAGTGCCTGTTTGGCGGCATCGCACTTTTCAACGCGTCCGGTGATTCGAATGATGTCGCAATGACGAACAACCTCATCGCCACCATTGAACATGCCTTCAACTGGTTCGGTAGCTTCACGATCGGGGAACTTAATTTGTACATCGTACTCGGATGTAACAGTTTGCAGCTTGGAACCTCGAGCGCCCATAATTGAACGATGCAACCTTTGTGGAATGACGACTTCAATAGTTACTTGTGCCTCCAAATCGGCGACAATCTCTTGAATTCGTTGCTTGGCTGCTTCAATACAGTCCTTGGGACCCTTAAGCGTTACACGATCACTGTCTACACCTGGCCGTGGGAAGGAGATCATAACACCACCGCATTCTTCCGAAATACGATGAAGAATTTCTCCGCGCTTGGCAACAAAATGTTTATGGTATTTGGGATCCACGGCAATCTCACCCTCAAATACCTGATCAATATCCTTGATTATTGCTTCTAGCTGTTCCTTGGCTGCCTTTACACTTTCCTCCTTTCCGATGATTGTGATAACTTCTTTATCTTCATCATCATTGTTGGGGAAAATAATGCGCGCTCCAGTTGAGTCTCTGATTTTTCGAATTGATGCTCCATTCTTGCCGATAAGGAATTTATGATGTTGTTGTTTGGCACGTACTTCAGCAGTAAATGAAGCCAACTGGCGTTCACTGGCCAATTCCAAAAGCTGACTCTTGGCCTTCTCGACATCGTCTTTGGGTCCACGAATTGTTACCTTATCACTCTTTGATTCGCTCGTTGGGAACTTAATCGACACACCACCACATTCCTCCATAATGGCAGATATCAACTTTCCACCTGCTCCGATCAGCGAGTTGTAGAATTTCGGAGAAATCTGAACGTCTTCAGTAACAATGTCGGATAGTTCGTTTTGGATTTTCTGAATACGATCCCTGGCTTCGATAACATTCTCTTTCTTGCCAGTAATTAGAATGACTTCGTTGGTATCACCCTCGTCTGGAAGATCGATCTTGGTTTGGGTTTCATCGCGGATTTTCTTGATGTTTGCCCCACCCTTCCCTATAATGAATTTGTGGAATTGCTTAAAGATTGGCACCTCGATGATATGCGAAGACTCTTGAATCTCCTTGACCAGCTTCATAAGATCCTTGTGGCATTTGTCAACATCTTCCTTAGGTCCACGAAGTTTGACAATGTCGGTGTTCTCGTTTGGCGAAGGAATTGAAATTGTCACCTGACGGTAGCGATCCTTGATTTCACGAATTTTCTCACCCTTCGAACCGATAATTGAACGATGTAGACGACGATCGATAATCACGTCTTTGGATTTCTCATTTTCCAATTTGTCAATTTTTTCCTGTAGTTCGAGTTGGGCTTGAGCGACACCCTCTTTTGGTCCCTCGATGCGAATGTTGTTTGTGCCCTCGCGTTCTTCAATATTAATGTTTACGTTCAGTTCGTCCTTAAGTCGATTCACATTGGCGCCAGCTTTGCCAATAATGTGCTTGTAGTAGCTTGGGTTAACCGTCATCACAACATAGGTATAGTTTTCCAAATAGTTTTGAATAATGCTATTGAGGTAAGCAGCCGCCCTCTCAACACGCTCGGGATCGCCTTCAAGTTTGATCTTGTTGTCCATTAAATTGACATTAACATTGGGGCAATCGTTTTCGAGTTCTTTCATGTTGGCACCCTTTTTGCCAATAACATATCTATGAATCCAGTTGGGTGCGTCCATTTCAAAGGACTTCACCGAATTGGCTTTTTCATAGACAACGGTTAAAGCATTTCCCAGAGCGTTTTGGGGACCGCGCAGCGTGATTGTTTCAACAGGCGAATCGGATGGTGGCATTTCCACAGATACACCTGTTAGTTGGAAGATCTCTTGAATGGTGGATCCTTTGGGACCAATAACGTAACGATGTTGTGTCTTGGCCACTTCAACACTTACAGTTGAGCATTTCTTTTCCATTTCCTTGTAGATTTGCTCGACTTTAGCCTTGGCCGCCATTACACAATCCTTTTCGCCTGCAATGACAATCTCATCTTTTTGCACATTTTGTGGAGGAACATTAATTTTGGCTCCAGTTTCTTCGCATAGTTTGACAAGATTTTCATTGCTTGGTCCAACAATGAAGGGATGATAAATTTTTGGAATCGAAACTCTCTCGAACGTTCGTTTGAAGTAGTCCTGTGACATTGTACGAATTTCATGTTCGGCCTTTTCAATGCCCTCCTTTGTTCCAGAAATCGTAATGGTGTCACTTTCTTCGGCAATATTAGGCACACTTATTTTCGTTGCTGTCAAACGTTCAAGTTCACGCAGACGATCTCCTTTTTTGCCAAGAATCAGACCATGATGTTCCTTTGGGATTGTAATTGTCTTGCTGGCCTGTGTTTGGAAATGAATGAGAATTTTGCGACGTGCATCGAGTACTTCGCTTGGCTTGCCTTTGATCAAAAAGGTAAGCGATTGATTCTTGCCACTCGATATCTCAATATTAGCTCCGGTTTCCTTGGTTATATTTTGGCAAATACGCTTTGATTCTCCTTCGCCGAATTTTTCCGATTCGGTGGATTTACGCTCCTCACCGGGTACATGCAACACTTGAGTCACAACCGAGCTGCCAACACGCATACTTGCTGGGGTTGCTTGACTGGGCAGAGGTGCCGACGTATTTTGGGGTAGAGCTGGAAACAGATCATCATAGCTAAATGCTGGAGTTGTTTCCTGGGGTTGAACAGTTTCGATAACTGCAAACACAAATAAAAATCAATAAAAAAAAAATGATTGGAAAACCTTCTACAAATTCAACATACCGTTAGATTCATCCATCGCTGCTGCTTGCATTATTACTTATAAAAAAGAAGAGTCCTTTTTCGTTCCAAGTCGTTACAGTACCACTGAAAGTAAGAAACATTACAGTTATATAGGGACAACACAAAAATGTGAAAATAGTTTTTCCTGTGAGTAATTTTGTCGAATGTTTGATAGATAAGATCAGATTGTTACGAGGGGTGTTCAATAAAGACAGAGAGTAGCGCTGTAGTTTGGGAACTACTGGGTCTATCGGGCTCGCCGAGCCACCTTTCGAAAGCCTGTCTAACTCTCAGTCGATCAGTGCAAACCCGAAGTGGATAGCGTGTTTTGTGTTTTTATGCGGATTCGCGCGAAGATTGAACAATTTCGCCTCTAAACGTTTACGATGCCTGAATTTCGCGAACAACGTTACGCCATAAAGTTTTGCGTTTTATTGAAAAAAATCGCGAAAGAAACCTACTTCGACTTGAAAAAAGCATATCGCAATAGTGTTATGGGTGAAAGCACGTGTTTCCGATGGCACAAGGAGTATTTGGAAGGCCGTGAGAGCTGCGAGCTGAAGGGTGGTCCCGGCAAGTATGGTGTACACTCACACGGTTCTGGAAGGCCGGACAGTTAATGCCGACTACTACATATCCGTTTCAAAGCAAATGATGAAAGACCACATCCCTAAGAAGCGTGCAGAGCTCGTTGGAAATTGGAAACTGCACCAAGACAACGCCAGGCCACACGTCGCGGTTAAGGTTCAAGACTTCATGACCAGAAAAAATATCGAAACGGTACCGCACCCGCCTTATAGCCCCGACCTGGCTCCAAACGACTTCTTCTTGTACCCCACAGCCAAAAAGGACCTCAAAGGGAGGCGTTTTCCATCCTCTGCAGTTGCTGTAAAAGCTTTAGAGGCGGTTTTAAAGCGCCTATCTTCAAATGGCTTTGAACATGTCTTCGAAGTGTGGCAGAGGCGCATGAACAGGTGTATAGATTTGAATGGAGAGTATCTTGATCAGTCCGCCGATGAATAATTTTGTATAATAAAAGTTTAATGACGTCACTCTCAGTCTTTATTGAACACCCCTCGTACTTTGCAATGGAGTGTCATTAAACAAGGGAACATCATAATAGAATCGCATTCAATGCGATTCTTCTGTAGACTGCATAACGACGACGACGAACAAAACACTGCCGTCAGACAGGAGCCTTTCATCGGACACGATGATAGCCAACAATTCCGTGAACCAGACCTAGAAGAAGTGAAAACCGCAATATCACGGCTGAAATTCATCTGTAAGATATGGTCAGAGCACATGCACGATGAATCAGTCTACTTAACATCGCCTACAAGATCCTCTCTGCCGTAATATGCGAACGTCTGAATCTTATCAATGTGGCTTCAAGCCCAGGAAAGTCAATCATCGACCAAATTTTGACGTTGGGGGGGCAGATCCTGGAAAAGACCTATGAACTCCAAATCGATACCCACCACCTTTTCATCGATTTCAAGGCCGCGTATGACAGCATCTACAAAGACGAACTGTAAAAAGCTATGTCTAGTTTTTGCAACCCTGCCAAGCTCTTTCGCTTGATCAAACTGACGATGGAGAACTCACGCTGCTCCATCAAGGTTGGCAACGACCTTGCGGAATCTTTCGACGGCAAAAAAGGATTCAGACAAGGCGATGCACTGTCGTGCGATTTCTTTAACATCGTTCTTGTGAAGATAGTGAAAAACTCCACCATCAACATCAGAGACACTATATTCCAAAAGTCTTATGATATTGATATAATGGGAAGAACACAGCGTGATGACAATGGCGCCTTTGTGAGAATTGAGACAGAAGCGGCAAAAATGAGGGAAAAAAGAAGTATATGCTGTCTTCGAGGAAGGACACCCAACACCGAACGGCTCGGACAGAACGTCACAATAGACGCATACAACTTCGAGGTAGTAGAGGAGTTTATCTACCTAGGCTCCGCTATAAACACGGGCAATAACACCAGCGCCGGGATCAGACGAAGAATCACTCTTGTCAATCGCTGCTTTTTCTAAGAAAGCAATTGAGTGGAAAAGCCATATCTCGAGCAACTAAGGTAAAATTGTACAACACCCTCATCATCCAAGTCTTGCTGTATGGTGCGGGAGCATGGACCTTGACAAAATCGGATGAGAGTGCCTTAGGCTGTTTTGAGAGGAAAGTTCTTCGGGTCATCTTTGTCACCGTGTGCATTGAAGGGGAATGGCGAAGAAGATATAACAGTGAACTTTACGGGTTTTACAACGACATGGACCTAGCCAGAAGAGTCAAGGTCCAGAGACTCAGATGGCTCGGTCATTTAGAGCGGATGGACACCAATGCTCCGGCCCGGAAAGCCTTCGACACTATTCCCGAGGGACGTAGGAGGAGAGGAAGACCACGACTCAGGTGGCGCACTCAAGTGGAAGAGGACCTCAATCAACTTGGAGTGCAAAACTGGAGACAGCTAGCTAGAGACCGAGCTGGCTGGCGGAGACTGTTGATTGAGGCCCAAGTCCACAACGGACTGTAACGCGACCTTAAGTAAGAAAGTAATTATATTAATGTGGTTTCAGGTCAGGAAAATCGAAAATTGACGTTTTTCAAAGCCAGGCGATGCAAAAATGTCGAGAAATTAGAATTCCAACATGCCATCTGTTTATAGACTTTAAGGCCGTCTACTACATCAAAGCCAGGGTTAAATTGTACGAGAAAATCCAGCATCCCAATTTAAAGCAAATCAAAGAGAAATAACTAGATTGTGGTCTTAAATTTGTTCAATGTGCCACGAATTGAATGACATGTCAATCAAAAAGCCTTGAATAATTTAACTTCCTCAAAGAACCTCACTGGATGGCGTGGCGTGTGTTGTTTACACTTGAACAAATGTTTGCTGATCTTTTATTTTAGTTTCAAAATTTCACGAAACAAAATAACAAAGAGCAAACAAAAATGACGACTAACAGAATGCCACATTGAGAATATTTCATTTTTTCGTAGAAAGTTCAGTTGCTATTTGATTTGTTAAAACAAATGATTATTTGATCGAACGACCTTTCTTATCAACGTTAAATTTCCGAGACTTAAAATGTGTTTTACATTGCTGTTAAATTTAGCTGCTATCTTATCAATAAATTCAATCACAAAAGAGTATTGGTGCGAGCTATTTTAGACGGATGTCATAAAAAGCGAGGCGCAAGCAAGACATTTAAATTGTTAGAGGGGAATAAAAAAAAGCAATTGGTTAGAACATAGTCGTTATTCTTCAGCTTCGGAAGATGAAACATTTTAGATATTTCAAACTTGTCGGTCTTCTTAAATCTCTGAATTAGTTTAAGAGCTGCGCTTGAAGCTTTCATTCAGGCGATGGACCAGCTCTGAAATAAAAACTAATATACTAAATCAATGTAGTGTCCGTAGCTCAGTGGTTAGGTGCGTTGGCTGCTTAGCAGAACGTCGTGGGTTCGAGTCCTGCTATTGCCCATAGTTTTTATTTCATCTTTCACGGGCACTGCCTCTTGTGAAGAACTGACAAAACTTTCAAGAGTATCATCTGTCTCAACTTTGCCGTTCGGAATCAGCGTAAAATTGTAGGTCCCCTCAATTCTTCACACGCACCCAGAGAATTGTTGATAAAGTAAGCCACTTAAGCCTTGGCCCTTCAAGAACTGTCGCACCACTCTATTTATTTTTTATACTATATCAATAAAGTGTCATATTTAAACTTCCCAGAATCGAATATTACTGCAACGACCCGTCCCGCGTCAGTTCAAGCGCTAGAGGCTAGACGATGAAGGAATGAATAAATAAATGGGAAAGTATATTGCAACCTACAGGTATCCATTCCATCCAGAGATGAATGGGAAGACAAAAAAACTCCTGGATGACAAAAGCATCCATTTTTATACAGATGAATCCAAGACAAATGATGGAGTTGGTAGTGCTGTGAACTCAGAAATGCTTAATCTAAGCCTCTCATTCTGCCTCCCTAATTATTGTAGCGTCTTCCAAGTTGAAATTTTAGCGATCAAATAGGTTCACTCCTGGCTAAGAGAAAACTTGATATCAACTTCTGATATCCGCATCTTCTCTGACAGTCAGGCTGCTATTAAATCTCTCGACGGTGTCTTAATCAACTCAATCAAACGGCCCTCGATTGTCGATCATCTCTTATGGAGATGGCGAAGCAATTTAATATTCACCTCTGCTGGGTGCCGGGCCACAGAGACATCACTGGAAATTGTAGAGCCGATGAACTCGCTAAAAATGGAACCTATCTCACCTCAAAGGGAAAAGATAGGTATACCAATATTAACATGCAAACTTTTGCTAAAAGAAACAGCCTTCACGATAACAAGGTCTAGGTGGTACAATTTACCTACGTGCGCAGCCACAAAGCTCAAATGGCCGTCACTTGACCTAAAGCGCTCTAGGGACTTGTTATCTCACAGTAGATTTCATATTAGCTCCCTAATTGGCGCCCTTACAGGACACTGTCTTATAGGCAGGCACGCAATACGACTTGGTGTAGCCTCAACTGACTTTTGCAGGAGCTGTATGGGCGAGGAAGAAGAGGAAACAATCTCTCACCTTCTCTGCACATGCCATGCTCTTTTACTAAGACGCAAACTTCGTCTGGGAGAGTACTTTTATGATAACCCCAGTGAACTAGCTAACAAGGATATCAAATATCTTCTTCGCTGTATAAAAAGCTCAAAATGGTTGGACTCGTAAGAAGTTATTCTCTAGATTCATGTGGTATCACAATGGGCCTTTTCTTTTGGCCTAAATGTGCGGATTCTGTATCTGCAGCCACTTTGACCTAACCTAACCATATTGCAACCTGGAATTCCGTTTCTGACTTAATGCATCGCGGAATTTGACTATGACAATCATTGGTCACATAAGCCGATTCTGTGCAGGGAAAAAAGACACAATGTCTAAGAGATCTACAACTTTAAGATGTTTTCCCAATTTGCAGTGGCAATTGGTAAGTACTGCTTCTTAAGAAGATCTGACAAAACTTCCAAGTGTATCAAAATATCATCACAAAAGCACTTCCCAATAGGAATCAGCATAAACTTGTGGGTCTCCACAATGATTAACGGGTAAATTAATTTATTTTTCTGGGATATCTATCCTATCTGATTGTCGATTTTGTCGAAACCACCTAATAGCATTTGCATTTATAGAATAGTTTGTGCCTATGATTACCCACTCTTTCAATACTATTAGTCATAGACCGTCTTGGAATTCTTTAAATGGGGATAATGATATGGCATAAACTACCCTGTTCCTTAGTTCTATTTGGTGTTCATCTACTTTTGACCATGTGTTTAGGTGGTGTTTAATGAAGATCCTACGTTTCTAGTGGGGTCTTTACAAAGTGCTCTAATTTTGTTCTATCGGTGGTTGACGTAAGGGTGTAGAGTCTATTTGACAGTTGGCACTTAAAAAACGGAGGCTTTTGATGTCAAAAAAGGTTTTAGACAAGGCGATGCGTTGTCATGCGATTTCTTCAACATCATTCTTGAAAAGATTGTGCAAAGCTCCAATGTCAACACCAGAGGCACAATCTTTCAAAAGTCTGTCCAGCTATTAGGATACGCAAACGACATTGACATAATTGGAAGAACACAGCGTGATGTCAGTGGAGCGTTTGTAAGTCTTGACACAAGTTAATCCTGTCGACAAGAAAGGACTACGAACATCGACGTCTTGGAGCAAACGTCAACATAGACAGATTTAACTTCGAGGTAGTTAAGGACTTTGTCTACCTGGGATCCGCTATCAACTCAGACAACAACACCAGCGCTGAAATCAAACGAAGAATCACTCTTGCCAATCGCTGCTTCTTTGGACTTAGACGGCAATTGAGTAGTGAAGTTCTCTCCCGAGCATCTAAAGTGACGCTCTACAAAACTCTCAACATCTCGGTCCTTATGTATCGTGCAGAGGCATGGACCATGACAACATCTGATGAAAACGCTTTGGGCTGCTTCGAGAGAAAAATTCATCGAGTAATTTTTGGTCCTGTCTGCATAGAATGGAGATCAAGTTTCAATACGAACTGTACAGGCCTACACAGAAGTTAAGGTCCAACTACTTAGATGCTCCGACTCGTAGTCTTCGAATCCAACCCGGAAGGACGTCGCAGAAGAGGAAGACCGCGACTCAGGTGGAGCACACAGTTGGTAGAGGACCTGAACCAACTTGGCGTGCGAAACTGGAGACAGCTAGCTGGGGACCGAGCTGGCTGGAGAACTTTGTTGGGTGAGGCCCTGGTCCAACCTGGACTGTAGCGCCACCATAAGTAAGTACTTAACATTCTTCAATGGATTCGATCCTTTATGTGAGGAGAAGGAATAGGAAAGAAGGTTGTTTAGAGAACTATGTAGCCCGGATTTACAACAACGCAAGTACTGCATTGTCTTAGGATAAGATATTACAACGATTGGTAGTTGGCTTAACAAGTAATAAGATTTGGTAGATTGGAATAGTTTCTGCAGATCTATGACTATGACAGGTGGTTATGCAGGCGCTTCTACTTTTTTAAAGCAATTTAGAACTGATGAAACAAATTTTCTCCTATATTCGGTACACATTTTTTGTTTGCCAAAAGGATGATTTATTGGCAATTAAATCGCAGGTAAACGGCATACCAATGAATAAGTAGAACACAAAAACTAACAAGAATTTCTCTAACGGGTTTCATTCCACAACAACAACCATCTTATTAAATCCAAAAAACCATTTAGCTACCTACAAGAAAAGCAGGTTTAAAACGAAGTTGAAATCAGCCTCAAGACATTGCTGTCATTTGAATTGAACCGAGCATCGAACTTGCAAATATAAAAATAATAACACGATCATCTTTTGCCAGCACCAGATTGGAAAACAGCCGGTATAATGTGTGTTTACTTGCTCAGTGCTTCCATTGGAGAACATAAATAGAGCCTACGTGTGTCAGTTTGGTACCATTCCACACGTTTTCATTCCATTTCCACTTTGCACTGGAAGGTGGCCATCTTTCTCCCGTCCATGCTTCTTAATGACCTAATTTAGAAAATTGATAACCGATTGATTGTGAATAACATTCTATGCATAGAATTGCTATGCAGCCACAGATTCGGGTGCATGGTGATGGCAATATCAATTTCTTACTCTCTCAGAAGCAAGCAGGAGAAAGAACAAGAAATTACTTTCTTACAAAAGAAATCACATAAAAAATAAAATAAAACGCGGCCAATAGCCCCAAAGTCAGTCTCGAGCGCCACGGCAACTATAAGACAACTTAGAAGAGACACGGGCACGGGTAAGGGCACATACAAAACAACAAAACAGATGTGGGGTTGGGGAAACTTGCAGACGTGTCCCTCGTTTGACGAAAGAGGAAGAAAGATTGAATATTTTGAGTTCAAGTCCCATGTGCTACAAGTGGAAGCGAGATACTTATAGCCCATAGTTAGAACACATTTTTGACATTTTCGGATTTTATTTTTTATTCATTTACTCCATGCTCCCCTGGCCTAAATTACACAAACGACAAACAGCTCCACGACTTTTATTCTACGTTCTACGACAAAATGGATACGTATGAATATGTAGATGAAGAGTAAAATAAAATTGAAGGCGGCAGAGAAGGTGTAAGTAGAGTTGCAAGGGGGCAGAACTTGAAGTAGGCTGTTGGAATGGGGAGATGATAGACAAAACTACCTCTAACGAACAATGAGAACGGACGACGACGACAACGATGAAGACAATCGACAACTCCGACGACGTCGACGAAATGGCTATTTTTGTTGGTTATGTGAATGAGCACGTTGTACAATATTTTCTATTTTCTTCCAAATTCAATATAAATTAAACTTACTGTACTGTAAATCCAAAAAATCCGGTCTATTTTTCTGCTACCGTATAATCCAGTTTGAGCTTGGCGTGTCTTCGTCTGGAAAAGAATTTTATTTGGTTAGAGTAGAAAAATTGTACGGAAAAGCTTGCTCTTGAATTCTCAGATATATTTTCTTTGAAAATTCCAGAAAACCCGATTAAACTACTCTTCTTATTTTAGAAGAAAGAATTTAAAATATCTTTCCGGTTTCCTTTCACACACAAGAAGCACAACACACTGCACATTTCTTTTTTCTTTATTTTTTTTTTCTTTTTTCCAAAAATGAAATGTGAAAAGTTCTCTATTTTTGATTTTGTCGCGTTGAGAAAGATTTCAAAACTTTATTAATTCTTGGCTATTGAGAAGCTTCTTTTGCAAATCACTTAGATTGTTGATAAAGGGAAACTGGAATTATACTTTAGAAAAGAATTTGAGGAAAACTTAATTCTATTTTCAAACTATCTTTTTGGGTTTAAAAAAATATGGAAATTCGCACCCCAACTTATAAAAAAAAATCTACGTACGTACCGACTTCCAAGTGTTAAATGATGTCGTCGACGATGGAAAAAAGTTTGGCATATCACCGACTTTCTCCTCTTTTTTGTAGTCGACGTAGGCAAGTGAAGTTGGAAATGATTGCATTAGGACTTAACTGATAAATAGGTGGCGCTATTATTCAACTAAGTAAAAAGCTAAGGTCACGCTTATACCAATTTCTAAATTATTTTTTAACTCCTAAAAATTTTAGTACAATCTTTGTATATCTAGACAAATTATACATACACAAAGGTACAATTTGATTATGTTGTTAATCGAATTAATACTTATAAACGCAGAGTAGCGAAGGACTAACTCTTATGCGAAGTGTCGAAATTTAACCAACCATCAAGTTTTAATCATTTCTTAACCCAATTCGCACACGGCCTTAAAGCAGTTTCCACTAGTCCGCAGACTAATGGCGTTTTTAATTGGCAATCTGGAATCTGAAAAAAAGCATTCTGGTTTAAATATCAGAAGGGAATTCTCTTCTTTTCAGAATCAGAACTGTCACTTTTGCCCAATTGAACACATTCAGAATGCTTTTTTTACTTCCAGATTGCCAATTAAAAACGCCATTAGTCTGCGGACTAGTGGAAACTGCTTTAAGGCCGTGTGCGAATTGGGTTAAAAAATGATTAAAACTTGACGTTTGGTTAAATTTCGACACTTCGCATTTAATAAAACGTGTTAAAAATTAGACTAGCTGCGGATCAGGTTAAAAAGAATCGAGAAAAATCAATCCTTCAATTTCTTTGTGAAAGAAATGCGTTTAAGGGGAAAAAATTGCCACTTTTACGTCACGGATTCTTGGGTTGTTGGCCACATGAGTTCTACACAGAAATGCTGGTTGAAAAAAAATCTCTCAATGTTCAATGTTTTTTGGGTTCAATGTAATTTGTAAGGTCAAAAGTAGCAATCTCTTTTTTGAATGTGTGTGTGAAAGCTATCAAAACAGATTTATGATTGAATATTCTTCAAATTGAAATGTTTAATAATTTGAATTTAAACACAATTCGTAAATTTATTTTCGGCAAAATAATTTTGTTAACAAATCTACAAATCAATTTCTTGGCTCAATGTAAAATCCCAATTCCCAATACACCAAAAAATTATCAACCATGGTGTAACTATAGCTTTAATTCCGAATAGGAAGGAACTCCGATTTCTGACTTCTGACATTTTCACTTTGACATTTTAGTAGTTTGTGTAGGAAAATTTTTGTTTTCAACAAAACAAAAACCAATTAAATTAAATATCTTTAAATAATTGCTGAAAAACAAAGTTATTTTCCTTCTAAAAAATGACGGAGAAGACGGGTAGTCCATACGATATGGACAGCACCAATTTCGAAGCCGATCGTTACCTAGAAAAACTCCTCAAAGTAAGAAAAATTATTTCTCTATCAAAGTCCTGTGTCATCAGTTATTTCCATCATCAAGGAATGCACTCTCAAACAAATAATGGACACAGAAGCCCTAGTCGTCAAGGACACTCAAACTCTGCACAGTGACATGCAAACTCTTGTCTACGAGAACTACAACAAGTTCATATCAGCCACGGATACAATTAGAAAAATGAAAAACGACTTTAAACAAATGGAAACCGATATGAATTTGCTTAAAACCAAAATGCAAACCATAACAACGTTTAGTGATAAAATCACTGGAACACTTCAAGGCACCAGATCACAGTTGTGCAAGCTTTCCGAAAAACATTCACTTCTAAAACGTCTGCAATTTCTTTCATCACTACCGGGCAAACTTAAAACTCTAATTGATGAGGAGAACTACAATCAAGCTGTTCAGGATTACATTCATGCTAAAAAAGTTTTCCAACAATATGGTAACCAGCCCTCATTCGATGGCATTCAGAAGGATTGCGAGAGCATTATTAACGATTTGAAAGATAAACTTCGCAGTGATTTCCAACAAGCTGGGAACACTGCACAATCGTTAACTGAAATTGGTGAATTGATGCTGCAATTGGATGAGAAGCCTGCTGATTTGGCCAGCGATATGTTGCAATGTGCATCGCAACGATTGCACGAACAAATTGTGATGCTTCAGGTAAGATTGATTTGTTGACTTGGTGACCTTTAAACTTTTTTGGGTTTGAAAAGTGTAGGATCAAAACGAGAGGGATATGATTGAATTTGTAGACATGAGCATAGAAGGCTTCCTCAATGACCTGACGTTGGTTGTCACTTCATATTTTGATATGTTTCTGGCAAAGCCACACGAAGCAGAAAGGTAGGCAATACAAGACCAACATAGGCCGGTTTTGTTATTTACATTTTTTTTTAATTTCAAGAGATGATTTCCAAGAGAACTGCTTGCGAGATCTTAACGAATTCTTGAATCGCAACATCGATAAATATTTGAGTTTGATTCAGGACCGTGTTGAATCGGAAATCGGCTTTGGAGACACACAAATAATGCTGCGAGGTTTAGATCGCCTCCATCGACGAC
Organism: Sphaerophoria rueppellii; assembly: GCA_920937365.1. Taxonomy (NCBI): domain Eukaryota; kingdom Metazoa; phylum Arthropoda; class Insecta; order Diptera; family Syrphidae; genus Sphaerophoria; species Sphaerophoria rueppellii. The sequence continues at coordinate 40,458,788 of CAKKXW010000002.1, forward strand.
TTATGGCAATGCGCAACATGTGCCGTGGCATTGAAATTGAACGCAATGCTATGGACATTATAATTGGTGCTGCACACCAATTGTGCGAAGTACACACAAAGAATCTAAAAGATCATTTCTCGGATAGCCTCAGTTCGGTTAGACTATCACTGGTTTCGGCTAAAAGTGAAAGTGGCACAGCCAATCTAAAGGATTTGATAACAAATCTGTACGTATCGACAATTGAGAAGGTCCGTGGAGTTCTGCAAGATCTGTTGGTGTTTATTCAGACAGAATGGTCGTTTAATATTAAAGCAGAGTATAAGGGCACATTGTGCATCGAAGAAATTCGCGAAAATTTATTGATTGGTAACAAGGACTTGAATTAAATTGATGACTATTCATGAAAATGCTTTTTTAAAAGGTTTCTTGAGATACGTTTCGAGAGTCATGTCTTCATTTGCGGATACATCTTCATCAAGTCCTCCCAATCTTCTGCTAGTGTTATCGAAAACCTGTCTAGAAATGGAACAAAACGGAGTGCATGTTTTGGTATGACAAATTGTTTGACTCGAAAAGAAAAACAAAAAATATCCTTTGTGTACAATTTACAAACAGATAACAATGGGAGACGATTTGTATGAAATTGATTCGGAGAATAGCGCAACTCTTACACATGAAACGGAGATTTGCAGTGAAATGCGAGAGACAGCTCAAACTCTGCTCGATGCTTATGTTCGTCTGCAGGGAACAAATATCTCACAGGTGGGTCCACATTGTTGTTTATATCAAATGAAAGGCGAAAAATATCAATTGTTTTTTTGTTTTGTCATACAAGATGCTGCGCAAGAGTGTAGAGACCAGAGATTGGCTGAATTGCTTAGAACCTCGATCGGTTCGGGCCGTTATGAAACGAGTTGTCGAAGAGCTCTCGAGCATTGAAACCGTCGTTGCTAACTTGTACGAGCAAGGTTCGCGCACAGCAGCCAGCAGCGATTCAAGCCGAAAAACCCATTTCAGTAATGTCACGCAATCGAAGCAGCAATATCGTTCGAATTGGTCCAACTACACACCATCGCAATTAGAATCGAGTTACGTGTCGAATATCCATCGACTGTTTTCGGAACGAATTGATATTTTTACGTCGGTTGAGTTCTCAAAGGTGTCCATCATCACTGGAATTATTAAGATCGGCTTGAAAACATTATTGGAATGCGTTCGCTTGCGAACATTCAGTAAATTTGGCTTGCAACAAATTCAAGTTGATACGCATTATCTGCAAATGAATCTCTGGCGATTTGTTACCGATGAAAAGTAATTTATTAGTTGACACTCAATATTTCTCGTCATAAACATTGATTCCATTTTAGCTTGGTAAACTTTTTACTGGATGAAATTTTGGGCTCGGCTGTCCACCGATGTTTGGAGTCCATCTTAATGGAACCCAATGCTGTTGAAATCATCTGCGAGCGTGGTTAGTATTTTGTTCTTATATTTCTTTCGAGCACATTCCGTCTCATAATTTTAATGAAGGTTTTTAAAATTTGTTCAACTGTAGTAAATTATTTCTAATGTTTTTTTTACAAGCTTAACGGATAAATAAAATTTAAATAAAAAGAAAATTGTACTAATTATTTTTTTACGAGTATACTTACTTAAGGTGGCGCTACAGTCCGTTGTGGACTTGGGCCTGTATCAACAGTCTCCGCAAGCCAGCTCGGTCCCTAACTAGCTGTCACCAGTTTTGCACTCCAAGTTGATTGAGGTCCTCTTCCTCTTGAGTGCGCCACCTGACTCACGGTCTTCCTCTCCTCCTACATCCCTTGGGAATAGTGTCGAAGGCTTTCCGGGACGGAGCATTAGTGTCCACCCGCTCTAAATGACCGAGCCATCTGAGTCTCTGAACCTTGACCCTTCTGGTAAAGTACGCTGTTATATCTTCTTCGCCATTCCCCTTTAATAAACGAAGAACTTTACTCTCGAAACAGCCTAAGGCACTTTCATCCGATGTTATCAAGGTCCATGCTTCTGCACTAACAGCAGGACTGGGATGATGAGTGTGTTGTACAGTTTTACCTTAGTTGCTCGAGAGAGGGCTTTTCCACTCAATTGCTTTCTTAGTCCAAAGAAACAGCGATTAGCAAGAGTTATTCTTCGTCTGATCTCGGCGCTGGTGTTATTTCCCGTGTTTATAGCGGAGCCTATGTAGACAAACTCCTCTACTACCTCAAAGTTATATGCGTCTATTGCCGTCGGTATTGGGTATCCTTCCTCGAAGACAGCATATACATACTTCGTTTTTCCCTTATTTACCGCTAAACCCATTTTTGCCGCTACTGTCTCAATTCTCACAAAGCGCCATTGACATCACGCTGTGTTCTTCCCATTATATCAATATCATCGGCGTACGCGAGAAGTTGAACAGATTTTTGGAAGATAGTGCCTCTGGTGTTGACGTTGGAGTTCTGCACTATCTTCTCAAGAACGATGTTAAAGAAATCGCACGACAGTGCATCGCCTTGTCTGAATCCTTTTTTGACGTCAAAAGATTCCGTAAGCTCGTTGCCAACCTTGATGGAGCAGCGTGAGTTCTCCATCGTCATTTTGCACAAGCGAACGAGGTTGGCAGGGATGCCAAAACTAGACATAGCTTTATACAGTTCGTCTCTGTAGATGCTGTCATACGCGGCCTTAAAATCGATGAAAAGGTGGTGGGTATCGATTTGGAGTTCATAGGTCTTTTCCAGGATCTGCCACAACGTGAAAATTTGGTTGATGGTTGACTTTCCTGGCCTGAAGCCACATTGATAAGGACCAATCAGATTGTGGACGAAATGCTTCAGTCGTTCACATATTACGGCAGAGAGGATCTTGTAGGCGATGTAAAGTAGATTATACGAATATAGAGGAGCAATTTTAAGCTCCCTCCAAATTTTCTTACGGATGCTTGCATGCAATGCAGTTAATTCCCTTGCATTCGTCCATTCTAATGCCATTTTGCATAAAAGAATCAGTTCCAGACCCTGTCTCTGCATTGCATATTTTATTCGATCAGAAAATTGTAGGGCTTTTCGCAAAACTTCTATTAACAAATGTTTCCAATTTAATTATGATTGTTGACGTAACGTCTTAAATGCTTCATCCTTACAGCAATGTGGTTCTTCATTTCGATAGATAGAAGGTAACATCTCCGGCTAGTAAGCCACTGGTTATTCTTGTATATTTTAGAAACAGCCGTCTCTGCTTTCCCGTACTCCGTACTTTCCATCGGGGTAGTGAGAAGAGCCGAGGCTGATCGTCTTTCAGGTATTTATTTTCATGGAGATGTTTTAGATAACAGTTTCTGAATCCATTGACTACTATCGCTTCCGGTTGAAGATTCACGTCGTATATCGCTTTGCTTATCATTAAACATAAACAGAGCTCGGCAGGCAATATCTCATTGTGCAGTAAAGAGAATCTGCTTTTTTGACTATCGAGTAGACGAACCTCAGGACTCAATTCATCGGCATCCGAATTATCTTGCAGATCTAGACAGCTCCGGCAGCTTTGTTGAATTTCAGTTGGAAAGGCGGAATTATTGTTCTGCGTCTGGGTCGAATATGTCGAGTGGCCTTCGCATGAGCGATCTCTCTACGCCTTTAGCAACAGCTGTGTTTTAAATTCCCTTTCGATCGGCTGCACAGGCTTCGGTGAAGGGTTTAAAACCTAGATGGGATTTTTTAACTTTTCGTAGTATGTTTGTATCCGTATTTGCTCTCCCATCTACGAAATCCTTCATCACTCATATATCCATTTCTGTTTCGCAAAAAAATTAGCCAGCACCTCTTCAAACCATTGATTTGTTGCAATGTTGCTACTTACTTACTTATGGTGGCGCTACAGTCAAGGTCGGACCAGGGCCTCACCCAACAAACTTCTCCAGTCAGCTCGGGCCCTAGCTAGCTAGAACGCCAAGTTGGTTCAGGTCCTCTACCACCTGTGTGCTCCACTTGAGTCGCGGTCTTCCTCTTCTGCGACGTCCTTCCGGGTTGGATTCGAAGACTCTACGAGCCGGAGCATTATTTTCCATTCGCTCAACATGACCCAACCATCTAAGTCGTTGGACCTAAACTTTTCTGGCTAGGTCAGTGTCGCTGTACAGCTCGAACAGTTCTTGGTTCTTGGTTTTGGTCCTGCCATTAATGCAGGCAGGACCAAAAATATCTCGAAGAATTTTTCTCTCAAAGCAGCCAAAAGCGTTTTCATCAGATGTTGTCATGGTCCATGTCTCTGCACCATACATGAGGACCGGGATGATGAGGGTTTTGCAGAGTGTCACTTTTGTTGCTCGGGAGAGGACTTATTACTACTCATTTGCCTTCTAAGTCCAAAGAAGCACGTCTATGTTGACGTTTGCTCCAAGACGTCGATTTTGGTAGTCCTTTCTTGTTGACGGCATTAACTTGGTCTCGTTAACCGCTAGACCCATCTTCCTGGCCTCCGTTTAAAGACTCACAAACGCTACAAAACATCACGCTGTGTTCTTCCAATTATGTCAACGCATCGCCTCATTTTTAACCTTTTTTGACATCAAAAGCGTCCGTTAGGTTTTTTCCGACCACGATGGAACAGCGCTAGTTTTCCATTGTCATCTTACACAGACGGATGAGTTTTTCTGGGATGCCAAAACTAGACATTGCTCTATATAGTTGGTCTCTACAGACGCTGTCATACGCAGCCTTGAAATCGATTGATTTGAAGTTCCTGGGTCTTCTCCAAGATCTGACGTAGGGTGAATATTTGATCGATGGAGGACTTTCCGGGTCTGAAGCCACACTGATAAGGACCTATCAGGTTGTTGACGAAGGGCTTCAAACGTGCACACAGCACGGTAGAAGAGATCTGGTAGGCGATGTTAATGAGACTTATACCTCTGTAATTGGTGCAGTTCAGGGGATCTCCTTTCTTGAGGATCGGGCATACGATGCTGAGGTTCCATTCGTCGGGCATGCTTTCCTCCGACCAAATTTTACAGATGAGATGGTGCATGCCATTAACCAAATCATCTCCAGCTGGCTTCTGTACTGCAAGGCTTCACCGTCGGTCGGTGGGTGAATTGTTGGCCTTCTGCACCAAATTGAATGTTCTGTACTGCTGACGGATTTTGCTCTCATCGCCATTATGTTGCTACACGTTTCTTATTAGACTTGCTATTATTTAAGGATTTGGCTTTTCGAAGCCCTTGTATACTGGAATTCAAAGAAAACCAAATTTGCACAGACAGAAACTTATCATTATTTAAAGAAAAACTAAAAGTAGGTTGAAACAACCTTTGAAGTGACAACAATATTTACTCTTAACACTTTTCAGCTGTTTACATCTTCTTCATTAGCAATCATTTCATTTCCGCTTTCATTGGATGTATGTACTTTTGCTGAACTAATCGAACCTGCCACCTTGCCTTTTCGATGTTTTCTGTTTGCTTCCCATTCTCGTGGATGCACTTTCTTTCGATGTGAATGCATATTTGCATTTGAATTGAATGTTTTTGGACAATGTGGACACGAATACAAGACCTCTCCAGTATGCGTTGTCATATGCTCCTGCGGAACAAGAAATTTCAACAAACAACAAAATAAACATTAAAAAAAATCTTACTTTCAAGTTAAGAGGTTTCTTAAATGATTTATCACATATGCTACATGCGTAGGTACGTTGCGATGCATGCACATAACGTATGTGACTCCTTAGGGCACTCTGGTTCGGTGCAACTTTACCACAAATACTACAAGTGTGCATTTTGCCTTCATCGTTGTGACGACGCATATGCTTTTGAAGGCTGTGTTTGTTTTTTAACCACGATCCACATTTTTCGCATTGGACTTCGGGCAGTTTGACGCCGTTGTGTTCGAGTTGATGTTTTTCAAATTGTGCCCGACCGCGAATTACTTTCGCACATATGTGGCACATTCGACCGTTCTCAAGTAGGTGGGAGTTTTTCCGATGTGTACTCAAAGTGTTTTCACTAGGAAATCTGTTAAAAAAGACCAATATAGAGGACTTGGAGGACAATTTTATTGAATTTTTACTTACACCTTTGAGCAAAAATCACAAGGAAATTTTCTCTCTTCCAACGGCACATGAATAACTTGGTGCTGTTCCATCAAGTATTGCTTGATGAATCGTTTAGCACAAAACTTACACTGAAATGGTTTCTCCTCATCGGACTGATGGATAATAAGCAAGTGGTTCTTTAAGCACTGCTTATCGGCAAAAACTTTATTGCAATCATGACACCTATCAACATAGTCAACATTAAATCGATTCGAGATGCAATAGAAAGTTTACTTGAAATATTCAGGGTCTAGGTGTTTATTGATGTGATCCACGAGGAGAACACGTTTGAAGAGCTTCTTGTTGCAGCACACTACGTAACCTTTGCGACCATGGACATTCCAAAAGTGCTGACGCAGCGATGTGAAGTCCGACAGTTCGATGTGGCACAGCTCACAGGCAAGTTTCATATGTTTGGCTATTAATTCGTCAAATTCCTGGGCTCGTAGGCTGTATTTGGATTCCTGCTCCAGAGATCTATCGGATGGAGATTTACTGGTTGCTTTTTTTCTAGATCTTGTTGGAGAAGTTTCAATTTCGTCATCTGTTTTGGCGTTTGTTATAATTCTGGTGCGAAGAGTTAGACAACGTTCGTTGCTCAGAAGCTCGTCCGGCAGCGGTTTTATGTCAATAACTTAAAGATAAGATACGATAATAAAGGTATTATCAAATTTTACCTTTATACCTACCTTCTTTGGTATCTTCAATAAACTCCTCGTCTGCTGTATCGTAAGTGGCAAAATCACATTCTTCGTGTTTTTCTTCTGTGTGGAAAAAAATAGAAACAAAATTGTTTGCAACTATTAAAAAAGTAAGTACCTTCATCCAGCAATGGGTAAGACAGGTTGACTTCTTCCACTTCCCAATTTAGCTCATCTTGAAAGTCAACATCCTTGACTTCAGAAGATGAAGAATCTTTTTCAATTATTTCATTATTCACAGGTGATGGTGATGCAGTCTTTACAAAGAACCTCTCAGCTAGAAGACGATGTGCTTCTTCGACCGATAAATAGTATTCATGAAAACTAAATACTTTCAGCCAACAATCGTTGCATATTGCCGTTGATATGGGATCATCAATTTTCGGCTAGATTTAAAACGAACAGTTAAAAAAGGTGAGCATATAGTTAATCTCTGCTTACCTCAAACCAAAAGTACTTTTTAAGGATGCTAGCAACATTGAGTTCGCTCCCGATTTCATCAAATATATTTATTACTTCAAGAATATCTTTTAAACAAAGTCTACAAATCATTTTCGTAAAAAGTATATAAATGAAATAAAGAAAATAACAAATCGCAACCAAATTACAATCAAAAATTAAAAGGATTTGGTTTTTCTTTTCCTGATATAAACAGAAACACAGCGAAATGTCAAGTACAAGTTTTGAAAAGTCCAAATATTTCTCTCTCTCTCTTTCTTTTCAGGGATGTTTCTGAGGAGAGAAATGAAGTTAGTAACGATTTACAAACAATAAAAAAAATTACTGCAGTCAACTGTCAATTGCAGTCGCTTTTATTTCCTGTGGATTTTGTTTTATATGAATTGAGTCGTGTTTTGTAAACCAAAGAAAACGGTCGTCTTGTAAATTTTAATTACTGTTGCTTTTCCTTTTCTTAATAAATAAAGCTTAACATTTTCGCGCAGCTAGCCGGTAGGATCAAAAAAATTAATCAAGTGCACGAATTTATCAATGAAGATTTTAAGTCATACGCTCGACGCTTACTCTCCCTGAAAACAAAACCTAAGGAGATTATCGACTCACTCAAAATTGTATTGTAGTCCAGCCTTTAAAACCCATCTACGCCACTACCCGAACATTCACTCAAAATTCGGTGCAGAACACTCCATAAAGGTATAAAGGTAGTGAGTCGAACTCAATGCTACAAACACAATCAAAATACATATCACATAATCCGGTAAAAATTTGAAATAAACCTTAAAATTGGAACAATTGAAATTTTCATTAAGAAATGATCTTAAATATTTAACCCGCTACCCCACTTCCCGTTACCCGCTAACTGCTACCCCGTTACTCCCCTACCCGCTTCCGCTACCCATCACCCCACTACCACGCTACTCCACTACCCGCTATCCTGGCCAATATCTCATAAACGGCTTTTTCGATTTTATACAAAATACTTAAAACTCATTTACGCCACTACCCAAACGTTCCCTCCAAATACGATTACAAACGCACCACTGGTACAAAAGCAATGAGTCGAACCTAGCAACAAATCTAAAAAAAATCGAAAAGGAAAAATGTCAAGTGTACGTTTTTACTTGCGACATATAGAATATATGGCAAGTATTGAATTCGTAAAAAAAAAAAAATTTGAGATGAGGATGAGATATGATATTACGATGACAGAAAAGTAGAAAAAAGTGGGTCCGGCGATTCCGTCTGTCTGTCTGTCGGAAAGTTTACAGGCATCTACAGGCTTAACTACTGGTCCGATTGACTTCAAATTTGAAAATTAGAGGTTTGAGCAAAAAGTCATATCCCAATTTTTTTTATTTTTGTTTTAAGATCAAAATTTAGGGTAGCCACCATACGATTTTTTTGGCAAAAAACCAAAACTTTTTTTTTCACAAAAACGGCCCGAACGATTTTTCTTAAACTTCCTCGAGTTTGATTTTTTTAAACATTCTTGTGTTTTATGAAAAAAAAAAAATGTTTGTATATCTCCAAAACGGTACCTCCCATAGAACTGTTTTTTTTTTGTTGTTAGATTTTCTCGAAAACTGAAAGTCCGATAAGCGTAAGTTTTTTTTCGAAAGTACGTATATATTACGTTTGAACAAACGTGTTTGAGTAGTGTATGGGCCCTATTATTCCGCTCTAGTTTAAAACAAAAATTAAGAAAATCAACTGGTTGTCAACTTATAAGAGCACCAGGATTTTATATATGTATGTACATGCATAGATTCAACATTTTCAAAGGACTGAAAATAAAAACATTTAACAAATATTGATTTGACGTATTTTTTGACAGTTTGTTTTCTTGAAGTAAAGGGTTTTCCAATAAGAGGTGTTATTTGGATATTCAAAGAAAAAAGGCATTTTTTGAGATAAATGATCGGATGTTTATTTCATTATTAAAAGTAAGGTATGCCGTTAATAATAGAACATCAGCCAAACGGCTGCCACAACCACGCTTACATATCCATATCCATATCCTTTTCATGAAATTTTCCATAGTGGCTGCCCCATCTTTGAGGTCTTGAATCGACGCTGGGCTGTTGGCGTATTCTTTATCTTTCACGTGGCTCCAAAGGAAGAACTCACAAGGTGTTAAGCCACAAGATCTCGGTGACCAATTGTGATCACCTTTTCGAGAGATAACACGGTCCGGAAATTTTTCCCGTTTACGAACCGTCTCTGCCAAATTTTCACCATTTTTATAGTGAATTTTTTATAATTTCAATGCGTTGTTGAAGTCATTTTTATTAATGGCGTAGTTTCTACTTGTCAAATGTCAAAAATTGACAGCTTCAAAAGTGACAGCTGCCGAAATAGCGGGCTTATATGTGATTCTTCAAACGATTCTGTTTTTTTTTTTTTTTTTTTTTTTTTTTTTTTTTTTTTTTTTTTTTTAACGGAGTAGTTCTCTTCTCAGAAACATTCCGTATTTCAAAGTCAAACCAATGGAATGGTTTCAGAAGAATTCTGGGCTCTGCCGAATGTTTCTAGACGTCCAATGGAAAACGACATTACATAAAAGGCATTGGTGGGAACTCTTTTTAATATTATGTTTCCTTCATCTTTCATGAGTACTGCCTCTTGCGATGAGCTCACAAAGCTTCCAAGAGTATCAATCTGTCATGAAAAAGTGCTTCTCAAAGATGAAATAAAAACTATGGGCACGAGCAGGACTCGAAACCCACGACTTTCTGCTTAGCAGCCAACGCACCTAACCACTAAGCTACGGACACTACAGTGAAACAAATGCTAATAAAATGACAAAACAAACATAATTTGACACTACAAATCCAACTCTTGTTCTTTTCCGATTGGACAAAGAACTTCCCTGTTAAAGAGCTCGGGTTGTCAAACAAAAGTGAAATAATAAATAAATCCTTTCAAACGAACATTAAAGCTGTATGAACGAAAGGAAGTGATAACAATGACAATGACCACATAACTCGATAAAGGAGTTGGTATTTGACTGCGGTTTTAGGGTTGTTTTGTTTATTTGTCCGGTCGTGTGGTTCAGTTGTTTGGCTCTTGACTGCTCGTTTTGTCTCTTAGGAGGGTAATGGCGGTTAAATCAGATTCAATCTTCTGTTATTAGGGGGGTTATTAATTTAACACACGTTAAAAGGGTTAACTTAAATATACAATGCTATTCAAACAATGGGAGCTGGGTGACCCTTCACGCACAGTCAGAATCTTCCTAGACCTTTTGTCTGAGTACTTTGATTTGTGTCAAACCGCATCTCTGATTAAGTGTAAGTCATCGCCCATACTATGGAACAGTCACGACAATAAGTCAATGGGAACTCGGTAGACTTATTGCCTCCTTTAAAAGAAATTGATTGCGGCCGTTTGAAAGATTTATCTGGTCTGGACGGCAGTTTCCTTGTTGGACATAAAATACGATTGTCTGATTGTCTCTAGAAACTCCAAGAATTGGATTCAAGTTCTGTAAGAGAGCAAAATGCGGTTTAAACAAAATATATACCAAAAAAAAATGGATACAAATAAGAGTTCAATGTTCAAATTATGGGACCATTGGCCATCTACAAATTAAGAGACATTAAAAGGATTATTTTTTATTGACATTTGTTTTACAACGGATGAAATGTTGATAAAAAAAATCACTTATAAGCCTCCCGCAAAAGAGTAAAGTACGAGTACGATGCGTTGAGAAGTGATTGAAATGTTTCCAGTGACATTGGATACAAATTCCCCAGCATAATCTAAAGAAATAAATAAAAATTATTATTAAGTATTCCAAGTTCTAACGGCAAAATATTCATACAACCAAAGGCTTTTGGGTCCTCATTATAAAACAGAGCAGTGTCCTCTTGAAGCGTTCACTACAATGGAACCATTCAACATCATATGCAGCAACAGAAACCTGAATACTCTTTTCCCACAAACGTTTCCGGTAGATAACATTAATGGATAACGTTAAAATTCAAAAATAAATTATACCCATTGTGCATTGTTGAGGTACAAACAACCTACCTCAGTTAAGAGTTCGTTAGCTTGCCAGTAATATGTGAAAAGGACATACAACATTGTCATAATATACATAATGACTGCAATTTTCTGCATAAACGATTCAATCTAGACACAAATGTAAAGGCAGAAAGATGCTCATTAATTCTGTTTCATTTGTTTCAAGAAATACTGCTCACTCACAATATTTAAACAAAACAGCAATGCACAGAGAATAAGGGAATAAATCATAAATTCTGCAAAAACGATGTAAGTCACAAGCGCATTAAATTCCTCCACAAATCTGTTGTTTTTATAGAATTCTTTACGTGCTTTATCTTTATGTAAAATATACATTTACCTCATGATTCTGGCATGGTAAGATATGATCGATACCAGTTCCCGATACATTCGATCCTCGGATTGCTTGATACAATTAAGGTTTCTTAATTGCATCTGTATGATTTTCAAAGCTGCTGTGCCAAACATTGCAAATGCTACAAACAGGCTCACAAATGGCATATACATTGATGTAAGGATGATTGGGAACGACAGTTGTGCAAAATAAATTATTTCGTAAACTGGAAATGTTGTTACTTCAATGCCAGGTATCGCCACTCCAAATGGATGAACTATTAAAAGAAATGTACATTAACTATTGCAATACCAGAATTTGGAAAGAATTTGTCAGCAAATAAAATTTAAACACAAGGAAAGCTTTTTTTGCAATTCTTTCACTGTGGCGTATACTTGTTATTTTTCAGAAAATAAACTCTGTTTTCACAGAAACATAGAAAGTCTTTATAGAATCTGGTTTCATTATTATGGTGGCGCTAAAGTCCAGGTCGGACTAGGGCCTCACCCAACAAACTTCTCCAGCCAGCTTGATCCCTGGCTAGCTGTCTCCAGAATCTGGTTTTACCAACAATCAAAGTAAATAATCGTTGGGTCTGAATAAAAGTGCATAAAAAAACTACTTATTTGAGCACACATGGTTGAACAAAACATGGAAGTCTTCCACCGTCTTCAATACAGAAATCGATTGCGTCTATACAGATTTTTCGAGAGCCTTCGACCAACTCTCTCACGCCATAATAAAATTCAAACTAAATGCGTATGGCTTTCCTCCATTTTTCATCACTTGGAGATCCTCTTATCTCGAGATAACCAAGTAAAATTCAGTAACGAGGGAAATACCAACTTAATGCTGTCGACAAGAAAGGATAACCAATATCGACGGCTTGGAGCAAACGTCAACATAGACAGATTTAACTTCGAGGTAGTTAAGGACTTTGTCTACCTGGGATCCGCTATTAACTCAGACAACAACACCAGCGCTGAAATCAAACGAAGAATCACTCTTGCCAATCGCTGCTTCTTTGGACTTAGAAGGCAATTGAGTAGTAAAGTCCTCTCCCTCATCATCCCGGTCCTCATGTATGGTGCAGAGACATGGACTATGACAACATCTGATGAAAACGCTTTGCGCTGCTTTGAGAGAAAAATTCTTCGAGTGATTTTTGGTCCTGTCTGCATTAATGGAGAATGGAGACGAAGATTCAACCAAGAACTGTACGAGCTGTACAGCGACACTGACCTAGCCAGAAAAGAAAAGGTCCAACGACTTAAATCTTTGGGTCATGTTGAGCGAATGTAGTGTCCGTAGCTTAGTGGTTAGGTGCGTTGGCTGTTAAGCAGAACGTTGTGGGTTCGAATCCTACTCGGGCCCAAAGTTTTTATTTCATTTTTCACGGACACTGCCTCTTGCGAAGAACTGACAAAACTTCCAAGAGTATCATCTGTCATGAAAAAGTGCTTCTCAACTTTGCCGTTCGGAATCGGCTTAAAATTGTAGGTCCCCTCAATTCTTCACACGCACCTAGAGAATTGTTGATGAGAGTATAAGCCACTTAGGCCTTGGCTCTTCAAGAGCTGTCGCGCCACTCTATTTATTTTATTTAGTGATGGTTCAACTCGGTTTGCTAACTCGAGTTAACTCGGTTTGTTTTTTTTTCAACTCGAGTTAGCTAACTCGGTTTGCCAACTCGAGTTGAACGGTCCAACTCGGTTTGCAACTCGGTTTGCAACTCGGTTAGCAACTCGGTTTGCAACTCGGTTTGCAACTCGGTTTGCAACTCGGTTTGCAACTCGGTTTGCAACTCGGCTTACAACTCGGTTTGCAACTCGTTTGCAACTCGGTTTGCAACTCGGTTTGCAACTCGGTTTGCAACTCAGTTTGCCAATTAGGTTCAGCAACCCGATTCGCCAACTCGGCAATTGATAAAAAAAAACCTAGTTTACTTGCTTCTAATTTTGTGTTTTTTTTTTAGTTTTGAGTTTAAATATTGTACATAAGGGCAATTAATTACCAAGTGGTAGAATTTTATTATCAGCGGATGGCATTGATTATTCCATTTTTTATGTGTTTTCTAGACCGGTTTTTGGGAATATCCGGTATTATTCAGAACGAAATATATATATAGCGACCTTGAATCGTACCTTATCTTTCTATTGAGCCATTACCATTTAACTTTTATCAGCGGATGGCAGAGATTTTGACGGATTAAGAACTTGGTATTTTGTTTTTTTTTATGTTTTCTAGAGCGATTTTCGGGGCAATCCGGTAACAATTTGAACGAAATATTCTTCTAGCGACCTAGATTCGTAGCTTATCTTTCTATTGAGCTATTGACATTCAACTTTTACCAGTGGATGGCAGAGATTTTGACGGATTAAAAACCTGTTATTTTTGTTTTTTTTTTATTTTAAAGTTTCAAGCCGAGATGGCAAACCGATCTGCAAACCGACTTGGCGAACCGAATTTTCAAACCGAGTTGGCAAACCGAGTTGGCAAACCGTGCCAGTTGGATTCGTTCAACTCGAGTTGGGCAAACCGAGTTGCAACTCGGTTTGCATAAAAACCAACTCGAGTTAACTCGGTTTACAAAATTTACGGTTCGGCACATCACTAATTTTATTCATGTTGAGCGAATGGAAAATAGAGTCTTCGAATCCAACCCGGAAAGACGTCACAGAAAGAAGACCGCGACCCCGGTGGAGCACACAGATGGTAGAGGACCTGAACCAACTTGGAGTGTAAAACTGGAGACAGTTAGCCAGGGACCGAGCTGGCTGGAGAAGTTTGTTGGGTAAGGCCCTGGTCCGGCCTGGACTGTAGCGCCACCATAAGTAAGTAAGTAAGTAAGTAAGTAAGTAAGTAAGTAAAATTCAGGCATTTTATATCTAAGTCATTTTTTGCTAATTCCGGAGTTCCTCAGGTTAGCCATCTAGGACCACTACTTTATAATTTAGTGTACGAAATAGCAAAATCCTCATCTTCGAAAATGATATGAAGATTTACAAAAACATCTGTTCTAGTAATGACGACATTCTTCTACAAGATGACATTAATAGTTTTGCATTGTGGTGTGAGAAAAATAGTTTAAATCTAAATCCAATAATGTCAAACAAGCGTTCACCGTCTTCAAATGACTACGCTATCTCACAGCACATTCTAACTCTTGTAACTTCCGTAAGAGATCTTGGAGTTTTTTTTACCCGTATGTTAGATTTTTCTGTGTACATTACCCAAGTAACAATTTAACTTGTATAAGGCTTAAGCGATGCTATTTCTTAATTTGTATATGGCTTGTATAAAACCTTACACAAATACGTTTGGCGCAAGTTATGCAAGCCATTGTTTCCTTAAATCAATTATGACAAGGTCTTATATCAATTTATTTAAAGAAGTAATAGCTTCTCGGATGAAATCTCTACAAGGTCTTAAAACAATTAATTTAAAGAAGCAATAGCTTCTCAAAGGGTATATAAATAAATTAATAAGGTCTTACATCAATTTATTTAAACAAGCAATAGTGTCTCATTTGTTTTCTCAAAAAGGTTAATGTAAAGTCTTACGGAAATTATTCGAAGAAACAAGGAAATATTAAATTTATGAATTTATTTTTGTTTTTTTCCTATTTTTATGTATCCGACTATTTTGTTTTTCTGCTTCCTGAAAATTGTAAGATGTTGAGCGTATCTCGATTATACAGAATATGTGAAAGAAACATTACAGACTTCCTACCGGATTTGAACTTGGGACCATCCACGTGTCATAATTTGTTATAATTTGCACAAGGAGGCCTTATCTGTGTTATCAAATTGCAGACTGTTGTTAGGAAACAAAAAATAGGCCTTATACTAGATATTTTAAATGCACTTTCACGAGGAAGCAAAGCGAGGCCTTATGTGATTTCGGTAAATCAATCTCGTGCAAGCAGTTTATTATAATTTGCACAGGGAGGCCTTATCTGTGTTATCGAATTGCAGACTGTTATAAGTAAATTACAAAAGGTCTTATTCAAGCAAAATAAAAACAATCATCCTTAAATAAGTCTTAAAATAACACTATAGAAGCTATTGCTTCTGAATATTCAGGAATCGGACCTTATACAAGATAAATTGTTACTTGGGTCAATGCTTGGATTTATAAAGCGTTGGTCAAAGAATTTCCGCGATCCAATTATAACCCTTATATTATTGCTATGTTCGTCCTCACTTAGAATACGCTTCCAAGTTTGGTCACCTCATTGCAATACTCATATTGAGAGGCTAGAATCTGTTCAACGAAGGATCCTTGGAGTGATCCTTTTAATGTCCCCTCTTATGAAAACCGTTTGCTAACTATCCAAATGGAAACATGTCAAGTAGACGAAACAACAACGACATTGTATTCTTCCATCAAGTTATTAGGTACTGGTGTAACAGATACACCGGAACTACTTGGCACAACCAGCCGGATCACTATGGTTTCGATGAGCCTTTGACACGTATGAGTAGGCCTTCAAACTGCAACTCAGACTTATATGATTTAAATATAAGCAAGAATAAATTAAAGTCTTTGCTCAAGACTCTTCGATTCAATAAAGAAAAATAAGTCAGCAGGTATTGATGGTATATCCAACATTGTACTAAGCCACTTACCGATTGAGGCAATAGATATCTACACCACTCTGTTCAACAACGCGCTGAATAATGCATATTATCCAGTGAGTTGGAAGACAGCTGTGGTTCATCCGGCTTTAGCGGTAAATGAGGGAAGAACGAAGTATATCCTGTCTTCGAGAAAGGACACCCAACACCGACGACGGCTCGGACAGAACGTCACAATAGACGCATACAACTTCGAGGTAGTAGAGGAGTTTGTCTACCTAGGCTCCGCTATAAACACGGGCAATAACACCAGCGCCAAGATCAGACCAAGGATAACTCTTGCTAATCGCTGTTTCTTTGGGCTAAGAAAGCAATTGAGTGGAAAAGCCCTCTCTCGAGCAACTAAGGTAAAGCTGTACAACACACTCATCATCCCAGTCCTGCTGTATGTTGCAGAAGCATGGACCTTGACAAAATCGGATGAAAATGCCTTAGGCTGTTTCGAGAGGAAAGTTCTTCGAGTCATCTTTGGCCCCGGGTGCATTGAAGGGGAATGGCGAAGAAGATATAACAGCGAACTTTACGGCTTGTACAAGGACATGGACCTAGCCAGAAGGGTCAAGGTCCAGAGACTCAGATGACTCGGTCATTTAGAGCGGATGGACACCAATGCTCCGGCCCAGAAAGCCTTCGACACTATTCCCGAGGAACATAGGAGAAGAGGAAGACCACGACTCAGCTGGCACTCAAGTGGAAGAAGACCTCAATCAACTTGGAGTGCAAAACTAAAGACAGCTAGCTAAGGACCGAGCTGGGCTGCCGGAGACTGTTGATTGAGGCCCAAGTCCACAACGGACTGTAGCGCCACCTTATGTAAGTAAGTAAGAACCTGGGAAAACATGTGGTTTCAGTAGGACAGCGAAATCTGCCATACACCGCGCATGAAACAATCGACTTATTGCAGCTACGATTTTCAGAACACTACCAAGATCGTGCGGTTAAAACGCCGTGCGTTTATTTTCTTTGGGGATTTTATAAAATCTCGGGTCTATGCGAATAAACCAGAACAATTCCTGAGCTCAAATAGGAAATTCAACGTGCAAAGTCATGGAAAATTTCATGAAAATAGTAATGGCCTGCTATCGGAGCCGGGGTCATTTGCCGGATTTTTTATTCCATATTTAATCGGAAATGAATCGTTCAAAATAAACAGAGACTCGATGCAGTAGAATAAAGACTACTACAATTTTTAATTCCCAAACAATACGTAGTGCCGTGGCTTAATGGTTATGTGCGTTGACTGCTAAGCAGAACGTCGTGGGTTCGAGTTCTTTTCGTGTCCATAGTTTTTATTTTATCTTTCACGCAGAGGCAGTGCCCTCTTGCGAACCACTGACAAAACTTCCAAGAGTATCAATCTATCACGGAAAAGTGCTTCTCAACTTTTCCGTTCGGAATAGGCGTTAAATTGTAGGTCCCTGCAATTCTTCACACACACCCAGAGAATTGTTGATTAGAGTAACCCACTTAGACCTTGGCTCTTCAAGAGCTGTCACGTCACTCTATTTATATTTATTTATTTTAAACGTTACGTGACCAACCGAATGCCATCATCCCAAAGTGGTTACTTGTTCGTTCGTTCACTGATGAGACTCCCTCACTCGTTCACTGAAGCGGTGATTCTGGCCTCAGGACTCGAACTCATAACACTCTGTGAAGCAGCCAAAACACATAATCATTACGCAACGGGCACCGCATTAAGGACCATACGTTTCACGAAAAAAAAAAACCCAGAACACACACTTTTTTGTTTGGGTACGTATACGCCACAGTGTCCTCTGAGATATTAACATAACTTACCTTTGGTTCTACTAAAAACCGGATAGATTAGTGCTCCAATTAGATCAATGAACGAAGCAGAAAGGTTAAATTTTGATATCCTTCTTGCGTGAAGAGTTGCTGTTTTAAGAATTTCTCTAGCGACTTCGTTGTTGCTTTCCTGTGGTAAAAAAAATAGGTAATAAAAAAATCATAACTGCAACATAAATTCCCACTTCAATATCAACGTAGAGAACAGCCAGTTTGACCATAAAACTTTCAAATCTCCTGCGATTGAATATGACCATCACAGTTCGAAGCAAGGAATTAAAAATTGCTATAGCATAAAATGCATTCAATATAAACGTATCCACTTGGCCCCATTTTTCATAAAGAAACACAAATTGAAGAACATTCATAACAGCTATGGGGCCAACAAAGACATACCGACGCCAAGTATGCGACAATATTACAGACCAAAATTTCCAAATTCTAACGTTCATCGAAAGTATGGGAATTATTTCAAAATTCATTTTACAGCCAACAACAAGAACAAATACAAAAAAGAAGATTTCACTAAAATGCCAAACAATTTCTCTATCGAAATGTTTTCAAATTGAAGTCCAAAATGATTTATATTGGTTTCCGGATCGAGTTGTCGGATTAAAATGACAATCTGTTGCAAAATTTATGTGGCAAGTGCATGCACCTGCTACGAAACTTAATGATGGTCGTTTATTTGGATAAAATGAAATTTATTGTGCCACAAAATAGAAAGGGATTAAAATTGCCACTTCTATATGCTTTTTAAGTATTAGTTATTGTTAGCAATTGAAAAAAGCTTAATATTGGAGACTAACGAACAGTTTTCCAGTCACTTGATATTACCTGATTGTTGGTATTAAATTTTTGTTCTCTGCAATTTTATGAAATTTAATAGCTTACCCTGCTATTGAACAGTCTGTCATGTCTTTATGCATTTTCAACTTGATTCCTTTTTGCGATCAAATAAACTTAAGCCAGGCCAAAAATGATTCTGGATCAAGAGCATATACGCAGCAACGAATTGGAAAATTCTGAAATGAATGTCAGCTAGGTTTGTGTTTTTCTTCGACTATACAAAAATGGGGCCTGCGATATTTACTACGGCGACAGCACAATTACCCCACAACAGCGAATGAATTTCTTCTTTGGAATCAACGGTGGCGTCTCCAGTTCCAGTTAGGCCGAACTACTTGGTGAACACCTATACGGGCTACTTCGACTTATTTGAAGCCCAGGCCGTAAAAGGAGCGGTTTTTCCGGCTCTTGCACTTGGAGTCACATCAAGTGCCTGGTACTCCAGGTTGGGGGTTGTGCGTTGGGGTGACTTCCCGACCACGTAGAAAAAATCTTAGTTGCGAAGCAACAACAGGCCTCGGAAACGGACGGATACACTGATGACGATCCAAGCAAATGTACAAAGGACAACGATTTTGGGATATGCACGTGGATATTAGGTCCCTTAATAGACCGCGTGCTGCCGAACAGTTAGCGGAGACCCTCAACTGCTACAAAGCAGATATTACCGCTATCCAGGAAATGCGATGGGATGGACCGGGCAAAAGGAGGATGAAAAACTGCGACATCTACTATGGTAATTGTTACCGAGAGCAACAACAGCGACTATTTGGATGCGGGTTCGTCGTGGGAAGCAGACTCAGGCAAAAAAATCTTGAGCTTCAAATGCGTGAGCGAACGCATCCCAACAATCCGAATCAAGGCTAAATTCGACAACATCAGCCTAATATGTGCGCATGCCCCCACAGAAGAGAAAAAGGACGACACCAAAGACGAGTTCTACGAGCTCCTCGACAAAACATACGAGCAATGTCCTAGTTATGACATTAAAATTGTCCTCGGCGATTTTAACGCAAAGCTGGGAAAAGAGGACATCTTTGGTGGAACGGTCGGAAAGCACAGCCTGCACGACACCTCTTCCGATAACGGATTCAGGCTGATCGATTTTGCTGCGGGGCGAAATGTTGTGGTAGCAAGCACCTGGTTCCCTCATCTCAACATCCATAAAGGTACATGGAGATCTCCTGATCAATCAACCGTCAACCAGATTGATCACATTGCGATCGACGGAAGCACTTGTCCAGCATTTTAGATGTTCGAACTTTCCGAGGAGCTAACATCGACTCGGACCACTACCTCGTCGTAGCCAAGGTAGTGCTACGAATATCCCAACAACGGCCAAAACAAGGAAATTCTGCAAGAAAATTCGACGTCGGACGGCTACAATCGCAAGAGATCGCCAGATCCTTCTCTGATCGAGTGTCAAGTAACCTCTTAAGGAGTCCTATGCCGCCAACATCAAGTATCGAAGACCAGTGGCAACATTGCCAGGCGCCAGGGAGCAGTTAGAGATGCCGCCTCTAATGTGCTGGGTTTCACACAGCCACCAAAACGAAACCCCTGGTTTGATGAAGAATGCAGGCAGGCCCATGCAACCAAGCAGGAGGGATACAAAGCGGCGCTGCATAGAAGGACAAGAGCTGCTCGTGAGCTCTACGAGCAAAAGAGGAGAGAGGAACGCCGGCTTCTCAGAAGGAAAAAGAGAGAGCATGAGAAGCGTCAGATCGAGGATGTTGAGAGAGCCAACAGCAGGAATGAAGTTCGGAGGTTTTACCGATAGGTTAAACAGCTGGCTCAAGGTCATCGAGCAAGAACCGATGCCTGCAGAGATAAACAAGGGAACATCATAGTAGAATCGCAGTCAATGCTGGGGATTTGGAAAGACCACTTCTGTAGATTGTATAACGGCAACGACGAACCAAACACCCTCGTCAGACAGGAGCCTTTCATCGGACACGATGATAGCCAACAATTACGTGAACCCGACGTAGCAGAAGTAAAAACGGCAATATCACGGCTGAAATCCAACAAAGTCGCTGGAGCAGATGGTCTAGCTGCCGAGCAGGTCAGAGGAATGCATGCCCGATTAATAGAACATCAGCATTGTTTGCCCGATCCTGAAAAAGGGAGATCCTCTAAACTGGCGCTAACTACAGAGGAATCAGTCTACTTAACATCGCCTACAAGATCCTCCCTGCGTTATATTTGAACGTCTGAAGCCTTTCGTCAACAATCTGATTTATTCTTATCAATGTGGCTTCAGGCCAGGAAAGTCAACCATCGACCAAATTTTCACGTTGCGGCAGATCCTGGAAAAGACCTATGAACTCCAAATCGATACCCACCACCTTTTCATCGATTTCAAGGCCGCGTATGACAGCATCTACAGAGACGAACTGTATAAAGCTGTGTCTAGTTTTGGCATCCCTGCCAAGCTCGTTCGCTTGTGCAAAATGACGATGGAGAACTCACGCTGCTCCATCAAGGTCGACAACGAGATTCAGACATCGTTCTTGAGAAGATAGTGCAGAATTCCAACGTCAACACCAGAGGCACTATCTTCCAAAAATCTGTTCAACTTCTCGCGTACGCCGATGATATTGATATAATGGGAAGAACACAGCGTGATGTCAACGGCGCCTTTGTGAGAATTGAGACAGAAGCGGCAAAAATGGGTTTAGCGGTAAATGAGGGAAAAACGAAGTATATGCTGTCTTCGAGGTAGTAGAGGAGTTTGTCTACCTAGGCTCCGCTATAAACACGGGCAATAACACCAGCGCCGAGATCAGACGAAGAATATCTCTTGCTAATCGCTGTTTCTTTGGGCTTAGAAAGCAATTGAGTGGAAAAGCCCTCTCTCGAGCAACTAAGGTAAAACTGTACAACACACTCATCATCCCAGTCCTGCTGTATGGTGCAGAAGCATGGACCCTGACAAAATCGGATGAAAGTGCCTTAGGCTGTTTCGAGAGGAAAGTTCTTCGGGTTATCTTTGGCCCCGTGTGCATTGAAGGGGAATGGCGAAGAAGATACAACAGCGAACTTTACGGGTTGTACAACGACATGGACCTAGCCAGAAGGGTCAAGGTCCAGAGACTCAGATGGCTCGGTCATTTAGAGCGAATGGACACCAATGCTCCGGCCCGGAAAGCCTTCGACACTATTCCCGAGGGACGTAGGAGGAGAGGAAGACCGCGACTCAGGTGGCGCACTCAAGTGGAAGAGGACCTCAATCAACTTGGAGTGCAAAACTGGAGACGACTAGCTAAGGATCGAGCTAGCTGGCGGAGCCTGTTGATTGAGGCCCAAGTCCACAACGGACTGTAGCGCCACCTTAAGTAAGTAAGTAAGAAAGTAGAAGAAAGTCGGACGGCTGCAATCGCCAGATCCTTTTTTTCCGATCGAGTGTCAAGTAACCTCATGAGATGTCCGCTACATCGAGCATTGAGAACCAGTGGCAGAATTGCCAGGAAGCCATTAGGGATGCTGCCTATGATGTGCTGGGTTTCACGCGGCCACCAAAACGAAACCCCTGGTTTGATGATGAATGCAGGCAGGTACATGCAGCCAAGCAAGAAGCATATAAAGCAGCGCTGCAAAGGAGGACGAGATCAGCTTGGGAGCTCTACGAGCAATAGAGGAGATAAGAACACAAGCTTTTCAGAAAGAAAAAGAGAGAGAGAGAGCATGAAAAGCGATCGGTCGAGGATGTTGAGAGACTAAAAAACAGGAATGAGGTTCGGAAGTTTTACCAAGAAGTGAAACGAATGTTTCAAAGTTAGTGAGCACGAACCGACCGACAGGGAAATATTGTATAGTAGAGTCACAGTCAAAGCTGAGGACCACCTCTGCAGACTGTACTACGGCGATGACGAATCGAATTCCGCTGTCAGGCAGAATGAACCATTCGTCTACCCGACCTTGAAGAAGTGAATATAGCAACATCTAAGCTTAAAAACAACAAGACCGCGGGAGCTGATGGCCGAACTAATCAAAGCAGCCGGTGATGACTTGGTAAGGAGCATGCATCAACTCATCTGCAAAAATGGTCGGAAGAGAGCATGCTCGATGAATGAAATCTCAGCATTGTTTGCCCGATGCCGAAGAAGGGAGACCCTCTAAACTGCACCAACTACAGAGGCATCAGCCTCCTAAACATGACAATGGAGAACTCGCGTAGCTCTATCAAAGTCGGTAACGACTTCACCGCCGCCTTCGATTTCAAAAAAGGCTTTAGACAAGGTGATGCACCGTCATGCGACTTCTTTAACATCTTATTGGAACGAATAGTGCAGAACTCCCACGTCAACACTGAGTAGTAAAGCCCTCTCTCGAACAACTAAGGTGACTCTCTATAAGACCCTCATCATTCGCGTCCTACTATATGGTGCAGAAACATGGACCCCGTCGTCGATTTGTAAAAGGGTGAATTTGATTTGTAAAAAGAGTGAATTTGAAGTAAAAAAACTATATACTAAAGTCTACCTACCTTGACAAACCCTAATTACCTTACCTCTTCTCAAGGAGAGTTACATTTGGGGTATGAATGTTTAGTGGATGAATTAACTACATAAATAAGAGTGGTACAGAAGAATTGAAAAACAAATTAATTTATTAGTTAAATCATGATATTTCCAACAAGTGGTGTGGCCCACCATGGTCGCGAAAAGTTATGACTTGGCTGGATGAAAAATACGGTGATCGGTGGATTAGCAGAAATGGACAACTCCTTTGTGTTGAATTGGATTTCATTTGTATTGTCATACAGCAACAATTATACTAATATGACAACGAAAAAAAGGCAATTGCTTTCAACAACGAAAGCGAAAACTTAGAAACTTTCATATTCTGCTGTGACTGTTATGCATTCTTTTCCGTCTCTTGTTTAAATACTTTTTTTTTGAAAACTAGCAAAACCCCTGCCCGCTTCGCAGGGCTTCGGCCCACAACGGAAATTAGAGATTGGCAGGATGAAGAATACGGTAATCGATGGACAGGCAGAAATGAACAATATTCTTAGAAAAATCATGCCTGTATTTGCTAATCTGATGATGATGAATAATGTATTCGTTTTTCAATTCTCTTACATAATTTTTATAGTTAATTTACCCATTTAACATATCTTCCCCAAATTTAGCTCTCCCTGAGAAGAGGTAAGGTAATTAGTATTTTGACAGCAAGCATAAGTTTAAGTATGCTTTTAACCCTCTTCAGGATTGCACAATGTTATAAATGTTCTTAAAACTAACAATTATTGGGATATTATAAAGTGCTGCAATAAAAATATTTAAAAAAAAACCTAAAGTCGATGTTCTAAGGTGTTTTAGATTTTCCCAAGTATTATAAAATGTATGGGTTTTTGTTTATCAATGAGATTTTATTTCTTTATTCATAAGGTAAAAATAAGAAAACTTTATGTTCTTTACACATTATTTGAAAAAAAAAAAATCTTAAAGTCAACACTTTGCTCGGGCAAGAAAAATTGAACACCACTTAAATACAAAGTTATCCTTAAATGGTGATCAAAAAGTAACTTTGTCTTAGAAGGATTATTTTCTAAGAATATGACCAAGAATCACATCCCGAAGTATATGGCAGACAAATTACAGGATATCTACCCTGTATAGTTGACCATGAGGAAAAACAGAAATTTCTAATCAAAACCACATATTTTTAAAGATTGACCTTGCGTCTTATTTATTTTTCAAGGAATTCAAGTCGAACAGGAAACTAAAGACGTATGCCATTGACTTCTTCACGGCTAGTCTTGTAGTTCTGTAAAGTTTAAGTTGATTAATGTCCCGAAACATAGTAATGCTCATACCATCAGACTTAAAAAATGTGGAGGCAGTCCTAGTACATAAATGCATAAATGCAAACAATTCAAAAACTCCGTCTCGTTGTAAAATTTACTACATCGTTTTCATTTGTCAAACCACTCAAACGACTTTTGGGCAAAAAATTATGCATTTACTTGTCTAGTTCAAAATAAATTGTTGCATCGATTTTAGAAAGACTTTAATCTGTACCAGCCATTATTGCTTCAATGCTTGGAAAGACATCTTGAATCAACTCATTCCGTGGATTCAGAATCAAGTGAATTTATTCCATTTCCAATGTCCAATAGTGTCCGTGGCTTAGTGGTTAGGTGCGTTGGCTACTAAGCAGAACGTCGCGGGTTCGAGACCTACTCGTGCCCAAAGGTTTTTATTTCATCTTTCTCGGGCATTGCCTTTTGCGAAGAACTGACAAAACTTCCAAGAATATCAAGAGTATGAAAAAGTACTTCTCAACCTTGCCGTTCGGAATCGGCGTTAAATTGTAGGTGCCCTAAATTCTTAACACGCACCCAGAGAATTATTGATGAGAGTAAGTCACTTAGACCATGGCTCTTCAAGATTTGTCTTGCCACTCTCTCTTTAATGTCCAATAATTGGCCAATGTAAGTTTCCTGAAATAGAAGTTTTTAAACGACTCCATTCGTCTGCAGCAGTTGACCGTGGTATAATCGACAAAGTTTGTCCTCAGCAACAAAAAGATTCAGAGCTCCAAATTCTTCAAAATGCGGTTAAAAGCTTCAAGTAAATTTTTGTGCGCCATTGTGCTCTCATCCCACACAAATATTCGGCCATTGCCAACTTTTTTGAAATATTGTAATGCCAGTTTTATGTCTAATAATGTGCTCACAACTCCAGAAGAAGAAATTGTTAACTCTTTTTTTAATTTCAGATCATATTGATGCTAATGATAACAAAAATGATTTCCCCATTCCACCGGGTGCATCAGAAAAATATATACCACCACTCAGACTGATCACACCTTGCATATCTAATGGTGTCTAACACATAGGTACTTTCGTTGATCGTTTAACTTCGGCTCAATAGTTTGCGCAAATATTCTGAATCCAATGCAATTTTATTATTGTCCTTAATGTAGTATTGTTGTCGAGCAACCAATTCAGTTGTGGCAATGGCTTATTCGCAAAACGGTATTTTCATAAGCAACTGGCACATTTCAATTTGAAAGCATTCAATTCCACATCAGATTGGCATTTGCAATGACTATTGACTCCAAGCTAAATAATGTCTGTTTGTGGCTTAAATTTGAGCACACCATGTTTTTCATTCAGACAATAAATAAATAAATAAAAATAAATAAGATATACATACATATTTTCATACTCTAGAACAACGTTTGCCGGGTCAGCTAGTTGAAATATAATTTCTTAGGTTCACTGACATTTTTTTTTGTCGAAGAAAAATTATATTTGTCAAATATTTCTTTTTTCTTCACTGACATTTTATTTTTTGATTTTTTCGTTGAAAAAAAAATATTTGACAAAATTTCCAAACTAAATTGAGTGTTCGTATATTGATCAGTTTTTTTTTGTAGTGCGAATACAAAATGTTTAACATTTTTAAACAATTGAACCATTTGTGATTTGAAAAGTATACATTTTATTTTTGCTAAACCTTCTACCCTAAAACCTCTTGCATTTAGAGAAAAAATTAGGAAAATCGGTCAACCAGTGTGTCCGGTTAGTGAACGAACACAAAAATTAGGCTGTCTTTTATATATGATAGATGTATCGTTATTTGATTTTTTCAAGTCGTTGAAATGTTTAGAAAAAAAAATTCTAATTACAAATTCATTTCGAGAGGCATCCTCAAACTGAAATCATTGCCTATATTGTCGGTCGTTGGCAGTGGTTGTAAGGTTAACCACCAGAAAATGAGACAATGTATTTTTGGAGCAAAATGCTAAAATTAAAGAAAATGGTTGTTGTTAAATAAGAATATAAGAATCGCCCACCGGAAAATTAACAAAATGTGCTTGAAAAAACCAAAAGAAAACGATTTTGTTATCATTTTCCCGGGGGATGTTGTTAAGGGCATCCTTCGGTGTTTTGAATTAAAATATTTTTCAACCTGGATCGAGAGCGCTGTGCGATGGGTGTTCTCTGGTGTTCTTGTCTACATATAAGCAAATATTTATTGGCGTGTGCTAAAAGATTCTTCGACCAGACAAAACTCCAGATATCTTCTGTGCATTCCTAGAAGAGTATAATATCTATTGGTCTGGTAATGCCATTTGTGGGTTTTTGTTTGAGGTCTTGGTTCTCGGCAATATAAAAGGGAAAAGTCAACATTTCATCTTTTCGTGATATCATGAAGGCAAATAAAAGCAAGTATTCTGTTTATCGTTTATCTAAACAAGGATGCAGACCAAAAGGTTGAAGATATTCTTCAGTACCTACCGAGTCTGATGCGGTGGTGCATCCAAGAGAAAACAGATTTTAGGGATTTTCATTGCAGATGAAGAGCATTTGCATTTCGATTATTGTAAAGCATAAAGGGTAGTTTTATGATTAAAGCAACAAATTTTAAATATACAACGAAGGCTTAGTAACTTACCCTATTTTTGGTGGTCAGCTGGTGGGCGGCGGAATAGGTTGCTTCATTCCGAAGTCTCATATGAACGTGATTTATCTGAATAGAAACATTTTTTTTGAAAATCGGTTGTTGTTATAAAAAAGTATGCATTACTTTTTTTCTGGCAAGTTTTGCCAAAGTGTTATTACATTTTAGAATCTTGATAAGCTGTGCCAGTTTTTTTCTAAAAGACGCCATGGTGGTGTCCATACCTTTTTTTTTAAACACGATTACTGAAAGTGAACTCAACTCTTCAGCATTCTTTTGGTAAGCAAACAATATGAATGTCAACAACTTTGTTTAAAATGTTCTTACGTATTTTTGAATGAATCAATGTAGTTACTACCAAAAAAATTTTTCCAAGGAATGAAAAAATCTACCAAACTACATCATGACATTTTCATAACAGTTACATTTTTTATCAACTTTTCATTAATAAATGATGAAAATACAATTGTTCCCACATTTATAATGCATTATTGCATATAAAATTTAGTTAAATGTTGATAAATTCTATATCGAATTAAAGCCTGAAACCTTTTGCTTCTTAAGAGACCTTAATCTTGAAGATCCGATTATTAGAACGCACGCTAGGACGCTTTTTATGGAATAACATTGATCGAATTTTGGCCATAGCGTGATTCTCCCACAGGTGATGTGTAATTTCGAACGCACCAAGCAGGTCGTTTGGGTGCAGTTATGTTTATTTTAAAATCAAGATTGTGATGCTTGCATTGAATAAGAAGTACAGGAAGCGGTGTTAGCTACATGTACAGTGTACGTGAGTGAAGCAACAAACATTTCTGATGATGTCAATTTTTGGGACTTGTGCCGTTAATTTTTGGGGTCTCTGCTGTCAAACTTTGAGAGTGTTGTCAGTCGAGTTCAGGGGTGTATGACTTCTGTTGGTGATGGTAAGGCGCTGCAATTCGTTGAGTTTTGGTTGTGTGCACGGTTGCTTTAAATAGTTCCTCCATCGTGTTTCGAAACGTTTTTATTTGTTGATTGTATTACAACTAGAAAATACTTCTATATTTTCCCCTTGTCAATATTTGAATTCCTGTCTATTGTGAATTATAATTTCAAGAATTCTTAAATTGGATGCAAAGTCCGTTGTTTCGTTGTTTGTTTAAAACACTTTTATGAAACTGAGTTAATACTTGATGGTGAAGGAAGAAAAGAAGGTCCATATATCTGACCATGATATTAAACACTTGTTCAAGTTGTTCATAGAATTAGCTTTTAAAAACGATCAAAAAAGGCTTAATAAACGTGATGAATTACGGATGAAAAATGAAGAAAATGTATTGGAAAATAAAAAAATTAAACATTAAAAACCGTGCATGTGCATCTTTAGTGTTAAAAGTTAAAACACCATGCGTCCTAAAAAAGAATTGAGATTGAAAACAAAAAGTTGAAGCAAAATCGATGAAATCTTGATTCAATCAAATTTCGCTTGGCGCCCCTGAGATTAACCATTCAACTGTAGACCAGCCCTGTTGTAATGCGTTTGTGTTTGTGAAACTCACACTACTTAGAAAAATGCTTCACTTCTTTTTCATAAGATCCCTTCCTGTACTTCTTATTGAATGATGCTTGTATGAGACGTACATATATTTACAAATGAGGTGCCAAAATCACTGTTACTTCATGTAGATTACACATGTTGAATTTTTAACAAATTGTCTATAGGATTAAAACTTATAAACAAATTTATGTAAAAATGTATGTATGAGTTATCTTTATAAAAAAAGTATTGTAATATTCGGCTTGGTCCGACAGTTAAAACTTATTCACTTTTTAAATAAAAGATAAATTCACTCTGTTCAAATCACTCACAAACTTATTTATTCAACAATTTAAATTTTCACGTTTCAAACACAGTATGTTTCTTTATCGCAGTTCATAATCAATGGAATGCCTTCGCTTCCAAGTGGATATTTATATAACTAAAATCGGTTCGAGAAACTACTAGGTTCTTGTAGGCGCTGAATATTCTCGATGCTTAACAAAGTTCTCCTCTTAACCACTTGAGTGTAGGGGAAACTCTAAAGAGTGTATACACAATTACTTACAACTACAAATAAAACTTTTGCTACATAACTATTCAGCTATAACACAATATTAGAGTGATAGAGCTAAATAGAGTAAGCACATTACAGTATGTACACATTACATATAGATAGAGATAGAGTAAGAGAGATATAGAGAGGTAGAGATATAATGCTGTAAGCATTATAAATTGAAGAGTATACATTTCTGTATCATGTGTGAAAATTTCACCGTTCTACGTTGAAATCTCTGTTCAATAAAATAGATTTCACGTGGTTATAAAACTTTCATCCCTATTTTCACCCCCCCTCCACCCTTCTCACAGTTTATTTTTCTTAAACTTTGAATGCCGTACTTAGTCAAAAGCTAAAAACATAAATGTTGTAACTTCTAACCTTATCGAACTCCATACAAACTTTGACCTAATATTTCAACCCCTTATGACCCTTTTAACCCTTTCATAGATACAGTCTATCATTGTACCAAATTTCATCTTAATCGATCCTGTAGATTAGACGTTACTAAGAGTTAAAATAGAAGTTAGTAGTCAATTTTTGTAACGCTTTTTTCACTGATTGATATTTCTATCCATATTTTTTTCATACAGGGGTCTATACAGGGTGTCCCAAAATTCAACGATAAGCCGGAACCAGGGAGTTGCCCTTTTCATGACTGCATGGAAAAAAATATAAACAAAATCAAACGCCAATTTGAAACTTACAACAAAAAATGTAAATTCTGCAAAATAAATAATCTCTCTTGACATTTTTGCTACTGTTACTACAATTTGTCATTAATTTTTATTTTATATTTTCATCAGAATCCTTAGACGTATGGCATCCTTTCTCAATATCCAAAAAGTCCAAACTTTCAGCGGTTTTTCTACGACCATGAACCAAAAAAGTTTTTTTCCATAAAATTTTAATTTTTTTTAGTTTCAGTCCACTTTCAGTCATCGTGGTTATAAAAAAACGTATGGACACTATACCATGGCATCTTTTTTAAAAAATTGGCGCAATTTATCAAGATTCTAGAATGATATAAAAAACTTTGACCAAACTTACCAGAAAAAAATAAATAAATAATAATAAAACTAATAAAGACTTTAACCAAACAAAATTGTACGATGACGAATAGCTGATCTACTTAACAAATAAGTAGCTACGTAATATTTTTGGCAAGAAATATTGTCACTGTGTTGACTGTTGATAAGTTAAACACACATTTGAGAAGGGTAATAATAATAACAAATAAGAAATAAACTAATTCCAACAAAAAATACATCCATTAATCGATGCACATTGGAAACATTAGTCAGTGCTGTCGAATGTATATTATAAATAATATTTGAGATAAAGACAACATTCCCATTAGGGTTTTGCATACATTTGAAATAAATATGTATATTTTTGAGTTTACCAATGTAAGCGCGAACACCAACAGACAGATAGACAGACGGACAGAATCGTCGGACCAACTTGGAGAAATCCTCTATCCTGCTAGTATCTATATGAAAGACGTTGCAGAAACGAGTAAAATTATTTCTTTTGAAGCTCCTATGACGTTTACTATCTATTCTAATTAGACTATGCAATACGAAGTCACTGAATTGGACAACAAAATGGCTAATTATGCAGACACTTCGAATGATTTCTTCAAATTGATACCTGAAAGATCTGTTCATTTGATTAAATATCCCAGCAACTATGCGAAAATCTTTGTTATATCTAAATGCGATTCTCACAACATTGGGTTTTGTACATGATTGACACTAAATTTCTTTTGAAAATCTAGCCAAAAGAAGGGCAAACAACCTCATTAGTAAGGCTTTAGTTAATCCAGTACATCCGTTGTTTGAAGCTGTCAAACAAATTCTTTCGTCACCAAAAGAATCAAAGAAAAATGCGGTTTCTGCGCTGACTAACATGGCATCTATATTTCTGGAGCCCAAAATTGTTTTTGGAATTGAAATACAAGTGACAGCTGATAACCCACCTCCATGGAAAACAAATTCATTCCAAATCAACAGCCACCTCGCTCAATACAAAAAAGCAAACACCCCTGACGCCATGTTCCAAATGCTTCATGAAGAGCTAATCGCTAGTATTGAAACAGACAAAATCTTTTACACCGATGGCTCACAAAAAGAGAATCAATGGTGCTCCTATGCTGTAGTCGAACTCCAAAATAGGGAACAATTCTCTATTGTTCACCAGGCTCTGCTCCCAGAATATGCAGACAGTTACATTGCCGAGCTAGCTGCAATTTATAAAGCCATTTCCGTCGCCCAACAAATTTCGGAACGTTCCTTAATCCTAACAGACAACCTGAGCATAATTAAGGGATTAAACAATGCCACAAACAAATGCCCATCGCTACAAAATATAAGAAACTCCTTGTATCACCACAGAAACATCACACTAGCTTGGATACCTGGACACTGTGGAATTAAAGGTAATGACACCGCCGACCTTGCAGCAAAAAACGCTATTCGCTACCCTCTTATCATTGAGTACCCCAAATTACACCAACTTCTGCGAAAAACTTTTACGGATCTTCAAAAACAAGAGCTTACAGAAAACTGGCGAAAATCAGATACATTTCTTCGAAAATATCAACCCAACGTCTCCCGCATCCCGTATAATCGATCCTTGAGTAGAGAAGATTGCATAAAAATATTAAGAGTCAGAGTAGGAAAAACCCTGTTTACAAGCAAGCATTTCTACACTCGTGAGGCTCCAGAGGAATGCGCCAGTTGTGGAACAACTCTCACCATTTTGCATATTTTGGTGGAGTGTCCTATGTCTCGGCAAACAGATGCTCTCCCAGACGATTTACCAAAGTTTCTTGCCAACATTCTTAATCCATCATGTGTCAACACTCTCCGTCGAATCAAAGCCGCCATATCCGCCCACCAGAAGTTCGAAGAAATTTAACTTAATTTACATTACCATCCTAACTCTCATTTTTCTCTCGAATAACATGCTTTTAAATAACATAATTATTTTAACGTAAAGATGTATTTAATTTCTTAAAGTTATTTAAACCTATTAAACGGCATCATATGGTCTGGCTACCCTGATGCCTTAAGAGTGTTCCGGACTGAAATTGAAAATTCTTACTGCTTTAAGCGCCACCCAACTGCAGACGACAAATTTTGAACTAAATGCATCTTACTAAGGGAGAGAGAATCACCTTCCTATGAGAATCGTGACTTCCGCCAGCCGTTACTGATTTGAATTTTCAAATTTAGGCAGATTTTGCTATTTCTTAATTTTGAAATAAAATGTTTGATCAAAGTTTTTTCCAAAATTTTTTGATTGCTGTGTTGAGCACAAGTAAGGCTAAATAAATGAAGAGATTAAAAAAAAAAAACAATATCGCATCATAAGAAAAATTGCTTATCAAAAACACAAATTTTATTCATAGATTTTAAATTCTTTTTTGTTTAAAAAGTTAATTTTTTTCTCCAATAGTTATACAGTTTAAATGTCGAATTTTATGCTCATTAAGAAATTTAAGCCAAAAATGTTTTTATTTTGATGGAATTCTCTTTGAAAAAGTACGATTTTTGGCCATTTTGAAGTTTTTGAGCCTTTACTACTGAGTAAAGAAGTACTTAATTGAAATTGTGCTCCAACAGTTTTATAGAGACAGTTTTTGACTACACAATGACACCTTAATCATTACAATACGACATTTAATCGCTTCACAATACCATTTGAAAAAACGCAGTTTCAGTCCGGAACACTCTTAAATAAATAGTTTATAAATTTATTTTGTAAATCATTTCAATAAATAAATAAATATACAACAGTATATATACAGCAAAATATTACAGTTATAATAATTATAATTTTGGAAATTTTCAATACCTTGAATAGCGTTGCCAAGCGACAGCCCTGGTACTATTTCAAAACGAATTTATTAATTTGCACTTCGGTTGCCTTCCGAAAGCTTTTAAAGATAAGCATAAATATTAACCATGGCATTGGGTTTTTTCTTGATATTCTCGTCAATGCATACCAGTACATATTTAAGCGTGCTTGGTGCTTCATTCGATACAAATTCTTGTCGGCGATCATAATTCTCTTAAAAAAAATAAAATAAAATAAAAATAAAAATGGGAGACACACAACCTGGCTTCTTACTTATATTGAATGTTATTAAAGAAAGAGATGGCGCTTCAGCTGATACGCAAAGGCTGTCAACGGTCTTTACAAAAATGGGAGCAGAAGTGTCTCACAAACATGATCCATCCGGAAAAGATATTAGAAAAATAATGGGAGAGAGTAAGTAAAGAGAATCATGAATAAAATATGTGATACGAGTGGCGCCTATGAGTAAATTCTGACTATTAAAAAAAGTTTGATTGTTCTTTGTCCAAGAATCGCTATGAAAGCTCTATATTATTGACAACGCTTGTCGGCTTCGGCTTGCGTTTTATAAAAAAACATTTTTATTTTTTTTTATTTTTTTTGTTGTGGGATACATACTGAGCAGTTTGTTACTCTTGCTTGAGCTTTTTATTACTTTTAGGCGTGTTAGAAAAAATGTGTATACATTTTGCACTTAACTTACTCATAGAACGAGGGTTTAGTGTTGGGGCTTATTATTCCTATTTATTAATTTTGTTGATCATACTTAAACAAATTTAAGAGAACAAATGTGCACGACAGGGTAGCACTTATTTGTTCTTTAAAAGTAAGGTACTTAGGCCGTGTCCGAATTCGATGAATTGTGGTTAAAAATGGATGAATTTTTAACCACTGCTGTCATATTTTAACCTGCTCCACAGCTAGTCTAATTTTTAACACATTTCATTCAATGCGAAATGTCAAAATTTAACCAAACGTCAAGTTTTAACCACTTTTTAACCCAATTCGGACACGGCCAAAGGATTTAACCGAAAAAAAAAACAGTAAAACTTACTCAAATTTTAACGAAATTTAACTGCTCAAAATTTTCATTTTATATAATTTTGTATTACCAATAAATTCACATTACGGTAGATCCTGGAAAAAACTCAAAAACTCCAAATCGACACCTACCATCCTTTTATCGATTTTAAGGCCGCGTATGAAAGCATCTATAGAGAAGAACTGTATAAAGCCATGTCCAGTTTTGGCATCCCTACAAAACTCAATCGTCTGAGCAGGCTGACAATGGAGAACTCGCGCTGCTCCATTAAAGTCGGTAACGACCTCACCGACCGACGCCTTCGATGTCAAAAAAGGCTTTAGACAAGGTGATGCACTGTCATGCGACTTCTTTAACATCATATTGTAACGAATAGTGCAGAACTTCCACGTCACACTAGGGACACTATCTTCCAGAAGTCTGTGCAACTACTCGCGTACGCTGATGTCTTTGATATCATTGGCGTTAAATCGCATGAACGAGGCGGCCAATTCAAAGGTCAATTTCTGGAGATAACGCGCTCATCGAACTTCGTTCTCAATAATTCGATTGCTTGGCCCGCTGTGTGACATGTGGCACCGTCCTGTTGAAACCACATATCGTCCAAGTCCATATCATCCAATTCATTCCAAACATGATCGGTTAGCTGTTAAGTTGATTATTGGGCTTAATGTTCCAAGATTTGTTGATGCAATTAAAAAAATAAATTAATTCATTCTTTTCCCAACGTTTCTCCGGTTGTTTTCCGGCATCTTCAGGGGTGAATTTTATTAAAAACTATTTAATTTTATATTACATTGGTTTTTGAATAATTTAGAAAAAAAAAACTAGGACAGACAATTAATAAAGTTTACAAGCAAAACATATAACAGAAAAACTAAAATTTAATATCACAGTAACTATTTGATGGTAACACTATATATTGCACTGATATTGTCGGTGTCTTCTTTGTGGTTCATTGTTCGTTCTTGCGGTTTCGGTTAGCATTGAGCGGTAGCGATTCCCATTCCAGTAACGTGCCGATCTTGATCATCACGGAAATGATGATACGGCCCAATGACACCACCAGCATGTAAACCGCACCAACCAGTGATTTTTTCGGCATGTAATGGTGTCTCATGAAGCACATGTGGATTGCTGCCTGACCAATAACGCGTATTTTGCTTATTGACGAAGCCATCCAGCCAGAAATGAGCCTCATTGCTGAAGATCTTAAAGTGTAGACCACTGACTCCGAATTTCGGTAGTAAATTTTAATAATTTCGACTCGTTTTTGGATATATGGATGTATACCTTTCCATGATGAAATGGCAAACCTTACTGAAAGAGAAATGTCAAGAGAGCGGAAAAAATATGGCGTCGTTTGCTGTCCCTATCGATCTACTTTTGTAGCGTCCCTATTGAAAAACCCTTTACATAGGATGTAAATTTTCAAATGCAGTAGCGTTTGATTTAAAACATAAAAATGTTTCGACAACCCAAACGGTCAATCATCAATTGTCTTCCAGAGCTAAATATCTGGGCGTAATACTAGACACCAAATTAACCTGAAAGCTCAACATCGAAGTACGGGTGAGAAAGGCGTGGCCTTCTACGCCTGCAACAAAACCTTCGGTAAAAAGTGGGGCCTCCAGTCAAAAATGATCAATTGGACGTTTACACATCGGTTGTTAGACCGATACATGTTTACGGATTCATTATGTTGTGGCCCGCTCTCCGCAAAGCTTACATAATAAACAAGCTACAAAGGTGCAGAGAAATGTTTGCGCAGGTATATCAACAGATGCACTTAACGTCATCCTAGACCTTCTTCCGATTGACCTCCTTATTAAATATCAGGTGTCCTGCAGTATCTTGAGACTCAAATAGTCTCCTGGAAAATCAGAACCTACGAGCACTGCAACCAAACCAGCCTGATACCATCAGACATCCTATCTACAATCACCGATTACTGCATCCCTATCCTAAACACCACAAAGAAGTTTAGAATTTTGTTCCCGTCAAGAATCGACTGGGAGGAAGGCGATGCGATGTGACGGAAGACTTCAAAGATGGTATTCGGTGTAGGTGTAGGTTTCTTCTGTGAATCTCTTAAGATTTCAAAATCCTATAGACTTCCCGATTTTGCCAGTGTATTCCAGGCAGAACTAAAATGTTGCTATACTAACAGACAGTCAGGCAGATATTAAAGCCATTGATTCAGCTCTATCATCCTCTAAACTGGTCCAGCAATGCAAAGAGGCGCTCAACGATCTCGATTTGAGCTTCACTCTAATCTGGATAACGGGCCATACGGAAGTGGGACAGCCATTTCAACCTACCTACCTACCTTGGCTTTTCAGCCCGTCATCGCGCCCACTAAAATTTTAAATGAAGAATAAATGATAAAGCCAAGACGAATAAGATTCGCTTGGTCGGCGTGAATTTAGTTGGCCGGAAAGGCCGCGCATACCTTGGTTAAACCAAGGACACTCGCCATACTTAACGAAAATGTTTTTTAAAGAGATATGACGATCAAGTAGATTGCTCTGGAAAAACTCAATTGGGTCGTCAGGATGCCGAAGCGTATAAACTCGTTCCCAATCAATTCTTCTTAAATCAAGCTCCAAAGACGGCTGTCAATATTCTTAAAATCCCTATATTGGCCTGCTCTGACTGAAATCAAAGGAAAGATGAATCAAATCATGTTTGGAGAACCCAGAAATTTGAAGTTGTTTAAAATGAATTACCTTACTTAAGTCTTAAGTGAGTTTATGCGAAGTTGTTAGTATCTACACTATGTATAAGGCTCTGGTCAATGAGAAAATCTATTAAAATCTCCGCAAAGCCAAACACTTGAAAAAAAGGAATTTACTTCAAGAATATTCTTCATATTCATATTCGGCCTATAAATTTCTCCGAAGAAGATGTTCCCGATAGTTAGTAATGTCAACGCAGATATTCTATAGCCTGTTGGAGATTGATATTTAATGGTATCTCCTGATCTGACCTATCATATTAAATCAGTTCATAATCTTTGAGTCTTTATCAGGAATTTTGTTACTTACACAAACAAACAAAACAAATAGATTTCTAAACTCATCAATTTTCTTGGATAAACTTTGAGCATTAAGGTGATAAACTTGAAATCCTTCATTCTAGTCGTATTTGAACATGTTGGTCACATCAAAATGTTGCCAGGCAAAATAATTCTTGTGTAATTAACCAAGATCTTTCTCTTGATATGCCTTACAACATACTATAGATGAGGGGATTTCAAAGACAACAAGCAAAAACAGGATTTCCTCGAAAATTTAGAATTTTTGACATTTAAAGTTGCCTGTCAAGGTGTTTATCAAAGAAACCTGAGCTGACCTTTTGCGCTGACACTTTTGGGTTAAGACTTTTGAAAGGTTGACTTTTTTTCATTTTTTACACTTTGAGTCGAATTTAACCAATGGTGGTCACACCGAAATGCTTAGAGGAAAAATGATTCTTGTCTAAACTGCCCAAGGGATTTCCTTTGATATACTTTACAACATTCTTAAGACTTGATTCGTTATGTCGCTGGCTCTAAGTCTATTAAAAGTAACAGAGAAGACGCGTTGCTACTCGTATAATATCACAAGTTAATTAATCTTTTTGGTTTTGACATTATTGGTCACAAAATTTGCTCTTTTGCAGCTACATTACTATGTGGTAGACTTGAAAGTTATTCTCTGATTCAATGGCCTGTGCCAGTTACCAGATGAAATGAAAAGAATTTTGTTGTTTTTGACAGGCATTACATGATAAACATAAAAATAAAAGAAAAATTGATAAAAACACACATCTAATTTTCAGTTCGAAAAATGGACTTCAAAAAGTATTCGTATGTAGCAGTTGCCTACATGTCCCACGGCGGTGAAGATGACCTTGTAAAAACGGCGGACAGTGAAATAATAAAAGCCCAAAAATCTATACTTATTCCACTTTGCAATATCGAATCGCTGAATGGAAAACTAAAATGGCTGATAATGCAATCATGCAGGGGTTCGTATGATTTCTTGAAATTAAAACCTGAAGGACCTGTTCAAAAGATAAAATATCCCAACTATTATGCCAAATTTTTCGCCACATCTGAAGGTGATTTTGTTTTTTTCGTGGACTAAGCTTAATTTAAATAACTTTGCGTTCAAATTTTTTTTTTTAGGAATGCATGCTTGGCGGCACTCAAGAGGTTCTTATTTCATCCAAGCACTTTGTGACAGACTTGAAAGAGAATATAGAGATTTGGACATAATGTCGATAATGGAGAATGTGCGCCGTGATGTTGAAAGTCAAACTATGGAACGTGTAGGCTTCCTACAAAGACCAGATTTTGAAACAAATTTCACAAACAAAAAATTTTTCATTACTTCGGGTTTTGTAGACGAATGAGTTAATTAAAAAAAAAAAATAAAAAGTACTTACTTTTGTAATTTAAATACCTTAAATGTTATCAGAATAAAAACATAAAATAAAGAAAATAAAATAGCACCAAAATAATTGTTTGATGGCTGCTCTCAATTCTTGTTGGAGTTCCTTATCTTGGCTCTAATGAATGTCGTTCTCGTTATCACTGTAGAAGTGTGGAGTAAAGCGGTTTAAAAGTTCTATGTTTTTCAGAAGTAGTGAGTTCTGAATTGTGTAAACGTCCACCCACACACAACAAGAAAAATATAATGTCAAGTTCATATTAAGAAAGTTTAGTCCTTGATCAGGTTATAAGTGCAAAGGAAACCCTGCCCGCCCTTGTTTCAATTACACCTAAACCACAGAACCGATTTTCATGAAATTTGGCACAGAGATAGTCGAGAGCCCGAGAAAGAGTGTAGCCTGAATTTTAATGCTGAAAAACGGTATGCAAGTGATTGAAATATAGGATCAAAGTAGAAAAGACAAAGAATGTTGTCTGGGGAAAAGTGAGTGAAATAGAAAGAAAAAGGAATCGAGTATGGCAACGGGCGTGGAGTTTCTACCAATTCAACCGAAACTTGACTCAGGAGAAGGAAATCTGATCATCGATCACAGGACATTCTGGGTTTAGGGAAAATGCGATCACGGACACCAGCTTAGTCGATCAATCGTGAACGACCATTACAATAACCTTATGGATCAGTATTTGCAGCCGATAGCAAGAAGAAAAAATAAGCGGGCGGTTGCTCAACTCAACTGAGACTTCTAAATTATAATCCCAAAATCTTATTATTACTTCGAAACACCAGCTACATAACACGATAAGAATAAGCAGAGGGAAAAGTCTTTTAGTGAAAGTTGGCTCCAGTTATGGTTTAAAAAAGTTTTTGATAAACTACCACTGTCTGTATGAACCTAATACGTGATTCAAATTTGGAGGTTGTAACTCTGCGGTCTGTAGTTATAGTTACTTACTTAAGGTGGCGCTACAGTCCGTTGTGGGTTTGGGCCTCAATCAACAGTCTCCGCCAGCCCGCTCGGTCTTTAGCTAGCTGTCTCCAGTTTTGCACTCCAAGTTGATTGCGGTCCTCTTCCACTTGAGTGAGCCACATGAGTCGCGGTCTTCCTCTCCTCCTACGTCCCTCGGGAATAGTGTCGAAGGCTTTCCGAGCTGGAGCATTGGTGTCCATTCGCTCTAAATGACCGAGCCCTCTGGAGTCTCTGGACCTTGACCCTTCTGGCTAGGTCCATGTCGTTGTACAACCCGTAAAGTTCGCTGTTGTATCTTCTTCGCCATTCCCCTTCAATGCACACGGGGCCAAAGATGACCCGAAGAACTTTCCTCTCGAAACAGCCTAAGGCACTTTCATCCGATTTTGTCAGGGTCCATGCTTCTGCACCATACAGCAGGACTGGGATGATAAGTCTGTGGTACAATTTTACCTTAGTTGCTCGAGAGAGGACTTTTCCACTCAATTGCTTTCTTTGCCCAAAGAAACAGCGATTAGCTGTTTGAGTTATTCTTCGTCGGAGCCTAGGTAGATAAACTCCTCTACTACCTCGAAGTTGTATGCGGTGTTGGGTACCCTTCGTCGAGGACACATATATTTCGTTTTTCCCTCATTTACCGCTTAACCCATTTTTGCCGCTACTGTCTCAATTCTCACAAACGCCATTGACATCACGCTCTGTTCTTCCCATTATATCAATATCATCGGCGTACGCAAGAAGTTGAACAGATTTTTGAAAGATAGTACCTCTGGTGTTGACGGTGGAGTTCTGCAGTATCTTATCAAGAACGATGTTTGAGAAATCGCGTGACAGTGCATCGCCTTGTCTGAATCCTTTTTTGACGTCGAAAGATTCCGTACGCTCGTTGCCAGCCTTGCTGGAGCAGCGTGAGTTCTCCATCGTCATTTTGCGCAAGCGAACGAGCTTGGCAGGGACAAACAAACAAAACAAGAAATAGCTTTATACAGTTCGTCTCTGTAGATGCTGTCATACGAGGCCTTAAAATCGATGAAAAAGTGGTGGGTATCGATTTGGAGTTCATAGGTCTTTTCCAGGATCTGCCGCAACGTGAAAATTTGGTCGATGGTTGACTTTCCTGGCCTGAAACCACATTGATAAGGACCAATCAGATTGTTGACGAAAGGCTTCAAACGTTCACATATTACGGCAGAGAGGATCTTGTAGGCGGATTGTAAGTAGACTTATTCCTCTGAGGTTGCATGCATCGGGCATGCATTCCTCTGACCATATCTTACAGATGATTTGGTGCATGCTCCTATCTAGCTCGTCGCTTGCTGCTTTGAACAACTCAGCAGCTAGTCCATCTGCTCCAGCGGCTTTGTTGGATTTCAGCCGTGATATTGCGGTTTTTCACTTCTTCTAGGTCGGGTTCACGGAATTGTTGGCTATCATCGTGTCCGATGAAAGGCTCCTGTCTGACGGCGGTATTTTGTTCGTCGTCGCCGTTATACAATCTACAGAAGTGGTCTTTCCAAATCCCCAGCATTGACTGCGATTCTACTATGATGTTCCCTTGTTTATCTCTGCAGGCATCAGTTCTTGCTCGATGACCTTGAGCCAGCTGTTTAACCTTTCGGTAAAACCTCCGAACTTCATTCCTGCTGTTGGCTCTCTCAACATCCTCGATCTGACGCTTCTCATGCTCTCTCTTTTTTCTCCTGAGAAACCGGCGTTCCTCTTTCCTCTTTCGCTCGTAGAGCTCACGAGCAGCTCTTGTCCTTCTTTGCAGCGCCGCTTTGTATGTCTCCTGCTTGGCTGCATGGGCCTGCCTGCATTCTTCGTCAAACCAGGGGTTTCGTTTTGGTGGCTGTGTGAAACCCAGCACATTTGAGGCGGCATCTCTAACTGCTTTCTGGCAATGTTGCCACTGGTCTTCGATACTTGATGTTGGCGGCATAGGACTCCTTAAGAGGTTACTTGACTCTCGATCAGAGAAGGATCTGGCGATCTCTTGCGATTGTAGCCGTCCGACGTCGAATTTTCTTGCAGCATTTCCTTGTTTTGGCCGTTGTCGGGATATTCGTAGCACTACCTTGGCTACGACGAGGTAGTGGTCCGAGTCGATGTTGGCTCCTCGGAAAGTTCGAACATCTAAAATGCTGGACAAGTGCCTTCCGTCGATCGCAATGTGATCAATCTGGTTGACGGTTGATTGATCAGGAGATCTCCATGTACCTTGATGGATGTTTAGATGAGGGAACCAGGTGCTTGCTACCACAACATTTCGCCCCGCAGCAAAATCGGTCAGCCTGAATCCGTTAGCGGAAGTGGTGTCGTGCAGGCTGTGCTTTCCGTTTACACTTTATAAAATTAAAAAAGCATTTTGGATCGGAGAGAAGATTATTTCCAAATTTAGAGGGGTATTGGTTATATAGAAGTTCACTTAATTCGGAGAAACGATAATAAACCCCCATATAATTAGAGTAATCAATTACTGATCTAGTTATTAAGAAGATTTTTCAAAGTTTATTAGGATGTAAAGTTTTTCTTGCAAGAGAGGGGACCGGATTCATCTTTACACCACAAAAGGAGTGTGTAAAACCTTTGAATTACAACGTTGATATCAGAATTCCTGCAGATGAAATCAAAATCTGTTTGGTTTAAGAGCTCGTTTAATTTAACAACATTTGCCTATGAAATTTGTAACTCCGACCAAAAGATTCATCATGGACATTAAGATTTTCATAAGAAAAGCAAACAGTTAAAGGGGGTGGTAGCGGTCAAGAGTCGGGAGGAGGTGGGAACTTTCAGAGACTATACAATTTTGAACATCGGAAGAAAATACCAGGTCGAGGTACCTTCCCATGAAGTTTGGAGTTCCATTCATTTGACAAAGACCACTGTCGGACACTCGGTCAGATAAATGAAACTTATACGTAGTATATCTCTATATATCTATATCTACTTCAATTTTGGAAACCATTTATATATTTTGGTTTAGAGTTTAACTCAACAATTAGACAACCAAGTTAAGAACTCTGTAACTTCTAGAAAATGGGAAGAGCCGACGTGTACACCTTGCAAAGCCTAGATTTCAGATGCATACTTTCCGTCAATCAGCACATGTCGATTTAGTGTTGTGATCGCCAAGGATTTTTCGTTAAGGACTCTGTTCTTATATTTAAAGCTGAAACTAAATCAATAAATCCAGAACAGTAATCTATTGCAACTTAGTAGATTCTTGCCTTTCCAACTCATCCGTAAAGATTTAAACTTTTACATTTTTTGTATTGAAATTTGGTGTTGTCATACTCTGAACAGATTCCATCCAAGAGGTTGTACGATGCCTGGTCAAGATCCTATATTTAATTTTGATTTCCAGGTTAACGGATTGGCCTGTTATAGTTATTAAAATCAATCCAGACTTGAAAAATGCACGAAATTCGATTGGACAACAGAGTTACTTAATCATATCCACCTTAACGGGACCAAGATTAAGCCCAGAAGCATTTTTCAACCTCAATAATAAACACAACTTTACTATATAAACAACGAACCAATGTAGACTCAAAACTTCATCAAGAAACAGAAAGTTCTATTAAACTCATTGTGGTTAAGAAAACTCTGTCTAACTTATAATGACAAAATCATGTCTTCTGTAAAATTTAATTTTAGCCCAAACGTCTGCTGACGAGCGTCAATGACAGCTACGAAGACGCA
Source organism: Sphaerophoria rueppellii (assembly GCA_920937365.1). Lineage (NCBI taxonomy): Eukaryota > Metazoa > Arthropoda > Insecta > Diptera > Syrphidae > Sphaerophoria > Sphaerophoria rueppellii. Next base: position 40,502,193 of record CAKKXW010000002.1, read on the forward strand.
AAGGAAGACCATTACGACAATATTTCTTCATGCCTTAACACCGACGAGCCGCATCAGCATCAAGTAATCAAATCAAAGCAACTCCAACATCAAAATGCAGATATAACCCAAACCGAAGTTATATAGGAAGAAGCTGTCAGCCGCCTAATTAAATTTGAAAATTTTATCCCCTATAAATGGTAATAAGCCCTCGAGGGCAAATTACGCAAACAACCCTCCTTCAAAGTTCTATACTTTCTTAACTTATACGGACCGCATATCATTTGGGCGGCTATATCTTCTCAAGAGTCCTGTGGTTTTTCATTGCAAAAGTTTTCCTCTGTCATATCGGTTAGGTAAGTAAGCCACGGATTTCTGTTGTAAAATTGTGCAGTGAATTCCAACTCAGCTGCTGTATTGTCGAAGTTTGATGAAACCACCTTTGCTGACAAAGTCCTTTTAACAGTGTTCCGTAGTTTGAGGGGACATAAAAGATTGCTTGGGTAGGCAGATGGTACGTATACACGATACATAAATAATACGATTTTCTGGAACACATATATGACTCACTTCACTTCAAACATAGTTCTGATCATAGTTTACAGCTTCTAAATTATTTTAACTGTACCTAAAGTTGGAAGAGGAATGCTTACATTAACCGTTTAATATTTGACGTATTCTTGTTAGTTGCTAGATTTAGCTGCTGCACGACGTGCAAGAGCGTTTTTTTTTTTTTTTTTTAAATTAAATTTTTAAACATAATTTGACTGGGTTAAGCCATTTATTTGAATTTTCAATACTACTCGAGTAATATCTCCGAAAAATAAGTTAATTATCTGGTCAAGTGAAGGCTTACAGCAATTTGGTGTCCAATGAGTTTGGGACAAAAAAAAAAAACCATAGGTTTGAGGACATTTCGTGGTGACTAGTTTTGGTTTCCAGTTTGTGATTGGAGACTTTAAGGTTCTTATTTTCACGTGCCTTTTGGTAACCCTTGGAACTGCCAAAAAATTCCAAAACAAAGAAACCGCGCAAAATATTACTTACTTACTTATGGTGGCGCTACAGTCCAGGTCGGACCAGGGCCTCACCCAACAAACTTCTCCAGCAAGCTCGGTCCCTGGCTAAGTGTCTCCAGTTTCGCCCGCCAAGTTGTTTCAGGTCAACACCCATAAAGGTACATGGAGATCTCCTGATCAATCAACCGTCAACCAGATTGATCACATTGCGATCGACGGAAGGCACTTGTCCAGCATTTTAGATGTTCGAACTTTCCGAGGAGCTAACATCGACTCGGACCAAGGTAGTGCTACGAATATCCCGACAACGGCCAAAACAAGGAAATGCTGCAAGAAAATTCGACGTCGGACGGCTACAATCGCAAGAGATCGCCAGATCATTCTCTGATGGAGTGTCAAGTAACCTCTTAAGGAGTCCTATGCCGCCAACATCAAGTATCGAAGACCAGTGGCAACATTGCCAGAGAGCAGTAGGAGATGCCGCCTTAATGTGCTGGGTTTCACATCAGCCACCAAAACGAAACCCCTGGTTTGAAAGAATGGGGGCCATGAGCAGAGGAGGCATACAAAGCGGCGCTGCATAGAAGGACAAGAGCTGCTCGTGAGCTCTACGAGCGAAAGAGGAGAGAGGAACGCCGGCTTCTCAGGAGAAAAAGAGAGAGCATGAGAAGCGTCAGATCGAGGATGTTGAGAGAGCCAACAGCAGGAATGAAGTTCGGAGGTTTTACCGAAAGTTTAAACAGCTGGCTCAAGGTCATCGAGCAAGAACTGATGCCTGCAGAGATAAACAAGGGAACATCATAGTAGAATCGCAGTCAATGCTGGGGATTTGGAAAGACCACTTCTGTAGATTGTATAACGGCGACGACGAACAAAATACCGCCCTCAGACAGGAGCCTTTCATCGGACACGATGATAGCCAACAATTCCGTGAACCTGACTTAGAAAGAAGTGAAAACCGCAATATCACGGCTGAAATCCAACAAAGCCGCTGGAGCAGATGGACTAGCTGCTGAGTTGTTCAAAGCAGCAGGCGACGAGCTAGATAGGAGCATGCACCAAATCATCTGTAAGATATGGTCAGAGGAATGCATGCCCAATGAATGGAACCTCAGCATTGTTTGCCCGATCCTGAAAAAGGGAGATCCTCTAAACTGCGCCAACTATCAGAGGAACGTAATATGTGAACGTCTGAAGCCTTTCGTCAACAATCTGATTGGTCCTTATCAATGTGGCTTCAGGCCAGGAAAGTCAACCATCGACCAAATTTTCACGTTGCGGCAGATCCTGGAAAAGACCTATGAACTCCAAATCGATACCCACCACCTTTTCATCGATTTTAAGGCCGCGTATGACAGCATCTACAGAGACGAACTGTACAAAGCTATGTCTAGTTTTGGCGTCCCTGCCAAGGTCGTTCGCTTGTGCAAAATGACGATGGAGAACTCACGCTGCTCCATAAAGGTTGGCAACGAGCTTACGGAATCTTTCGACGTCAAAAAAGGATTCAGACAAGGCGATGCACTGTCATGCGATTTCTTTAACATCGTTCTTGAGAAGATAGTGCAGAAATCCAACGCCAACACCAGAGGCACTATCTTCCAAAAATCTGTTCAACTTCTCGCGTACGCTGATGATATTGATATAATGGGAAAAACACAGCGTGATGTCAATGGCGCCTTTGTGAGAATTGAGACAGAAGCGGCAAAAATGGGTTTAGCGGTAAATGAGGGAAAAACGAAGTATATGCTGTTTTCGAGGAAGGACACCCAACACCGACGGCTCGGGCAGAACGTCACAATAGACGCGTATAACTTCGTGGTAGTAGAGGAGTTTGTCTACCTAGGCTCCGCTATAAACACAGGCAATAACACCAGCGCCGAGATCAGACGAAGAATAACTCTTGCTAATCGCTGTTTCTTTGGGCTTAGAAAGCAATTGAGTGGAAAAGCCCTCTCTCGAGCAACTAAGGTTAAACTGTACAACACACTCATCATCCCAGTCCTGTTGTATGGTGCAGAAGCATGGACCCTGACAAAATCGGATGAAAGTGCCTTAGGCTGTTTCGAGAGGAAAGTTCTTCGGGTCATCTTTGGCCCCGTGTGCTTTGAAGGGGAATGGCGAAGAAGATATAACAGCGAACTTTACGGGTTGTTCAACGACATGGACCTAGCCAGAAGGGTCAAGGTCCAGAGACTCAGATGGCTCGGTCATTTAGGGCGAATGGACACCAATGCTCCGGCCCGGAAAGCCTTCGACACTATTCCCGAGGGACGTAGGAGGAGAGGAAGACCGCGACTCAGGTGGCGCACTCAAGTGGAAAAGGACCTCAATCAACTTGGTGTGCAAAACTGGACACGACTAGCTAAGGATCGAGCTAGCTGGCGGAGCCTGTTGATTGAGGCCCAAGTCCACAACGGACTGTAGAGCCACCTTAAGAAAGTAAGTATTCCTTAGCTTGTAGGCAAATGTCATTTTGACAGCAAGCTTTCCCATCTTGTTATAACTGATCAGTGAAACAAACACATATAAATCAGCGTTGCCGTGGAAATGATAGATGCTTACTTTATATCGATTCTCTAAGGGAGCTTTCAAGAATAGTAGCTTTTTCTGAGCTATTCGTTGTCGTCCCATTTATATTGATGCTTTGGAATAAAAATATTAAAAGTGGTAAAAAAAAAATTAGTTCGTCAGAGAAATATTAAGTAGGTATGCACCCTCGTCATTGTAAAAGTTATATAAAAGTGCATCAGCTTGAGTACTTTATTTTGGGTCCTTTTAAAACCAAAAAAAAAATCATTTATGGGGACCTGCTTACGATAGTCATTTTTTAAGTAATATCGTTTGCTTTCTGAGGAATTACCAACCGGAAAATAGGCAGAGAAATATTTTGATTGAATGTCCAACAACAAATATGTCGTAGTAGCCCTATAAGGTGGTCACTAAGTAGTTCATCCTGATTGGAAATGTAGACGCCACTGTTGATTCCATCTTGGGAGTTCATCCGCTGCCGCCTGTTGAAAAGGGAGGCATTCTTTAGTGGGCGCATACCTCCTCCTCCTCTCTCTCTTTTCTGCCGGCATTAACTTCCCACTGGGGTTGGAACCCTATCTTCGGTTGAGGAACTGCGCTCCCGATGTTCATAGGCAGAAGTTGCTGTGGACGCTTGTCTCCTCTTGAATGCACGTGTCCCTAACCGTAATCTTCCCGGTCCTCATGTATGGTGCAAAGACATGCACTATATGACAACATCTGATGAAAAGTTGAAAACGCTTTGGGCTGCTTTGAGAGAAAAATTCTTCGAGTGATTTTTGGTCCTGTCTGCATTAATGGAGAATGGAGACGAAGATTCAACCAAGAACTGTACGAGCTGTTCAGCGACACTGACCTAGCCAGAAAAGTTAAGGTACAACGACTTAGATGGTTGGGTCATGTAGAGCGAATGGAAAACAATGCTCCGCCTTGTAGAGTCTTCGTCACAGAAGAGGAAGACTGCACTTCAGGTGGACCACACATGGTAGAGGACCTGAAAGAACTTGGCGTACAAAACTGGAGACAGCTAGCTAGGGACCTAGCTGGCTGGTGACGTTTGTTGGATGAGGCCCTGGTCCGACCTGAAACGTAGCACCATAAGTCAGTAAGTTAATCCATTAACAAATGGAATTTTAATACCAATATTCTCTATTACCTATCAACAATTGGTATAGCCGCATATTCTCTCTACTCTTATATTCCTTACAGTTACAGCCGTAACTATATCCATATTTTATTTAGTCACTTATTAATGTATGAATTTTGTTTATCGCTATTTTAATTTCTTTTTCACTTTCGTTTTAATTAAATAATTCCTTTGAACAAAATCCTTTCAACAATTCTAACACGAAAAAACAAATTAAAATGGGTCAAATTGACATTTTGTTTTGACATTTGATTTATGCATGTATTTGTGCTTCTTGAGTGGATTCTGACTTCAAATCCAGAAGCAAAATCCTCTTCTCAGAATCGTCGGAAGTGTCATTTTCTTACCAATGGAACGATTTCAGAAGACTTCCGGATTCTTCTGGACGCTTCTTTTCGTCCAATGGAAAGTGCTATTAGAAAAGCAAAAACTTATATACATTTAAACCGAATGCCTCTAGCATTCCAACATATTATATTCAATTTTGTGTGTACCCTTTTAGAAGATGATTTCTCTCCTTCGATGCTGTAATCTTTAATACTCTCGATTTCGGAATCACTTTAAATATTGATCACTCAGGAAATTTTGATTTGAAGTGGTGACAATTTCGTAAGTTGCAAATTTCAAAACGACTTATTCTCCTCAAATAAAAGCAAATCCAAAAATTAATTTGCAATTAAAACTAATCTACTTTTAAAACCAACAAAAGTCCACCATTTAACCAACGACTTTTGAAAAGCACTTCAACCAGACTCACCCTTCTTTTTGTCATTCACACAACAACATATTTCACCAAATGTCCATCAATTATATTTGCATTACCACAAATGAACGTTTCATCTGAACAATGCGAAATAACAAAAGCATCACATCAATAAAATGTCATCTGCCCTACACCAGGAATAGGTACATCCTTTGCAAGACTCCATCCCCCGGTCGGCCCAGGCGATTTCAATTCAACGGATGACTGAATCGAAAATGGCAAACCAAAGCTAACGCGAAGTCCTTTATTTGGCCAGTTACATGAAATTGCCATTACCGGGACTCAATGGCAACTGCAATGACGAACACATCGGAATGAGACAAACCCCCAAATGGCATGCAAAATGCAATAACTTCATGTAACGGACATCCGACATGTGATAAAACATGTTATGATGCCTGTTTCCCTTTCGTATCCTCTTTTCGATTCACAATTGTCAGCCGGAATGCAAATAATATATAAGCAATTTTCAATACACTGTCCTTTTGGGTACCTGCCAAACGAAAGAACGCACATAAATACAAGTGCAACTACCCACACCAGACCGCACAGAGCACGAGTTATCCCAAAGTGGACATTAATTTTGCATATTAATTGCTGGTATTTTGTCTCCTTTTTTACCAGCCCTGCCTCTGCCAATATAAATACACTCGTTGTTCATCTATGATCGCCACCAGCACAACATCGATCGAGATTGTATGGAAGCAGGTTCCACTGACCTTCAGCATCCTTTTAGATTACAGATTTTGTAACGATATGCCGCTGGCGGCCACAGACGCCAATTAGGTGTTCCCTAACAACGCTGGCCTTTTGCGTAACGAGTGGATTAATTTGCTATCATTTGGAGCTTCATTTGGGCCAAGCTAACAATTATGGTTATGCGCTGGGCAACAGCCGCTGTGCCCTTAGTGTAGCAATTTGTTATTATCGACTTTGGGTCTAAGGATTCTTCGATTATAACAACTTGGACAAACATGACTAGGAGCGGTTTGATAGCTATTACGTGGCTAAATTATTGATGTGCCTAAATATTTTCAAAAGACTAATGTCTGGAATCTTCAGTTCCTGTTCCACGCTAAGTTTAGGTAGGGTGGATGTATTTTGAATACATATTCAGCAGAGATCGTAGCAAAAGAAAAATTGAGACTGTGTCTGTGTTTTTGGTTTGAAGAATCTGGTAGCGAATAAATTACTCAAAAATGCCTCAAGATACATGGCGGACAAAAACTAAAGTTTGTAAATCAACTGGCGAACATCAATAGCGATGTTTGATTTTGATAAAACGCGAGATTTGATAACTAGAAGCCGGCGACGCACGTTTGTGTACAGGTCTTGAATTTGCCGTATGCAGTTGAGTTCTTATTCCAGATAGACAATTGTTTTTTTTTTTTTGGAATAAATGTTGGAAACGACTGACGGAAAAATGTCTCTATTCAGTGACATCTAAATCCAGGTCACAAAAGGTGAACATAACGACGTCTTAACACCGTTAAACATTCCAAAAAGTTTGCATGCTAATGCTAAGTCACTGGTGCCAGAAAAGAGAGCAAAACAATGCTCGTACTATTTAGACATACAAAATTTTGTTAACAAAACCATTTTTTTTAAACGTATATTCGTTGAAACAGATCAACTGGTCCCTCTCCTTCTATGATTTAATGATGGGCATAGTCGAATGATTTCAATAATCGAGAAAGCAGTATTTGAATGATTTAAATAATCGAATAATCATTCGAATTACAAAGCCGAATGAAAATAGAGAAAAAATAACGTTTATAGTTCACAATGTGCTATCAACAAAAAATGGATAGTAAAATAACTCCCCCGGGGTAAGCCTTGACGTGGCGGAACGGCTTACGGTAAATACTACAGGACATCTTTGGTGGAACAGTCGGAAAGCACAGCCTGCACGACACCACTTCCGATAACGGATTCAGGCTGATCGATTTTGCTGCGGGGTGAAATGTTGTGGTACAAAGCACATGGTTCCCTCATCTCAACATCCATAAAGGTACATGGAGATTTCATGATCAATCAACCGTCAACCAGATTGATCACATTGCGATCGAAGGAAGGCAATTGTCAAGCATTTTAGATGTTCGAACTTTCTGAGGAGCTAACATCGACACGGACCACTACCTCGTCGTAGCCAAGGTAGTGCTACGAGTATCCCGACAACGGCCAAGAAAAGGAAATGCTGCAAGAAAATTCGACGTCTTCTCCGGCTACAGTCGCAAAAGATCGCCAGATCCTTCTCTGGTCGAGAGTCTGCGTTCCATTTTAGTGTTGCCAACATAACGATTTTTTTACTTAATTTAACGAATTTACTAGTAAGTAGGCCTCGCTCAATGAGCGAGAGCCAGCGGTGCCCCGTTATATCCAGCGCCCTGGGTGGTCGCCCAACCGCTAAAGTTGTAATAATTAAGCGACTACGCAAGCAATTGTGTAGAAGTTCGAAGAGAGTGGAAGCGTTACTGATGTCGCAAAGCCTTTGCATCATCGTAATTCAAGTTCAGTCGAAACTATTGCTGCTGCAAGCACAAGTGTTTCTAATGATCCGAAATTCCGAATTCCGTAATCGATTTTCCGATGTTCGTAGCAATTGAACGTGTTGTACACCTCACTATGTCGTATTTTCCAATTGGATTTACATCTCCATCCTAAAAAAGTTTAAATCACGCAACAATTGAAACCTAGTGACTATTCACAACAACCTTGATAGGCTTCTTGGGTGTTAGAACAACTGACAATAAACACGAACATTTTCTTTAGCGATGAGGCACATTTCTCACTCGGTGGTCAGTGGTTGGGTCAGAAAAGTGACTGTTTGTTGTGCTCTATGATCGAAAGGTGACATTGGTCCGCCTTCCTTCGAAGATGCCAATGCAATGGGCGGAAGGTTGCAATCCACTCAGAGGTATATGGTCGAATTATAACTTTGTTTTTTTTGCTGGCAATTGAAGATCAAGATTTGGAAGATATATGGTTCCAACAATACGGAGTAGCAAGCCACATAACACAACTGGCCGTGTTGTGGCTTTATTCCATGAGAAGTTTCCTGGTCGCGTAATTTCACGTTTTAGCGACGCCAATTACCCACCAAGATGATGCGATTCGACACCGTTTGATTTTTCTCTGTGAGGCTACGTCTAAGACCATGTTTAGGCGAATAGTCCCCAAACTCTAGATGCAGACGGGCCGTGATACAGCCCGAGAGAATCACATGTTGCGAAAACTCCCCAGGTGGCCATTCGATAATGATTATTGTTTTTCACACTTAATGGAAAAGTCCAAACTTTATAATGAAATAAAATTTTCGTTGAAAATATATCGTTGTTTGGGTTTTATTTAGCTTTACTTTCGAAACCGAAAAATAAATGATCCTTTACTTTAACAATCCGAGAAGAGGAAAAAGACTTTTAAGTATGTACTTCAGTTCTAACAAATAATTTGAGTCAGTAATTGGAGGCGATAACAATATGAAAGAAGACATACTCAGACTCACACAGCTGCTTTAAGAGAAAAGTTTGATATTGATATTTGATACGTCTGCAGAAAATCATTGCAAAAGAGAACCGGGCTGAAAAGTATTTTGCTGCAATATTCATAAATGATGAAATGAAAGGATTGCGATTTCTGTGTTCAGAGGCACAGCTGACATACATGCAAATTTTTAAACAACTTGGTTCCTTCGAACTACTCTAACAACTCATTAATAACATTCAACTTCAATCCATTCATCCGAAGACCAATACAATCAACAAAAACAAATCATTTTGTAAAACAAACCACTCAAGTACGTAATTCACACTCAGATCAGCATAAATCAAGGACATTCCAAACAATTTTCCCTCTAAGCCTTCTCAACATTCCCACAATACCCTTTATCAACAGTTGAAAAACCTGTCTCAACATTGATAAGATCCTTCTGTTTGCTTATTTCAAAGAAACACACTTCCCCAGACATAGATATACAAAGACAAGGACCAAGGACAAGCGACAACGCAATAGCAATAATTTTATAGATGTACAAAAGTTGAACCTTTGTCATGGCTAGTGCAACGAAACGTGTTCTAATGAATATTAATTTTGTTAGCTTTTCTATTTATGAACCCCTCAACCGACCGAAAATGGCACGACCAACTAGGATGACGATGACGGCGACTTGGTCACAATCGGCAAATAGCTAGGCAAGGACTTGTTAATGAAACAAAAGCCCATCCAGAGTCGATATAAAACTCTTTTCCTTTCGGCTTATTGTTATGAAAATGAGCTAGAATCATAAATAACACCATCCACACCGCCAGCAAAAGAATCTACCAGCCATAGGAAAACAAAGGACTTTATAGTTGTCAGGATGCAGAGCGGCACGGCAGTAAAGTGGTATGACATTTTGATTCGCTTTTATTTGCTCTCAAACGCCTCTGAAGAAAGTTGAAATAAACTGTCTGAGTTATCACCTGAAGAAAGCGAAGCTCAGTAGCAATTCGGTCATTGTTTTCTGTGAGCATTTGGTTTTTCGATTTCCTTATGCAAGGACACCTAGACCATAGTGTGTCGCAGTGAAGACCGATATGCAAATCAGAGTTCTGCCAAAGGAAAGGGTAAATTAATAGACCGCCATGCCAGTAAACGCCTGTCGCGAGCCGCCACCGCATCTAGGATAGAATTCGACTCCACAAGGACTTTTGCTTGGAATAATTGAATTTGTTGGGTTTTATACATCTTTTTTTTAAGGAGCGTGGGGTTCAGACTGTGGAGTCTAGCTGAGTCCGTGTTTCATTATAAATGTGGCTAGCTAATTTGCATATTTTCTTGTATTTTGAAATGTTAAACTTCATTCAGGAAGAGGAATGTTGATAAGACCTTGTCGGTAGGACAAAAAGGTTGCAGTCAGTGGTGTAGAATTCTTAAATGGTTTCTTTTGGTGAAAAAGAATTGTTAGATTGAGTTCATTGTTTAATTAAATATAACATGTTATGGAATTTTTAAGCGTTTCTACATAAAAACTTAAAGTAAAAAAAGGTCTTAGGATTTCAATTCAATCTTACGCAGAAGTTGCAAGGATTGGAGCGACTATTTTGATGGTAAATGCAGGTTCGAGTATGAACATAAGACTCCACACGCTGACACGCGAAGAGGTATAGACTAAACTATATAAACAAAAGAAACCAGTCTGGGTAAAATATTGTCTGTGAAATAAGTAGTAGAGTGTAGAGAGCAAAGACCACACCAGACACGAAAGTTCTACCAAGCCGTCCAAACCATGACGCAGTATAGACTGCGGCGCAACTTCTGTACTTTAAGGACGTTACAGGAAATCTAATCACTAAACCCAAACGCATTCTGGAGCCACTTTAAAAAAAAATGCTCAACGGGCAGAATTAACCCTGTAGATTAGGCGTTGTAAAAATATTTAGAGTTTGACTACTGAACATTGCATCGGTCAATAGACTCTTAAACTGATTACGTCACTTACCATCGTGACCAAGTCCACCCAATTTATTGGCATCAGCGGAAGACATCTATATTTTTCGAAGCACTCCTTATAGACGGACAAAATTTTGCCCTCTTTGTAAAATGGACGATTTCAGAGACGGTATTATAATATATCAGTTCCATTGCATTGGAGAACCAAGTAGTTTACATCTCCCTTTTCGAAGTGTTCAAAAAACTCTCTCTTAATCTTTACAGTGAATATCTAATAAAAAATAAAATAAACAGAGTGGCGCGACAGCTCTTGAAGAGCCAAGGCCTAAGTGGCTTACTCTCATCATCAATTCTCTAGGTGCGTGTGAAGAATTGAGGGGACCTACAATTTTACGCCGATTCCGAACGGCAAAGTTGAGAAGCACTTTTTCATGGCAGATGATACTCTTGGAAGTTTTGTCAGTTCTTCGCAAGAGGCAGTGTCCGTGAAAGATGAAATAAAAACTTTGGGCCCGAGTAGGATTCGAACCCAGGACGTTCTGCTTAGCAGCCAACGCACCTAAGCTACGAAATATCTAATAAATATGGGAAATCCACTGAAACATGACCCTAAAAGTTTTTGGAATTCTAAAGAGAAATGTGACTTTTATGCTATAAATTTTAACTACAACAATATTGTCTTGAACTGTAATTCTGAAATCTGTGATGCTTTTGCAAGTAATTTTATGTTGCTGTTGTTGCTGTAGCTTGCTGTTGCAGTGGCGCATATTGCACAGTATTTGGGTTCCCCATCGTTTGGCACAATTGGCCTGGACAATTGGGTCAATGCTCAGGCAGGGGAACTATAGCTCTCCATCGTGAAAGGTCCCTCGCATGTACTCTCCTGTCACCGAAACCAAGCGCTCTGCAATCCGCAGTCACTTGGTTCTGTACCGTGGGTTCGGTCTTCCTTGTCGTCTCGAACCTGGGGGCTGGGATGAGAAGACTTTCTTGGCTGGAGCGTTGTCGTCCATTCGCTCGATGTGGCCGAGCCAATGTAGTCGTCTTTTCTGGACTTGGTACAGCTCATGCAGTTCTTGGTTGAACCTTCTTCTCCATTCGCCACCGTCGCACACGGAACCGAAAATCTGTCGAACAATTTTTCTTTCGAAAGTGCCCAGTATTAATTCCCCTTTGTTACTTATCGTCCAGCACTCACCGCCGCTCCGTAGAGTAGGACTGGTTAAATCAAAGTTTTGTATAGCAGACACTTTGTCTTTCGAGTGAGGAGTTTTGAACCCAGTTGTTTGGCCAATGGCCAACCCGAAGCAGCAGCGGTTCGCTAGGGTAATTCTTCTTCGGATCTCCACTAAGATGTCATTCGTGGGATTGATTTTTGTTCCAAGGTAGGTAAACTCCTTAACTACCTCGAAATTGCTGCTATACTTCGTCCAAAACAAATCTGCAGTACAGGGAAGATAGGACATTCATCTCTCACTCTATCTGTAGAGAAATTCCATTACGTTGTGTGAAAGAAAAAATTGGCAAGGGTTACCGTAGGTTATATACTAAAACTGTAAAAAGCTCTCCGAAAAATCGAAAGAGTTGCCTTCTATATTTTATTTGCATTGTCTTAAACAAAGATTTTCATTCAGAAAAATATTTAATACGAACATGAAATAAATTTGAATTTCGCAATTCAAACAAAAAATTAAAATCGCACTAAACTTCAAATTAATAAATATTTCTCTGCATTGAATAAGCCTTCTCTTTTTTTTAACAGATTTTAAGTTTTTATTGCAAAAATAAACAACAAAAAATGGGCTGGCAATGATTACCTAAGAAAAAGCTACGATTCTTGAAAGCTCCCTTACAGAATCGAAATAAAAGTAAGCATTATTATTTCCTGGCAACGCTGATTTATATGTTTGTTTTGTCAAACAGAAAGAGCTTTGCAAAAACGAGCACAAAATCAGTATGGCGTTAGCCGTGCGAATAGCAGGTCATAGGGGGATGTACGCTTGCTTTTCAAAATAAATCAAAACAAATTGTATGAGGAAACAGTGTTGTAGTATATTTTTTTTAAGGGGATTTCAGATTTTTTTTTCCTGGACAGGCACCCTTTGGAGTAAAAAAGCTCTCCCATAAGGCCTGTCTGTACTGCAGATTTGTTTTGGACGAAGTATACCAACAGTGACGTTTTGTCCTAGGCGGTGGACAGATGTTGCTTTGTTTGTTGATAGCACGACTTAGTTTTGTCCTCATTCACTTCAAGACCAACGAGATCGATGATCGGTTACCCTTCAGAAAAGCGAGTTGAGTTGATATGAACTCAGACGTCACTAGGTGTCAGAATTTTACGACACTCCCATTCTAATTTTCTGCAAAACTCTCCTCAAGTAACTTTCAAAAATTTTCTTATCGACTTCGATTAAATTATTTATTGTATGTACCATCTTGGCTTTGCCTTTACGTAATGTTTTTGAATTGTTGTTAACCCTAGGGAAATTTCCTAGCAAGTGGAAAAATGCTTACATAACACATGTTTTCAAAAAAGCAGAAAAGTCCGATATTACTAATTATAGTTAAACTGTCTTGCATTCCGAAGCTTTTTGAGCAAGTTGTTTGTGAAAATTGAGCTTTCTACTGCAAAAATATTATTTGTTTTGAACAACATGGCTTTATGCAGAAACGTTGTGCAGTGACAAACCTTCTTGCATTTTTGTATAAATGTCTGAATTCTGTAGAAAGTGGACGTAAAGCTTTTGATCAACTTTATCAAGTTTAAATTGAATTTATATCGTTTTCCTCCGGGATTCGTTAGTTGGATTTCTTATTATCATGATAATAGATCTTACCAAGTAAAGTTCTAAAACGTTTACTCAAAACCTCTCATCGTCAAATCGGGTGTACCACATTGTAGTCACTTAGGACTGCTCTTGAGCAGTCATTCAGGAAAGAACACAAGCTGACTTCTAAGTTTCAACAGGAAAGACGATGGCTGATTATTTTCTGCTTGTTTTCAAATGGATGGCCGTATACTAGTTTATTTTGCTAACGATGGTTCCGTGCCGATGACATCAAAATCAATTTTGCAGACAGCGCCGTCGCGTGGACAATTATTCCTATACCATTCACAGAAGTCTTAATACACTAATTACAGCCGAACTTCGATAACTCGAACAAAATTTAATAACTTAATTTTTATTTGATAACTCAAAATTTTTTAACTCGAATCACTCGATAGCTCGAAGTAATTATGTGGCATCACCTTCGATAAGTCGATTTTTACTTGCGACATATAGAATACATGGCAAGTATTGAATTCGTAAAAAAAAGTTGAGACTTTGATGAGATATGAGATCATCTTGATAGAGAAGTCGAAAAAAGTGGGTCCTCCGATTCCGTTCGTCTGTCTGTCTGTCTGTAAACGCACCTACAGCGCACAACCACAGATCCAATTGACTTAAAGCTTGAAAATTAGAGATTTGAGCGAAAACCCATATCTCATTTCTTTTTAATTCTTTTTATTTGTAAGATCAGAATTTGGGGTAGCAACCATACAGTTTTTATGCCAAAAATCAAAAGTTTCAATTTTCTCAAAAACGGCTCCTACGATTTTCTTTAAACTTCTTCAAACATTTTTTTTCCTGCTTAACACTGATGTTATATCACATATTTTTGTGTTGCTCCAAATCAGTACCTCCCATAGAATCGGTTTTTTTTTGCTTACAAGATTTCTCAAAACCTGGAAGTCCGATCAGCTTGATTTTTTTCTGAGAGTACGTATATATTGCCCAAACAATATTTTGATTTCAAAAAAATTTCAAGAAATTGTTTGTATTTTTAAACTTTTTTTTTCAAAATTCTGTATCTCAAAAACGGATCAATATAAAGCATCGTATGTGCGTTACGTTTTTCCAGCTCGATTATCTCTCGAACCACTCATCGTGTTGTGATGAAATTGGTCTCATCCGACGTTGTTAAGAGCTGATTAGGTTTTGAGCGAAATCCGCTTAGCGTTTTTTTAATTGCAATCAAAAATCTAAGACAACCCTAATATAATGAAAATTTGATAATTTCAACCTTTAGTGCGCAAAAATCTTATAGACGCAGTGTGAAATTCAATTCTTACACGCACCTAGAGAATTGTTTGTGAGAGTAATCCACTTGTCCTTGGCTATTCAAGAGCTGTCGCGCCACTTATGGTATGTATTGCTCAGTGTGTGGTTATTACCTTGAGTTCTTCTTTTTCGTATCTCCGGGACTTCAGACACGGGATTTTGACCAGCAAGTAGAGGCCAATGTACTAGTTATTGTCCTTCCAAAACAACCGTTGAACGTCGAAGCCGTTGATTTGTGATACGTAATCCTCGGGATATCCTCGGTATTTTTTCATAATGGTTTTTCGTTTGACGAGCTTGCAGTCAGGAATTCTATTTCTTGGATAGTACCTTGACTAAGGATTACAATTTTTGCCAAATATTCCAAAAGAGGCAGGAAGTAAAGTTGTTGTCGAAGTAGATCCTGTAATTTTGGTGTTGCCGCCCCCCCCCCCTCCCCCCTGGAATTATACGTGACAATCTTACAAGAAGTTGAGAGGCTCCAAATCTGGCTCTTCTGCTCTTACAACATTTTCTTCCCCAGTTTCAACCTCTGTGTATACACAAACCAGAACCACCACTCAAAAATATAATTTATAGCCCCACTTATCGAGGTTTGTTGGGGTTATACCTTTTGAGCTATTCCTGGTTTTGTAGAGCACAATTGCTTCTTCTATCACAAAGCCATTGTTCTAAGGAACTGTTGCATACGCTTCTTTTAGGCCCTCAACATCTTGGTCGAATTTTTAAGTTCCTATCAGCGTTGGGATTGCTCCTAGGGGGGACATTAAGCGTTGTCGGTTGGAAAGAAGATTTTGTCTCATTTTTTCATTTATGGGCCGACAATGTTATGATGCAGTGAGGAGGCTGTACCAAGGACGGAACTTCAATGGGTTGTAACTCTGGGCAGCTGAATAAGTGACATTATGTATACCAGACCTATAATTTGTCGGGATTTCCGTTACATATAGGAAAAGTGTTCGTTGGGGTTTTCTGTACCAAATTAGAGGTTGATTCTTATGATATTTTCTTTTAAGGTTGGTGAAATAGGTGATTAAAAGAACTGTTATTGAGTTTCAGATCATAATATTCAGAACCCAATGATTTGTTGGCGTAAAAAGCCAGTGCTGTGCATTCAAACTCAAGGTTCTTCTTTTCCAAACAATTTTGGCATTTTCCTGCTTTCTTCGTTTTTGCAGGGGGACATGAAGGATCTTGAATACCTGACAAGAAGGGGTTGTTCTACATTCAATATTAGAGTTGTGTCCATATCAAATTCATCCCCACAATAAGATCATCATTTAAATTGTTCTAAAGTCCGGGCCATAAGCGGATCGCCAAACTGTATATCAAACTCGAGCCATCTTCACTTCCAGAATCATCTTGTAATATATTTCCATCGTTGTTACGGCGGTCGAAGATCCATTCTAAATAAAATAAGAAGAAGTGTAAATATTTGCAAATTGCATTTGCATTGAAAAGAAGAAGTAGTAAAATATACATTCAAACATTTGTCCTGATGGATTTCAATGATCGCTATAATTGGCCCCTAAAGTGAACTAAAAACACCTACTCGTAAGTTAAGTAAATATTACAGACTCTTTTTTCAAAAATATAAAATTTAACTTGATAACTCAAAGCCTTGATAACTCGGATTATGTTTTTATGATTCGAGTTACCGAGTTTCGACTGTATCAACCATTTTTTAAATGAGCTCTCCCAGCAGCGAATAACCTAAATATCAGAATGATTTAAACATTTTATGATCAATTAAAACAAAATTCTGTCCGTGTCCTTTCCACTGTTTTCTTAACTATAATAAATTAATGCTTGTTCACTCTTATAGAATATACCCTATATTTATCACATCAGTAAATGCTATTATCACTGTAAGAAGATTAGATGGCAGTTTTAAAGGCTCGTCTTCATTGAAATGTGTATAACGCTAGATAATTTTATCATAGTATTATTGGAATGCTCATCATAGATACTCGTAGAGAAATGAAATAGCATTACGAGTTTAGCCAAGCCTCTGAGCGAAGAAATAGCAAAATAAAAGTGAAGTTTATTGATGATAATTGTGCTTTTCAATTTGCTCTTTCAGCTCGCATGAGCCGTTACATTTCATTAAAGCAAAATGAACTATGTAATTTAACATAATATCAGGTAGCTTCAAGTTACGGAACAGTTTATGAGCATAGAAATTACAATTGTGATTTCCTTATTTTTCTGGCGGTAATGACGCGACGACGGGACTTTGTAGAGGTGCTTGAAGAACGAGTTCTTCGAGAATTTTGTACATAATTGGAGGCTCGTATGCTTGTTGAGTATAAGTTTATCAGGAAATTCGTATCCATTAGATATTAGAATCTTGATTCTGTGGGAACAAGAGTTCTTAGTGTCACGATGTTTTCTTTTTTCCAGTTCAATCATTGATAACATTATTTACACATGTTTTACATATATTTAAGAAAATACTCATTGAGGTATGTGATTTTAATAGTTGGTTGTTATAAGGCGGCTGACCCAGTATCATAAAGTCGATTGGGATACTCATTGACATACTCATGGGTAGGGTATGGCGCAGACCAGATTTTTTATAAACACAAGTACTGTAATTTCATAGTCAAACACAGTGATATAGTTCATAATAAATACATATATAATATGGTTTGCGCCATACTTTCGGCAGCTTGAAAGCAAGCAAACCAATTTATTTCGACATCTAACATAAGGACGCGTGCAATGAAAGACACAAAAACGGAATCCGTGATCATGAAAAATTTCACCGTCATTCACCACATTGAAAAAGGCATGCGCGGTCTTTCCGCCTAACTAAATTCACGTAGACCAAGCGAACCTCATTCTTATGGGTCTTATCTTAAATTTTTCATTAAAAATTTTAGTGAGCGCGATGACGGAGCTTTCTTGTATGGGGACTCCTATTCCTGCGCTATAATAAAATTGAAAACGATTCGGAATCCAAAAGAGATGGAGACGAGACGGAATCACACAATCACACGAATATTATTAATTTGAAAGTTTGAATGGATGGAAGGATGTATGTTTGTTGCTCAATAATTTCAGAACGACTGAACCGATCTTGATGAAATTAAGTACATAGATTGATAATAGTCTTAAAAAACACATGGGCTATTTTAAATTCGTTAAAATGTACGGTTCTTGTGGGAATGACATGTTTTGATAGAGCAAGGGATTGACAAGATTTCCTAAACTAGGGTAGTTCCGGGTTCTGAAAATGACATATGCTACTTTTTATCTCGGTTATCGCGGGTAACACTGCGGGCACAGCTAGTACTTAACAAAACGCCATTAAGTAGATATGAAAGACGTTAGCCAGTTGGGTTGGAGTTATAATCCCGAAAATTCGAAAACCCAAAATCCTGAAAATCCACAATCCCGAAAAATTACATAAAATGAAGGATTTGTCCATTTTGGGTTTTCCGGGTATGGATAAAGATAAGTTAAATGACTTCATACGGTGGAAGAAATAAGTTAGAACAAAAATAAGGCTTGTGGACAATTTGTGAAGAATTGATAAATCAGCTGATTATTTTTACGTTTAAAATAGTAGGCACGGTGCCCAAAAAAGGTCACAGTACTTCGCGCCAAAATCTATCTCTGAACTTGTACAATCTACCTCCATGAGTTTAATATTGGGTGCCTGTAGTAAACAAACCCAGAACTATGTCTGTGGGTCAACGATCTGGCGTTCGAGGTGGTTTTCTCAACCAAATAACCCAACATCAAGTTGAGCAACACAAACACACCAATTGTAGGTGTACAATTTGGACGTTAAATTATAAGATTTAAGAGATTTGATGGCCCAGGCCATGTCTACAAAAACTAAAGGACTACGGTGACTAGAATTAGGAACCATGTGAATGACTGCTTCACGACTTTCTTCATCAAGTTTAAACCCTCAGGAAAAGGTTGAAGATATCGAAGGCACATTTCTACGTACCCCTTTAGCTTACCATTCAGATTTTGAATCCATAAGTGAGCAGCTTCTATTGATGTTATAGGCTGTTATGTTATGCTATAGTCGGCCTAAAAATCTATAAACAGATGGTATACTGGGTTGTTTTTCAATCGCCTCACCTGTCTGAAGTTGAGTAACGTATCAATAGTAGGTTTTGTCAGCTCTGAAACAACATTAAGACTTACCGATTATGATTTTCGATAGTTTGCTGGAGACACGCTAAATGAACAATTCCCCAATATAATCCGGACTGAGGTCCCAACTTTAGTAATAAGACACTAGTACAGACAATTTCAGCCCTGTACTTCATAAATATATAAACGAAAAAATAAAAGCATCAATGGAATCTCAAAAGCAACTTCAATGCATTCTTTTTCAATCAACACCATCGTCATCATTATCGTAAGCTTCATCAATATTTGCCTTCTATCTCGCCGCTTAGCACTTAACTGAATCTCAATATGATTAAAAAATCATATCTCGCACATGGCGTGAAAGTGTAAGATATTCACCAGTTACCCAGCAGCCTCCCACACTTAACTCACTCCGGATAGTGAAAACAGGAAACTCGTAAACAATCACTTCAATTTCAGGGAGTGAAGCTAGTAATGGTGTCTTCCAGTTGGCCAAGTTCAAAGCAAACATAGCTTGAATTATTTGAACAAACATAAACACTTGGAATATCCTTACACGAACCATATCCCCTTTCAATTTAGCTTGTTTTGTTCATATTATTTACATTCGGATACCATTTGATGCAATTTTTGTTCGAGTACCAAGCCAACATCAGGCTGCTGCGCTGCTGTGGGCGGGGGAGCTATGAACGTTATAAGTTTTTCTTTGGAAAAGGGTGTGCGTCATTAGACAAACATTGTACAAGTCGTGTGCCATTTGAAGTTAATCCATTCGTACAGAAAGAAGAATGTTTGCTGTAGTTCCGTTTGACTAGGGCGTTAAGGGTGTATATTTGGTCTCCTGAGGCTGGAAATCCAAAGCTACAGGAAATTGGAAAAAAGAAAGTTAAACACGCACAGAGAGATAAAGAAACAAATAATTTTAAATAAAAGCGTCTTCAGGCGGATAGATAAAAAGTACACGACCACGTTGGTTGGTAAATTCTGAAATTGGGTGGGTTCAAACCTCTGGAGAAGAAATTGGAGTTTTAAGATATTTCGATGTTAGGATTACTAAATAAATTAAAAAAGTTGTGAACGTTTTTAATTTTGAGAGTTGAGATTTTCTTTCTTGCTAAGGTTTCTTGGTTAGTGGATATTGATTAACTCTTACAATTGAATGTTGTAAGTCCCGCCATTTAGTTTTCAAGTAAGATTAAAAAAGAAGAACAAAGGTTTTAAGGTTAGAGTAGGTATTAACTAAAATATCACATATAATTGCTCACCATTCTATCTTTTGAACTAAAGTCAAAGGTCCAAGACAGTGGCGTAGATAGGGGGGGGATTAGGGGGATATATCCCCCCATTGGAATCGATAATTGTTCAACATAACCAGTTCCAAACGAGTTAAAGAAAGTAACTACTCACAGAATTCCTAGAGGCATTGTCAAATGTATATTCTATACCTACATTCTATGGAGAAACAGCAAAATTTCTCTTTTTAAATCGATTTTTAAAAAGCTTTTATTTTACGTCTTTCACCAATTGATAACAAGTAAACGTGAAAGAAAACGAGCTTCCATCCAGCTTTCCGTTACAAAAAAATTTAAATTATTAAGATTTCTTCGCATCGTGTGACACATTGTTAAGCTGGTATAAGAAACCGCCGCAAACAAGCAGCACATTCATCCACAAAAACAAATGTTCCCACAACTGCGGTGTAGTTTACCAGAATCTTAACAGTAGCGATAACTCAAACTCATTCATTTCGACCAGAAAGCAAAATGCGCTATTACCTACTCATTACATAAAGCATGCCTTACAAAAGTGGCAGATTTATTTATATATATTTATTTATACTAATTCATATTCAAATTAACGTGTATAATATACCAGCTGACCCTGCAGACTTCGTACTGCCTCAATCGATAATCGATAATGATAAATTGATAACCCTCTACCACACTACCGAAACCACTACCCTTTGCATTTCAATTTTTCCATTTTTCCAATTTTTTTTTTACCAGTTCCCCATCAAACATTTTCCAGTTTCCCTTTGAAAACCAGTGAGTTTTCAGAGTTCCTTTCTAAAACCCATTTTAAAATTTTCCAGTTTTCTATTTGAAAACCAATGCATCGACAATTTTATGCAATTTTCAATTAGAAAACCAATGAGTTTTCCGAGTTTTACATCAAGAACTTTCTATTTTTCCATTCGAAAACCCATTTTGAACCAAGAAATTCCAAGCAAAAAAAATCTAATTTCCGACTTTTGTTTGGTTTTTCCACTTTCCCATGAGGTTTTTCCAATTTTTTTTTTCACAGAAATCATCAATGAATACAACAGTATCAACCATGAAAATTTCACAAATATCTATTGGGCCATTTCGGAGTCTATAAGCGACATACAAACAAACACACAACCATTTTTAATATTCAAAGAAAAATGGCATTTTTTGAGATAAATGAGCGGATGTTTATTTCATTATAAAGAGGCAGGTATGCCGTTAATAATGGTACACAACATCAGCCAAATGGCCGCCACGACCACACTTACAGGACCTTATCCTTTTCATGAAATTTTCCATAACCAAATCGTAAAGTGGCTGCCATATATCCTCGATAGCCTCACGAATTCCATTTTTGAGGTCTTGAATCGACTCTGTGCTGTTGGCATAGACCTTATCGCAAGGTGTTAAATCACAAGATCTCGGTGGGCAATTGTGATCACCTCTTCGAGAGATAACACGGTCCGGAAACTTTTCCCGTAAAAGATCGATGGTTTCATTGCTTGGGTGGCACGTAGCGCCGTCTTGTTGAAAGTAAACGTTGTCCAGATAAAAAATCATTAATCATCTCTCGATAGCGCAATCCATTGACCGTAACTGTTGCTCCAGCCTCATTTTCGAAAAGTAAGGTCCAATGACCCCGCCGGGCCATAAACCGCACCAAACAGTCACGCGTTGAGGATGGAGAGGCTTTTCAACAATAACTCTTGGGTTTTCCGAGCCCCAGATGCGACAGTTTTGCTTGTAGACGTAGCCTCCGAGGTGGAAATGGGCCTTATCAGTCAAGATGATTTTTCGATGAAATTCCGGATCATTTTAATGCATTTCAAGGACCCATCAGCAATGGCACGATGTTGTTGATGATCAGCCAGCTTGAGTTCTTGTGTTAACTGAACTTTATTAGCCTTAAGACCCAAGTCTTTATGCAAAATACGGTGTAATGACGTTTGTGGAATGCGTAATTCCAAAGAACGACGAGGAATGGACAAACCTGGGTTTTCTTCAACACTTTGGGCTACAACAGCAATATTCTCAGTTGTTCTTGACCGACGTGCACGGGTTTTATTCTTCACATCACTAACTTGTCCCAACAGCTCGAATTTGTCCACCAATTTCTGTATTGCGGTCCGACAAGGTGCTTCACGACGACCCAAAAATGTTTAAGTTTTACGAACCGTCTCTACCAAATTTTCATCATATTTATAGTGAATTTTAATAATTTCAATGCGTTGTTGAAGCGTGTATCGTTCCATTTTTATTAATGGCGTAGTTTCTTCTTGTCAAATGTCAAAAAATGACAGCTTCCGAAAAAGCGTGCTATTCAAAATAACACCTCTTATTGGAAAACCCTTTACCTAGAGAAGAGATTATTTCCTTATGAATTCAATGATGTTTGTTGTTTTTTTTTTTTGAGTTATTAAAACATCAAAAAAAAAAAAAAACGAGCGAACTAAATATATCCCCCCCCCATAGCGAAAAGCTATCTACGCCACTGGTCCAAGAAATATGATGCGGTTACGGATTTTAACAGTAACATGAACTGCGGAATACGTAATTAAAACCATGAAGCTTCCGCCTAGGGGGTGATTGGGTTTCAGACAGCGTTGCCAACCACTTTAGTCAAAAAATGCCTAAATTCGAAAAAAAAGATGCCTTTTTCATTAAAAAAAAGCCTGTTTTGATTTTATCGGTGGGAGCAAAAAAAGTAAAAAAAAACAAACCGCAATGAATACTTAAATGGTTTACTTTCAGTTTAACATAACTTACTAGAAATGGACAAAACAAAACGATAGAGAAGGTATGTTCAGCGAATCTGTTTTGTACAGTTTGGAATAGAAAAGTACAGCCTTTTGATGTTCATTGAGACATTTTCTGTTCCAAAGTGTTCTGGTTTGGTGTTCATTGTATCTCTTGATCAGCTTAGAACAGGATTTTCTGTCAAGGAGACAAATTTCAACTGTCAAAAAGATGAGCGTTCTAAGTTGTTCCAAAGTGTTCTGACATTTCTCAAGAATCTGTGCTGTATTGTACAGTGCTGTTTTTTTTATCACTGAACAAAGCTAGAAAGTCTAACATCTGAACTTCTCTTATTAGACAGTGAGACAGATGAAAACCAGAAGAAACTGTTCGAAAAATTCGAACAACTTGAAGTTGCAAACTCTTTTCATAAGGATGAATAAACATTTTAATATTTTAAGAATGCTTTAGTAAAATAAAGGAGTAAGTAGTTCGAAACTAAAATGAAAAAAAGATGCCTTTTTACAAAAAAATAAGCCTTAAAGCCTAAGCTTGCAAAATAATGCCTAAAAGGCATGAAAATGCCTAGGTTGGCATCGCTGGTTTCAGATAACTTGAGTCATTGAGTTCCACAAGGATCTATCCTTGGACCACTCGATTCTTTCAGAAGCCTTAAGATATTGTGTTTTCGTATGCTTGCGATGATGTTCACCTTATAAGACTTTGCCAACTTGGTAGGTAGCTATTATTGATGAATGCTTCATATGCACTGGTACATATTACATATCATATTTTTCAGGTCTAAGATTAAACGGTTCGTCAGTGGAATATTGTGTGTTTACTGTAACAGCAACTCCCAAAATAAAAGAAATAGAAGTTTCTCATAGAATTTTTCAACGACTACATCCGATGTCATTCGGAAGTTCCAATTTTACCGGTTTTCACAATTAATGTTGGCTCACAACTACAAGGCGTCAATAGTAGCTGGTTTATTTTTGAAACCTCCTCAGAGAAAAAAGGGAAAGGCCTCTATGGGACGATAAAGGCGACAAAACTTGAAACCTAGGGCTCACCAAAATGATGCCTCAACAGGTCCAATACGCGCTGTTCGTTGTGACCATTGTGGGCTTGAATATCAGGACGCAAATAGACCGTCGACATGGCAAAATAACGGTAACCATTGACGATAACATTCGATTAACCTCGTTCTTGACTAGGCCGTTGTTTTTTAAGTATTGAAATGCCATCTCAATAATCATCGAGTTGTTCATCAGCCCCTTAGTCCGTTTAACCAAAAATAAAGCTTCATCCAGTGGTGGATGAAACTTTGAAGCCGCCATAGCCAAGCATCTCATCGGCGCCCCTATATTAGAAATAACTCGTAGTATATGTTTGACCGAAACCGCTGTACCGCGCCTTTGAAAAACGCGGTGAAATGAGGGCCATGGAAAAAGAGAACAAGTTTACATGAGATATGGTCCCAAAAATCCTACGATTTCGGTTTATTATATTTTAATGAATGATGTACCGAATCGTAAATTATGTAAACCAAGTTAACTCGAGTTTCAACTCGGTTTGCCAAAACGCATACCCCGGGTGTTCGCCGGGAAGAAACCTACACTTTGTTATGCCGCCATTTGAGTAAAAATTACTCTTGACAGTTTATATTTTTGATTGTCGTGAAGTAAACACTTGGCAAATTCATTATAGAAAAATATTCGATAAGCCAACTGTTTTAATCGTTAAAGCATTTTATTAAAATCAGTCATCGATTACTGTGAAAACTCCTGTCATAATGAAAGACGAGGCACATTTTCATTTGAATGGATATGTGAATAAACAGAATAGTCGGTTCTGGACAAGGGCAAACCCTCAAATTATTCAACATTCACCTTTGCATCCATTAAAAGTTACAGTCTTGTGTGCAATTTGGTCAGGGGGAATCATTGGACCTTACTTCTTAGAAAATGAAAACGACGTCATGGGGAGCGATAACGTTAGTTGATTGAAAACTTTAAAACGCGACAACTGCATGCTTTGGGCTTGATTAATATGTGGTATCAACAAGACAGTGCCATATCGCATACAGCTAGGATAACAAAGGAATTAGTTACTGCGAGACGTCTTTCCACAGCAAGTTATTTCAAGAAATGGTGATGTTGATTGGCTTCGACGATTGCCTGATTTGACTGGACTTCTTGTTGTGGGGATATCTGAAAACCTAGGTTTATGCAAACAGACCAGAAACACTTGAGCAACTCAGACAAAATCTTCGTGATGAAATTAATGAAATACCGAGTGAAATGTGTGAGAATGTAATGAAGAATGTGCTTAAAAGGCCTCGCATTTATGAGACTAACAGAGGCGGATATTTACCTGCAATTGTATTCAATATAATTCCCGACATTAAATAAAGCATTTATCAATATAAGATCCATTCTCTTTCATTTAATCAAAAATTATAAACAAACAAATTAGTATACTTTCGCGGCGGACACTCTGTACTTAAAGAATATAAAAATGAGGTTTTAATCCGTCAAAATCCTTGCCATCCGCTTATGAAATTCGATCATTACGTTAAGACGTACTATAAGTAAAATCAAAATCCCAAAACAGTTAAAAAAAATTAGAAGGAAGCTTAATCGATTGCCAAGTTGGCAATCCAAACTGAGGTTCGAGTTCCTAAGTTTTCTTCTTTAACAACCACATATGTATGAACTCGCTGCACTCCTGCACTCCTTTGTTGCCAACGCCCCTAGGCACATACCTAGTTTGTCTTTAGTAGGACAGTGGCGGATTAAATGTTGAGGGCGCCATAGGCAAGCATTGCATTGGCGCCTATATATTAAAAGTATTTAGTACTATAGTTTGACCGAAACCGCTGCACCGCGTTGAAATGAGGGCCAAGGAAAAAGAGTCTTTGTTAACATGAGATCGATAAGTATATTGTCCCAAAGATCTTACGGGTTCGGTTTGAAATATTCTAGAAAATATGAGGTTTTTAATCAGTCAAAATCTTTGCCATCCGCTGATGAGTTTCGACCACAAGGTTATTTGCCCTAACACTTTACAAAATTAGAAGGAAGCTAAGTCAATTGCGGAGTAAGCAAACCAAATAGGTAAACCCAGTTGACTCTGGGTGGAGTTGGAGTGGCTATCTAGATTTTGTTGACTCACTTAGACCTCAAGGGTCCATTGTGATACCATGAGAAGGTAATGAACTTAAACAAACCATTTTGTACTTTTAATGAAGTTAGAGAGTTTTGTTCTAAGTCTTTCCGCAGCCAATTGAATCAATGTCCAAATCAAAAATAAGCTTTAGCTATTTTTAAAGAAGTCTTTATTGTTCGAAAGTTTAATTTGAAGTGAAGATAAAAAAATATTTATTTTTGATAAATACTAAAAAGTATTCTTAGTTATTTTTGAAACTTGAAACTAAAAAGTAAAGTAAAATTTTCAAAGTTCAATACTCCCACTTTTAGTTACAAGTTAAGATAAATGATAAACGTATAAATAGTAAAGATTAAACAAACAAAATTAATGTTGATTCTTCGATTTAACGTTCATCAGATCTCGAAAATGTTGATGCTTAACCTTGGGCAAAGATTTGGTCATAACATCTGCTAATTGTTCGTTTGTGGGCACATATTTAAGTTCATAATATCCTTCTTCAAATTTATCACGAATGAAGTGATATCGAACGTCAATATGTTTGGTTCTCTTGTGGTACTCTGGATTTTTGATGATACGTATTGCGCTCTGATTGTCAATATAGAATATTGGTGCCTTTAATGTAGATTGTAGCAATTCTTCTATTAAATTCTTCAACCAGATCATTTCTTTGACTGCGTGAGCTGCTGCCATATACTCGGATTCTGTCGTTGATAGAGCAACAGATTTTTGACGCTCAGAACTCCAACTGATGATGCTATTTCCAAGCATGAAAACATATCCAGATGTTGATCTTCTTGTAGCAATGTCTCCGGCATAATCTGCATCACTGTAGCTAGATAAACTGATATTATTTTCGCTTTCAAATGTAATTCCCATGTCCATCGTCCCTCTTATGTATTTAAAAATGCGTTTGACTGCATTAACATGTGCTACTGCTGGTTTCTCCATATAACGACTAACATTTCCTACTGCAAAACAGATATCTGGTCTAGTAGCTACCATCAAATACATTAAGCTACCGATAGCTTCACGATATGGAAATTTTACATCTTCTTGAGCTTCGAAATCCCCAAGATTTTGTGA
>CAKKXW010000002.1:40565225-40580501 GCA_920937365.1 Sphaerophoria rueppellii
AATTCATGATGTTGAACCTTTGACCGATGGATAAATAAATCAAATCACTTGGTCAGTCTCAGTCAATCAATCGAGAATTATTGCAAGAATATTCATAATTTCATAATATTTTTTTTCCTCAATTAACTTTAAACAAATTTGTATATTTCCAAAGCCGGTATAGGTGGGGTGCACCACATGCTCAGAAATTTTAGGTGGGGTCCATACCCCACCCACCCCATACCTTCTGCCGCCCCTGAGTTCGGGAACTATACCATCTCGAAAAAGACAAGGTGACAAAAATGTACACAAATTTGACCGAAAGGCATATTAATCCGTCCACATTTGATAAAATTCGAGTTTCACTTATGTCACAACTCACAAGTTATAAGTCGAACTACAGTCGCTGCGAAAAGAACAACAGTTGTTGAAAACTTCTTGCTACTGCTTTGGTTTTTGAACGCATTGAAAAATTAATGGATTGTATGAACAGTGGTTCATTATTTGATAAAAATCCATTTAAGTCAGCCATTCAAGAAGGTAATGTGGTTTATAAACACATTCAAAAACTCAATAATTAAGGATCTTTCCAACATATTGATGGGATTCGGCGAACATTAGATAAACGTAACTTTGGGACTTTATCATAAAATAACATCTTGCGACCAATCTATCACTTATATATTAACAAAGAGACTTAACTAGAATGTGGTTGAGAATCTCTTTAGTATAGTGGGAGCTGTGGGATGCAATAATAAAAATCCATCGGTCTACGAGCTAAATATCTTGTAAGCTAAAATAATGTAATGCCGTTTACTGCAATGTACACCGAATTCAAACTGTTTTGATGACGATGATATGCTTTTAGAAATAAATTTCGATAAACAAGGACTAAGTGAGTTATTTGCTGAGCCACTGCTAGAGGAAAGCGATCAGTTAATCGATAAAACGCTTTTCCAACAGGAGTATTAAATTTTGTTTTGGCAGACACTTTTGACAGCGACATCTACAGGGGTGTAAGTCTCCTTAACATCGCCTATAAGATCTTGTCTGCCGTGCTGTATGAACGTTTGAAGCCCTTCGTCAACAACCTGGTAGGTCCTTATCAGTGTGGCTTCAGACCCGGAAAGTACACCATCCATCAAATATTCACCCTACGGCAGATCTTGAAGAAGACCCAGGAACTTCAAATTGATACCTACCATCTTTTCATCGATTTCAAGGCCGCGTATGACAGCGTCTATAGAGACCAGCTATATAGAGCAATGTCTAGTTTTGGCATCCCAGAAAAACTCATCCGTCTGTGTAAGATGACAATGAAAAATTCACGCTGTTCCATCATGGTCGGAAAAAACCTAACGGACGCTTTTGATGTAAAAAAATGTTTTAGACAAGGCGATGCGTTGTCAGGCGATTTCTTCAACATCATTCTTGAAAAGATTGTGCAAAGCTCCAATGTCAACACCAGAGGCACAATCTTTCAAAAGCCCGTCCAGCTACTAGGGTACCTACTCAGACGACATTGATATTATTGGAAGAACACGGCGGCGTGATGTCAGTGGAGCGTTTGTGAGCCTTGAGACGGAGGCAAGGAAGATGGGTTAACGAAGGCAAGACCAAGTTAATGCTGTCGACAAGAAAGGACTACCAACATCGACGTATTGGAGCAAACGTCAACATAGACAGATTTAACGTCGAGGTAGTTAAGAGTGTTTTTTTTTTTTTAGTTAAGAGTGTTCCAGACCAAAACTGCGATTTTTCAAATGCTATTTTGAAGCACAGTTGCATGTTTGTGAATTGAAAAATCATTAAGTCCTAAGCTAGTGATTGACTTATGAATTCAAAACCATTTACACACAAGCTAAAAAGTGAATTATGAATTAAAATTCATTTAATTCACATTCTAAAAAGTGAATTATAAATTAAATTTTCTTTAATTCACAAGCTAAAAAGTGAATAACGAATTAAAGTTTCTTTAATTCACAAGCTAAAAAGTGAATTACGAATTAAAGTTTCTTTAATTCACAAGCTAAAAAGTGAATTACGAATTAAAGTTTCTTTAATTCACAAGCTAAAAAGTGAATTATGAATTAAAGTTTCTTTAATTCACAAGCTAAAAAGTGAATTACGAATTGAAGTTTCTTTAATTCACAAGCTAAAAAGTGAATTATGAATTAAAGTTTCTTTAATTCACAAGCTAAAAAGTGAATTACGAATTGAAGTTTCTTTAATTCACAAGCTAAAAAGTGAATTACGAATTAAAGTTTCCTAGATTCACAAGCTAAAAAGTGAATTACGAATTAAAGTTTCCTAGATTCACAAGCTAAAAAGTGAATTATGAGTTAGAAAACAAGCAAAAAAGTGAATTATGAATTAAAAATGAGGTGAAATGTGAATTATGAATTAAAAACAAGTGACTTATGAATAAAAAAGTCAATGCAGAAACAGAGATAAATTAAAATTTTTCGAGTTGTGAAGGTGAACTTATAAGTTAACCAAATATTTATACCCAAATGTTGACAATATTGAATAGCAAATATTTTCATATTATTGATTGGAAAAGAAAAACAAAACTCTACGGTAGAGATTGTTAACATTTAAAAGATAACAATTTATTCAAAAAACGTAAGGTTCACAAACAAAAAGTAAAAAAAGCATATAAAACGAAAAAATCTAAGAAAATAACAGGTATACTCCCGTGTGTTCATTGCATTCTTTGTAATATACAAAATGTCTCTACATGCAAAAATGGTTGTATTTTCGTTTGGTCTTATGTCTGGTATGAAATTCTCATGGTAAATGCAGTTGTCACAAAAAAAAGCTTTAATTAAAATTGGAATAATCTAACGGAAGAGTGGAAAACTGGAAAAAACAAACATAGATCTTAAGACGACATTTATAGCTCGGCACGTTTCCGTAACAATTAGCCAAATTGTAGACACTGCCATTACTGCATTATACTTATTTTAAAATCCGCAAAGTTCCTTTCCGTGGCAAGAACCTTAGCGCTATTGCAAATCTCTCGTTTGGGCTGATGGTAGATATGCGATGGCTTCAAAGATTTTCAAAAAAACGTTCTTATATTTTTTTTTTTCAATTCAAATAAATGCCTTGCAAGAAAATTCACACACTTAATAACTACAAAACAAAATAAAATTCAAAACAAAAGGTGAATTTCTATTGTTATTTCTTCTCATTTCCAAAAAGTAAGTTAACGTGAATGTACTAGGGTTCATGTCTTGTCTGGTGATGAACTTAATTCAAGTCCCAAGGAATCGCTCACGACATTTTTCTACAACTTAGCAAAATTGAAAAAAAAACTAAACTGAAAAGCGGTGCAACACTTAGTTACGAAAAAAACTTTAATGACGATAAAAGTTTATTAAGGTACATTGAAAACAAAATAGTACGTATCCACCGCAGTGACCATTAAAAGGAATGATATGAAGTTTTTTGTAGTTAAATAAAAAGAAATACATAAATATTTTCAATGAAAATTGTAATTGATTTATTATTTAAGGAAAAGTTTATGCTATAACAATTGTCAAACAAATATTACTGTATTAAAAATATTCAATTATGTACATCATAATTCATAAATGATAAAAGTTACTAAGAAAAATTTAACAAATTATTTGGTAAACGAAAATAAAAAAAAAAAAACTGAGCGAACACAAGTTATAATCATTATTTATTTATATTTTTGCACTGAATTTGCTTTACAAATAACCCTCATCTCGAAGTTGTGTTCATTTATTTTATTATTTCTAGGTAAATCCAGCATTGTTACATATGAAAAAAATCTTTCCACTGGGGCAGAAGACGGTAATGCTGTATTATATTTTAAAAATAATTTTTTTACTAATGGAAAATTGTTCAGGTCCTCTAAGGTTGAACACTTTTTCATAAGAAACTTCTTTAGCTCAAATTCCTCAGATTCCTGTGGCATAAGGGAGGCTAAAATGCTATTGTTGCTGACATCACCAAAATCAAAAAAATCGTCTGATGGTTCTAGGTTTGTTTCAGCTGCCTCATAGCTAGGTCTATTTCCAATTTTTTCAATTAAGGACTTCACTTTTATTTGTTTTTCGGTATCCAGTAGGTTAATCCAAGTTATTTTAAATCGAGGGTGAGTTATTGCAGCTATTGCTGCAAATTCACCCTTATCAAGTATTGCAAAATAATCGTGAAATCGTGAAAGTAATGCTGATCTTATTTTTTCTGCAATAGGAGTGAAGAATTGCAACTGGTTATTATCTATGAGCAAGTCCCATTTCTTCTTTATAGCAAGCAGAGTTGGTAAAACATAGCCATAGTGACAGTTTTCTTCCCCTTGCAATATGTCTATTGCTTTAGCTAGAGGCTTTGACCAGTTTAGATAGTCGGCTATGTACTCAAAATCTGTTTCGTAAAAAACGGGAATTTTGCTGGAAATAGTTGTGAGTTCACAGTCTAGCAATTTATTTTTAAGCTGAAATAACTGTTCCAAGCAATCGTATAAACTATTCCAGCGCGTAATTACGGGTTTTTTTAAACAACAGCCGAAAAATGTCTGCAATTGCTCTCTTATTTTCGGCGAGGACAAGCACTTCCATAATGTCTCACATTTTTTTATAACACCGAAGTGTACGGACTTTAAAGCCGCATTTTCCATTATGGCCTTATGTGCATCTGTGCTCGCAATCAAATTTAATGTGTGACTGGCACATCGGAAATGATAAGAGAGATATAAGTCAACAGGCTCATTTTCCATGAGAAGATCACTTTCCTCATTTTCAATGTTGTCATCCTCAACATCACTATTGTCGCTGTGTTGATTATCTTGTTCCTCATCCTCATTTATTTGGAATGGACATGATATATCATCTGAAATCACATTTTTTTTTTTCAATTTAATCTTTTTTCAATGATTTATAATTAATAATTTATAATAATCTTTTTTGTAAGAAAATTAGAGCTGATTTTATAATCATTAGCTATCAAAAGGAGAAATACTAAACCAACATTGATTTATCTGAAGATTATGTATACTATTTAAGGTTTAACTGATTATCGAAAAGAAAAGTTAAAAAAATGATTTAAAAATATGTATTTGTTTATCAGTAAATTGACAGAGGTTTCAGAAGCGACAATTTAAAACAAAGGGTGGATGCATAATTAACTATTCAAATTTTGTAAACTATTTTAATTCAATTTCTAGAGCCACAATTTACTTATACATATACGAATATACGAGTTACGAAAGTAAAATTCTCAAAAATTTTGTATTATTCAGAAAAAATATTACCTTCCATAAAAGTTTCAAAACTATTGACTCCAAACTCTCGAAAAGCTTTTATAAAATTGGAACCATTATCTGTAATTGTTGCAGTTATTTTTTCATTCAATCCAAAAGATTGATGAATTTCATTAATTTTATTTGCAACGTTCATGTAATCATGT
Organism: Sphaerophoria rueppellii; assembly: GCA_920937365.1. Classification (NCBI taxonomy): domain Eukaryota; kingdom Metazoa; phylum Arthropoda; class Insecta; order Diptera; family Syrphidae; genus Sphaerophoria; species Sphaerophoria rueppellii. The sequence continues at coordinate 40,570,647 of CAKKXW010000002.1, forward strand.
GTTCCATAGAAGCGCTTGCAGGCTATGGCAGCTGACTTTCTACTTAAGTCTTCTTCGTTAAGCTGATTAGAAATTATCATTTTTAATATTATGCAAACATGTAGAGTCCCTCTTATTCACTATCTCATAGTCACAATCCAATGGAACTTAAGGTTTTTTTTTCGGGCACGGTGTGACTGTAAGACAGTGCGCAGGAATATTCATTGTGTCTTTTCTTTTCTTACCCAATGTGCTGTCATTCCCAAAAATCTTTTTCGTGCACTTGTCCACACGTCAACTGTCGTGCAGACATATTTAGCTTCTACTAAGGCATTTCTGATGTTGTTAATTAAATAGTCATAATTCTCGGTCAACTTCTTAGCAGCCGTGTACCGACTCAAGTGCCGAAGTGGTTGGTCTCCATGTTTTATTTCCAAATCTTAAAAAAAAAAAATCAAATATGCCCAATGTTTTGTTTCTTTTATAAGTTTGAATCTGAACATACATAGCTTGGAAACAGCCTTATGGTTTCTTAAAAGATTATATAAAAGTTCAAATTGTCAATTTTGTAAAAATGAACTTTTTAAAATATTTCTTTTTCGTAATGCAATTAAGGTTAATTTCCATTCTATCTCAGATCTATAAATGTTCTATAAAAAAATACATATGGTATTTATGGTTACCATCAAAAATTTTTCTAAACGCTGAATCTTCTACCAAGCGTATTGGTAGTTGATTTTTTAAAACAAAATCTATAACGTTATTTTCGAAGAGATTTTGTGAAAATTTACAAGTCACTCGTCGAATGACGCGGCTCGATTCGGCTAGTCTTGAAATTTTCTGTGCCTTATGTAATTGGTAGTCATCATATTTATCATTGTGTTTTGTCTGTAATTTTCGCAAAGTAAAATGTTATGGTTTCAAAATATCAACAGTTAAAGTAAAACCATTCAAGTGATGTAACTAGGTACAACACGTAAGTGTTTGTAGGGTAAATTAAACATTAAGGCCCGGTGTACGCGGCCATATCGCAACTATTCAGTGCACCCTTGCGTTATTTACCGCAGGTTTCAATCTTTAGATTGAGTTTGTCTTTCAACAGTGGAGGTTTAGAGGAAGAAAAAATTATTTTCGCGTACCTCGTGAATAAATGTTATGTTTTTTTAATAAAAAGAAACGAAGGCACTTACGTTAATGACCATCGGCTAACAAAAGGGCTATTTTATTCATCATTTCAAAATATGAGACAAAATCGAATTAGTGTAAGATCTTTTGATGAAAAGGCGATTAAGGTTTCACCAAAAATCAGAATGAAAATCAAATAAAAAGAAACTAGTATCGAAATCTTCCAAATTTTGCGGTAAAAAACGCATGTGTAGTGCACACAGAAAACAGTGCTCAATAGAAAACAATGTACTAGCGATTTTTTGTCGCTGCGTATATCGCCGAAACTTTTGTGATATTTTACCGCAGAATATCGCTGCGATATCGCAAGTGTGTATGCACCACTCTATTTGCTTGAGAGTACCGATGTAGCAAAAGCGCTATCGCGCGTGTGCACCGGGCCTAAGAGCCAAATAAGACTTAACACATCATGTATAAAGCAACCTAGTTAAGCACCAAATGTACTACGAAAGCGTTTTTAACCAACCTTCAAATGCCGCAATAAATTAGATGACACGTTGACATTCGCAGATAAAACCTTTGGGCAGTTATTGCAGTTTGCAATTAGTTTACTCTTCGAGATAGACTTCTTGGTGTCAACCGTAAAAAAACGCCCATCCAGATAGCTCGTCTTGCAACAGTCTTTTAGAAGATTTCTTTCTTCTGAACTCAACGTTTCCGATAAACTGGTACTACTACTAGTACATGGGGTTGCAGAATTTTCTTCATTTATTCCCCGAAAAAATTCGCTCCCCAGAGAATCTTCATTATTTGTTGCCATAATCTGAATTAAACCCAAAAAACTTAAAATTCTTTGCCTTAACAAAAACAAAATATATATATCTATATATATGCAAACTTACCAACGTATGTTCATTTATTTATTAAGCACTGTTTTTTTTTTTATTCACTTTTTAACTATTAACTTTTTTCACCTTATCACAACTTTTAAGTAACGTTGTATTTGAATTTTGAACAAAAGTTTAGAATATAAAATATTTTCATTGAAACATAAACAATATCGATGCTAGATATAAAAAAAGGAAATTTTCAAAACAAGTAGATTCTCAATAAGATATGTATAAAGCTTCAACAATCACTTTGTTTCAAACTTGGTTATAATGAAATAACCAACAATTGGAATAAACTTTTAACAATGTAATTAATATTTTTTAAACAATTTTATTCCATGACAATCTTGATGGTTTGCTACGCATGTGGTCTTAACGAATGAATAAATGTTTAAATGCTCCAAATTATGGCTTGATTTTCAATATGAAAAATATGTTGTTCGGTCAAGCAGTTTCTTAATAGTAATGAAATAACTAAGAAAACCTAACAAAATTTGAAAAAAAGGGCTTTTTCAAGAGCGACACAAATTTTTTTTTTTAATAAAAAATTTTTAGATATTAATAAAATTTTATTTTCATGCGAAAGTACATTCAATGTCATTATGAATTCTAATCGACTTCTTTTGCATGCCCACCACGGCACAGTGGTGGTCAAATAGGTCAAAAATCAAAAAAGTGAATGTCATAAATCCAAAATTTGTTGATGAAATTATGTTACGGACATTCCCGTCCGTAACAAACAAAAAAATTGACTTTATTTATTTTTTTTCATTACTTATAAGCCCTTCAACGTCAGTATAATATTAAAATGCATTTCTCGATTCTCGCTTATCAGTTCAATTTATTGGTTGTGATCTTGTGGTAGTGATAACATTTGTTAAAAAAGCTTGAGCTTTTTTTTCTTTAAATGGATATTAAACTAGAAAGTGAGTACTTTGTAAAATCATACATTTTATTGTGAAATATATTAGGGTGTATTTATAAGGCGTCTCTTTCGTAATGTACTTTATAAAATATTTTTCAAAGACTTTTTCAAATTAAATTAGAGATTTAGTTGGGTTCCCTCTGAGCTCATTCTGCAATTTTGGTATTAAAATGTAGAATACTGTCTAACCAAAATAACTTTGTATTTTTGCCACTTTTTTCCTCTTTTGAAGTTTTAAAAATTTATGTGACCATATATCCTATTCAATATTGTCAACATTTAGGTATAAATATTTGGTTAACTTATAAGTTCACCTTCACAACTCGAAAATTTTTAATTTATCTCTGTTTCTGCATTGACTTTTTTATTCATAAGTCACTTGTTTTTAATTCATAATTCACATTTCACCTCATTTTTAATTCATAATTCACTTTTTTGCTTGTTTTCTAACTCATAATTCACTTTTTAGCTTGTGAATCTAGGAAACTTTAATTCGTAATTCACTTTTTAGCTTGTGAATTAAAGAAACTTTAATTCTTAATTCACTTTTTAGCTTGTGAATTAAAGAAACTTCAATTCGTAATTCACTTTTTAGCTTGTGAATTAAAGAAACTTTAATTCATAATTCACTTTTTAGCTTGTGAATTAAAGAAACTTCAATTCGTAATTCACTTTTTAGCTTGTGAATTAAAGAAACTTCAATTCGTAATTCACTTTTTAGCTTGTGAATTCAAGAAACTTTAATTCATAATTCACTTTTTAGCTTGTGAATCTAGGAAACTTTAATTCGTAATTCACTTTTTAGCTTGTGAATTAAAGAAACTTCAATTCGTAATTCACTTTTTAGCTTGTGAATTAAAGAAACTTTAATTCATAATTCACTTTTTAGCTTGTGAATTAAAGAAACTTCAATTCGTAATTCACTTTTTAGCTTGTGAATTAAAGAAACTTGAATTCGTAATTCACTTTTTAGCTTGTGAATTAAAGAAACTTTAATTCGTAATTCACTTTTAAGCTTGTGAATTAAAGAAACTTGAATTCGTAATTCACTTTTTAGCTTGTGAATTAAAGAAACTTGAATTCGTAATTCACTTTTTAGCTTCTAGAAAAAAGGTAGTGCCTGCGCCGTAAAGTTTTTGTTTCATCTTTCACTGGTACTGACTCTGGTGAAGAACTGACAAAACTTCCAGGAATATCAATCTGTCGTGAAAAAAGTGCTTTTCTGCCGTTCGGAATCGGAAGGTCCCCTCAGTTCTCCACACGCACTCAGAGATTTGTTGACGAGTCTAAACCAATTAGGCCTTGGCTCTCCTGGAGCTGTCACGCTACTCTATAAAAAAAACTAGAAAAACAACATACGCCCTGTAACCTAGAGTTCACAAGCAGAAGAAGCTTTCATAGTTTCGAAGCAGCATTCCATTTGAAAAATTATACTCAACCACATTGATTCGAATGCATCTCCAAATTCGACAAAAGATGTCAGACATAATAAGTAAGTGCCAGGTTATAACGAGTATAGAATAAAATATAAAGAATAAAATTTAACTCATACTGTACAGTCAACACTCATTATATACGGACTGATCTGAAATAAATATGCATTCCAAGAGCTAAGCGGACAAAACAAAGCACCACAACCGATGAACAAAATTCAATTTCTCTTTTTTGCGTGAATGTCCAAAATTTTCGAGATCTCCACCTTTCGATTCTTCCTTTATATCCTGAAACAAACATATTCCTACTTTAAATTCAAGAAATAAACTCTTATAAACCTGGACCCTATTCCACAAAACAACTTATCAGCTCTTCACTTTTCACTTGGCAAATTTTTGCAAACTCTTTGCAAACTATTCCTGCAGTGCAAAGTTTTTTCACTTATCAATTTTTTCTTTTGAAAAAAAAAAAAAAATCACAACTTTAACTTTAGTCGTGTGGTCTTAATCACGCCATTTTGAAATTATATTAAACTCAAAACCGAAAAATTTCTCTAAGAGATATAAAGGTAACAAATAGACACCTCAGCGAAAAAGTTTTTACCAAAAAATCAGTTTTATTTCAAAACTTTTATAAAAGTTGGAATTAGAACACAAGGAGACGAACTGTATTTATAAATAACAGTAACATAATTGAGATACAGTTCTCTATTCGTGTTCCTCACCATCCGCACTCTCAACGAACAACATGTTCGCGGTTATTTAATCTCAAAATGCATTCTTGTTTTAGTTTTGGTTCTTCGTTCGCTAAGAATAAAAAATTTCATGTGAAAGAATTTTCAAAATCGATTAATATTAGTTTATTAGAGGGTCGTGTTCTCATGTGCTCATGTGTATAGTGCTCTTAACCTAAAAGTAGACTTATCCTTTTATGTATTTTGGTATATTTGCAAAAGGAACTAAATTTTATCTTTCACGGACACTGCCTCTTGCGAAGAACTGACAAAACTTCCAAGAGTATCATCTGTCATGAAAAAGTGCTTCTCAACTTTTCCGTTCGGAATCGGCGTTAAATTGTAGGTCCCCTCAATTCTTCATACGCACCTAGAGAATTGTTGATGAGAGTAAGCCACTTAGGCCTTGGCTCTTCAAGAGCTGTCGCGCCACTCTATTTTAACTAAATTTGCCATTTGAATTATAAAAATCCATCATCAACCGGTTCCAATTTCAGAATAATAACTACAGGAGAAACCAGTGCATTTCTACCTCCAAACCCAAGGAAGAGGAAGAGTTCTTTTAGGCTGCCAAACGAAACCTGGGATTGTGCTAGCAACCATTTCTCCGGCAGTGTAAGCACAGAATTAGTTGAGTTTCGACTGACAAAACATGGCTTCGGTTCGTGTAATGGCTTAACATCAACCCAATTTTGTACAAAATAAACTTCGCTGGCTGAACAGACGAAAACACTCTTCAAAATTAACGTTGATTAACCCGAAGAAATTAATTTGGTTGCGATAACTTCTAGTCACCACCCCATCTTTGCTTTTTGACAATAAAAAATAGCCTCAAGGCATGTCTACCTATGAGACCTCGTCCTGTTATGACTCCAGTTGTAGAGCTTATATTTTGTCTCAGACCTTTTGACCGTTTAAGGTCTATGCTTGGCCATATTTGTTTGTTTGCTAGGCAGGTGGTACCCTGTGACCATCTAGCATTTGCTGATTCTAGAGCACATTGTTCCTATGTTATGTTTTTATCTAACATTAGGCAGAAGTGTTCCGTTTTTGGCGAGCTTTGCAATTTCCCGGAATGTCTCTGTGGCCCGGCACCCAAATGAGGTGAATATTTAACTGTTCCGTCATCTCATTCAGAGATGATCGACAATCATGGACTATTTGAGAGTTTGTGGAGACAGACGCGAGAGATTTGAGAGCGGCTTGGCTGTCCGAGAAGATTCGTATATCCTTGCAAGATATAACATTTCTTTGATCCAGGATAGTGCCTTTGTAATCGCAATTACTTCTGCCTGGAAAACACTATATTGATTGGGAAGTCTGTATGATAGACTGAGATTCAGTTGTTCCGAATAGATACCACTTCCAACTCCGTAATCGGTCTTTGAACCGTCTGTATAGTAACAAGAATGACTTTGCAACAAGATCGTTTATACAGCTAATTTTTGATAGACTTATCAAAATTAACTTTGCAAATAAAAATAAGTGGAACGAATAAGTATAAATATTTGAAAAATCTTTGGAAATTACCCTTTTCACTTTTCCCTTATTAAATTTAATATTTTTGAGGAACATAAATTGCAAACTTTCGAAAAATTTGAAAAGTGAAAAGCAAAAAGTTGATAAGTTGTTTTGTGGAATATGGCCCTGATATTTAAATCTATTGCGACATTTCGTACAACGTTATCTTATAGGCCTTTCTCATGCGTGTTGGAAAAATAAATGTCTACAAAGGACACGCATCCAGCTCATTCTCTACTAAAAGTCCGATTCTGCGGACGATGTGCGTCAATACAAAATTTTAAACACATTGAAATTCAACTAAGGCTTACGATGACACTCGAAGAGGTGATCACAATAAGCAGCTGAGACATTATGATTTAAGACGTTTATAGATTGTTTTTTTTTCGGCAAAATGAAAAAGATGTTCCACAAAAGGACACATACACCGATATATGAATTGGTGATTTGAATGCAACCGTAGTCGTGTAGGCCATTTGACTCACTTCGCATAACTTCCTTTTTATAAGAAAAAAAATCCTGTATCGCCTTAAAAAAAAAAAAAACTCAAAAAATATTTTTGTAAAATTGTTTCAGAAAACTTAGATAATTAAGAATCATAAGATTTTTTTTACCAGTACCAGCCTTACTCGACGTTAAGTTGAGTGTTGCACGATGAGTTGCAAGCGGAAATTGAAAGTGAGTAGTTTCGAACTAAGCTCAAAACCATAATGTAACTTTTCGTTTCATTAGTTATAAAAAAAACAAGATTCCACATGCCATAATTCTCAATAAGTAACTCCATAATACAGACACGCGTCTCAAATCCCCAGTTATGGACAGTTCGTGTGGTGAATCTTATTAGAAAATCAGCACACAGGGAAATTTTTATCATCGCATCGCACTAAATGACCACATTTTCTTCGTCTCAGTTCATTTCTTCAACGACTACGTCGTCGTCGTCGACGACGAAGACCATTTCGTCCTGAAAATACGGAGTGAAAAAATAAAATAGCTCCATACACCACCCAAATCTTAGGAAATATATTTTACGATTATTTTCTGTTATGATGTCGGACATAAATGCAAGCTTAAGCCACATGTATTTTGGTACCATCTTTTAATTAGATTTTCCCTGCCACGTAATACTCTGATTGTGTAGGATTCTTACTTCTCAGACCTGATACTTTTGGGGTGGCATAATTCTTTTGCTCATGTAGATATTTTTTGTAGTTAGCCATAATTTCTTGGCGCTAATTGAATAGCTTGTAGGTCTTGATGGAATTAATTTATTTTTTCGCTTTTTCTGGAGCAAATACGTGTAGATGCCATCTACATTCTTAGACGCCATATATCATGGAAGTGGAGTGACTAAAGTGTGGGTAAGTATTACGATGACTGTACTTATGAAACTAATTAAAAGCCTTCATAAATTCCTGTAACGACAAGCGATGTGATATGTGAAGGAATTCCAGTTAATTGTTTTTAGGGAAGGAAAGAAAGACGTTTCCACAATTATTGGTCAAAGTATAAATCTTTATTTATGTTGATGAATATTGCTCAGGGAATTGGTGTATAACCATTTATTTTTGATTTTATGATAAAAGTCAAGAAATCACATCGACAATCTACTATCTCTAGCGATTGTTTGCATGTTAATTATTGTTAACGACTGCAGTTTACTTAAAGTTGTCTATAGCCAGTTCGATTCCAAGCTTGTTATCGTGGCGTTTGCTCAAAAAACCTTGGTCTTTGGTTTTCTTCTAAGCTAACAGTTAATACTTTGTTACGTTCTTATGTCATGTCAGGCGACTTTCTCTTTGTTCTTTATGATAAACTTTTGGTGATAAATACAAATACTGTCATATGCGGTTTTAAAGTCGATTAAGAAATAATGGTTTTGGTTTGAAATTCATTGAACATGAGGCATAGAGACTTCTAATAGACCTGTGGCGTTGTGGTAAAGGTTGTGGATGCGGAGAACTGACAAAAATTGGAAAAGTCTCAATCCGTCATTATCAAACTTCATATGCAGACTACTTTGTCTCAGACTGTGATCACACATGGATCATTGTTTAGTGACTAGGTAAAGGCTCAGCTCGGCTTAAGATTTATTTTGTCACTCAGGGCACTTCTTCCAAGAAGGGGGCAGGATGATATCGACAAATAAGACTGATTCCTGAAAATCCAGTGTGAAAAAAACTAAGGACTTCTAACCCTTTCCATTCACATTCGCTAAGAAGCTGCCAACTTGTTCGAATATAGTGAACAAGGGTTCAACGCATACGAAATGAGTTTGCATTTTCTTACATAAATAGAGTTGTGTGACAGCTCTTGAAGAAAGGCCTAAGTGCGTATGAAGAATTTTAACGGAACGAACGGCAAAGTTGAGAAGCACTTTCTCATGACATATTTTCACATTTATATACATACATGATTATAGATGAAGACAACTGTTCAACCACTTATTACGAGTATATAAAACAATAATCTCTTCCTCTCTTGCAATTGATTTTATTATCAACTTAGCAAGCCTTGACAGTATTATATTATTATTGGGAGATTTCAATCTTCCCAACATTGACTGGGTTCCTTCCAAAGACGATTCTTATTTTGAAGCTTCAACTAACTCGTCCCAACTAGAGCTTCAATTAGTAGATAATATTATATCTTCGGATTTACACCAAGTTAGTTGCATACAAAATTATAGAAATAGAATGCTGGATCTTGTATTTTCATCTGACGCCGTTAATACTGTAGTGGTTGAATCCTCCTCTGCTTTATGTAACATAGATAATTACCATCCACCTCTCGACATTTTTCTTGACACGAGCGGTCATTTACTAGAAAATAGTAATCCTCGTAACTGCTCACATGCATTTGATTTTCGCAAAACTGATTTTGAAAAGCTTTTGGATTGTTTAAATAAATCCGGTATAGAAAACTTACCGATCTCTTATGATATTGACGAAACAATTTCGAGTTTTTATTTAGTTTTGTTAAATTGCATAAAAGAAGCAGTACCAATTAAAAGGACGATTCCCTCAAATACCCCTTTCCATCCCTGGTATACTAAGGACCCCCATAAACTCCCTTAGCAGGAAAATTAACCATGACGAAGAAAATACGTTAAATTGTTTTGATTTATTTTTGAGCTTTAACAAAGCAGTTATAGTATTCTCTAGCCATTCAAAAGATATGGCCTAAATAAATTTGTTAGGTTTTCGAAAAGTTTTAGTCAAAACGCTTTTAGTTTACGTACACTCGTC
>CAKKXW010000002.1:40582676-40794874 GCA_920937365.1 Sphaerophoria rueppellii
AACATGCAAACACTACAACAGAGAAGAAATAATAATGATATTGTATTTTTCCATCAAATTATAACTGGAGTCACTGATGCTCCTGATCTTCTCTGTAAAATATTGTTTTGCTCTCGAGGGGGAGGTTATAATCTCCGTAGTCAGGATCTGATTAAGATCCATATTCACCGTACTAATTATGGAATGCATGAGCCTTTGACACGTATGGGTAAACTTATAAACTGGAACTCAAATCTTTTTGATTTTAATTTAAGTAAAATTCAACTCAAATTAATTTTGAAAACCAGTGTTCCACTTTCTTAATGTTTTATGTTGATTTTGTAATGTTTTTTTGTCTCTATTTTATGTTAATTATTTATGTGTGTTGTGTTATTTGTTTTAGTTTCGTTATGTGCTTACTAACAACTAACACCACACTAAGTGATGAGCCGGTGGTATAACAATGGCAAACCATTGGTCGTAATATGGTGCTTGCTATAAGCCTATACGACCAATTCTGATAGTGTGTAAAAAAAAAAAAAAAAATAATAATCAACCGGCTTATAACAAGTCTAGGAAACGAATAACGCATTTCGTTCCAGTTTCGATGATCATGGGGTTTTTGCAAAAGACGATCGACGACGAAAGCGGTCAAATATATGCATTTTTATAAGTGATCTACTATTACTAAACTCTTTTGAAAGAAAATTCGAACTTTGCGCAACAATTCATTCAGTCGATATCGATATATCCGATAATTTATGGGTCAGTTTTTATCGGCGATACGATACGATAAGTTACCGATATTTTTATCAAATATAGTGAAGCCCTATTGTGGATTGAGTCTAACACTCTAGATTAACGAAGACCACCAGTCTCAGGAAGTTTTTGAACTAAATATTTGCTCAAATTCGACCAACACTTCTTTCGAAAACAAACGAATTGTGTCGGGTTCACGTATTTCACTTTGAGAATAAGTGTTCAATGTTCTCCGATTTTGTTTAGATGGGATGGTTGATTATAGCTATAAGCAGGCTATCAGAGAAAAGGGAAGTATGTTTCCACTCAAACTGAGGAAAACCAGTAAAACTCAAGACTGCAATGTCCATATTTTACGGACCAAGTTTTTGCATGACTAACAATAAAGGGAATAATATTATCTACAGTGTCACAAGCTCCCAGGCAATAAGATGTTTAGCTCATTAAAAAAAAAATAATTATTCGTCTTCCACGGTAGCACCAGAACTGTTCTTAAAAGGTTGTCTTCAACGGTGGCAAAACCCTTACGTACTCTTTTCCATCTATCCTATTCTTCTGGGTTTGTTTCCTTCCCTAACATATGAAAAACTTTGAAAACAGCATTTGTGCAGTCTACACCCTTAAAAGGCGAATCCTCCTCTCCCTCTAATTGCACTTACGTCACTTCTTCCTAAGATCATGGAAATAAATTTAAAAAATATCTCGAAAACCAAAATCTTCTTAGTGACCGCAATACGGTTTTTGCAGCAACAGGTCCGCTGTGATCTGATGGCTTAGCTCACAAACAGTAAAAGTAGATTGTTGCACTTGATATTTCAACGGCACTTTGTTAAGTCTGACATCCTGTCCTTTTATCAAAATTGTGTGCTATTGATATAGACAAATCTCTCCTTCGCTTGAAAACTAATTTCGAACCGTTCCATTCAAGTTGAAATTTCGTAAGCTTTTTTACGAATTAATTGCTCTAACTTGAGCTTATTTAAAAAACTTGAAAAAAAAAAGATAAAAATGAACCTTTTGAGGAAAACCGAGAATAATAAAAAAATGCGTGCGTATAGTGCGGTTATAACGTGTGGAATCATTTTAATTTCCTTTTCTTTTTCTTCTTCTTATAATATTTATATTTCAAAATTTAATATGGCCGGATGGGCGGGATATTCGAATTTTATACCAGTCAAATTTCGTTCACAATAGTAGCTAAATTTTAGCAGATACAATAGATAATTTAAATTTAAAGTTTATTTCGCTATTTTATGTAATTAAAAATTCAATTCATGTTTAAACAAAATTCATATTTAACGAAACACCGGCCACTTGTAAAAATCATTGCGCCGGAGGGCCCCTCTTTTGCCTCTCGCCCCTAGGCACATGCCTGGTTTGCCTTTAGGATAATACGGTACTGGCGGTGGGGCGGCGTGCGGCAGCTAAAAGACGTTGACATTTTAGAGTTCATACTTTAACTTGGAATGCAATAATACACAATGGCTATTACTGTCATTTGTTGAAATATTTGGACACCAATTTTGAAATTTGATTTTGTTGTATTGAGTGCCAAAATTTTAAATCCACATTGAAATGAAACAAAATTCAAAATTCGTTTAAAAATCTCAAACACTTTATTGATACAAACTTCAAAAATTTTAAAATGCAATTTTGTTTGTGGTTGTTTTTATTGTTTTCATTTTTTTTTTTGATCTTAGTTAAATCATGAGCTATAAAAAATATACCAAAAACGTATATAAATGTTTTGAGAATTTAAAATGTTGCATTGCTACTTATTTCGTTTTTGTTCGCTTCACTTACGATCTGTATTGATTTGTTATTGTATAAATATAATTTCTGAATCTTTGTATACATATTTTTGTTTATGATAATAATTTTCTGTTTTTGTTGCTTGTCTACACTTTTTAATTCTATTTACAAGGGATAGAAAATAAAAATATCTTACTCTTTGCTTTTTCTTTTTTATTCACTTATTTTGAATACTTATCGTTAAACGATTTATGTTCGACGTTATCCCTCAAGCCTTGAGGTTGAAGGATGCAAACGAAGTCGAACCTACTCACTACATCATCAACTTAATTATAGAGCGGACGCACCACGAAAGGAACTGCCGCAAGAGCTAAAGAATTTAAAATTGTTGTTTTGTTTTTTTTTTTTTGTTTTTTTGTGGAACTTCCATCGATGGTGCACACCAAGCTGTATGGTTTGGTTATGTTTCTATGCAATTAAATATCGTCACGAAATGATACAGTTCTTGTCCTTGTCCGAGACCATATCTGAGGGCTTGCGTTTGCGATCGTACGCAATGGCATCATTGGGAACATAGCTAACACGCACTCCGCCATAGTGCCGTCGCTGTGGCAACTGATAGAGGTAGTCTTCGGAGCTGGACGAACTGGAGGAACACGTCGAACAATCGCTCGAGGCGTCAGATTCATCATCGCGGCTTTGAGGAATCATTGTTGTTGCTGTGTTTCCCTGAAACGATGCACTTAATGAATGCTGCTGACGTTGTTCCTTGCTGCTGTGTCGATTATGATGCGACGAGGATGAGGAAGAGTTGCTGCCATTCTTGCAAGATGATTTTCTTCGACGTCGGCGCCGTGAAGAACCGCCACTGCTACTGCTGCCACCGTTGCCGCCACCGCCTCCAGTGCCAGCCCCATTGCCCGAGTAGCTTCTGGAACGCGGCAGTGTATCTGGGATACCCTCGAAGCGGACACCCTTCTTCTTTTCGGGCAGAGGTGCTGCTGACGGCGATGTTGGCGATAATGAGGAGTTCAAATGGGGACTTGTCGATTGGAATTCACCCTCGGGAGTTGTTTGTGCGCCCATTATGTCGGGCAGAGCTGCTGTTGAAGCTACTGAGAGATTGGGTGTAGGTAACTCTGGCACCTCTGATGGCGAAGCTATCGATGACGGAATATCGGTAAACATGGAATCGTTGGTTGACGACGCCAGCGTTGGAGGACGGTTGGACAATTCGGGCATACTGGAGGTAAGTGAGGTGTCCATTTTGGTTCGGATGTGCTGGGATAGGTTATAGCTATTATTTGTACTACTGGTGCTGTGTTTTGGGTTCCAGGTGTCAAGGTTTAGACTCATTTCTGTAAAGTTATAGGGTCCTCCATCGCTGCTAACTGCTTTTTGCGGCAACATGGTCTGGTTGTTTTCGGCCGGCGATGTCAGAGGGGTCATGTTTTGTGAGGAATTCGAAGGTCCCCCTCCAGAAAAATCAGTAAAGTCAGCAGTGCATTGTTCTCCTTGGGTATCAGACGACATTGTGTATTGTCCTTGATGGGATCTGCGCTCGAACATTGGACTGCCTGCTATAACGGGTTGACTGCGTAGCTGGTACATTGTCTGGTGGTCGATTGGTAGCTGATGTGGTGACAGGGGTGGTGGTGAAGTCGTTTCATTGGCATTGGGCAAGCGAGCTTGCGGTCGAACTCGTTGAGTTGCAGGTGGATACATGCCTGTGCCGGAACTATCAGATGGTGTTGGGGGTTCGCCTTTGCTGCAAGCGATAGAGCAATAAATTGCACCACGTCGTGGCAGAAACGCCCTGCCGAGCAGTGAACATCGACAAGTGTTGCACGAGAAACATTCATCTGTGGCATGCCAGTGCTGTCCGTCATGACTCATTTGACCCTGATCCACACCAATTGCCTCGCCACAATAGTCGCAGTATTCGGCAAACATCGAATCGAAGCAGAGCAGACAATATGGCTTGCCATCTCGCATGATATATCTTTGGCCACCCAGCTGCTTCTCACACTCGAAGCAAGCGAAATGATTCATGTGCCAGGCACGTCCTTCAGCTTCAGTACATTCATCGGCGAGGATGATCTATAACAAATGAATATAGTTGAATACTCAAACTCATACCTAACAAGAGACAAGGAAAATTAAAGGTTTATGTCGAAGCACTTACCTCATCGCAGAAGGAACATCTTGGCTTAAGGGTTTCTGCATGATGTCGTCCGCAATACAAACGTCCATCACGATGGAAGTAAATGAGGTCGACTAGAAGTTCCCGACAGATGCAGCAAGAGAAGCATCCCGGATGCCATGATGCATTTGGACCGAGACGTGACGCAAACACAGCTATGTCCCCAGTGGATATAGAATCGTCGCACTGAAATGAGTCAATGGAGAAAACATGTGATGGAACATTATTAAACTTCTAAGGACCGCAGTGACAATGAAAGTAAAATCAGTGAGTTGTACAACATGCTAAGGGTGGTAAAAGAACATCAATCTTTGAAGTGGCGACAAAGTAGCAAAGCGAGACTCGAACGTGTTTGAAATTTATTTTAAAACTTCAGCTAGCGGTGGTGGTGTTTAAGTTGAAGAGGAATCCCATCCATTTTAGAATCGGGACTTCAAGAGTGTAATTATATCGGGTGTAGACGGAGTCGCTTAAATCTTGTGATATCTGCATTAAACACAAAGTGGAAGCGATGTCTTGTTACACTCAACAATTGTTTGCATAGGATATCATTTGTCGTGTGTCCTTTGTAATTGATGCAAAAAGGCAAGTCGACATTTCAAGTTTGTTTGGGGATTCAGTAAATATTTGTTGTCTTTGAAGTCTGATACACGGTCTTTTGCTTCTTTCTGTTTTGTGTGAGATGCTTAAGGATTTGTCATTTGCATTGAAGAAAGTTTGTGAAGAAGTGCACCCTTTTTGGGCCTTTTGCAAATATTTAATTCGATGGTAAACAGAGATGTTAAATTGAGCAGACAATTTTGAGTTGAGATGATGATGGAGATTGAGATGAATCAATGTGAAGAGGACTTATCAAATGCAAGGAACTTTTCAGGCAAAGTTTTGAATTTTGTTTGATTGGTAGGTACTTACAGTTTTCTATTGATAAAGTTGGAAAACTGTTTCGGTCTATATCTTCGAAATGCAGGTTCAATCGAAACTGAGAAGAAAGTAATATGTCCGTCTATTTGCTTATCAACAAATACTGAGTTCTTCTGATAAATATGAGATTATTTTCATCGAAGTTCTGAGGGAATTTCTGTTGATTGTTTTTATTTCAATAGACTCGTCCTAGTTTTTAAGTTCATCATTACTTGACAAAAAAAGGAAAGGACGATTTAGGTTTCACTAGCTCCCGAAAGACGGCAACGTCTATGACCAAAGAAATTGGGACGAAGAAGGACTTTGTCTACCTTGCTAATTATAGATGGCAACGATACCAATTAAGTCAGAAGACTGATTAGTCGCATTGAACAGAATGAAAAAACTGTTGCTGGAAGAGTTAGTTTTCGATTGAATTTCGAAAGATCGACCTCTCAATTAACTTGGCCACAGTCCAATTTTGACCGTATTGCCATCTGTATTTAATGTGGAAGAAATCTTAAGCAAGTTGACAGGATTTCATAACAGTTTCGCTATAAAGTCAAGTTGGTTTAGCACACACCTTTCATCCTTTTTCTCAGTGCGGGGCGTGAGCGCAGATTAGGCTGATGTTGGTGAATTAAGCCTTGATACGGATTGTAGTGATGCGTTCATTCATTGAGTTGAAACTCAAGACCTTCCTCCTGAGTCGAGTCCCAACTACAAATCCACATCCAAATAGATGCTGATTTTGTTCCCGGTAGCAGTCGCCGTAGTAAATATCGCAGTTTTACATTTTACGTAGGCCCGGACCATCCCATCGCATTTCTTGGATGGCAGTTATATGTGCTTTATAGCAGTCAAGGGCTTCCGCTAGTTGTTCGGCTGTACGTGGCCTGTAAAGGGACCTAACATTCAACGTGCAAAACCGAAATTCGTTGTCCTTAAATCGTTTGCATGGGTCGTCATCATTAATTCCGTCCGTATCTGAGGTTTTGTTGGTGTTTCGGAACTATCACTTTTTATGTGGCCGGGCAGTCACCCCGACGCACGACCCCCATCCTGGAGGGCCAGGTCTTTAGTTTAACTCTAAGACGAAGAGCCGGCCAAACCGCTCCTTATAGGCCTGGGCTGCGAATATTTCGGTTTTCACTAAGTAGTTCATCCTGACTGGAACTGTTGACGCCACCGTTGATTCCATCTTGGGAGTTCTTCCGCTGCCGCCTGTTGAAAAGGAGGCATGCCTTATTGGACGCATACCTCCTCTCCCTCTCTTTCTTTGCTACCGCCAACAACTTCCCACTGGAGTTGGAACCTAATCTTCGATTGAAGGTACTGGGCACCCGATGTTCACCAAGGAGAGGTGGAGAGTAGGAGTTGATTGCAGGTCGTTACCCTTCGAACATCATAACATTTTGGGCTACTATTCTCTTCGTTATTAATTGCCAACCGATCATCGACCAGTTAACGTCAGTTGCTAACCGACTTCAGACAAGTAAACATCATGTCTCCACCGAGTTACCGACCTCCTAAAAACAAATACAAGCTTCTAGCCGCACCGAACCAGTAACAAGCCAGTTGCTTACCAAATCGAAAAAAGCAAACCAGTTGCTAACCAGACTCCGGCATACATCCAGCAGTTGCCATTGCCAGCCCACAGCAAGCCGGCTAGCTAGCATCACAGGCAGACAGCCTATAAGACCTGGTAAAATCAGTTGGATCAAGGAATTTAAAGTAAGAAGACTTCCCCCATCAGTGGTAAGTCATACATAGGTACTAACATCAGAGCCAGAATCCGTCCTGTTGGTTAACCTAATTTGCAGTGATTTACCTGATTCTTCCGTTATTTACGGGATTTGTCCGTAATTTACCGAATTAGTCCCGGAATTTATTCCGTTGATTGATCGGATCGGTCCGTGATTATCTTCATAAGTACATACTCCACCCCACCAGTAATGGTGAGGGGTCACGTCACACATTGTGGTTACTCAAGTAAAATGTGCAACTGGAGATATCGAAGAGTTTCTAAATAACAAAAGGTGTACACCAGGGAAACATCTTGAGACTTGAGTTATTTGCTTTTTTGTTATTTGAATGTCTACTTCAAGGTAAAATGAAGGATCCAAAACCGTATCAATGTCTTGGTATTTATCACCCGTAAAAGGAAATTATTCCAAAGCAATATATTTGAGGGTTTGAAAACTGTAGAATTACTCTTACTCTTAAATTACTATTCAAACGAGGATTTAACCAACAGAATTGAAAATTTTATAACACATTGCGAGAGCTATAACTTCAACAAATGATTGGATCCTTAGGGTTTGAATGTGCAACCGGGAGACATTTTCGTATTGAGATAACTGCGATCTGATACAGATCTGAGACAGATTGACGGATGCGTTACGATAATGAGGAGTTCAAAACGAATATAATGCAAGGTAAGGTTAGGTTAGGTTACATGGGCTGACGGTTGATTTTGTTACCATCACACTTAGATCAATATAGATCCTCTGTGATACCCTGAAGTATTGTAACTTCTGAAAAAGTGATTTAACCTATGAATTCTATGGTTGGTCGAGCCATTTGGTGGACTTGGCAAAGTTCAATAGGCGATTGCCTGGGAGTTCAGATAATTCTTCTAGTTCATTAAAGAAATAGCTAGTTGCCTAAAAATTTTAATCTAGTACGGCAGATTGCTGGGCAGTGGCATAGGAAGTGAGCTGTGTTTTCGTGCTCTTCCTCATCGCCGCTGCCTCTGCATATGTCGTTCCGTACTACGGCCACCATCTTCTTTTTTGAGGTACGCCGATCTAGGTTTTATGTTCCCGTTAATCGACACTTAATGAGGTATCTTTAGGGACGGTTTTTTGAGAAGTAAAATCTTACTCGGATTTTTTTTCTTTGGTCATAAATGAGGGCCGAGTTTCCCTGGGTGATGTCTACTGCAGGTTACTAAGTCAGGTTTGCACATTTGCGTTATGAATGAATATTTTTACTGATATTTCTTTTTAATTCCGCAGTGAAGGGAGTTCTAAATGTTATAGGTCTATGATCGAGAGGGATCAGAGTAACCGACATTTCCTCATGCAAGCTCATCCGCTTTGTTCTTCCTGGCAACATCCCCTGTGACCGGGAACCCCAGCAGACGGTCTTACCAAAGGACCAGATAACCAAGCTTGTTATAAGGTCCTTGGCTCTTTACGTTGATGCTGCATACCAGAAGCCCTTAGGCTCTTCGCGACAGCAAGCAAACAAGCTTCTAGACTTGATTTGCGTGGCGAGGAGCGCTCTGTTATTGCTGCTTGGCTATCAATGAAAAAGGTGATATCAGCGTGTGATATCGCCATCCATGGATATTTTGATTAGCAGCGTTTTTCACTGCCAAGATCTCAGCTTGGAAACACTGCTATGGTCAGGAAGTCTGATATGAACTGGCGCTAAGATTTTCTGAGTAGAAACCATGCCCCTACCCAGTAATCATTTTCGAACCATCAGTAAAGATGGTAAAATTCGATTCATTAGTGTAGGGTACACTGATTTCCCAATCTTCTCTATTGGGGAAGCTAGTAGTAAAATTATTATTGAAGTCTAAATAAGGCGTCATGTAATCCGTACAAACATTGTTGCCAACATATTTTGTAAGAATCGTGGTATGGCCGTTTTGATTAGATCTGCAAATATTAGTCTGACTAAGTCGAAGGGCGCTGTTTGCTGCTGATTCTTGTACGAATAAGTCTATGGGGGTGAGATTAAGGATCGCTTCGAGGACCGCAGTTGGGGTAGTCCTCATCACCCCGTACTTTATGGTAAGGAGTTTTTAAGTTCGAGGATTTCTCCAGAGGCTTGCCACCAAACCAAAACTGCCATAAGTTAGAATGGTCTAAACAATGGCTGTGTACAGTACATCCACATGATATCTTAGGATTTGGCCCCAATTTCTTCCAGAATCCTATTACACGAGTAGAGTGCAATCATGGCTTTCTTATATCTTTCTTGTATATTTTGACCCCAGTTGATTTTCTTGTCCAAGATTACTCCGAGAGCTTTTTCTGAAATTATAAGTGGGGTGTTATCAATTTTTGGTATTTCAAAAGAAGGTATTTTCCTTCTGTTGGTGAAAAGTACCAATTCCGTTTTCAGGGGGTTAACCTTGAGACCGCATTTCTTTGTCCAGTTACTGACCATAGTTAATGCGCCTTCTAGTTGTTCGCTTACTGTGGTCAGTTATTTATCCGTTGCCAGAAGCGCTAGGTCGTCGGCAAATGCTATAACTCTGACACCACTATTCTTGAGTTTGATGAGAATTTCATTCATCACCAATAAGTCCTGAGCAGGAGGTGAGAGGTTTCACCGCCTTGTGGAGTCCCTCTAGATGTGTACATCTTAATATCAGAGTTTCCTAGTTCAGTGAGTGCTTTTTCTATGGCACGAATATAAGTCAAAGAGTATAGCAAAGTTAGAGAATGTGGTAAAAAAACCTTCGCTCTTCGAGGAAATTGAGATCATTATTTGTTATCTCCAGAGTTAGCTTCTAACTAAAACTGTGTTTTAGCATATTTCCATTCAATTTTTGAGAAATCACTCTGTTTTATAATGAGGGCATTTTTATCACCGCAGAATTGGCAACTACTTCCGTTCACAGTGTCCGTAGTGTACGTAGCTTAGCAGTTAGGTGCGTTGGCTGCTAAGCAGAACGCCGTGGGTTCGAGTCCTGCTCGTGTCCATAGTTTTTATTTCATCTTTCACGGGCAGTACCTCTTGCGAAGAACTGACAAGAGTATCAATCTGTCATGAAAAAGTGCTTCTCAAATTTGCCGTACGGAATCGGCGTTAAATTGTAGGTCCCCTCAATTCTCCACACGTACCCAGAGAATTGTTGATGAGAGTAAGTCACTTAGGCCTTGGCTCTTCAAGAGCTGTCGCGACACTTTATTTATTTTTTTCCGTTCACAGAAATTAAACTTTTTCAAATTATGTGCACTGCTGTTAACTTTGATGTAAAAGTGCTTGTCATCAGTCAAAATTTTGTGTAATTTATTTACTAAATACTTTCATACAATTACTACCTCGTCATTTTTTTTGGCAATAGGTGGCTTATCGTTGTATGCAAGTATAGTGCAATTTCGTTCATCACAATTAAGTCAAGCAACATTCTTTGATGACCTAGACATGCACAGTACAATCATAAGATAAGACCTCATATCTTTTTTCAACTAAACCTCGGTATCCCTCACAAAATTCATTTTCTGATAAATGATCGACTCTTGCCCAGAGTGCAGATGAGCAATAACGACAACAATTTCTGTTCATCATCCACGATCCGCCAGAATTTACACTAATTAATTCAGACATCTGCATGGATAAATGCATTCTGATGGGCCTCATATCTTGTTTAAATCTTTTTGAATCCGGCTGTGTCGCCGACGCGACGATCACGACAACGAAGCATCTCTCACACAACACTGACATCGCCCGCCGCCGCCGCCGCTAAAGGCGACATGTCAAACCACTCATAATGTTCAATTAGCATAATCAATATTTAAAGTAAGTCTAGAAATTCTTAAGAATTTATGCCGAAAGTGCACTTACCCCATCGCACGGCCTAGCATTCATCAGTTGTCGCACGTTGCCACGTCCCAATGCATCTCGTTTCCTCTGTGACGAGAACAGACGCAGTTCTTTGCGTTCCTCGTCCGTCAGTGAGTGACAGTAACGAACCTAAAATGACAACAAACAATGATCATTCAATGGGCAATTCGATCAATGCCATGCTCGCTGTCATCGTTGTCGTTGTTGTGTCCCCCCGCTTAACCGCATTCTACATCTACTTGAAAAACGTTTTGCAGCGATTTTATTTGATTCTTCTAGCCGTTTTGCTGCAACAGGATCGAGAGTCAAGATCTGGTCAGTCAACTCAATTGAATTCACATGAACTGAACAACCTACGCTTCCCCTGCGTTGACCACTTAGAAGCGTATAAAACGGTAGCTATCCCATCATCAGCGGCCATATATGCAAATCACATGATCTGGACTCTTCTTGTTATGCAACAGGATTGTGTTTCATCGCAAGCACGGTAGCGGGAGTGGGGAAAACAACATACGGCGCGATGGCGACGCATGGCCGACAATCAAATCAGTTACACTAAAAAAATGCATCTTCAGTCAAAGCCTGCGCATAACTGTTCAAAGTATTTAAATGCGCAGAAATCTGAGTTCGCACAGGTTGGCATTGCAACAGAGGCTTTCAAAAAAATGGTTCCTGTTCAATTTTATAGGAAGAGTACCTCCACCTTTGTACCCTGCGTGCTATCTGAAACATCAAATAAATGATTCTTACCTCGTTATCATGTGGCGGAAGCTGATGCAGCAATTGTCGCACTCGATATTGCTCGCCAGGGCTGTTCACGTATGGCACTTTGTCATCGGGTATCTGCGAGAAATACAATCGCACCTAAAACGAAAGGACAGACAACATACCAGTGAGTAAATTTTTTTATGTGGATTATTATAAAAGAACATTCGCGGGTGATAGGCGCAATAAAAACGGTTATTAATAAGAGCATCAACTGGAATTGACCATGACCGCAGGTGCAGCACAAAGGCTTAAGGATGGTGCGGCTAGTGCCGCTCGGCGGTTAACATATTTGCATCCTGTTATTTATGCTATGGAAAAATCCATGGAATTTATGACGACTATTAGCTTAATGTACACATAAGAAGGACTTACGAGATCGCTTGCGATTGCAGCAGGTCGGAATTAGCATATCTACATATGAGTGTTTATAGCGAGGTTTTCGTTTTGGAAGCAAGGGAACGATACACTGAGAGGAAAGATTAAAAACTTATTTACGCTTGCTCAGCAACGAAAATGTTAGCAACGCAATGCAAATTTTTGTGAAGAACCGTCTTAAAACAGAAACCGATAACAAACAATTGCATTCATTTTCAGTTCGAAAACAACTTGATATTTTGAAAACATAGGAGAGGAAGAAGAAGAAGAAGTGCGACTCAGGTGGAAGAGTGCACTCAATCAACTTGGAGTGCAAAACTGGAGACGACTAGCTAAGGACCGAGCTAGCTGGCGGAGACTGTTGATGGAAGAAGAAGAAGAAAGAAGAGAAGAAGAAGAAGGAAGAAAGAAAGAAGAAGAAGAAGAAGAAGAAGAAGAAGAAGAAGAAGAAAAGAAGAAAGAAGAAGAAGGAAGGAAGAAGAAGACGAAGAAGAAGAAGAAGAAGAAGAAGAAGAAGAAGACAGAAGAGAAAGAAGAAGAAGAAGAAGAAGAAAGAAGAAGAAGAAGACGAAGAAGCGAAGAAGAAGAAGAAGAAGAAGAAGAAGAAGAAGAAGAAGAAGAAGAAGAAGAAGAAGAAGAAGAAAAGAAGAAGAAGAAGAAGAAGAAGAGAAGAAGAAGAAGAGAAGAAGAAGAAGAAGAAGAAGAAGAAGCCGCATTCAGTATCGAATATTAGCATTAAAGTGAAAGAGAAAAAAAAGAAAGAATAGAAAGAGGAAAAGAAAGAAGAGAAAGCGTCATGTCAACTATTATACTGGCAAGAAGACGAAGATTTTTTATTTTTTTTTGATTTTAATTATGATTTTTTTAGAAAGAAAGAAAAAAAAGGAAAGAAAAGAAGAAGAAAAGAAAAGAAGAAAGAAAAAGAAGAAGAAAGAAGAAAAAGAGGAGAGAAAAGAAGAAGAAAGAAACGAATTAAGAAGAAGAAGAGAAGAAGAAGATAGAGATAAGAAGAAGCGAAGAATAGAGAAGAGAAGAAGAAGAAGAAGAAGAAGAAGAAGAAGAAGAAGAAGAAGAAGAAGAAGAAGAAGAAGAAGAAGAAGAAGAAGAAGAAGAAGCAGAAGAAGAAGAGGAAGAAGAAGGAAGGAGAAGAAGCAGAAGAAAGAAGAAAGGAAAGAAAGAAGAAGAAGAATAGAAGAAGAAGAAGAAGATAGAAGTAAGAAGAAGAAGAAAGAAGAAGAAGAAGAAGAAGAGAAGAAGATGAAAGGAGAAGAGAAGAAGAAAAGAAGAAAGAAGAAGAAGAAAAGGAGAAGATATAGACAAGAAGAAGATAAGAAGAAGAAGCAGAAGAAGAAGAAGAAGAAAGAAAAGTTAAAGAAGAAAGAAAGAAGAAGAAGGAAGATAGAAGGAAGAAGAAAGGAAGTGAAGAATAAGAAGAGGAGTGAAGGAAGTAGAAGAAGGATTAGGAAGAAGAAGAAGAAGAAGAAGAAGAAAAGAAGGAAGATGAAGAAGAGAGGATGAATGAAGAAGAAGAAGAAGAAAGAAGAAGAATGAAGATAGAGTAGAAGAAGAAGAGAAGAAGAAGAAGGAAGAAGAAGCCGCAAGTCTAGTATTCGAAGACAGATTTAGTAACCCTGTGTAGCCATTCATTCTGAATCTGAGCCAGACGATTCTGATTTTCCATTTCATGTGAACGGAAATTGCCTGAATTCAATTCAATTTCATCCCACGAAAAGTGCTGATTGTGTATAAAGTCGAATTAACTATTTCTATGAATATACTCCAGGAGGTTGATTAGTAGTTTGACCACCGAGGTACACAGTTTGTGTTCTTTCGGGGTTCGAAGAATTTTCGTCAATTCGTGCTTTTGAAGTGAAACACTTTCCTTTTGGGATATGTATGGTTTCTTTGCGGCAAAATAGCCCTATTCCCAGATTGATGAAAAGCTACGGTTTTGTTTTTCGCTATTTATTTTGGCTTCGTTCTCACATGATTTATCATACATTTCGAGTATCCTTTACCAAATGACGATATTCTTAATTCTTAGTAATATGATGAGGAGTGACTACAAAGGAGAAGGTGAACATAAAGAAGTGTCGTTTCTTTCAGTCAATTGTGATTCGGGCTATCGTACTGCACTCAATTGTTAAATAAAAATTGATTCGTTGTAATTCAGGCTCAACTTAATTTTTCTTCACTGCTTAATACGGTGAAAAGTAGCTCTAGGTTTCCAAGACGGAAAATCTACACAGCAACCTGATTATCCCCGGACGGTCGAAAAGACAAGCATCCGACATGTTAAACGTGCGTTTCCGAGAAGCAAATTTAGACTCTGACCACCACAGCTCATCTGAGTTGTTTCAAACATGCATAGGAAATCCTATTATAGGATTTAGACAGGGATATGTACCGTCATGCGACGTTTTAAACATAGTCCTCGAGTAGATAGTGTGCAAGGCAGGTATGAGCACGGAAAACACTATCTTCAACAAATCCACACAGCTCCTAGGTCATGCGGAGGACATAGACATCACCGGTCGCTTCCAAGAGCTGTGCTTGAGGCCTTCACAGCGATTGAAGAACATGCGAAGCTCGTTGGCACAGGCTATCAACAAACAACAGAACATCTGTCAATCGCCTAGGACAAAATGTCACTGTTGGTAGCAACAATTTCGAGGAAGTTAAGGAGATTCACCTACCTTGTAACAAACATCAATTCCACACACAACAACTTAGTCAAGACTAGCGATCCGAAGAAGAATTACACTAGCGAACCGCTTCTAGTTCAATTTGGCCCAACAAATGGGTTCAAAACTCTCACTCGAAAGGCGACTTGCCTACTATACGGCGCCGAGTGTTGGAAGATAAGTAAAAAAAGGGGAAATGATACTGGGCACTTTCGAAGGAAAAATTCTTCGACGGATATTCAGCCTTCATGCGATGCCGACGATGACAATAGCACCAGCCAAGAAAGTCTTCTCTTCGCAGACGCCGGTTCGAGATGACCAGGAAGATCAAACCTGCTGCGGGTTAAAGACCAAGTAAATGCGTATATGCAGAGCACTTGTTTTCGACAACTGGAAAACGCATGCGAAAGACCGATTCCGATGGAACACTGATGTGTCTCAGGCTGAAATCCTACATTGGATCTTTAACAAACAAGAAATCTGACAACTGACTTGCTTTTCACGTATTTTTTTCTTTCAGTGCATTCCAAAGAACCTTCCACCATCATAACATTATGTGTCGACATTCAGCTGAGTTGCGCTCAACTGTGTGTTATTTTTTGCTGCTGAAATCGAGGTTTTCCAATGAAACATCCTCAATACAATTATCACATAGGCCATATGGAAACAGAGCGTTTGTGATTATTGTGAATCCGGTGTATGTGGATCAAAGGTGAAAATTGACTTAGATTGAAAGAAGAGATTGGATAAAATTACTTTGCCCCCATGGTATTCTAGATCGTGTTAATATTCTGCGAATTATCTTTTCCAATATTCACCTAGAAATTGAATGACTCGAATCGATTTCAATACAATGTGCTATAAGATGAAGAAAAGTATTCATGAGATAGGATGGAGATTGAGGTAGTGGCTTAGTGTCTTTTTGTGTTGGTAGGCAGCTTTTGCAACTGCAGTTAATCAGGATTACTGCATTGGTGGCGGTTGCAGGTTCTAAACGTGGTGTAGAATGAATGATATTGCGATCAGATAAGGTTTTGAAAAAGTTATTTCTTTCTATGCTACTTGAATCTTCTATTTTGAGAAAGTACTTAAGCGGCCTCAAAAGTTTAGTTAAGTCATTTGCAATTGTAACAACGGCAGCAACTTTTTCTTCCTCTCTACTTTGGTTATATTTCGGATTTAAGAAAAATTGTTGCAAGAAGATGCAAGCCGTTTTTCAACTGTCATATGTCAACCAACAGCTAGTGATTAAATTCTTTTTTGCAACTTATTATACCATTTTATTTTTTACAATCGGTGTTGTCATGAGTCCGAACAATGCACCAGACAAATCAAAAATATATTAATCACCATCCGTATCCGAAAGATTACTTTCAACTCTGTGTAATAGTGAGATAGACAGAGACGACATTTTATTTCAAATAAATTGCCAGGAAGTCCTCCATAAATCTTTAGTAATCTATTTCCCATCGTGTTAAATAAAAAATGAGCCCACAACTCTCGGAATGCAAAAAAGGACATTCTCGTTTCCACTCAGATCCGACGAAAATATGTTCAGAAGGACAGTGACTGTTTCTGCAGCAAGATAAAAAATTCATTCAATGTTCACATCCGTGCAGTATTTGTTTAAAAAAAAAAATAAACCAGCAGTCAATATGAGCTTAAGGTACACTTTAACAAAAATTATTACAAAAAAGTGAAATCTCTGACAATTTTGTTTCAAAAAAGCAAAAGAAACAAACAACAAGCGCTATTGAGCTGGACGAATGGCTGGCTGCTGCCACCCAAATGCCACATTCATTTCCGGCAACCCGGATGTCAGTATATCACGTTTTTAATCCCTGCCTGGCTGCATATCAAACAGAATCCTGAATTTATTCGCACATATATCATCCTTAACGACCAGTGGGCACGTTCGGCTAGCTCCTTCGACACAGCAATCACAAAAATGTACATGTATGCACTCGAAAGCATACACGAAGCTTTTTACAACTTTTTATTTACCGCACACTATGACCGCAGCCATATACTAGGAAGACGTGAATAAACAACTTTCGCTTGTTAATTGAATAGAACGATAACTCTCCGTTTTTGTTTTTGTTTTTTTTTTTTGTTTAACAAAAATCTTGAGCCATCCTTTATATGTCCTTTGAACAATTTGTAGCTACCTACTGTTTCTTTTTTCTCCAATTTGAAATTAAAATGAAATGGCAACGGGCCAAAGTTTAAGGGATTCGAAAGTAAACATTGTTTTTGGCACAGTAAATATTATTTTCTCTTTTGAAGTCGTGAAAGGTTTGTCTTTTGTCAGAAGTTGATGTTAGGAGAATCCTTTTAAATTGGAAAAAAACTTGGATTTCGAGAAAAACGTTTTAAAAACTCAACTCAAACTCAAAAGACAATTTTAAAGTAAAAAAGAACACATTTTCAGACCGCACTTACGATCGCACTATCCTGCGATCGAAGGTGCGGTCTAACAATGTGCCGTGACTCCTAGAAGCAGAAGGTCCCGTACCGGTTAGTGCACCGCTGCCAAAACTGAGAGTATAGACAGGAAATTTCATAAAACTTTCTAAGGAAGGCGATGCCGCCATGAATATCGTTAATACTGACTGACCTCGCGAGGTATTGGTAGGTGAAATTGGGTTATAAACAATGGTGAATCCAGAGGCTCTTGTTAGGGGGGGGGGGGCGACCCTGAACATGTTGATTTAATAGGCAAAGAAAAAGAGGTATTTAAAAGAACAATTAATCGTACAGGGTTTTGATAGGTATAACGGGTACAATTTTATAATCGCTGTTAGCTTTGTGCAAATCTATCTACGATATAGTTTTTATTCAAGTCCAAAGCTGAATGTTTAATATCGATAAGCCAACTAGTCGATCTTCTGCCATGCTTGAACGCAGCAAAATATGAGTTCTCCTGAGAGTAGAAAAGGTTCTCTCTCCACTTGCTGCACTGAACACTAAGGAAACAACAATTTATAGAGCACGCGTGATTTCCATCTTGGAGCAACTACCCAAGAACATATATACAAGGTTCCAAAGAACAATCATACTTTTCCAAATCCCATTTTATTTTCCACGGATGCTGTTAACATCTCTTTTGGTAGTATCCGTGGCTTAGTGGTTAGGTGCATTGCCTGTTTAGCAGAACGTCGTGGGTTTGAGTCCTACACGTGCCCATAAAGTTTTTATTTCATTTTTCACGGGTTTTACCTCTTGTTAAGAACTGACAAAACTCCCAAGAGTATCAATCTGTCATGAAAAAGTGCTTCTCAACTTCACCATTCAGAATTAGCGTTAAATTGTAGGTCCCCTCAATTCTTCACACGCACTCAGAGAATTGTTGATGAGAGTAAGCCACTTAGGTCTTGGCTCTTCAAGAGCTGAAGCGCCACTCTTTTGTTAATAATATCTCTAGGACATTTTTGGAGATAAAAAACAATGACAATGCTTCCTGCTTTAATTCAGTAGGCCAGTTCCACCTAAAAATATTTCACTGAGATCTCAATGTCACTTTGACTGAGCCAAAATCATTTGGTGGAGCATAATTCTCAGTTCTCATTGATATAAAGTGTTACAAATTGTTGTTCTGCATATATGTCAGTCACGTCAAAACAGCTGAGTGAGAAATTTAATCCAAAATAATTTCATCTCAGAGATCCCAGAAAAATATCTCAGTTCTCAGCTGTTTTTTTTTTTTTTGCTCCACTAATAGGCCAGTTCCACCTAACAACATCTCACTGAGATCCCTGAGATCCCCGAGATTTTTTTGGTGGAACAAAAAATCTCAGCTGAGAGTTGATCATCTCTCAGATGAAATTATTTTGGATTCGATTTCTCACTCAGCTATTTTGACGTGACTGACATATGTACAACAACAATTTGTAAGGTAACCATTTTATTTCAATGAGAGCTGAGAATTATTTTTCACCAAATGATTTTGGCTCAGTCAAAGTGACATTGAGATCTCAGTGAGTTGTTGTTAGGTGGAACTGGCCTAATAAAATCTATGAGACCTCTGAGATCTCAGTGAGATAGTGTTAGGTGGAACTGGCCTTATGAATTATGAAATATTAAGTTGATTTTATTAAAGGTATTATGTAAGCAAAATTTTTATATTTTTCACTTCCCAGCGGAAGTTATTGTAAAGGGTCCGGTTTTGTGAATCTACAATTTTTGCATCAAACCATTTTATTATCATGTTAGTGTGTGTATATGCGTATTGGAGTTACGTTTCTGCAATTAACTTGCGAATTACTCACAGTATTGACATGAAATTTGACAAATTCGATGCGGAATTGCTGATTCAATAATAACGGTTTAGCAATTTTTTAACTGGCATTAAAAATTTGAAAGTAGTAAAAAATCGTCATTTATACATGAAAATTATAATTATCTCGTGAACCGCTCATGGTGCTGATATCAAATTGGTCTCGTTCGGCCTAAAAGTACTTGATTGAGAACTGAATAAGTTTTCAGCGAAATCGGCTTAGTGGTTTTTTGTGAAAATTGAAAAAAAAAACTCAAAAAATCTAAAAAAAATCTCAAAGCATTCATCAGCCATGAAAATTATGATAATTTCAGCATAAAATGCAACAATAGTTCGAAAAATGTTATTTATCAATCATCAATGTTAGAAAATATATTATTTTACAATAACTTGTTATAAGCAATTGAAAAGGAGTTTAAGCGGATATATTTTTTTGGTTCCTAGGAAAAGAGATTGTCATTTTTTTTCTCAGGGAAGTAAGTCGTGTGGACCACCTGAATATAATGTTACCACGCGCCACGGTCGTGATGATGATGAGGATTTATGTTTAACATTATTTTAAAACTATATTCTGCTTGTCAAATCACCAGATTTTAAGAAGCTCAGGGGGTCGATCGCCCCTATCCGCCCTTGGCTATAACCATTGTAGACTGTATTGCGCGATAAGCAAAAATGGCGGAAGGTCCATGTTAGGAATATCTGATTTGCTACAAATGAAGGCTCAGAAGATCTTATCGCTATGGTGATGATAAAGTTGACATTATTTTTCATTTAACTTCAAGCGCAGGGTTAAACCAACGCGTTATTGCATTAAACCCGGAAACGACATTCGAGAATTTAATTTCCTGGTAAAAAACTTACATTTCAAATATCAAATATATATTTGAATTGATTTTCACTTCCAATCGACAAAAACAAAATTAAGCTATCCACAATCACAGTACACAGAATATAAGGTATTATATTGCGCATCTGTCAGAGACCAAGATGACAGAAGTGAGAAAAGGCACAAAAAGAAATGCCGATAAGACAACAACAATTTTTGTTATGTTTTGACATTTAGGTCTCTGAAATGTGACATATGCGGGAAAGGCACAAAAAGAAATGCCGATAAGACAACAACAATTTTTGTTGTGTTTTGACATTTAGGTCTCTGAAATGTGACATATGCGCGAACTTTGGGGGAAGAAAATCGGGAATATAATACCTTGTATTCTGTGTACTGTGATCCACAATATCACTCCTAAAAAAGTTTTATTTCTTAAATAGTTTGTCTTTTTTAAAGGATTCAAAATTGACAAAGTTGACCTTGCACTATGATCATGTTATCTTAAAACCTTCTTCTCGGAACCACCTACAACCAGCATAACCACATAGAACGTGTCAAAATGGTTGTATGTGCGCTCATGCACAATTGTGTCTATTAGTAGCAGTCGTATAACACACGATGCTTTTGTGATACGAGTTTGTCAGTCGCTCTTTGTTGCCAAAAATGAATGCAAACAATTTTTACTTGAATCACGTTTTAAAAGGATTCCCGCTGAAATCATGTTTAAATGGTGAAGCAACGATTTGACCTGCCTTTGGTGAGCATTAGTCGCAATTCTTAAAACAAAAATTTGACACAACTGGAAAATAATGTACAGTTCTCTGAGTTTGTTGTATGACGAAACGAATGGTGTCAATGACAGTGACTCTGAAACTGCAAACTATGTTATTTTCCATGAAATAAGATAAGAACTAGTTTCATGACCGTCATTGAATGTTTTGAATTATCAACTTAAATATCTTGCTTGTGAGAGTGAAACGTAATACTTTTTAAAGTCAGCGGATTTCGTAACGTTATAGTAATGGCAACGGTGTCAATAAATATCCAGACATTTTTTTTATCTTATGACACATCGATGATAGTAAAAATGAAAACACATATTCTTCATTTTCCGCTGTAATTAAAAATCAAACTTACTTAAGTTGTGGCTGCAGTTAAGCCGTTAAGAGAAATTGAACAATTCTGGCTGTGCATGGCAGGTGTAAGCTGTAAGAAAAAGGAATCCGCATCAAATGGAATTTGAACTCATTTCTTAAGTTTAATGTGCAGGTTTGTATTTACTTGTTGGAAGAGAATTGTAAAATTAATGTACATCGTATTTCATTGAAGATTATGATAAATCAATGGCTTAATTCTCGAAGTGGAAAACACTCTTCGTTTGGATTTCAAGAACAGCATAGAAACGATTACAGCAACATAAGAGTTGTAGTCATGCCAAGTGTTGGTAAATTCGGTCTTTCTTATGCCGAAAATTCTAGACAATTTGTCAGGACTTCTTGACATTCAATTTCAAAGCACTTAGGTTTGAATAAGATGATAGACAAATCATTGGGAACATTTTTTTAGCGCAGACATAAAAACGATCCGCGTGAGGAAATGTATTAAAAAATTGTTTTCAGATACTGAATTTTGGAATACAGAATAACGACCCGTTTCCTCTTAGAACCATCTTAACTTAGTTTAACCAAATCAAGTCGAAGCTTGATTCTTGCTGTCACGAAGAGCTAAAAGTTCTTGGTACACAGCATAACGTAAGACTCTGCTGGGTTCCACAGTGATGTGCCAAGCAACGAAAAAGCGGATGAGCTTGCAAGGGATGGCTCTACACTAGACCCTTCTCTCATACACCATCATATAGGAATCCCGTTATGTGAACTGAAACATAATGTCAGTAAAATCGTCCTTCAAAAATCCAATAACAGATGAAATCTCCTAAAAACCTGTGTTGTTACCAGACACGTTAAAAAAAGTTCCGACATGATTTTAACTCTCAATAAACCCTCCCTTGTCGGCATAGTTACATTACACAACCTATTTGGCTTAGTACCGATGATCTTTGTAGAGGCTATCGTGATGAAGACGAGCATGAAGATACTGTTCATTTTCTCTGCCACTGTCCTTACACTGTCTTACTAGGAAGAAAACTATAGGCAACTTCTTTTTCAACGAATCAGAGGAACTATCCGAACTGCCAGGCAAAAGCTTACTAATCTTTGTCAAGACCTCTAAATCTAAATGGTTAAACGAACCACATGATTCATAGGTTATATATTTTTCAGGAAATCACAATACTTTAGGTTACCACAATGGATCTGTGATGTGATGATGATGAAGTGTGATGGTAACAACACAAACTGTCTGCCCGCTTAACCTAACCTAACCTATATGCATAAATGTGTGTCCTCTTTTACTATACTGAACTGAATTTCAAGAAGATGTTGCATCCTCATCGTAAGTAGAATTGCATAGTCCTAGCATTTATAACCGTCAATCGTGATGCACAACTTGTAAGTTGATAAACTCGAAAGCAGTAACAACCACGAAGATGCATTACAATTGCCTGTCTTGGTTTCATTCACTCAAACCCTTGAGAACCAAGGAGATTGAAGTTTCCTACGATTTTCGGTTTTCTTTTAGAATCCCCTAAACAAGAGTGCAATCTTTTTGAAAAATCGGAGAAATTTGGAGACTTGAGACATGAATAACGAGCCTTGGTCAAGTATTCGTTTGCATAATAGCATAAAAGTTGAAATAGAAACTCTATACCGTAATTTGAAAATAGAGTTGAAATTCAGTATGATTACATATTTGTGTACACCTTAGGGAAGGTTTTGAAAAAGGATGGAAATATAAATATTTGAAGAATTCGAAACTTGTCAGCTACAACAAATATTTTAGAAATGTCAGTGTTATCATCATCTGAAAAAGAGGTGTATCATTTACAACTGATTCGAATGAGCTATGCTCATGGAACTTTAGTAGGATATTTTTCGTTTAACAGGTGATCGCTGTTTAGCTTTGGATTCACACCCTTTTCTTCCTTGTCACAACCACATATGACATTCTTGTATGAAACGATTCCAAAACGATCACTAAGGTCTTACTCATCATCGAGTTGTGAACCAAGAAATTAACCAGGCGCTTGACAATATCAACTGAGAAACATATTCATATTGTTGATTGGACCCACACAAAAACTCTACTGCATGGGTTGTTAAAAATAACAAGATAACAACTGACACAAAAACGTATGGTTCCCAAACACGAAGTAAAAAGAGTATAAAATAAAAAAAAATCTATAAAAAATCACGTATACGCCCGAGTGTACATTTTGGAAACCTTAGCCTTACGCGAGTAAGGCGTTTGGGCTGAATTGTAGTTCAAAAGGTCGCTATACACACACAATAGCGTGCTTGATAACTTTGCTTGTACAATCTTTTTGGACAAGCAGGCTGTAACGTCTGTAGGGATATTTTGCGTAAGCATTTTACTTGTACAAGCCGCTTGATGATTGATTCATTTCAAAATCCTGCAAGCTTGCGCAAGCTATGCTTGCACAACAAAACGGAACGTGTGTAGCAGTATGTTTGGCTTATATAAATAAATTAGTAGTCCGTGCCGTGAATAAGCTCTACGTCACCATACCACCAATCGTGAATTACTGAAAGATTTTATTCGTGTCTACGAAAATCAGTTTTGTCTTTGGCGAATTAAATCATCCGAATATCATGATAGGATGAAGAGGGAGGCAGTGTACAAAATCTGACTTAACAATTCTAGATTAATTGACACCCAAGCCAATACTGTGCTGAAATTATGGTCGAATATTTAAGATCTTTAGAGCTCCTTCCTTAATGTTGCTGTTAATATGGGGAGTAATAGCTTGTCTCATAATCTTATCTTACCCGTTATTTAAAGATGTTGCGAGTGTAAAAAAACCTTATGATATGTTTCTTCACTCATTCTGAGGTATTTATGTCAATCACGTAGATATATCTTCAATTCACTCAGTAAATTTATATGGGAGTAGCTTCTTCTCTTCAGTAACCACTCTTTACACCACATATCACGTTTCTTTTTTACCCGTAAGGAAAGGTAAAAAGCAGCCAAAGCAAGGAAGTCGTCGTCAGAATCACACATTTTCGCATCATAAACTAAAAATTGTTCGATCATGCTGGTATCGTGTGGAGGCGAAATGAAAAATTAAGCACGCTTGTAAAAAAGCATTGTACAAGCATGCATATTGTAATATGTATACACTTTCTATTCCTACCTCTCTATATCTCTGTATGTCAATCTATTGTGATGTGTACACACTTTGTAACTCCGCCTCTTTATATCTCTATACTTAAATGTGTAAACACTATCTATCTCTGTCTCTCTAATATTGTCTAATTGCTGAATAGTTATGTAGCAAAAGTTTTATTTGTAGTTGTAAGTAATTGTGTATACACTCTTTAGAGTTTCCCCTACACTCTAGTGGTTAAGAGGAGAACTTCGTTAAGCATCGAGAAGTTTCAGCGCCTACTAGAACCTAGCAGTTTCTCGAACTTATTTGAGTTATATAAATACCCGCTTGGTGTCGAAAATTAATCAATTGTATGTGAACTGCTATAAAGTTAAGACACTGTGTTTGAAAGTA
This sequence comes from Sphaerophoria rueppellii, assembly GCA_920937365.1. Taxonomy (NCBI): domain Eukaryota; kingdom Metazoa; phylum Arthropoda; class Insecta; order Diptera; family Syrphidae; genus Sphaerophoria; species Sphaerophoria rueppellii. The sequence continues at coordinate 40,607,433 of CAKKXW010000002.1, forward strand.
ATAATTGAAAGTGTTGAGTAAATAAGTTTCTGAGTGATTTAAATAATGTGAATTTGTGTTTTATTTGAAAAGTGAATACGTTTTAATTCTCGAACCAAGCCGAATATTACATTGGTGTCAGAAGTGAGATAAAGACTTATTGAAAATAAAACAGTGAACAGTGATTAAATTATTGTGTAAAGAAGTGAAGTTTAAAACAAAAAAAAAATTAGTAAAATGTTGAAAGACTTAACTGTCCCTGAGCTAAAGGCCGAACTAAGCAAACGTGGCTTAAGTGGGGCACGAGTGAAAAACGAACTCGTTAAACGGCTGCAGGAATATCTAGAGCAGCAAAATGAAGACCCGAATACATTTGCTTTCGAATTTGAAGCAAAAGTGGAAGAGGTAAATGCTAATGACGCCTTATCTAACATTATGTCTCTTATTCTAGCAAAGTTTGAAGAGAATAAGAATGATTTCCGGGAGCAACTACAAACTCAAAAGAATGTTGTTGTCGCACAGCTACAAGTTCAAAGAAATGAACAGAAGCAGGAGCAAGAGCATGTTCTCAAACAATTAATTAATTTTCGACACCAAGCGGGTATTTATAATAACTCCAAATGAGTTCGAGAACACTGCTAGGTTCTAGTAGGCGCTGAAAACTTCTCGATGCTTAACGAAGTTCTCCTCTTAACCACTAGAGTGTAGGGGAAACTCTAAAGAGTGTATACACAATTACTAACAACTACAAATAAAACTTTTGGCTACATAACTATTCAGCAATTAGACAATATTAGAGTGACAGAGATAAGATAGTGTTTACACACTAAGCTCATGTCTGATTCGACAGATAGTTAGTTTTATCCTTCCGCTGAACGAATATGGTAGTGTATACGCTTGAACAACGCTGGGAAATATTGCGACTTTACTTTGACAATCATGGTAATGTTGCAAAATGTGTGCGAAAATTGCGGTCGGATTTTTGAAGAAGAGAAGTATGTTCGTTATCTTGTGAAAAAAGTGAAAGAAACTGGCATCCTTATCGATAAACCAAAGCCAAAAACAATGCGTACACTTGTGTATATTGCTGCTGTGGCAGAAAGTGTGCGTGAAGCGCCATCAACATCAATTCAAAGTAGTTCTCAACAATTGAACATTTCAGGGACATCATTGTGACGAATTTTGCATAAAGACCCTAGTATGACGCCATACAAAGTCCAATTGGTTCAGGAGTTGAAAACTGACCATCCAATGCGTTTTCGCTTCGTTAAGTTGGCCTGCAATCGACTAAGAGAAAGATAACGATTTTGTCAAAAAAAAATCATCTTTTCAGATGGAGCTCATATTGATCTTGGCGGGTATGTAAACACCTAAAACAAGCCACTGTTTGGTGCGGATTTCGGTCCAGAGGCATTATTGGGGCATTTTTCTTCGCAAATAAGCAAGGAGTGGCCGTTATAGTGCAATGGCGATCGTAATCGGGCCATGATGAACGAATTTTTGTTCACAAAAATTTAAGAGGATTAATATTGGCAACATTTGGTTTCAACAGAACGGCGCTATGTGCCACGCACTCCATGTTTTGCACCCTGCTTTTGTAGATCGCATTATCAGCCGCAGAGCTTATGTCGTTTGGCAACCTCGAAGCTGCGATTTGACAGCGTTGGACTGTTATATGTGGGGTTCCGTAAAAGATCAGTGTTACGCCGACAAGCCAGAGACAATGGACGCTTTAAAGGACAATATTCGTGAAGCTATTGGTGAAATACAGCTGCACCCAATCGATAATGTGCTTAAATATTGGACCGATCGTGTATGCAGTAGGCTACTGCATGGCCAGCCGAGGCAGCCATTTGAATGAAATTATTTTCTATTATCAACCGGAAGGATTATTTTCAAATAAAAAAGAAATTTGAGAAAATATTCAGTAGTTTTTCTTATAGCATTTTCAAAAAAAAAGTAAAAAGTTATTTGGCGGACCCTTTATTTTATGTACTGGAAAAAACTGTAATCAACAACAAATTTGTGAGACCCAAAACTCAAAAATTTATTGATGCACTCTTGAGATATGGACGGTTCAGTAAAAACGTTGAAACGAAAATCAAAACTTCAATGCAATAGTATGTATTTGCAAATATATTTATGTCACAAAAAAGAAAGGCAGACAAAAGTGTGCTGAGAATTTGAGTCAGTTTCATACTCTTCGGACGTTAATTGCTTTTCATATGAAAAGTCTGAGGAATGCAATAAAAATACAACGATGTAACTCAATTTCTAAAAGTTTCGACGAACCATCACTGAACCATTTTAGCACAGCAAGGCAGGAAAAGTGTAATTTGCTGTAACGCTCTTTCATAATTTTGTCATTAATTCCATCCAACACATAAATAAGTTTCTTGGTGTTTGTAATTTCAAATAGATGCTTCAAATAGGACATGACAATTCTGGGATGCACGAATCTTTCAGATTTATAATTGCTTTCTGCAAAAGGAGAGCATAGAAAAGGACGTCCGCGAACGGTGACGACAGTCAACTGACGCTCTGCATCATTCGTCCACGCCGCTGTTGAATGACATTAAGCATAAACCGTGGAAAATTTCAATTTAATGAATAATTTCCCTTACAGACCGTGTAAAGTGTAAATTGTAAATGCCAGTCTATAATAGAAGCTGTCCGTCCACTCTGAGTCTAGATGTATCCGTTTCGAAAAATTCTGGAGTGGAAAGAAAAATGCAATATTGTAAACATTCTTACCTGGTCTGGTCTAAGTCCAGGTGGCACCCAGGTGTACTCCTCGAGGGCGCACCCGCTGTCATCGTCCGATTGTGAGTGCCTTTGTATGTCCAACTGTTGTCCGACCAAATAGCTAGGATGCGTCGTCTGGTGATGATGCAGCAAAGAGGGCGGCGATGGTGATGAGATCGAAGTCGATGCTTTGCCTCCACCTCCGCCGCCTGAGCTAATATTGCCGCCAACGCTGCCGGAAAGATTGGCGATATTTTGAGACGAACTGAATTTGGCACCTTGATGCTGGTGCTGCTGCTGCTGTTGCGGCTGGAACTGATGATGATGATGGTGCTGGTGTTGATGCTGTTGGTGATGTTGATGCAATTGATGATGATGGTGTGTCGGATGCTGATGATGAGGGAGAAATTGTGGAAAGCCACCCGTTGCTGGGGCACCAATCGAGGTAGCTGGTATTTGCAGATTTGTCGGAACGGGTGGTGGAACACGGTCGCTTAACGTTGGCAGTCCTAACGCATTCGATGTTGTGGGCATGGATTGGTTGTTGCTTGATGCTGAATGAAACTGCCTCTGCATAGGAAGTGGAGATGTTGGAAGACCGACGACGCCACCCAATGGCGGAGGAGGTGACAGCGATCCGGCGGGTGAGTATAGAGCGCTCGCTGATGAACTACTTGGCAAGCCGCCCGCCGAGTTAATCACACCAGCAAGGGTACCCTCCTTAGTCGAGAAGTGCCTGGGAAGCGTCGGAATTTTCTGCAGATATGAAACTTGGGTGGCGGGTGTTCTGCTGATTGGTCTGAAATGATAAATGGTAGTAAAAACAACATTATTTTCCACACTCCTAAAGTGGCTTCAATTTCAATTAATTAAAATGCACAAGCGCAACTATTGAATGTCTGACCGAAGAACGAACCGATGCATGGTTTGTTGTTCGAGGGACAAAAAAGAAAAACTTTGTGTGTCTGGTCAAAGTGGCAGAAGAACAACCCACAAAAAAAATGTATAAATGGTCTGGCAGAATTAATTTAATTTTTGGTATCTACAATAAGCTCTTTCCCAAAGTCATGCTTCACTTCGGAATGATGTTTGTGTTTAGGGCTGAATGCATTCGCATCCTCCCTTATCAACAACAAGGACTACCATTTTGCAATGCACAAAAAACACACAATAGCACTGTCTATAGCCAAGCCACCCATAAAATGGGTCTTCTGACAGGCTGTGCGGTTTCCCCACATTGTTTTCGACAATACCTGACAAAGACTGATATCCAGCTCATTGGTATTCCGCACAGATATGCAAATTCTTCGCCACTGGTAAATGTTGCCTTTTTTTCTGTTATTTGCAAAATATATTGTTTTTACGTTTTTGTTTAAACGTAAACCTCACTTAGGTGTACTTTGGTATATCACAGGGTGAATGCTTGTTTGTGGTACCTGACGAGCAGAGGGCCAAGGGCAAGTACATAAATGTCCATGTCGAATTTGCTGGGGGTGATCCATTGGGGAGTATTGTTGTTTAATCTTTTACAAAACATTTCATTTGGAATTTTGTTGATGGAATATTAGAGAAAATTAATTGAAATACCTGCGTTTAAAGTGGTGGAGTAGATTTTCGATTGGAATTTCGGTTGTAAAATCATATTTCCAGTGGCGAAGGTTTTGACCATTTATAGAGAGTTTTCATAAATACAAGTTGGAACTTAAAATATTCAGTGAATTTGACGCAACCCTATATTCGCTTTGTTTTATTTCAGTCATCTAATAATGGGTTAACTTTAAACTATAAACGAAATATTTATTTGGAATTGCCTTCCCAAGATTCCTCCTTTTTTCTTACAATTTTTAAGTCAACTCTTCTATATAAATGTATCCAAAACCCCTGGTCGCAAGATTATTTTTAAAGTGTTAGTTAGATAAATCGAGTTATTTCTATAATATAATCAATTACATTGGAATTCCAGCGCTTCTCCACGTTCATATCGGATGGTTGAATCTGGGCTATTCTTGCAGTGACATTTGAAGTTACTGCACACATGCACCTTCGCAGCAACTTTCTGCATAACTTCGATGGCAAACAATTTCATTTTGCTGCCCTGTCATTAGTGCAAGCAAAAACAACAGCGCATCAGAAAAATTCAAACTATTTTACTGGAGTTGAAGTGCCATGAAATTGAAGTTTGAACTGTTTGTAGATTATTCTTAATAAAGGCTGTGATGACTTTTGGTATCTTGAGATTTTTTTTTTTTTAACTTCTATTGCATATACCTTTTGCAGTCGTTAAGAACGAGTTTATGGTCAATCAATTCAAGACAAAAATTTTAGTTTTTCTTAAGTTCAACAATCACTAGAGATATTCACGTAAACGAGGAAAACCCATAGAAACCGTAGAAACCGTAGAATTTTCTATCGGTAGAAATGAGCTGTCAAAATTTGTATGGGAAAAATTTTCTGCAAATCGTACAATTTTATCTCACAAATTTGAAGCAGAAACTGCAGAAAAAAACCTGAGAAAATGTATGACGTTTATTTTGACGTTTAATTTGGCGGCGCCTATTCATCTTTTCTCCAACTGAACTGACATAAGCGGGAAGTTCTCGTCAAATTAAATCAACAAAAAAAAATTATCAATCAGAATCAACAAACAAATGAATGAATGAATGAATTTTGTTTCAAAACTAATTCTTGGCATCTTGAAGAGCAAAAATTAAAATGTAATTAGAATAAAAAAAAAGAAACACTTTAACATAAATTATCGAATGACGTGAATTGAACAAATTCACTTTGAAGTATAACAAACAGCTGTTTGTTTTCCTTGTTTATGCAACTATTTTCTGCTGGGGTGTTCATTTAAATCTTTTGACGGAATTTTCTATTTTTCCGCAAAGTAGAAAATTATCTCGTTACGTGAATACCCTTACTATCTAAAAAAGCCCGGGATCTGTCAAACATGTGTATTCTTGAAAGCTATAAATAAATTCTGCTTCGACGGTTGAATTAAACATGGTGGTGTCCACTGCCAATTGGGATCTTCAAAGGTCATACCAACTAACGCTGACGCAGGCTGTACATGTTTTGAAAAGCATAAAGCGATTGAAACTGAGGACGTGTTCAGAAACCTTCTTATATTTTATTTAAAATTAAATTTAAACATGAATTCCCACTTTAACAAACTCAGCAACAAAATTGATTTAACAAATCAGCAATTCTAATATCGATAATTTATCCATTTTACTAAACACCACTAACTGGAACCAAATATTTATAAACTGTGATATTAATGTAATGTGCAATTCATCTATATATATAAAAGAACAGCCTAATTTTTGTGTTCGTTCGCTAACCGGGCACACTGATTGACCGATTTTCATAATTTTTTCTCTAAATGCAAGAGGTTTTAGGGTAGAAGGTTTAGCAACAATAAAATGTATACTTTTCAAATCACAAATGGTTCAAATGTTTAAAATGCTAAAAAATTTGTATTTCGCACTACAAAAAAAAAATCAATATACGAATACTCAATTTCGTCTGAGAATTATGACAAATATTTTTATTCGATCGAAAAAAAAAATGTCATTGAAGATATGAAATTATATTGGAACTAGCTGACCCGGCAAACATATGTATATCTTATTGTTTTTAATGAGTGCGTTTCTGGTATATGAGTATGTGAGAGGTAGAGGCTTATTTATAGTGTTGTGAACGTTGATGGAATATGTCATTAAAATAGTTTGATAACATGGTGTGCTCAATTCTTATCCACAAACAGACATTTTTTGACCTTGAGTCAATAGTTATTGTCATTGCAAGTGCCAATCTGATAGAGAACTGAATGCTTTCCAATGGAACTGGCACATCTGTGTACAGAAACGTTTTGCGAATAAAGCATTGCCACAATTGAATTGGTTGCTCGAAGTTGTGCAGCGTAAGATGTTCTTGATCAAGCACTACTTCGTTAAAGACACTAATCAAATTGCATTGGATTACGAATATTTGCGCAAACTATTGAGATGAAGTAACATGATCAACAAAAGTATATACATATGTGTATTACACCATTATGCAAGATGTGGTCAGTCAAAGTATTGGTTAATATTTTTGAGATCCCACAACTTAAAAAATTTGGAGCCCTATATCTTGTGGCTGCTGAGGAAAAACTTTGCCGATTATATACCACGGTCAACTGCTGCAGACGAATTGAGTTGTTTAAAACCATCTATTTTATGGAGGTATTTCAGGCAACTTACATTTGCCAAAAATGTTCGTGTGCAGTTACTGAACGATGTATCTGCAGCAGAATTTCCTAAGCAATTATTGGACATTGAAGTGGAATAATTTCACTTGATTCTAAAGGCCGAATTTCACTTCCAAACAATTTTTATTGTAATGCAAGTCCAAAGCAACAGTTGATTCAAGATGTCTTTCCAAGTGTAAAGAAAATTAAAAAATCACGTTTAGTTGAGTTGACGTGCAATGTAAGCTGGTGCAGACAAAAGTCTTTCTAAAATCGATGCAACAATTAATTTTGAACGAGATAAATAAATGCACAATTTTTTGGCCACAAATAGTTTGACGGAATTACAAAAATGAAAACGATGTAGAAAATTTTACGACGAGACGGTGTTTTTGAATTTTTTTGATTCATATTCAGGACTGCCACCACATTTTTTAACTCTGAAAGTATGAGCGTCAATTTCTATGTTTCGGAACATCAATCAACTTAAACGTTGCAGTAGTACAAGACAAGCCGTAAAAATGGCAAATGGGCTACCAGATATGTCATTTGATTCTTAACGTCGTCAGTTTCCTGTTCGACTTGCATTCCCTGTCAAAAATAAATAAGACGCAAGGTCAATTGTTAAAAATATGTGGTGTTGATTTAGAAATACGAGTTTTTTTCATGGTCAACTATATAGGGTATCCTGTAATTTGTCTGCCATCCTTTGGAATGTGATTCTTGGTCATATTCTGTAATTATCGTTTTAAATAAAGTCTGATTTCTTACTTTTTGACGAATTAAAAAGAGGCTAACTTTGGTGTACCCTTCCCTGACTCATGTTAAGGTCAATTTTAAATGGTATTCAATTTTTTCTTGCCGAACAAAATTTTGACTTTAATTCAATTTTTTTCAAATAATGTGCAAGGAACACAAAGTTTTCTTATTTTTACCTAATGAACAAAAAAATTATTAAATAAAATCTCATTGATAAGCGTATTTAAAACCCATACATTTTATTACACTTGAAAAATCTAAAACAGGAAAGAAAACCGAATTTAGGGTTTTTTTTCAATTTTTTTATTGTAGCACTTCAAATTTCCCAAGAATTGATAGTTTCAAGAAAATTTATAATTCTGTGCTATCCTGAAGAGGATTAAAAGTATACGTATGCCTACCTGGCTTGCTGACAAAACCCTAACTAACTAAACTCTTCTCAGATAGTTAAATTTGTGGTATATTTAATGGGTACATGAACTAAAAAATTGATATAAAAGAATTCAAAAACCAATAAAATTCATCAGAAGTACAGACACAATATTTCTAGGAATAATGTTCCATTTCTGCAAATCCATCGAATACCGTATTCTTCATCCAGCCAATCCCTAATTTCACGACCGTTGTTTGCCGAAGCCCTGCGAAGCGGGCAGGGAATTTGCTAGTTTTATAATAAACTAGCAGCCCCTGCAGACTTCGTACTGCCTCAATCGATAATCGATACCCCTCTACCACACTACCCACTACCCTTTAAACGTTACCCGCTTGTGCTGCCCAGTACGTCTACCCATATCCGCTACGCCGTTACGACACATATCTCTGTACTTGACAGTACGACGGAATTTGGGTTCGTAAGCAGTCCTGGAGCCGCGATTTCTACAGTCTAATCTCTCAAAGAGATTTCCCCGCATCACGAATTCTCTATTTTCCCATTGTTTAAAATCCATGCAAAATTTGACTTTCCTGCTCTTCAGGAGTTTCATTTTACCATTTCAAAATAATTTTTTTTGCATTCAAATTTTCCATTTTCAATTTTTTTTTTACTTTTTCTTGCTTTCCAGTAACCCATTTTGAAATTTTCCAGTTTTTCATTTGAAATTTTTTCAGTTTTCCACTTGAAAACCAGTGCATCCACAATTTCATGCAATTTTCCGTTTTTGCATCAAGAACTTTCCAAAAATTCCAAGCAAAAAAAATCTAATTTCCGACCTTTGTTTGGTTTTTCCAGTTTTCCCACTCTTCCATGAGGTTTTTTTCAATTTTTTTCTTCACAGAAATCATCACTGAATACAACAGTATCAACCATGAAAATTTCACAAATATCTGTTGGGCCGTTTCGGAGTCTATAAGAGACATTACAAACAAACACACATCCATTTTTATATATATAGAGAAGAGATTATTTGAGATCTTTATTCAAACCACATCTTTTAAGATATCTTATAAGGATTCTAATGACCCACCATGGTTTGACCGCCATTTAAAGAATTTAAAAAACAAAAGGAACAAAGCTTGGTTAAAATTTAATGCTTCAAGGACAGTTGAAGATTATAATATTTTCCTAATATTGAAAAATCTAAATTATTTTGGCAATTAGTTAATGCAAAACGAAATAATGGTGGCTTTCCTAGCTCTATGACTTACATGAACTCTACGCGACAAAATTCTGAAGAAATTGCTAATATGTTTGCGGACTTTTTTAAGAGTGCTTTCAATGAACCTGTTGACCTTATCTGTGACTCCAATATCTCTTCTTTTGTCCAGTTTACACATCTCAATTCGATAAATTTAAACATTACTGAGGATGCAATAATCCAAGGCATTTTAAGGTTTGACGATAATAACCGTCCGGGACCTGATGGTGTTCCAGCATCTATCTTAAAAAAATGTGTCTCTCATATTAGTTATCCACTTTATGTACTGTTTAACAAGTCATTGAGTAGCTCTATTTTCCCCAATCTTTGGAAAAGTGCTTTCATAACTCCTATACACAAGAAGGGTTTGAAATCGGAGATACAAAACTACCGTCCGATTACAAAACTTTCTGTTATTCCTAAATTGTTTGAGTCCATTGTGTGTCCTCTCTTTTCACTGTAAATCTATTGTATGTAGAAGTCAAAATGGTTTCGTCAAAAAAAAAGTCCACTGTAACTAATTTACTTGACTTCACATCGTTTTGCTTAGATGCTTTGGAAGAGCGTGATCAAGTTGATTGTATCTTCACTGATTTTAGTAAGGTGTTTGACAAACTGTGCCACAACACCCTTACAAATAAATTAAACAAACTAGGTTTCAATACCCAATTTCTTAAATGGATTTCTTCGTACATTAAAATTAGAAATTATCGTGTAGTTTTTCGTAATGTTGGTTCAAATAACTTTATTGTTAATTCAGGTGTACCCCAAGGCAGCCATTTAGGACCTGTCTTGTTTATTAATGATATTTTCAAATGTCCATAATTCCAATATTCTTATTTATGCCGATGACATTAAACTTTACAAAACAATAAAATTCGGAACTGGCCGTACTGTTTGCAAGACTATTTAATTAGGTTTAGGGATTGGTGCAATAATAACAGACTTTTTCTTAATATTGACAATTATTATATCCTTCAAGTGGTTTTTATGGACTTAGGGCCAGTTCGTTCAAAGTGGCTAAAATCTTCAATTTGCTTATCACGGATTCCCATTAATTAAGAATTAAGAATCCATGATAATCAAAGGGCGTTTATTCATTTTTTTTTCACCTTGATTAACAAATCATGGTTTTTCCACAAATCGTTCCATTTTCCCGTCTATCAGTCAGTTTTACTGTCAAAACTTAACGAAGAATTAATTTTTTTTAATTAATTTGTATGTCAATTGTTATTTCTGTACGCGAGGGAAACAAAATAGCAACGTTTGTACGGAAAAAAAGCTTAATTTAAATAATGAGTAAATGATGTGATTAATCTCAGCACACTGCAGAACATTTGAAATTGTTAAACAAACAATCCTTTGAGAACGGTGATTGTAGTTGTTTGATGGTGTTGATTGATCAATATGTACTTGTTCCCAAGGTTCTATTGCTTAATGCATAAATGTTTGGTGACTTTGGAACATGTAAGAGGAAGTGTTAGGGCAGTCTTAGCACGCGTTATTACAGTTTTCTTTTGCAGTTAGTCTTAAAGAATTCAAACAATCACCTTTTCATTTTCCTATTTTTGTGTTAGAAGAAAGTTTAATATAGCTTCACTTTAACCTCAAAGTTCAGGGTGTTCTTGAAAAATAAAATATTCCTTCATCTTTAAGTTTACTAGATATTAACACAAAAATTCTTCAGAGAAATTCAGGACGAGTGATTCACTTGAGATTTTTCAAAAGATGATAAATTTGAGTTATCAAGTAATTGAAGGAGTTCATATATCATGTCAATGAGTAAATCAAGTATATGAACAAACTAAATTATAATGGCCCTTATCGAGAAAATTTGAATGATTAACGTACTTTCAAATTAACTGCGCAAATCATAGATTTCTTAATTACAACTTTTGTGAACAAACGAATTCTAGGATTATCAACTAGAATAATCATTGATTAAAGATGATCAAGCGTGATCGAAATGGCCCTTAAAGTGTTTTGCAAATTTATAATCTACTTACAATAATAATAATAATGCAAAGATTGCGGCCTTCCGATCTCGAAAGTGATAGAAAAATAGGGAGATCAAATAAAGTGATTCAAAAATTTTTAAGGTTATGTGAAAGTTATCTATATTGTTATATAAAAATACTTCTTAGTAATTCACACTGCTCATTTACCCTATAAAAGTGAGTTGAAGAGAGTCTGTTTTTGCTCTGTGCAGATCTTCAAGGGAAGATCAGCTCAAGGGCTTGCTTAACTTTCCTCCCAGGCTTCTTGAGTCAGTAGAGTTTGAACCACATAAAACAACGTTGAAGAAAAGAATAAAGAACTTAATAACTGTGTTGTTAAAAGCTCAATCGATCATCGAGTTTCTTATTATGATTCAATAAGAATTACTATATGGAAAGTTTGCAAACATGCGCAAATAAAAACCTTGCAATACGTTTGAATGATATCACTTAAAACTACGAAAATCAAATTAAGGCCAAACTAGACATGCCTGCTTCAACCCGAAAAGCCCTGTGTATAAAAAAGATCCAAGAAGCCTCAACATTTAGCCCATAATTCTGAAAGTTTACATTTCGCTGAAAGTCACATAAGCGTAAAGTAGAGAACACTTCTATTTAGTGGTTAAGATGTTCCAGATTCGATTTTAGTTATATCGGCATGATAAACGTCGAGTCGTCAAACAGATGTGAGAAAAAAAGATTCAATCGACCAAAATGAAACTGAGTCCATTTGCGAATTAAACGGGAAAATTGTTCTCTTTAAAATTGGTAACTTCTTGAAATTGTCAATTCTCTTGATTGGTTTGCCGATGCCGATATTAGAACAAACAAAGAATGCCCAAGATATGAAGATAGCTCTGATAAAAACTGTCTCTTATTTTAATATTCATAAAATGGCTATGTATTTGAAAATACAAAATTGTAAACTTCTATTTTCAAATACAAAGTCTGTGATAAAAAAATATGAAGTATGAATGCACCATACAAATTGACCCAACTCAATTTTGTTCACACTAGTATCGTTCCATTTTAACATGGTTTTGATTTCCGAAAGATTACGCTCCAGCTCGTTTTCTTTTTCTTTCTTTCCTGACTACTTTTATCTTGGCTTTTGGTTTTGAACGAGACCATAATTGAACGATTGTATTTTTAAGGAAGTGAGCGAGACAAAAAGAACGAACCAATCGCGAACGACACAAGTGTATTTAGGTGGCGCCAGCGTAATGGTTTGGGCAGCTTTTTCTATAAATGGAAAGAACTAAATTGCATTTTTTTTTGTTATTATAATTTGCACCCACTCAAGGGATTTGTATACCCTTTTTATGCCAGAGACACAGTGAGTGCATTAGGAAGAAAAGAAGGGATTGAAAAGGAGGTGTCGGTGGTAAATTGGTCTTAAATTCTTGAACATTGTAATGCCTGGGAAAGACAGAGTGTGGAAGAGAGTTCCACATTCACGCAGTACGACTAAAAAATGATTCTCTATACTTAAGAGTACATCCATGAGGCTTAAGTAAGTAGCTGGAGCACAAGCCCAAAGGTGGGAATTGTACTTAATTTTTGGACGGATATAGGATTTATAGATAAAAGCCAGATCAGACGGGTAGAAAAATTTCTTGCACCGTCTTAAGAAACCCAAACATCATGCGGCATTTTTGGCGACATCGCGTATGTGCTCGGACCACAAGAGGTGGTCAGTGATGCACATACCGAGAATCTCGAGATGTTTGGTCTCATTGATGCAAGTGCCACTCATGGACAGTGGCAAAAGAAGTATATCTCGCTTCAACGATACAAGACAGCATTGAGTTTTCGAAGCATTAAACTCTACACGGTTTTTAATTCCCCATTGTACAATGCTGTTTAAGTCAGAGTTTAATGAGTTTATCATATTTTGCCATTGCAGTTCCACATCCGAAGATGAGGGATGTGAATCTGGGAACGAATATGAGAAGCTAAGGGTACTGTCAGCGAAACAATTTATTGGATTAGAAGTAACAGACAGGAGATCATTAATAAAAATGAGGAAGAGGGTTGGAGACAAAATGGAGTCCTGGGGCACACCAGCATTTATATTGTGAGTTTCGAACTTGAATCCGTCCAATACAACTTGTATTGAACGGTTCGAAAGAAAGTTTCTAATCCAACGAAGAATGGATTCATTGGTACCGAAGGCACGCATTTTCGATAAAAGAGCAAGATGCCAAACTTTATCAAATGCCTTTGAAATACCAAGTGCAACAATCTTACTTTCTCCAAAACGATGCAAAGATTTGTTCCACTGTTCGGTGAGATAAACCATCAAATCACCAGTGGACCTGTTGCTGCGAAAGCCGTACTGCCAGTCACTAAGAAGCTTTCGGTCTTCGAGATATTTCTTGAGCTGATAGTTAATCAGCATTTCCATGACCTTAGAAAGAAGGGACGTAAGTGCAATCGGACGATAATTGGAGGGAGAAGACGATTCGCCTTTTTTTGGGATTGGCTGAACAATTGCTGTTTTTCAACTGCTTGGAGGAGTTTTGAGAGATCTAAAGAATAATGAGGAGTTGAACTCATTTACCAGAAGGATAATACTCTTCTACATGCATCTCGAACGCTGAGAGACTGGTTTGAGACGCAACAAATAACAGTTCTCGATTTGCGTTCTCGAAGTACTGATTTAAATCCTATAGAAAATCTCTCAAGAGACGCAATACTCGAACTTGGGCGATTACAACCACGGAACTGGAAAAGCTTGCGGAATCAATGTCGAGGCATTGACAGACCTAGTGGTGTCTTTACAAAATACTAATTTAACAAAATCCTAATTTCTAGTCACCAATTCACTTTTTTTCTAGAAAAAACGTAGTTTTTTTTTTAACTTCCTCCACTAGATGCATGTTATGATAATTAAATGTGAGTTATAGCTATTAAATTTTTAATTCTTCAATTTCGTTCACAATTACCAACATTTGAGGTTCAATATATAATAACTTCCCGGGGTTTACTAGAATGTTATCTGTAAAAAGGTGAATTCAATGTGCCTGTAACAAAGTTGTATTGCTTTCGGTATAAATAATTATTGCCTTACTCAAAATCAATTTTTAAATGTATGAATAAATCGAAGTGTTAACTCTCAACAAACTATAACGAAAACAAGAATTCACTTACATTAAAAGAGCTAATCCCAATTTTAAATTAGTCGCGTCATAAAAATGTTATGTATGAAGCATTAAACTCTTCTTTTATTCACCCTAAGGTCGTAATAATCAAGAATCGACATTGACTGTAGACCGCAGATTTGAAAATTGTTTTTTACAATTCCATTAGTATTCTACTGCATTCCCTTGTACAGTGGATGAACGATGGTGCACTTGAACTCGTTTAAAATTGCACTTCAGGCCACTGGTCGGTCATCAGACAAGCCCACTTTAAACTATTAAGGAACCAAATAGAAAAAAAAACTATAAATCAGCAATAAATTCGAACAAGAGGCAAAGTCAATCGCAGCCTCTATTCTTCAAAGCCAGCAGCATGCATTTGTTTGGAACGTTTTAGCCTACGCAATTTGCAAATAAATTAATCAGACCACGAAGCAGCCGGCCATGCGGTGCTCTCCATCATAGACATAAAATTCGCCATGCAGTTTGATATCGTTCGTGTTTCCTAAGTCCAATAGGAATCAATAGTGTTGGAGCAGCTTCTGCCAATCTTTCGTTACTCCAGTTACCTACAGAATGAGAAGCGACACTATAGTAGAGACAAAAAAATAATAACCATTAAAACCTCTGTGCCACCAATGGCTCAAGTTTCTATGTCAGAAGTTATACCAGTGGGCATGTGGAATATACACCAAGGCAAGGGACTCATGATCCATGGACAATTTACCAGCAGGCGTCATCGCGTCACACTATCGCATGGCTAGCAAAAGTGGAAAAATGTTGCGATGGGTCTACGAAAAGAATCTTTATTGCTGCAAATAAATGGACTCACTGTCTACTGCTTGAATGGCAATGTGGGTAATCGTTGTTTGTCGGGGCGGCTGACAGAGTCAGGGCCCAGGGGTGTTAGCACGTGTATACCGCTCTGTGAAATCTAGAACCCTGTCGAAGAATCATCAAAGGAGTCCCACAACACACCATCATCATCATCATCATCATCATCGGGTATCATAGCAGACCCCTGTGTATCCAAATTTATTTTATTACTCCTTTAGCAGATGTGGTGGTCAGACTGCAGAAAGAGTTATGATTGGAAATCCAAGAGAAGACCTCTAGTCAGGTACACACAGTTGAATTTGGATTACCTGTGATGGCGGTTGGAAAGCAACAAACACACTGCCATTGGAAACGTTCTAACCGCAAGTTGATTCGCTATGGGAGCTATAGAGAGCCCATAGCATTGGTGATGGCACAGCACACGGCCGAAGCTCCCCGAACGCTCTGATTGTGATTGCGATCATATTATTGTTATTATTATTATTTTTGTTATTATTTACACTTGAGTAAGAAATCACGATCTAAACCAAGAAGATGCAGGTCAAGTATTGAAAACTGTTAGATTAACATGAAATACACGAGGATGACCGTATTTCATGGGAAGTCATGGTTTAAACTGCGAATTGAAGAGTCGGTGTTGAAGTGAAGATGCAACAATGTTTATTACTCTCAAGTCAGGTACTCGTTTTGTTTACATTTTGATCATTTGTTACCCAGACAATATATAAATCTAAAAGCCACATGTGATGCTTAATGTTAGTATTTAGGTCCATTTATCAAAATATCTGGTACCCATCAACATTTACAACGGACTACAAAAAGGTGATGGACTGGCCAACCTTCTCTTAAACTAGGATTGAAGAAAGCATTCCGTGGTTCTGAGATAATTTCAATCACTTGTTGGCTGCTGCAGACCGATATTTGTGGAAGAATGGAAAAAGCTGTAAGAACTTCATTTATCCTGGTGGAACAGGTGTGAAAAAAAAACATGGGGCTGTATATATGTGAGTTGGAGTGGATCCGTCTGCAATAAAATTTTGCAGAAGAAGAGCAACTATCAAGGTAAAAAGGCACGAGTTTCAGTGCGTTCCTATATCTTGGTCATTAGCCGATAATAATATGAAAGACGAAATACAAGGGCGCCAGCTCTAATCTACGAAACAGTAAGTCTTTCTAGGCTTTTCCTCTCAACTCTTGTAACGAAGTGTTACAAATTTTAGCTTAGACTCACCGAAACCGAAAATAAAAATAATAAAAACGAACCATCCAACCAACCTTTGAGAAAATTAAATCTGAATTTTCAAGTGCAAATTTCAAATTATCACCCGACACGCCCATGCATTTCGTAACCAGAATCTCACGTCAACACTCATATGGTGCTTCGTTATGTACCTACTATATGCACATACACACCATGCATGCATTTCATTATTCGAAGACGTATCCCATACCAACCAACCGATCATTAAAGAATGCATGCATTTAGTTTATTTGCTTCCTTACAATTCACGTTAGGTTTTTACACAAAAATTCATAAGGGGGAGTAAAATTGCAAAGCAAAATTAGGTATCTCTCTCTCCTTGGGGGCGCGCCGGTAAGCAAGCAACCTACACTTCGTGTATGACCGCTTCGCCTTCTTAACCGGAAACTTTTTGCCCTAAAATTGTATTTCTTTTGCCGGTCGAAAATCCACTTCTTCCAAGTGTATCTCCGACTAGGGAAGGCTTCTCCTGACTTGTTTTTATTTTTGCCGAATCGAATCCATCCGTTTATTCTGAGGTTGCGCACCACAGACAGGAGCCGTCAACTCAGGGACACCTCAGCCGTTAATTCTCTAGTTTGGTGCTAGGGACGGAAGCAGCATTTTGAGATCTGCTTGTTTATTCCACGATCCACTTCCTCTAAGTGTATTGGGGACAGAAAATCCACTCTGTTTGCCTTTTTATTCTGTGGCTGCCCTTCTTCTAAGCGCATCACATACAGGAGCCATCAAATCGAGGACAGCTCAGCCCTTTATTCTCTCTATGAATGAAGAGAAACCAATCCGGAAAGTCTTTTGCGGTATAATTTATGTTAGGATGATAAAGCTCGGCAAACCAAATTTGAACCTCGAAGCCTTGAGGTGCGAAATTTAATGGAATCAGCCAACGCAGCGGTCGTTTAAAGAAAAAAGCATCACATTAAAAGAGACAACGCTTAGAATGTAAAGGACAGTTGAGTACGTGTTATAGTTATAATCGTCCTCAAGTAGGTACATTATCATTGTTTGTTTTCTTTTTTCGTTTGCTGTCAACATTTCGAAACAAAACAATGTTACATCCGCGGCCCACCTGAAAGGCCCGTTTGAGTTGTCCTGCAACAATGTTTCACTGCCCACAGTTCGTTCCAATGCGACAGTAATACATCTTGCCCAGAAAAGATGTCCCCCACAAAAACATTGCAAACATTTTTCACCTCGCAAAAGCAACACATAATTTATTTTAATGGAAATGAAAATTCGTGAATGTCAGAAAAAGGCAGACTTACCTTACACCACACTTCGTATTTGAATGCTGATGGTGACAATATTTTTATTTCAAGTCAAATGCCAACTGAGAACACTCACGCCTCATGCGCCAAACAAGTACACAAATATCAAACTATAAGATTTATAGTCACACGTTCTCAAGAATCTGTTGACATTTCTACTTTGGTTCTCATGCAATTAATCGCTGTAATGGATCCCTGAATTTGTTATTTATTTTTTTCAATCGCAAATTGCCGACGCGACGGCACGTTTACTTTACGAGCGACTTTAAAGTGGACATATCTATGTATCCATTGCCATCAGCTTCAGCTTCAGCAAGTTCCACAAAGTGGGCGATTCATTTTGTTCACTTTAAAGAGACTCCTCTTCTCGCAAATACAGATTCAAACTTTCTGATAAAAAAGAATAAACTAGAATTACTTTTTTTTTGTGAGTTCTTTCCAAGTAGTCTAATGAAAAATGAGAAAATGTTCTCCTCGAATATGCAAAAACTCTGGCAACTCTAATTGGACTTAATACCGTGAAAATACCAGCGAAGATGGCGGCAAATTAAAAGAAAGAGATTTTCGCTAAACGGAAGTAGTTGTTTGCCTTGCGGTTGTATGACCATCCGACAGACCGACCCCACTTCAAGCTTAATAGAAATAATCGTTTGGACGTGTTTGCGACTCCAAGTCAATAATTTGTCTCATTATGTAAAGCCAACCACTCTAAGACTCTAGGATGAGATGACATTTTATGCTTACAGTTAACAAATTGTTTCTCATCCGTTATAAAACATGAAGTAATTGTTTTTGACAGTTTTAAAGAACAGCAAGCACACTCATGACAATGGGAAACGAAGAGTGTGAACAAGGATCAAATTATTGCCATTGTTCTCGTGTGACACACATGTCCTCTTGTAATTGTGTTGAAAATAACATCTTCGTTTTGAATTGTGATGGGGGGTCTGTGAACTCTCGAAGTGAAAAATTCCTAAACGGACTTTTATGGACCACCTGTCGCCGTGTGTCGTCGCTGGTTGTTTCTGTATGCACGTGTACGTGTTTATGGTTATACTCACTGCATATGAAGTGGTTGTGTATTTTGTAATGTTTCAATAAAAAGGAAAACAGGAGTTGGTATAATATGGCAAATGGGATATTATTCCCCCATTACAAGGGAAACCCAACTCTCGATGGCTTCTTAATTGGTTTTGGTATTAAAGTTAACTTAAAGCAATAGAGGACGACTCGAAGTTGTATCTTGGGATGTTCTTTTTAATGTTGGTTATGTAAGACAACTGTGGAAGTCTCTTCTCTGAAGGTAGGAATATTTGAAGGATAATGTGGGTCCCTCTGCATTCAGACAGATGCAAGAAACCTGTTCTGGTGAGGAACATTTTATGACAAGAAAAAATGTTTGTTTTTTTCTGGAGTTTGTAGGGACAATTATAATTGCAAGAAAAGAAAATTTTAATTAAAAAGTTGACAAAAAGAAAAAAATAGTATTGAGGTTAGTTTTGTGCCAATAAATTCTTAAAAAGTATAGGTATGATGTAGTGACAAGGCTATCTAACTTTTATTTATTATTTTCGATTTCGGCCATTGATTCCCCATTCACAAAATGGTATAAGAACAGTTTAAAATAATCAGTTTTTACAATCCCAGGTTACTAGCGTTATGTTATTATTTAAGAAAAAAATAAATTAAGACTTTAATTACTCTGTATATTCATATTTAATTGCAGTTTAAAGATAAAAAGAGTTTTGAAAAAAATAAATTGAATTTAATATTTATTTTATCATCTTCGTATTAAATAAGGGAACAATTTTGCGGGATTATGGTGTTGTTCTAAAGAACCCGTCTCTCCATACAGAAACAGATGCCTCTTTTACAATTTTCACTCATCATCACAACTTTCGACAGCTTCAGTTTGACAAGTAAATTCATTCAGAAGGGGTTAGATCACTGAGTTATTTTTCTATTATTATAATTGCTATTGCATCATTATCAATTTTGATATAAAAAGGATTGAAACCTAAGAAAAATATTTTTATTTTCAAAAATTATTATTTTACTTATCTATGTATACAAAACAAAGTCGTGTTTGTTACAACACTTATAACTCGATATATGGTGGACCAATTTTCACGGTTTTTGATTCGTTGGATTTGTCTCCGCCCCGAATAGCAGAAAACATCTTTAAAACAATGAAAAATCTCACAAGCGGTGCCAATGTAAAGAAATCATACTTTTCTCACTAAAACAAAAATAGCTAAGCTGATCAATATAAAAGTGCTCAAATTTTCTCGAAAATGACATGTGTATGTCAAATGGAAAACAAAATTAATTGAAAATGTAATATTATTTTCTATACGAGGACGAAAGCAAAACAGAAGAGGGTAAGATATCAACAGGTGTGTTCAGTATATTCTGAGTTGTGTTCATCGTGCGTCCTGGGTCACTCTGTGGTGCTCTGATTACGCACTGAGCTGTTCGATGTCTCTTTTTTGGCCCCGGTGCATTTCCTTTTACATGATGTTCGTTGTGTATTCGGTGTTCGAGTGTTTTCGGGGCGAAAATTTCGGAACTGTTTGAATCAGCTGTTTCTATGCAACAAACGAAAAAATAGAACTGCTAATGTCCAGAGAATTTTTTTATTAATTTTTTGAAAGCTCCATTCAAATAAGAAAAAAATAAATAGAGTGGTGCGACAGGTTTTGAAGAGCCAAGGCATAAGAGGCTTAGGCTAGGCGCATATTGGTGTGTGACGTGACCTGACAACTGTCGCACGACATGATTATAGAAACATGTCATGCCGTCCTCCGCAAATTGATTCGCGTGTCTCGTGTCAAAATACATATGTATCTATATTAATTAAATCACAAATTGTAAAGCAAGGCAAGAACATCTCAATGAATTCTTCAAAAGTTAACTGTTTTTTTAATTTTTTGAGTTCTGATTCTGAGAAAGAATACTAGGAGGAAAAACTTTTGCTGATTTCATTGAAGACCGAAAATGTAAAATCCCAGAATGCAAAATCTCTTTCAAAAGGAAAAATCCAACGACAATTTAAAGGGTTTTTCAATAAGAGGTGTTATTTTGAATAGCCCGCTATTTCGATAGCTGTCACTTTTGAAGCTGTCATTTTTTGACGTTTCATAAGTAGAAACTACACCATAAATTAAAATTAATAAAGTTATTAAAATTCACTACAAAAATGGTGAAAATTTAGCATAGATGGTTCGTAAAACTGGAAAAGTTTCCGGACCGTGTTATATCTCGAAGAGGTGATCACAATTGGCCACTGAGATCTTGTGGTTTAACACCTTGCGACTTCTTCCTTTGGGGCCACGTAAAAGATAAGGTCTACGCCAACAGCCCAGCGTCGATTCAAGATCTCAAATATGGAATCGTGAGGCTATCGAGGACATAGGCAAGCCACCTTGCGATTTGGTTGTGGAAAATTTCATGAAAAGGATATGGTCCTGTGAGCGTGGTCGTGGCGGCCATTTGGCTGATGCTTTGTTCATTAACTGCATAGCCTTCCTCCTTATAATGAAATAAACATCCAATCATTTATTTTTAAAAAATTCCATTTTTTTTGAATATTACTTTATTTTTGACATAAAAAAACAAACTCGCAAGAAAAACTGTGTTTCAATCACTGTGTCACGCGATTTCCGGAAAACGCTCGTCAAGTCATGTCATGTCGTTCTATCAATATGCGTTGTCCTGTTTAATTATATTGTTTACAAAAACAAGTGCTGTGCTGTGTAGCGTCACTCGTGTCGAACGCGGATCAATATGCGGCTAGCCTTACTCTCATCAAAAATTCTCTGAGTGCGTGTGAAGAATTGAGGGGTCCTATACAATTTAACGCCCATTGCGAACGACAAAGTTGAGAAGCACTTTTTCATGACAGATTGATACTCTTGAAAGTTTTGTCAGTTCTTCGCAAGAGTAGGTACCCGTGAAAGATGAAATAAAAACTTTATGGACACTAGTAGCACAGAACAAGTAATTATAATTACTCAGCCAACTCACCGCACCACTTAGCCACGACCACTGCTCCATTGAGGGCAGTGAAAAGCTCCGGAGCGCCTCGAGGCTGGTTGCAAGTGGTATCTAGGTATTTTATATTTTGTGGACATGGTATGAAAAATAAATTTGCCATATACAAAAATGACAAAATAGTTAAAAAAAAGGAGTTTTCTCCTGAAAAGAATTAAAACTGATACTTTAGTGAAGTATTTAACAAACATACGGACTGATACAGCGCATTTTTTTTTGAAAATAGGCCCCCACACCCTTTATCTAACATTCAATACTTATTGTTGTTTTTATTACCCTTCAAATCCAATGCAATATCTTTAAAACGTATGAAATGGTAAAAGTTTCATTATTTGGGATGATTGTCCATTGGTCAACAAGAAATCATTGGAAGCATTTAATAGAACAATAAAAGATCTACTTGGAAATCAAGAATTGTTTGCTGGTGCCTTGACTCTTTTGGAAGAAGATTAGAAAAATACGCAAGCTAGAAGATAGCGTAGTATCTAGATGAAGTTTTGAATTATCCGACAGAATTAATAAAAGGTTCGCTAATCATATCTCTTCACTAGATAAACCACTAAACTAGCCAAAACAAAGTAATGGCTCGCATTCCCAATTATCATTTCTAAGTCCTATGAACAAACAATAATGCATTGCGGGTACAACGTCCCGCGGGTCGACTAGTTAATAATAAAAAAGAGGTTTTTAAATTTCTTCAGTCAAATATCAGGCACCGGAAGTCTTCCATATTCGCGTACACTCGCATCTATAATTTGTGTGGAAGATAATTGTTTTTTTTTTTTATAATTTCTTGTGGACAACTCAAACGAGATTCAGATCTTGTCTTCCCGATCTATTTTCTATTAAAAGGGGTAGTTATTGGAGTCCTTTGTTTACTAAATATTTATTTGAATTAAACAATCACTACCTGTAAATCCGATGTTCAAAATCTACACAATATCACAGCAACTTGCTTCAATTTAAGAAAGTTACTGCGGCGTATGAGTGTTTTTTTGTTCGTCTAAAACTTTGCTTTACTTATCGATGTAGTGCATTGCATATAGATTAATCACGATCATCCCACATATATCTGCATCTAAGCAAGTAGTATGTTTTTTGAATGACTAAAAGAAACCATTCTTAAAATCACGGGAACTACTTCATCTATCAAGTGTGTCGGCAGATATCTTGGAAAAAACATATTTTTGCGTAAGCGTTTCGAATCATAGATGGAACTTATCGTTAACACACTCAAAACAAAAATAACCAGGTATCGCATACATATTTTCGTTTGGAGAATTTGTCAAAACCTCGAGACATATTAATCTCAGAATTCTATTTGCCGTGGTAATTCATTTTGAATGAAGAATTTTCCAGGGAATATTTCTTGAGAAGTATGATCAATCTGGTTGAACATGGCTGATTAGTCGAGTCTTCGCAATGCAATCTTTCTTTAAAGCTTCGGGGTCCAACCAACCAGGTGTTCGAAGAAGTGCTTTGTCCATATAGTTGACATAAGTGAACTACTGGAATGACCTTTGCAATTGCTGTTCTAGCCATCTTACTACACATCCTTTGAATCTTGTATTGACAGCATCTGACATCAATATCACATCTGACGACAAAAGAAGTGTTTCATTTGTTCGAGTGCTTTGCCGATCAATGAAGAAACGTGCGTCTATATTCTTAATTTGGCTCCCTAACTTAACATACATAATATGTTCCTACAAAACCATTCTGGAAGAATATAGCACTGAAAGAGTTTTACCCTATCGTTCATCAAAATATAGTCCAATTCGAATGACACTTGGATAAATAATAAAGGCTTCTTGACTAGAAAACTTCTAACAGACACCTCTTATTTAATTTCTATCAAGCAACGACGCACGTCTTGAAATTTGAAGTGCTATTTTTTATGTTCAAATTCAAATGACTTGGAACTGAACCAGAATTTAGAAAAAGATCTATTTTTTTCTTAATAGAACGACAAATGAATGAAAACAAAAGAGTTAAGATACGTTCCATACCCTATTCTCTCACACTTTCTCGACAAAACGATAGAAATACGGTTCATATTTGATTTATGAATCATAAAATTAGTTGCATTAAAAAGTTTTTTTTTTTTGCAAAACAAAGCATTCAACGTAATCTCGGATGTTGAAAGTTGAATTTAAAAAAACAAGCAACTAGTTACCTGTATGGAAAATTTGAACGAGGAATTAATTTGCGTCTCCATGATTAATTAATTAATTTTTTCTTTCTAGAAGGGCATCATTCAGGGTTGGCACTCCTTTTTAACATTAGGTTATTAAAAAGGAGTTCATTTTTTGGTGCTTCACTGGGACTTTCTGTTGGTCAGGAAACATTTACGATTTACGAACTCTTCTAAATGTTTGGAAAAAGCAGCCTTTTTTTTTAAATATATCCAACTATGTTAGGGAGAACACATATCTAATAAGCAGCAAGAGTTATTTTTTTTTAGAATGTTTGCATTACCAGTTGTTTACGAATTTGTGTTAGAGTACCAACAAATTTTCCCTTTTCAATTCACATTTTCAGTGCATAGGAAGTTAGAAAAGATTAAAAGAAATGCCAGATCAAGTGTTTTATCGAATGACAGAATGGCGAAATACCTCATGTTTATCAATGTCTTTTGTGTTGGCGGATTTGAGTAAGCCCACCTTAATATTTTGTTTTGATGCTTTATGACATTTCCTCGCGAGCACAGTTGACACCGCTGTGATATGAAATTTCTAATTGTGTTTGTTTAAGCAACCTAACCAATTTACAGTACGGTACAGCATATTTAAATAGCATACAGTCACTGCAAATTTGCACAAAAAATGCGTTCCATTGATATGTAATTTATACCCGCGTAAATTGAACCACGAAAATAGCGTTAGCCGTTATATTATATGATGGGCGCAGGTTTAAGGGAGGTGTCAACCAAAAATAAAATAAAAAAATGTCCAATTCTAACTACCTGACTATTTTAGTCGCTCAAATATTGCTGTACTACAGGCCTTTACATCAAGTGAAGAAAAAGCGAAATGCGTTGGACTTGACGACAAATCAATATCGAGGAAATTGAAGGGAACGGGAAGAAATTACAGTTTCAACTAAGAAAATATCCGTCTTTGTAACCTTAAAGAGCTGAACAGAATGCAGTCGCCAATCGCCCGGCGACGAAAATGATACAGTTGTCATTGCTAATGAGCGACTTCTATACAAATTTCACATTTTTGCAAGCTGTCTTCTAGTCGCCTGGTGACTGGCGATGCATTCTGTTCAAAATGACCAGAAAGATCGAAACTGCGCTTCAAAAACCAATCAATGCACAAGCGCATGTTTTGACGTTTGGAGGCCGTAAACAGGGATATCTACTGTCCAATGAACAACTGTTCTCAGTCTGTGATCTTCAATTTGACGAATTTGCTCAAAATCACTTTTAAACACGCCTTTTGTCGTTTGGAAAAAATAAGCCATAAAATCTACAAATTGATTTCGGTAAATGTTCAAAGCCGTCTTTAACTTATTGGAGGCCCTGGGCATATTACGATAATGGGGCCCCTATGACTTTGACAGAACACTATTTTGTTAGATTAAACAAAGAAAGAAGATAACCATGTTTCTAGATTCATTTTTATTGACAGTCACCTTAAAGTCACCGAAGCACAGGGAATACTAGATGTTTTTAAGCAGCACTTCGCACAGCTGCTGAATGCGCATAATATCGAGCGAGCTAATGACGAGAGAGAAGCAAGATCAGTCAATAAAGACCCAGTCCCAGCCCTCAGTTCAGAAGAGGTAGAAAGAGCCATCCAAAAGCTAAAAAAAATAACAAGTCCGCCGGGTCGGATGGCATACCTGCGGAACTCTTTTTGATGAACCGCATGCACCAGGTCATCACCAAAGTGTGGGAGGAAGAATGCATGCCCACTGACTGGTTGATAAGCTCCATATGTCCCATCTACAAAAAAGGCGATCCGATGTCATGAAGAAATTACCGTGGCATATCCCTGCTTAATGTTGCATACAAAATTCTATCCAACGTTCTGTGTAAGCGTCTTAAACCTTTCTGCAACACAATAATCGGCACGTACCAGTGTGACTTTAAGCCACATGACGCTTAACAATACGCAGTGCAGTGTGCAAATGGGTAACAGCTCATCCGAGTTATTCCAAAAATGCGCAGGGTTTAGGCAAAGACATAGTCCTGGAGCAGATAGTGCGCAAGGCAGGTGTGAGCACGGAAAACACTATCTTCAACAAGTCCACCCAGCTCCTAGGCTATGCGGACAACATTGACATAATCGGTCGATTCAAGAGAGCTGTGCTTGAGGCCTTCACAGCGATTGAAGAACAGGCAAAACTCGTTGGTCTTGAAGTGAATGAGGACAAAACAAAGAACATGCTATCAACAAACAAAGCAACATCTGTCCACGCATATGTAGCAGCATGTTCGTGGTATAGAGCAGCCTTGGAACAAACATCAATCCCACAAATGACACCTTAGTGGAGATCCGAAGAATCATTACCCTAGCGAACCGTTGCGCTGCTGCTTCGGTTTGGCCAAACAACTGGGTTCAAAACTTCTCACTCGAAAGACAAAGTGTCTGCTATACAAAACTTCGATTTTACCCGTCGTACTCTACGGCGGCGCAGAGTGCTGGACGATAAGTAAAAAAGTGGTAACTTTCGAGAGAAAAATTCTTCGACGGGTTTTCGGTCCCGTATGCGACGATGGCAAATGGAGAAGAAGGTTCAACCGAGAACTGTACGAGCTGTACCAAGATGTGGATGTAGTCCAGAAGGCCAAGAAAAGACGACTGCATTGGCTCGGCCACATCAAACGAATGGACGACAGCGCTCCAGCCAAGAAATTCTTTTCATCCCAGCCCCCAGGTTCGAGACGACAAGGAAGATCGTACCTACGGTACAAGGACC
Organism: Sphaerophoria rueppellii; assembly: GCA_920937365.1. Lineage (NCBI taxonomy): Eukaryota > Metazoa > Arthropoda > Insecta > Diptera > Syrphidae > Sphaerophoria > Sphaerophoria rueppellii. Next base: position 40,634,272 of record CAKKXW010000002.1, read on the forward strand.
AAGTGACTGCGGATGCCAGAGCGCTTGGTTTCGGCGACTGGAGAGTGCATGCGAGGGACCGTTCACGATGGAAGGTTGCAGTATCTCAGGCTGAGTTCCATCATTGATAGTGAGTTGGATAAGTAAATAAGCTCGTAATCTGGCAGGGACGAGGGGGCCCCTATCGATCACGGGGCCCTGGGCACTTGCCCAGAGTGCCCAGTGGGAAAGAGGGCTTGTAAATGTTCAAATAAGTAATTGGTTATCATTATTTAGCATTTTTAAAAAAAAGTATGAAAAAGAAGGTGATTAAAGGAGGACCATCTCTAATTCTAATAAACAAATACTTACAACATTTGGGTATTTTTTTTTTACTTCTTTCTAATGTCAGAGATCTCAAAACGTTTTACAACGACAAGATGACAGGCTTTTAAATTCCACTACCGATGTTGTTTTTTTTTTATTGTTTTTATTTACTCAAAACACACTTCTAACTTGAATACACTTGATGAGCCCATAAAATTCAAATTTTTCGTTAGAGTATTTAAATTCTACCACTCAAGACAATGGTCGAACTCGTAATCAGATTATGCCTACCATTCAGGTTCAAGTGTTATTTCGAAGAAATCGATTTGAACTCAAGAAAAAAAGTGAATGACAGTTGATCCCAAGACAGAACGAAAGGTAAGCAAAACAAAGCTGCACAAAGCCGATAATACCAAACGTTTCTACTCTACACCCATGAAAGTATTTTGTAATTATTGGTGTTTTGGAGCTTGTAACACAATGAATAGACATAATGACCGACATTTTGGGTGAGTGGTTATTCTGGTTAAATTGACGCAATAAAAAGGAAACAAAAATTCAGCGGCCTTGTGGGTGTAGGGAAAGTTTTCAAATTAAATTCAATTTGACGGATCGAGTTTACTTTGGATGTCAGTTATCGTTATTGTTGTTTTTTTTTTTTTTTTGAGAAACCAATTTTACGATTTAAAAGTTCCTCCAACGTTGATTATTATCATGAAAAAAGTCATAAAACTCTGGCGTGAAGTTTTACAACTGTCAACTTTGTATCAGCCAGTCCAGACCAAAAATGAAAAAATAAAAAAAAATGTGACACCACACAACACACAACACAAAAATTGTCCCTCAATCTGTTGGAACATGATGTCTGGCCGAGATACTATCTCTTAGTCGAATCAGTGATTGATCATTAAATTGCCTCATTTTGACAAATTGAAGAACACATTTTTGCCATAAAACAAACAGAACTGGAGAGTGGGGAGAAACAAAATTCACAACTGAGAGGAGATAAATCAACGAAGCATCACACATAACCAAACCATAAGAACGCGACGATGTAAACTTTGTTTCTTTGATGTACGGCTGGCATCGGTATGGATGCTGTTTTTTCTGTTGCATAAAATGTAAGAGTTAACAAAAAACTGACAGAAGAAAAAGATACTACAACAGCAACATGACAGCTTTATAAAAAAGAAACTTTGTTATGGGGTTGCATCCTAAGGCATTGTCCAACAACAGGTTTTTATGGGTTTTTAAGTGTAGAAATAATAAGCACCAGTCCAAACTTAGGTTCTGAAGGTCAGTAATTACTTCTTGAGGTACGTTATTTTTCTTCGATTATTTTTTTTTAGGTTTGTCTGCTCTATCATGGGTCTTAAGGGAGATCGTACATAGGAGTTATCTTCTTGGAAGTTATTAAAAACAAAAGTGATGTCAGTTAGATATAACACAGCCGGAAAATTGGCGAGTTTTTTTGTTTTTGCCTTTAGGAATTGACATTAAAGTTCTAATGAGCTCCCGCTGAAACTGAAGAGTTTTTTTTTTTTTTTTTTTAATAAATTAATGGGTGTGGTCATGGACAAAAACATTGTGACGATCGATAGGTTTTCAAATCATTGACTAAAACAGTTTACGTCGTAAATGTCATCGAATTTCATGACTAGCTAGTTACGAACGAGCTTGAGTTTTGGCTTCGCCTTTAGTTTACGAGTTCAGCCATAGGAATCCAATGCATGCTATCATAATGAAGCTTCAACCTCACGGCACATGTGCCTCGTTACCTATAATAGGTACCTACACCACATTTTGATAGATCGCCTCAAATCCGCGATCCTGAATACTACACGTTTGTCTTTACATCGAGGGCTAACATCGCTACATTTTGTTGGTATGGTGCTTCAAGGGTGGATCTACTATAACTAGATTCGATGGACACCCAACATTTAAAGTCATGCGCTTGGACTCGCTCACGAGCAGCTTCACGAAAAGTAGAGCAAAAGTCTTGAGTAGTATCACCACCTAAACTCTATCTTAAACACATGCAAGCGAAGAGACGAAACTTCACAGACAAGAGAGAGTATTAAATATTCTCCTGTATGTATCCTCTTTGGATGCGGATTCGTCGTGGGAAGCAGACTCAGGCAAAAAGTCTTGAGCTTCAAATAAGTAGGCAAACGCATCACGACAATCCGAATTAAGGCTAAATTCGGCAACATTAGCCTAATATGCGCACATGCCCTCACAGAAGAGAAAAAGGACAACACCAAAGACGAGTTTTACGAGCTCCTTGAAAAAATGTATGAGCAATGTCTAGCTATGACATTAAAATTTTCCTAAGCGATTTTAACGCAAAGCTGAGAAAAGAGGACATCTTTGGTGGAACAGTCGGAAAACACAGTCTGCACGACACCACTTCCGATAACGGATTCAGGCTGATCGATTTTGCTGCGGGGCGAAATGTTGTGGTAGCAAGCACCTGGTTCCTCATCTCAACATCCATAAAGGTACATGGAGATCTCCTGATCAATCAACCGTCAACCAGATTGATCACATTGCGATCGACGGAAGGCACTTGTCCAGCATTTTAGATGTTCGAACTTTCCGAGGAGCTAACATCGACTCGGACCACTACCTCGTCGTAGCCAAGGTAGTGCTACGAATATCCCGACAACGGCCAAAACAAGGAAATGCTGCAAGAAAATTCGACGTCGGACGGCTACAATCGCAAGAGATCGCCAGATCATTCTCTGATCGAGTGTCAAGTAACCTCTTAAGGAGTCCAGGACATCAAGTATCGAGCCATGCAATGCAAGGCAGAGAGAGGCAGAGAGGAACGCCGCCGGTTCTCAGGAGCAAATGAGCCAAGAGAGCTACAAAGCGGCAGATAGAGGCGAGCGCTTGAGAAGAGGAGAGAGCGCCGCCGGCTTCTCAGGAGAAAAAAGAGAGTACGAGAAGCGTCAGATCGAGGATGTTGAGAGAGCCAACAGCAGGAATGAAGTTCGGAGGTTTTATCGAAAGATTAGACAGCTGGCTCAAGGTCATCGAGCAAGAACCGATGCTGAGAGATAAACAAGGGAACATCATAGTAGAATCGCAGTCAATGCTGGGTATTTGGAAAGACCACTTCTGTAGACTGTATAACGGCGACGACGAACAAACACCGCCGTCAGACAGGAGCCTTTCATTGGACACGATGATAGCCAACAATTCCGTGAACCTGACCTAGAAGAAGTGAAAACCGCAATATCACGGCTGAAATCCAACAAAGCCGCTGGAGCAGATGGACTAGCTGCTGAGTTGTTCAAAGCAGCAGGCGACGAGCTAGATAGGAGCATGCACCAAATCATCTGTAAGATATGGTCAGAGGAATGCATGCCCGATGAATAGAACCTCAGCATTGTTTGCCCGATCCTGAAAAAGGAGATCCTCTAAACTGCGACAACTACAGAGGAATAAGTCTACTTAACATCGCCTACAAGATCCTCTCTGCCGTAATATGTGAACGTCTGAAGCCTTTCGTCAACAATCTGATTGGTCCTTATCAATGTGGCTTCAGGCCAGGAAAGTCAACCATCGACCAAATTTTCACGTTGCGGCAGATCCTGGAAAAGACCTATGAACTCCAAATCGATACCCACCACCTTTTCATCGATTTTAAGGCCGCGTATGACAGCATCTACAGAGACGAACTGTACAAAGCTATGTCTAGTTTTGGCGTCCCTGCCAAGCTCGTTACGCTTGCGCAAAATGACGATGGAGAACTCATGCTGCTCCATCAAGGTGGCAACGAGCTTATGGAATCTTTCGACGTCAAAAAAGGATTCGTGAGAATACGCCGTAACACCAGAGGACTATCTTCAAAAAAGGGCTTATCAGTAAATGAGGGAAAAAAACGAAGTATATGCTGTCTTCGAGGAAGGAACCAACACGACGGCTCTGACAGAACGTCACAAAATAACGCATACAACTTCGAGGTAGTAGAGGTCAGAGGTAGAGTAAACATGGGCATAACACCAGCACCGAGATCACACGAAGAATAACTCTTGCTAATAGCTGTTTCTTTGTGGTAAGAAAGCAATTGAGTGGAAAAGCCATCTCTCGAGCAACTAAGGTTAAAATTGTTCAAGACACTCATCATCCCAGTCCTGCTGTATGGTGCAGAAGCATGGACCTTGACAAAATTGGATGAAAGTGCCTTACGCTGTTTCGAGATTAAAGTTCTTCGGGTCATCTTTGGCCCCGTGTGCATTGAAGGGGAATGGCGAAGAAGATATAACAGCGATTTTTATGGGTTGCACAATGACATGGACCTAAGCCAGAAGGTCAAGGCCCAGAGACTCAGATGGCTCGATCATTTAGAGCGCCACCTTAGGTAAGTAAGTATGTATCCTACAAGCTACAAGATCGGATTACCTGAAAATCAGCAGTTGATCACACTAAAGCAGGCGAAAGAATTTAACATCCCAACATACATACATAAATCCTAAATCCAACAAATTACAGCATTAAAGTAAAAGCTTAAAAATGCATCCCAAATAAATGGATAAGATTATGAAGGCTGATCAGTGATCATGTCCAACGTTACAAGCTAAATTTAGGCAAGTGGATTGCTATTGCTATCTAATCTCTAACAAGGGGATGTTGCCCTTCTTCCAACTCTTCTGTCAAGGTTGACAAGATCTACTTAAGTGTTTCAAGGCTCTTTCAATCCAAAAATCTTATCATTACTTGGAAACTGCTACCATATAAGACTAATTGGTCTTAACGGTACTCAATTACGGTTCCGGTGCTTACATGATTAGCCAAAGGTATTCTGAACTCTTAGCCGCTTTCGAAAGAAAAGTCCTTAGGAGAATAGTTGACCCTATTTGTAAGACCAGAGACGACAATAATCATTATCATCAGCTATCATATCTACTGAGGAGCAAAAATAAAAATAAAAATTTTAGGTCGACAAACTGGTTAGGGGCATACAATTCCAACAAGAGGCTTAACCTCCATAAACTCATTCAAGTATCATCTCTCTTCAAGACTGAGTTTTTTGTTGCTTTAATAACTCTCTTGTCCCGAAGAATTGGCTTTACTAATTTGAAGTAAAAATTTGCATGCATTCGAAAATAACTGCGGTTGATGTCAAATAATTAACAGAACCATAAAATGTCTATCCTTGAAACCTGTCAATGTTTATGACGCCATAAACTTCCTAACGTCTAAATACATCTCGAGAACTGAAATTACCTGTTGCAAGTCACTGAGAAGTCTACTTGTGATTTAATTTCTAGTTTATTTGCAATGATTTTAACCGATGCAACCGTGTATGCAATATGCACCCCGTGAAGAGCATAACTGATCGTAAATCGCCAATAAAATCGGCAAAGTATGGCAACAGCAATTTCGGTTACCTGAACTGGATGTTGACTCACATTTCTTTGGTTACTTCAAAGTTGTTCAATTAACTATCTTGAAATAAATTGTGGACTTTATGGTAAGAAGATCAAAACAAGCCAACGAAAGCGAGATTTTACTATCAAAAGTGTCTGTCTATTTTATGGGATAGTACTCGTTGTAACTAGTGGACATTCCTCCTGCCAGAGCGCGGCAAGCAGCCAGCGATGGCTGGTGGATAGTAATAAATTTATTTTCCAACGGAACGTAGTGTAGTGTGCCTGTTTTGTGCATAGCCGTACAAGTTCTGGATTCCATTGCTGTTAATGGACTTTGGTAATGAACTAAACTAAGAAGTTTTAAAATTTGTGTTCAACATCGCGGCGGGAGTGAGGAGCATTGGCAAAAACTAGTAATTTAAACGTTTCGTGTGTGTTTTGGTAAGGATTCACAAAGTACACATTTCTATTTAGCTTCTAAGATTTTAACCACAGTGATGGCCTTGGGTGTTTTCGTATTTTTTGTTTTTTTTTTTTTTTGTGGCACTTGCCCTGTGGTCTGTGGATTCAACATGATCTTTCAAAATTGATGGCAAGACTCCGTTTTTGCAAAGCATATATTTTATTGGTAGAGGCAAACTACTACTACAAGATAATGCAGCTTAAATTTTGATTCTTGCGTGATATCACGCTATGGCTGCTGCTTAGAATAAGACTTTTCTCAAGAAAAACTGTTTTTTGATGATAAATAAATTATATAGGGAGAGAGACCCTGGAAGGCAAATAGAGTTCTAAGGAAGATGCGCTTTTTATTTACATAGTTTACCCATATGCATGTTTTCTAGGTATCATGTGCATTTGGAGCTACATATAAAGGGTGTGCTCTTTTATGCATTATTTTGACACTGAGCTCTGTTGAGATACATTAAAAACAAACTTGCAAATTGGGTGAAAAATAGAACATTTTATGAAAAAAAAAATGTTGGCAGACTGAATCACATATTAACCGAATCACATTGAGATCCATGCCCCAATGGTTAAGTACCAGACTTTTTTTACTAGGGGAGTTTCTCTCATAAATTTTGACAGACTGTGAATTCATTCACTGGATCTTAAAAAGTGGCATCTGCTTCTTCAGATTGTGATAATAAGTAGCCCTGCTATTTCAGGTTGTAAATAAGTAGTGACCTCTGCTACCTGAGAGTGCAACGTAGCTATTTGCATTTCGTAGAAATTTAATGTTTAACTCATAATAACAGATATTGTTATCATCGCACTAATCTATTTGCAATAATTTGTATGATCTCTCAAAGAACTAAAGTTTTGTTGTTTCCTCAGTCAGTTCCATCTTACAATATCGCGTTTGTTGGTGAATCCTGCACAATGTTGGCTTACAAGGTTTAATTTACTCTGCAAACATTTGAGCCTTTCTGAGAGACATGAATTTAAATATTGTGTAACGATTTTGGGTGAGTTAAATTGCGAAACTGCCACTTCTAGGGCTCGAAAACTCACACATTATTGGTATTGAACGACACGTTTTGAAGGTTGTGAAAACGTACCGAAAAATTCGTCAGTTGTAAACTGAATTTTGAACCGTGCCTGACGCACGAAAAGCTATTGAATTCTAATCCGACAAATACGAATCAATTGAATCTTCTTCTCCTTCTATTACGTCGACTGTACTAACGCCTTCTTCTAACGTCATGGAAACGCTGATAAATTATCAGGTCCAATGGTGATCTTATAGTTTATCTCACCGAACAGTGAAACGGGCGTTACATCGTTTTGGAGAAAGTAAGGTTATTGGACTTGATATATCAAAGGCATTTGATAAATTGTTGCATGTTGCTCTTTTATCGAAAATACGTGCTTTCAGTATCGGCGAAACCCTTCTTCGTTGGATTAAAAACTTTCTTTTTGACGGACGTCTGAGACCCACAATATAAATGCTGGTTTGCCTCAGGGCTCCGTTTTGTCTCCGACCCTATTTCTCATTTTTATTATCTGTTCTTTCTTATCAAATAAACAGTTTTGTTTTAGCTTTTCGTATATTTTCCCAGACTGACATCAGTTCTCTTTGCATGTGGAACTGCAATGGCTAAATATAATAAGCTCTTTTAAACCTGACTTAAGCAGCAGTGCACAATGGCGTATAAAAAACCACGAAGAGTTTATTGCTTGGAAAACATAATACTGTTTTGTGTCGTTAAACCAAGATATACCCCTTTCCCATTGTCGGAATCGAGACTAAACATTTCGAGATACTCGGTATGTGCATCACTAACCACCTCTTGTGGGACCAGCACAAATGCCATGTCACCAAAAATGCCGCATTATGTTTAGGTTATTTCTTAGGACAGTGAAAGCAATTCTTCTCCCCGTTCGATCTGGCATATATCCGTCCAAGGCTTGCCTATAACTTCCATCCCTGGGCTTGTTCTCCAGCAACGTACCTAAGCCTCTTGGATGGTATACAATCAAGAGCTCGAAGCGCAGGAAACATGATCTTGATAAGCTACGTATACGCACGTCTTGTTTCGAGAATTAGTACTCGAATGGACACATTATCTTAATTTTAGTGAGTAAAGACATGAAAAATTAGCTCTCTAACTGCCAATTACAGTGGATCAGCTACTTAACTTCGCCTACAGATTCTCTCTGCTAATAGTGAACGTCTGAAGCTTTCGTTACAATCATGGTCCTATCAAGTGCTTCAACCAGAAAAGTCAACCATCGTCAATTTTCACTTGAGGCAAATCCTGGAAAAAAACTATAACTCCAAATCGATACCACACCTTCATCCATTTTAAGGCCGCGTTTGAGAGCATCTACAATGATGAATTGTACAACTAGGTCTACTCTTGCATCCCTTCCAAGATCGTTAGCATGTGCAAAATGAAGACGGAGAACTCACTCTGCGCCATCAAGTTGGCAACAAGCTTACGGAATCTTTCGAAGTCAAAAAGATTCAGACAAGGCAATGCACTGTCATGCGACTTCTTTGATATCGTTCTTGTGAAGATACTGCAAAACTCCAACATCAACCCCAGAGGCACTATCTTCCAAAAGTCTGTTCAGACAGAAGCGGTACAACTGGGTTTAGCGGTAAATGATGGAAAAACGAAGTATCATCGAGGAAGGACACCCAAAACCGACGGTTAGTTCTGTCCTAACCAATCACAATAAACCCATACCACTTCGAGGTAGTAGAGGAGTTTGTCTACCTGGGTTCCGCTATGAACACTATTGCCCGTGTTTATAGCGGAGCCGAGATCAGACGAAGAATAACTCTCTCTGTTTCTTCACGCTAAGAAAGCCATTGAGTGGGAAAGGCCGCTCTCGATCAACTAAGGTAAAACTGTATAACACCTTCATCATCTTCTTCTCAGTCTTTCTGTATATGGTGCAGAAGCATGGACCCTGATAAAATCGGATGATTGTGCCTTAAGCTATTTCGAGAGGAAAGTTCTTCAGGTCATCTTCGGGTGAGGGGAATGGAGAAGAAGATACAACAGCAAACTTTACGGTTTTTACAACGACCCAGAAGGGTCCAGATGGCTCGGTCATTTAAAGCGGATGGACACCTACCTTCGACACTTTTCCCGAGGGATGTAGAAGGAGAGGAAGACCGCAACTCAGGTGGCGCACACAATTGGAAGAGAACCGAGCTGACTGGCGGGGACTGTTGATTGAGGCCCAAGACCACAGCGGACTGTAGCGCCTCCTTTAGTAAGTTAGTTAGTAAATGCCATGAAAACAAGGAGCAAGGGGGAGAGAAAGCACTGTAACCATATTACAATACAGTCACTGAAGCCAATCTGAGGTAATGTCCTCAGCAAAAAAGTTGGTAGAAATTGTTACCTCGAATATTTGCTTGCAATGTCCGTGAAATACACAAGGAATAAAATAAAATAAAATCGGAATCAACAGAAAGAATTATTTTATTTCAACTTAAATCCATCCAAATATCACGTTTCACCTCGTAATTGTTGGGGTGTTAGGGAATTTCTCCGATTACCCCAAACTAAAAAAAAAAAACAGAAATCCTCGCGTTGAATAAAGTAGCACCCATCACTTGACCGTTGCGCAATGTTAATTACAGTAATGCGGTCAGAATTTTCTTGTCTGCTGTTTATATCAACACAAAAACCCAGATCAAAGGGTAAGCCTGTACCTAGCACATCAACTCAACCCTAAATTAAACTCAAAACAAGATCCAAAGATGAAGAAGCAACTGTAAGCCCTCAAGGCAATCATACAAGAGAACGCCAACGAAACCTCACACACAGCAACCAGCACGGAACACGGAATAAAATTGGCAGTAGCCTAGAATTAGCTTGCTGCTGTTTCTTTTCGCATACAAGAACCCATTATAAGCCGAAAACACCAAAAGAGATGGCTCTAAGCAATTTTCAGAGCCTGGCTGAAGTCGATGACGATGATTCTAACGACGATGCTACCGAGCCGACTGCGCAACGAACGCACGGCAATATTTACATGCGCTCGTATCTCGGTAATTTTGAAATCAAGTTTTTCTATACTCACTCACAGTGTTGCATGACTTTGTAAAGCCAAAGTTAGATGTTAGCCTGTCGCTCCTGCCAAGTACCTTCAGTTTGATGGTTTCTTGATTGCTAGGCGACGACGGCGACCGACGACGATCAACACTGTGTTCAGCGTACGGTGCTCTTCCAGGAACAAGACCTCGTGCGCATATTCATTCCTTTTCAAGTTGTGTTCTATCAGAGAGTAACGAATTCTTTGACGGATGAGTGGAATTTTAATTAAATCGGTGACTATCTTTCGTCGCTGTCATTCAGTTTGACAGTTCAAGCTGTCAGAATAGAATAATCATAATAGTCTGATTGGAGAAAAGTGCTTTACAGCAATGACACATGGATGGGTCGTAGGTGTATCATATCCGGGTATGGCAGTTCAAAATCTTTAAGTCAACGTTAAGCTCTTGGAGATGTTTCTAATTTTCTGAAAGTCTTTTTTTGTTTCATTGGCTTAACGGTGTTTTCGATTGAATCACCGATAAACTATCAAAACTTGTTTGTGGATGGTATGACTTACGCCACTGCGCACTGTCATTGATCGCATAGTTGAAAAATGGAAGGTTTGATTTTGAAAAAAATTTGTAATTTGGGATTTAAGCCTTTGGTAAGTTTCATTTAAGAAAAAATGATTTGATTCAAAACAGTGCTTCTTAGAAATTTCATGCGCAAACGAACTTGCAAGCAAAATTCACTAACGCCACCTACTGCCACGCCCTCATCATGAGTGAAGGTCTCTTACTTTATCAGAAATTCGAAGCGTTCGCAACAAAATTTGCACGCATTCGCAGCGTTCGCAGTGTTCGCAACAAAGTTTGCATGCGTTCGCAACAAAATTCGCAGCATTCGCAACAAAATTTGCATACGTTCGCAGCGGTCTGGAATGTCAGTTATTTTATTACTATTATTCAATTCAAACCTTTGGATTGCAACTCAACCGTTTAGACTATGAAGATCACTCCGTGTAGAGAGTACACCTTGATGACACGCATCAGAGTTCTTAGGACTGGCAATTAACATAACACATTGACTTAAACGGTTAAATAAAAGTACAAATACTCAGAGGACTCTCTGAGTTGCTGCTGGAAAATTAACAAAAATAAAGTTTCATTGTAAAGCAAGGAAAAACAGAAAAAACATTTTACAGCAAAGATACTGCGGTCAAACAAATCGTTGTCGTCTTACAAGGTCCGATGATTTATTTACAATTTTATTAGTCGACGTTTAGAGACGATTTTATCAGTTGGTTGTTGAAGCAAAGCGGCTAAGCGGTATACATATTGCGATCAACGTTAAGCATAGTCGAACAATTTGCGAAGATCTCAACAAAGATATTGGGAGTTTAAAATTTTATGCTAAAAATGTCATTCCAAATTTTCTTCAGATGAATTTTGCTTTGGAAAAGAAGAGATTCGTTCCACTGTATTTGATGGTTTTCAACGCTGTTGTTGTTCTTGTTCAAAACATTGTCGTATAGCCGTCGATTTGTTGTTATCGTCTTTGGTGCACTTTTGGTGCGCACTCGCAACACGCAGGCAAATAATAAAAGCTAATTAATAATTAAACGAGCGCAGATATACGGATACGAGTTGAGAGTATGTCGCCGTTTAAAGAGTGTACTGTAATAATGCAGCATCATTAGGATGACGGTCTTAAATTTTGTGTTATCGCTGAAAATGTCTGCACAATAGAGTATGGCGTTTACGATGGTTAATGGGATTTTGATCCTTTTTTTCAGATTTTTATCTTTGCAAGAGTATTAAAAACGGATACAAGTGTTCATATGTGCAGCGATAAAAGGTTGATACAGTCAAACGGTCTTTAAAATGTTTCGATAATCAGTTTCTTTTTAACTGTCGTTGCATGTTTATTAATTTATTTTTAGAAAAATGAAATGAGTAATGAGATAAACATCATTCTGGTTGAGTCTCAAAATGTAATTGGGCCTGTTTCCTATCTTTGGAGTCTTACAGAAGGTCTGCCTCTTCAATTTGGAGTTGGAAAGCTTGGGTATACGGATGGTTTTATTGATGCAAACTCAACAGACCTTCTACAGCTTTACGATAAGCGAGAGCCTTCAACTGCTGCAATGCAGACACATCCACTACTAAAGGGTTTTTTCAATAGGGACGCTACAAAACTTTTTTAAATAAAACAAAAACGGTTTTGGATATCAATGAAATTCTTTATTCCTGTAGAAGTACATTTGATGCCATTATGTATGAAACTCGATTTCTTTTGCATGGCCACCACGGGCACGCTTGCAGAAGTCCAGACGCTGAACCCAATTTTCGACGGTTTTCAAGCCGATACTGCTGCAATTTCACGTTCATCAATCGTCGCTGGCTTGTTGCCATAAACCATAGATTTGACGTAGCCCCACAGGAAATAGTCTAACGGCGTTAAATCGCATGAACGAGGCGGCCAATTCACAGGTCCATTTCTGGAGATAATGCGCTCATCGAACTTCGTTCTCAATAATTCGATTGTTTGGCCCGCTGTGTGACATGTGGCACCGTCCTGTTGAAACCACATATCGTCCAAGTCCATATCATCCAATTCATTCCAAAAATAATCGGTTAGCATTGAGCGGTAGCGATTCCCATTCACAGTAACGTGCCGGTCTTGATCATCACGGAAGAAGTACGGCCCAATGACACCACCAGCATGTAAACCGCACCAAACAGTGATTTTTTCGGGATGTAATGGTGCCTCGTGAAGCACATGTGGATTGCTGCCTGACCAATAACGCATATTTTGCTTATTGACGAAGCCATCCAGCCAGAAATGAGCCTCATCGCTGAAGATGATTTTTCGATGAAAATCCGGATCATTTTCAAGTTGTTGCTCAGCCCAATTCACGAACATACGACGCTTCTGGTGATCAAACGGCTTCAGTTCTTGCGTCAATTTGATCTTGTTAGGATGTAGGCCAAGATCTTTTCGCGAAATTCGCCACAATGACGTCACAGAGATGCCCAACGCTTGAGAACGACGTGTGAGAGACTGATTTGGGTCTTCCGCAATTGATGCGCTAGCGGCAGCAATATTCTCAACACTACGGGCACTTCTTTGTCTCACTGGCACGGGAACATTTTGTACTGAGCCTGTGGATTCAAATTATTCCACTAGACGCAAAATTGTTGATCTGGCAGGACGATTATGACGACCATAAATTGTACGTAGCGCTCTTAAAGTGTTGACCACTGACTCCGAATATCGGTAGTAAATTTTAATAATTTCGATTCGTTGTTGGACCGTATACCTTTTCATGATGAAATGGCAAACTTTACTGAAGAGAAATGTCAAGAGAGCGGGAAAAAATATGGCGTCGTTTGCTGTCCTTATCGGTCTACTTTTGTAGCTTCCCTATTGAAAAACCCTTTACTTCTGGTAGTAAGCAAGTCTTGTCTCTGTTCAAGAGCCAAAGAGTCAAGACATAAATGTGAGCTTCTCGACAAGGCCATTAAGTAATACTCAAGAAAGCTGGTCTAATTGGTTTTATAGAATTAAGTTTAAGGCTGGGGAAATATTTAGTTGCATAATCGGAAAGCATAGTCTGTATACGACACAACATCAAACAACGTATTTAGGCTGATCGAGCTCGCTGTACTATTAATGTCATATATTGCCAGCACGCGATTCAGGCATAGAAATCTCCTGATTAATCCACCAACAAGCAGTTTGAAATTGAAATTATTGTGATCGACGAAAGACTCTTGCCCATCGCAAGGGATTTCCAAACATTCAACGAGCCCTTCAACAGAAGAAACACTGCCAAGCTAGCTCGACGAGGAGCTTTTAAAAACCATGAGACAGATACATTATGATAATAAATACAATCACAAAGCATATGAGGTCGTGTCGGACTTTTCAAGGCGACTTCTAAGAACTTAACTATTCAACTGAAAAAAAACCTTTACCTATAAGTGCAAGCTTAAGCCACACTCAAGGTCAGTGCCATGCACGCCACGCATTTGAATATTTTGAACATTTCATCTTCAAAATCGTGCAGTCATATTAATCCAGAAATAAACGAAAGTCGTTTAAGATTTATTCATTTTATTCATGGCAAGATAGGCGAACAAAAAAATCAACTGACAGCACGCGAATTGAAGATGAAGAAAGAAATCCGTACAAAAAGAACCCTTTCACATAAACCGACTCGATGATATAGACAAGAAAATCGAAAAGGAAACAATTCAAAAAGTATCACACGGATGTCACAATCTTTTGTCATAAAGATAGAACTTTCAAGACGAATAAATCATAAATCCACACACAGAGCAATGAATATATGCATACTGATCTGATGTTAAAGTGAATGATGATGAAGATGATGATGATGTGATTCCATGCAAAACCAAAACCATCCAGTAACTCTTCGAACTTCTTGGCACAATGGGAGTGCAGTGCATGTTATGGAAATTAAGAAATTCAGGTCTGGTATCAACTCTCCGCCCTATGTCAGACGTGCGGCACGTCTCTGGGATTGAATTTCTTGAAGGATTGATATGAAATAATATTTTTTCCATTCATGGTCGAGGGAATAGTGCTGAGATGAATCATTTCACTTTGGTTCCAACAAACTATTCGGTGACAACGTGATAAAAACACACACAAAAAAAAATACAAAAAACCTGACAAAGTCTTGCTTCTCGCTTGAGATGATTGAGCGACTGCCTGACCTCAAAGAAGTGTCGTTTACCACAGGCTTGAAGCATAACGCCACCATCGATGTTACAGTCTCCACCAACAACAAAGAACTGTCTCATGTTACCAAAGGTGCCCGAGAAGTCTTTTTTTTCTTTTGTTCATTATCGTTTTTGTAAAAAAAGAACTGACAAAAAAAATCACAAAAGATCAAACAACTCAAGCAGGATGTGGCTTAGTCTGCTCATTGATGGTCTTGGTCCTCAACAAAGGGGAGCACATGCAGTGAAGTGAGCAGCATCGAGTCGAGCGCGCACTGATGAATTGTGTTCAATGGAGCCCCTTGGGAATGGGTGACTTCGTAAAAAATGTGTAATCAATCATCGAAGGGCACACCATCATGCATCAGTTTGAGTTTAAAATGCACTAGATTGGAGGTTCGAAAACACACCGATTGGCCTCCTTATATGGGTCGTTATTTGATACAGTAGACGTATATGACAATCTACGGTACCACAGATTATTATTATTCAGAAATTTTGATGGACAAAAAATGTTGAAGGTGTGGCCGGTAGGCTGAACTATTGTTATTAGTTCCGCGTTGCTGGCTAAAAGTGATTTATTGATACTTTTGACAGCATAATGGAAATTCTTATTTGGCACCGTGACAAATGACATTTTAAATTTGCAGAGTTTTTTTTTACTTCGCAGAATGTTGATAATGGGGAAAAGTTAAGATTAGAGATGAGTTGGTATGAAGGGGTAAGATGGATGAATTCGAAATTGAGTGAATTCTTTGCTATACTTATAATGGAACTTGAAATTTGCTAAGGAACAATACACAATAAGGACTTTAATAGTCTCCATATGGTTAAAACCGAGTATTGGTAATGTCTTAATTTTTGTTTGTACAGTTAAAAAGTATGATTGTTGACATTATTTGAACACGTATAAACATTACAGATTGAAGGTAAAACTCAAGGGGTTTTTACACCATTATTATGCCATAGACAACTTGAGTGCTTTAAAAAAGAGGGAAGGGGTTGGAGAGGAGGTGCCGGTGTACATTGGTCTTAAATTCCTGAACACTGCAATGATCGGGAAAGACAAAGTGTGGAAGAGAGTTCCACATTCGCGTAGTACGGCTAAAGAACGATTCTCTATACTTGAGCGTACGACCGAAATTCGGATCGATGGTAAACTGATGGGCATTCCTGGAAGCGCGGGTATTACCGTTCAATTTTTTAAGGGGTGGAATGCACCTGGCTATTACTCTAGAGCACTTACCGTAGAAGTAACGATAAAATAGAGAGAGAGACACGAAACGTTACGACGGTGTTCCAATGAGGTGAGTGAGTTAGTGATGTCTTTGTCACCAATCATTCTTACTGCTCTTTTTTGTATACTATCCAAGAGGCTTAAGTATGTAGCTGGAGCACCAGCCCACAGATGGGAATTGTACTCAAGCTTTAGACGGATATAAGTTTTGTAGATAATAGCCAGATCAGACGGGGAGAAAAGTTTCTTGCACCGTCTTAGGAAACCCAAACATCTTGCGGCATTTTTGGCGACATCGCGTATGTGTTCGGTCCACAAGAGGTGGTCAGTGATGCAAAACCGAGAATCTCGAGATGTTCGGTCTCATTGATGCAAGTTCCACTCATGGACAGTGGCAAGGGGGGTATATCTCGCTTCAACGATACAAGACAGCATTGAGTTTTCGAAGCATTGAACTCTACACGGTTTTTAATTCCCCATTGGACAATGCTGTTTAAGTCAGAGTTTAATGAGCTTATCATATTTTGCCGTTGCAGTTCCACATCCGAAGAGGAGTGATGTGAGTCTGGAAATGAATATGAGAAGCTAGGGGTATTATCGTCAGCGAAACAATGTATTGGATTAGAAGTAACAGACAAGAGATCATTACTCAAAATGATAAAGAGGATCGGAGACAAAACGGAGCCCTGGGGCACACCAGCATTTATATTGTGGGTTTCAGACTTGAATCCGTCCAATACAACTGAACGGTTCGAAAGAAAGTTTCTAATCCAACGAAGAAGGGATTCATCTGATACCGAAGGCACGCATTTTCGATAAAAGAGCAAGATGCCAGACTTTATCAAATGCCTTTGAAATATCAAGTGCAACAATCTTACTTTCTCCAAAACGATGTAAAGATTTGTTCCACTGTTCGGTGAGATAAACCATCAAATCAAGTGGACCTGTTTCTGCGAAAGCCGTACTGCCGGTCATTAAGAAGCTTTACATACCGATTGCTTGTAAAGAGATCGTTCGAAAACCAATTTACCGGGAAAACACTCCTCCTTTTTTAAGGAGATACGGCCATAGTTTAATCACTCAAATCAATAAAATTGAAAATATGACAGTCTGCTTTCCTCCTGAAGTAGAATATACCTGTTAAAAAAAAAAAACAGAAAATTCAAGAGACTCGAAAAGATGAGAATCATGGAGAACGAAGCAAATTATTTCTTCATTTATTGATTGACTGTTGTTTTTTTTTTTTTTTTGTGAAAACTTGGAAGTTCGTACGAGGCATAAAACGGTTTTTTTGAAATATGTATTATACCTACATATTTTCAAAACAGAGATTTTAAAATTTGACATTTTGATATTTAGAAAGAGTAATCCATTAGCTTTGAAATGATGAATCCGCTTGTCTGATGCTGTGGAGATGCGGACATCTGATGAAGAATTACTTTAGTGAACCACTGCTTCTTCGGTTTGCCCAAACAACTGGGTTCAAAACTCCTCACTCGAAAGACAAAATGGCTAATATACAAGACGATATGTACGAGCTGTAATAATATCAAGATAGGGATGTAGTCCAGAAGGCTAAGAAAAGACGACTACATTGGCTCGGTCACATCGAGGGAATGGACGTCAACGCTCCATCCAAGAAAGTCTTATCTTCACAGCCCCCAGGTTCGGGACGAACAGGAAGACTGAACCTCCGGTACAAAGACCAAATAACTGCGGATGTTATGGCGCTTGGTTTTGACGACTTGGAGAATGCATGCAAGGGATGTAAAATCTGCTGCGTCTCGGCTGAGATCCTACATGGAGCCGAAGGGTGTTCAATAAAGACTGAGAATAGCGCTGTAGTTTGGGAACTACTGGAAGTATCGAAAGTACCATTCGAAAGCCTGTCCAATTCTCAGTCGATTAGTGCAAACCCGAAGTGGATAGCGTGTTTTGTTCGGTTTTTACGCGGATTCGCGAGAAACTTGAAAAATTTCGCCTCTTTTTTACTTTTACGATGCCTGAATTTCACGAACAACGTTACGCCATAAAGTTTTGCGTTTTATTGAAAAATACCGCGAAAGAAACCTACATCGGCTTGAAAAAAGCATATGTCAATAGTGTTATGGATGAAAGCACGTGTTTCCGATGGTACAAGGAGCACGTGCAGCAAAGTCAGCAACCAAGGCTATCGTCATTACCTTCTTCGATTATCGAGGTATAATGTACACCCACACGGTTCCAGAAGGCCGGACAGTTAATGCCGACTACTACATATCCGTTTTAAAGCAAATGATGAAAGACCACATCCCTAAGAAGCGTGCAGAGCTCGTTGGAAATTGGAAACTGCACCAAGACAACGCCAGGCCACACGTCGCGGTTAAGGTTCAAGACTTCATGACCAGAAAAAATATCGAAACCTTACCGCACCCGCCCTATAGCCCCGACCTGGCTACAAACGACTTCTTCTTGTACCCTACAGCCAAAAAGAACCTCAAAGTGAGGCGTTTTCCATCCGCTGCAGCTGCTGTAAAAGCTTTAGAGGCAATTTTAAAGCGCCTATCTTCAAATGGCTTTGAACATGTCTTCGAAAAGTGGCAGAGGCGCATGAACACGTGTATAGCTTTGAATGGAGAGTATCTTGAACGTGATCAGTCCGCCATTGAATAATTTTGTATAATAAAAGTTTTATGACGTCACTCTCAGTCTTTATTGTACACCCCTCGTAAGAATAAGTGAGTTTTCAGAAAAATTCCATCATCGTTTCTTAAGGGGCCGACCCATAGAATCCGTCAGTGCGTCAGCGTTGACGATTTTAACTGACAGCACAATAGAATATACATTTTCTAATGAAACTCGTCCCATAAGCAACGCATGTGACGGATACAACGGATAGAGTTGCTCAACTTTCTACTTTTTGCGTCCGTTGATCCGTTGACAACTGAATTTGAAGAGCAGTCAATTCAATGTGTTCCCACAGCAACAAGGAAAAGAAATGAATTATCAAAATTATGTGCAAAAAAATAATTTTGACACGATTTTGATATTTTAATTTAAATGTGTTTGTTCAATTTGCGGTTTTGGGAATAATTTTTACACTAAACAAATGAGACTGTCAAAGTTAACAACGTATTCTATGGGACGGTTCCATCCGGCAAATACGTTGGCAGCAACGTACGCATTGACGCTGACGGATTGACAGATTCTATGGGTCGGCCCCTTTAGACTTTTCGCAGAATTCAGTGTCGTGAGCTTTTGGTGGAAACATCTGAATTCGAATTCCCGATACAAAATGTATCCAGTACAGTTGTGCTACACGCGGTTGCATTGACGAATTGGATTGCGCTCAATCTAGAAGTAAGCATTAGAGATCGATAACATAGCACACGTCGCAGGACAATAAGAAAAGAATTACACTCTCAAGACAAAATTTCCAAAACACATTTCAAGAAGGATTAGAAAAAGTGAAACTACTGTGTTCCTTAGGTTGCTAGCCACGGACTAAACACGTCTAAGGACCTTAGAAAAGTGAGTAGTAGGTAAGATAAAATAATTAAGATGAAGATTAAGTGTCTTAGTGGTAAGGTGCGTTGGCTGCTAAGCAGAACGTCGTGGGTTCGAGTCCTACTCGTGTCCATAGTTTTTATTTCATCTTTCACGGGCACTGCCTCCTGCGAATAAGTGACAAAAATTCAAAGAGTATCAATTTGTCATGAAAAAGTGCTTCTCAACTTTGCCGTTCGGAATCGGCGTTAAATTGTAGGTCCCTTCAATTCTTCACATGCACCAGTCTCGGGTCATCCAGAGAATTGTTGATGAGAGTAAGCTACTTAGGCCTTGGCCGAAGCTGTCGCGCCACTATATATTTTTTTTTTTTAATTTGCAGTTGCAAGAGACTTAATTTTTTCGCTCTCATTGAAATTATATTAACTGGAAACGTTCTTGTTCAATACACTCTGGTATTGTACTTGTCCTGCAGTTTAATGGATTAGAAACTGCAAATATTTGCTATTTGCTTGTTTCCTGAGAATTGCCATTTCAATGTGTAAAATATACATTTTCAACAAAAACCAAAACAACTTGATAAAAAAGGACATCTCGAATTTCAACAAGGCCAATCGACCTTACCGAAACTCTCACGATATCTTGTGAATTTCAACAAAAACAATCCCCTACGCAGCAAAAAAAGAAAGGAACAAATTTTTTAACTTACTCGCTTGAGTGATCCTGACTGTCATCGATGACCACCGGCAATGGCGGTGCCGGAGGTGGTGGAGATGATAGTAACTCATCACTCTTATCCTGCAGTTTGGTGCCAATTTCCCTGAATGTGAAACTGATATCATGGACGTCCTTGTATGGCTTCGAACTCTTTGGCAAAGTACTGCACTCGTGTGCACCGTTTCGATTCCTCAAATTCAAATTCAAAAACTTCAAGTCACTTTCACTCAGATGCAATTCACTCCCGCCGCTGCTGTTATCGTTTATTCTTCCCGGCACTGTAGCATAAGAATCAGACATCAATTTCCTATTATTACACTTTGGAGGCAAATTTGGTTTGTCATAGTCCTCGGGCACTAGGTGATGATTGAAATCCACCTGCTCCTGCTGATGACTGCTTGGCTCGTTGTCCGCACACATGCTGAAATAATTTTGAATATGATCATCATTTGGTAGCAACGAGTCTGGATAGTTGGTGGCCAGAGTAAGTGGATCCAGATTCTCATCGTCATCGATTGCGGCCGTGACTTCATCGACACCGAAGAGGAACGGATCGTCCAGCACCGTGACACGGGCATTCGATTTTGTTGGCTCACTGCTATTTACATTATTGGGGGCTTTATTGCCGCTAGTATTGCCTCGTAACGATCGCAGTAATTTCTTGCTTCGCCTCTGTGATTGGGAATTTTGTTTGAGCGGGAATAATGGTAGTGGGTTGTTGTTAAAGTGGCTGCCTGTGTTGGCGTCGAAGACATCGGCAATATCGATGCAACTATCGTTGGTGGTTTTATTAACGCCATTATTATTGTTGCTAGTCTTGTTGTTATTATTATGCTCGTCTGGGACGATAACGTTGCCGCCAGCGTTCTTGGCTTCTTCTTCGGGATTATTTTGCTGGACAACGGATGACAATGCCAAGCGTTGTGCAGCCGCTTTACTGTAGACCTGTCGATAATATTTCTGCTGATCGCCATACAAAAAGCAAACACGCCACCATTGTTTGCACGCCAGCAAATTGGCAGTGCGCGGCACAACCGGCTCAATTGATGCTGACATGTTTTCCATGTTGCTCAGTGCAATTTTTTCCTCATATAATCTGTTGGTTAACAATCTTTGGTTTGGGTATAGCTTCTCGGGAATATTTGAGCGCTTTTCAGCTCAAATGAAATTTATAAGTTAGTTATTCTTTTGAGATATTTTTTTTGTCGAGTGTGTATTTGCTTGTCTTGTGTGTTGGACAAAAAGTCAGCCTTTTGTGGAGGCACCGAAGGAAGATGCCCTTTGTGATGTCAGCAGCCTAAATAAATTATGTCATTGTCAATGAAACAAGGTAATTTCTTTTTAATCTGGAATAAATGCATGAATCGGTCGACTTTGCCATCGCGGTGATGCGATGGTGTAGAAAAACATTCATTTTTTGTTGGGAATACAAAAGTATAGCGTGCGGTGGGAGCTTTTAAAAAAAAGACCTTTTTGTCATAAGATGTTCATAAAAAAAAGCCAAATACGATTTTGTGCATATTGAAAAAAAAAAAAAAATAGTGTGTGAGATTGGAGTACAACTTATTCTTCTTTCCTTCCTATTCCATGTTTTTCTATCCTGTTAGGTTAGTAACTTTTATTCTTTCGGTTAGTTAACCTTTGGAATAAGAGTGGAATAGGCTTTTTTTTAATGTGGCTGTAGGACTTTAAATTTTCTCAAAAATTCCTCACAGGATTTGTTTTTATTTTTTTTTTCGAAAATTAAATTTCCTAAAAATGATTTCAACCAAGTAAACAAATTTAGCGTAACGGGTACAATGGTTGGCACCCCTAAGCATTTTTTCACTTTAAATTGTAAATTGCTCCCGCATTAAAAGAGTGAGTTATATGTTTTGTATGTCAAATTAAAGCTTAAAGAATTTCTAACTTGAATATGATAAAACAAAAATGTTAAACAAACAAAGAATTTTATAAAAAATTCAAAATAGGAAAAGACTGCGAAAAGGCACAATCATTTGCACCAAGGTACAATTGTTGGCACCCTTAAAAATGAGAGAAATATCATTGTTTTTCGTGATAGCTAGCTATTCTGATCAAAATTTAGTTTAAAAAAACTGTTAACTATAAAAAAAAAACACTTCATTAGCACAAATAAGAAAAATTAAAATTATATTTCACTAAAAATCTCTAACATACATTTTAAATTTAAAGTTTTTTTTAATTACTTTATAATTTATTTTAAGACATTTCAACATGGTGTTTCAGTCAGTATAGTCTTATGGAACAGGAATACATACAACAAAAACCGGTACTCAAAAAATGGTTATTAACTTTAAAAACTTATAAATGGATTTTATCTCATCTCAAATTTTGTTAGTAACGTATTTTTTTAGTTTTCACTCCTTTCAAAAAAACCGCTAAACTAATCTAGGTGATAAAATTAATCAAGTGCAGTACCAGTACAGGCTCGCGACATAATGGAGGCAAAACGTACGTGCGTAGGTATGCAGTAAATAAAAAGGTTTGATTCGATTTCGGGGGACATGGAAATATGCAAACATTTGAAGTTCCCATTAAAATACACCCTTCTGGGTAGGGCTTCACGATACTCGATAAAAATATCGGTGTCGTATCGTAACGTATCGAAGGTCGATACGATAATCGACACGATATCCACAGTACATGTCGATATTATCGTATTTCCGATAAGCACTGGCCGATAATTATCGAATATATCGTATCGACTGAAAGAATTCTATTTTCGACACTGCGTGCTCAAAATTCAAATTTTCTTTCAATAGCATTTACTAATATTAGTTTACTTGCAGTAATACACATATGTTTGATTGTTTTATTGTTTTTTTACGCGCTCGCTCGTGCTTTCGTTGTCGATCGTCTTTTGTGAGAACCCGATAAACATCGATACTGGAACGAAACGCGTCATTAATTGTTTTCGAGGCATGTTAGTAGCCGGTTGATTATTATTTCATATAATAGGTGGTTGGAAGGTTGTCTTCATCTATAGTCATATATGTATGTATCAAAAAAATGTATCTACAAAAATAACGTCTGTAAGGGGTTGGGGTATCAAGCCGAAACTATAACAACATTATGGGATTGTGAGCTTTCAACAAATGTCGATTTAAAATTGCGGGTTCTGATAGTCTATAATCAAATAAAATTAATTTTGAATAGCTTGCGTTTCACTTTTTACCTCGCTATCTATAATAGTAAAATAAAATTTCGATATTTTATAGAGTATCGAATCGGTATCGTATCGAAGTCGATAACGATACGATAAATTTGTCTTAAAATTATCGCCGATACCGATACGATACGATAAAATAATTTGTTACTCGATACGATACCGATACAAACGAATAATATCGGTATCGTATCATGGACGGACTCGCCAAATCTTAAAATTGGATAACCAACAAAAATCCTGAAACATAAACGGAAGCCGTAGGTTCAATTCAGCTACGATATAGATCTAAAGTAAAATCTCAAATCTTGTTTTTATGTCTCAACTGATTCTGGATGAAATGGAGAAAGGAAAATTCCTAAAAATTAATTATTAAACACTCAATGAAGAATACTTTATTTATTTATACAGGATCGACAAAATGAAAATCATAATTAACGGCTTTAACCTAGTACGCATAGTCGAAGCTAAATTTTAGCTTCCATACAAAAATTCTTCCATATCCAAAATTTAGCGGAGCTAAAATTAGCTGACTTTTTATCGAACAGGTACGCAGCTCTAGCTAAAAATATTTTATTTTTTTCGTAACTCTACACAATCAAAAATCAAAATTTGTCAAAATTTAGCTAGTGAAATAAATGTCCGGAACATTATTCTCGAGCTAAATTTTGACATTATTGTTTCATTTGCCTCTGACTAGCCAATATGAATGATTGTTCGCTAAATTTTTTTGAAAATTTGATTGAGGAAGTGGCGGGAGAAAATAATCTTGTGTCAAAATTTAGCTGGGAATTTAGCTGATGTTTGGAGAGAAATTCGTGAGCTAAAATTTAGCTCGATCTGCGTACTAGGCTTTACTGAATAACAAAAATCATTTTGAATAATTGAAATCAAATTAAAACGACCACGATCAATTAGACGTTTACAATATTGTCTTTTTTCCCCATACAAAAATACAAAACCTGAAAAAAAAAATAAATTGAACGAAACAAAAACATGTGTTCGGCTGTTTTCGTTTTTTCCCGAACGCACAGTGGACGCAAGGATGAAATGAACTAAAAGAAACCAAAAATTAGACATTTTCAACTATGTCTATTTTTCCCATACAAAAACCAAAAAAAACTTGTGCTGGCTCTTCTTTCCACAAACAAATTCAATAGAGAACGAAGACATTTTTCGGGATGTCTTCGTTTTTTCCCGAAACTTGGTATGAAGTATGACGTTGACGTGTGTAGTGTGTTGTGTTTTGTTTGTGTATATCTTCTTTGTTCAATGTTCGCATTTTATATTTCACTATGCTATGCGATTTGAATAAGGGTTGTTTGGGTTTTTTAATTAATTCATTATTTTATTACTACATATTTTATTATTATAGTTTATTCTTGTTATTTTCTTCAGCCTATCGATTTCGTCTGGGAAGTTAAAAATTATAATAAATACAAAATTATTCAATTATTAAAGCAAGCTGATTGTTTTCTTCTCCATATTTGTGCCTGTTTTGTCCCATTTTTCAA
Organism: Sphaerophoria rueppellii; assembly: GCA_920937365.1. NCBI lineage: Eukaryota > Metazoa > Arthropoda > Insecta > Diptera > Syrphidae > Sphaerophoria > Sphaerophoria rueppellii. The sequence goes on from CAKKXW010000002.1 coordinate 40,659,332, forward strand.
ACTGATATTTTCAATTGATACGGGGTACAATTATTGGCAGTGCCAATAACTGATGCCCCATAGTACGAATGATTGGCACCCCCTGCCAATAATTAAACCCTAACTTTATATTGGACCCATTTTTGGCACCCCTGTTTTAACAATTTAAAAATTTTTTTTACGAAAAAACAATTGAAAATATTTAATTTATAATATTTCCATATTTAAAAAAATAAATATTCATCCAAAAACTCAAAAAAAAATTGAGAAATGTTTACCTGTGGGTTAACTCTTATGGGTAAGTTAACTTCTGGAATAAAAGGAATAGAATTAACATGAACAAGAAAAAGGGAGATCCTCTAAACTGCGCCAACTATAGAGGAATAAGTCTACTAAATATCGCCTACAAGATCCTCTCTGCCGTAATATGTGAACGTCTGAAGCCTTTCGTCAACAATCTGATTGGTCCTTATCAATGTGGCTTCAGGCCAGGAAAGTCAACCATCGACCAAATTTTCACTTTGCGGCAGATCCTGGAAAAGACCTATGAACTCCAAATCGATACCCACCACCTTTTCATCGATTTTAAGGCAGCGTATGACAGCATCTACAGAGACGAACTGTAAAAAGCTATGTCCAGTCCCTGCCAAGCTCGTTCGCTTGTGCAAAATGACGATGGAGAACTCACGCTGCTCCATCAAGGTTGGCAACGAGCTTACGGAATCTTTCGATGTCAAAAAAGGATTCAGACAAGGCGATGCACTGTCATGCATTTCTTTAACATCGTTCTTGAGAAGATAGTGCAGAACTCCAACGTCAACACCAGAGGCACTATCTTCCAAAAATCTGTTCAACTTCTCGCGTACGCCGATGATATTGATATAATGGGAAGAACACAGCGTGATGTCAATGGCGCCTTTGTGAGAATTGAGACAGAAGGGCAAAAATGTGTTTAGCGGTAAATGAGGGAAAAACGAAGTATATGCTGTCTTCGAGGAAGGACACCCAACACCGACGGCTCGGGCAGAACGTCACAATAGACACATATAACTTCGAGGTAGTAGAGGAGTTTGTCTACCTGGCTCCGCTATAAACACGGGCAATAACACCAGCGCCGAGATCAGACGAAGAATAACTCTTGCTAATCGCTGTTTCTTTGGGCTTAGAAAGCAATTGAGTGGAAAAGCTCTCTCTCGAGCAACTAAGGTAAAACTGTACAACACACTCATCATCCCAGTCCTGCTGTATGGTGCAGAAGCATGGACCCTGACAAAATCGGATGAAAGTGCCTTAGGCTGTTTCGAGAGGAAAGTTCTTCGGGTCATCTTTGGCCCCGTGTGCATTGAAGGGGAATGGCGAAGAAGATACAACAGCGAACTTTACGGGTTGTACAACGACATGGACTTAGCCAGAAGGGTCAAGGTCCAGAGACTCAGATGGCTCGGTCATTTAGAGCGAATGGACACCAATGCTCCGGCCCGGAAAGCCTTCGACACTATTCCCGAGGGACGTAGGAGGAGAGGAAGACCGCGACTCAGGTGGCGCACTCAAGTGGAAGAGGACCTCAATCAACTTGGAGTGCAAAACTGGAGACGACTAGCTAAGGACCGAGCTAGCTGGCGGAGACTGTTGATTGAGGCCCAAGTCCACAACGGACTGTAGCGTCACCTTAAGTAAGTAAGTAAGGATATTTTTAAGGTACCCTTATCGCTAACAATTCTGCCTGGAATACACTGTCAAAATCGTTAAGTCCTTAGGATTTTGAAATCTTAAGAGATTCACAGAAGACACCTGCACCAACACCTCATTCCATCTTCGAACCATCCGTGAAGATTGTTTTGTCGGAGTCTTTCGTCACATCGCCTTCCTCCTCTAGACGGGAGCAAGACTCTTAACTCTTTCAAGGTGTAGGGTAGGGGTGCAGTAAGTAAGTTAATAGAACAACAAAGCCTTTATGGTTGTTTTGCAGAAAATTGTTGTTAAAAAGTAATAGAACAGTCAACATATCATTTTTTAATTACAAATTTCGGAACAATTGAACCTAAGATCGCATGCTAAAATTGGATATCAGTTTCGTGCTTTTTCCAAAAAATGTCCTCGTTGCTGTCTATAAAATTTGCTATATTTAAAATTATTGTTTTTTTAATTAAACGCAAGCACCTGTTTCATGGCTACCTAGGTGTAACCGATATCGAGATCACTCTGCTCAATTTCACAAAACGTCTTTCGAAATCGAACCTCTGTTGATTTCATTAAATATCTATGGCATTTTCTCCAATGACAGAAAAGATACAACTTATCTTAAATTCTGATAAAAAAGCAATAAAAGAAGGTATCAGCTTTAATAAGTGTGCTGTCATTCATGGACATAGCACATGATTACATCTGATATGGTTTGAGTTGCAATTGGCGCCCAACATGGTTTGTTAGACTTGTCAACAATGTCGACTAAATAAATTGTATGTATCTTTGGATAAAATATTCTAGCACCGGATTGGAGTTGACAACAAAAAATATGTCAACAGATTTTACAGAAATAATGAGCTGTTAACTACAGCAGCTTTCTTATATACAAGTGAGAGCGAGAGGGAAACTAAATGGGCGCCCGCTGGCTGGTAGTTTCTCTAATTTCCTAGTATCAGAAGAACAATTTCCCATAAAAGTACACGATTTTAGATTCTACATTTTGTTCGGCCATTCCCATATTCTCTAAAACTGATCAGCTCTGGGTAGCTTTTACAACCTTTACAATAAGTTATTAGCAGACGCAGTTATACGGCTCCTTATTATTATTCCTAACCTTAATTGATTTTTTTTATTTTTCACACAAAAGCCTCATCCCGTGGCCGACAACTCCGGAAATATATTCTCATAAGATTCTTTTTTTTTGCAATTTTAAAACACAAACTTATATCAGCCACAGCTTGGCCTGCCGCCTCAAGTGTTGGACATGATGCTTCTGTTATGTTTGTTGCGTATACTCCCATCAAAACCCTCTTCTGTCTCCGCCAATCAACATCGCACCATCATCATCGTCGCGTCGTCGAGTCGGTCGGCTGATGATGTTGAAATACACTTTTGCACTTTATGGAATTCACATTCACTGGTTCAATGGCATCGCAGACTGCACAGAAAAGAAGCATCCAGTGGCTCGTCAGTAACAAACTCTGTGCGTTTTCATTTTTTTGTTCATCATGTACAGATGAAGCCGCATCATGTACTTAAACAGCAGCCTAACCGCATAGCATTGAGATGCCACAACCCTACCTGCAGGCATGTGGCACTCAGACGCAGACTCGAAGTCCACTCCCAAATGCGCATTACACTCCTTCGGTTTGTACGATCAGTCCATATCTCCCCAACAGAAGTCGCAAGCATTACGAACACGAGAACATCATAAGTTATTCGGAATGTCTTATTAAACAGATAGAGTCCAGCATTATTTGCCGGCAGCACGGATCGCTCCATCAATTGATGATCAGCCGACGTACTGTGCATAGGTCTCTGCGATCGGGGAGCTCGCGAAATGAGTCTCTTGAATTAAATTTCTCGGTTCGGGAGATTGAGGGGAATACCCTCGTCGATGATCGTTTACAACTTTTGCCTAAGACTTTGTCTTAATTATGTCCGCAGCCACAATGCGGCTCCGGATGATCGCAACAAGAGGAAACACATGGATGGTACACCCAACTTTATTGATTGTATTCGTATTAGTCGTCAGTCTATATATGAAAATATTTAATTGCTATATTAAGCTTGTTGTTACCCTTAATCGAATCGAACGGCAACTATAGCGAACTCGAAACTGATTAGATTTTGAAGGCAGAATGGTGACCACATTGGTTACACACCTTTGTTTGTATCGTTCTTTGTATGATGATGATTGAAGACTTTCATGTCGACGACGAAGACAACGATGATGATGAAGACTGTTAAAGCTTGAGTGCGTAAGAATACGAACAGAAGAGATACCTTATATGGCCTTCAACAGCAATAAAAAAAAAAAAAAAAAACGAAGAGTGGAATACGATACAACACATCATAGAGAAACAAAGCCCCCAGGGGATTTTGTGAGATCTCAAAAGTTTACCATCAGGTCCAACACAGATGCTGTTTATACCCAAACTAGCTTGTTCTCATCAAAATGTCAGTCACTCACGTCGGTCGTGCGTCGTTGTGCTTTTGGGGTTTTCATTGAGGGAGCAGGAGCATATTAAAAATGGGTCTACACTCAACAACACAACACATTTTGAAAGGCCTATTTTTCATGAGAGGTGCTTTTCAATTTTCTATTTCCCCACTGTGCTGATGCTATGCTGCTTGTTGGGTATAGTGTTTTGTATCTTCGTTAAATAACGGGAATATGTTTGGCTCACATTCACCGGAAATTAATTGAAAATAATCACTTTGAAAGCAGATTACAAAACGTACCTACATAAATAATACATCTATGTATAGCTTTGTGCATTTTGTGGATATCGATTTATACGTATTTGAAGTCGTCGCGTCGTCGTCGTCGACAGATAGCTAACTACTTGTAGAACGACGACCGACCCGACGACGAGGCAAGCGAGGTTCATTTTTCGGTTTTTGAACTTTTTTCTTCAAATTTTAATCGGATTTAGAAGACCTGATTGATTTCCTTTTTTGTTTATTGTGTCAAGCTTACAAATCGACTTTGGTAAAAGCGGATATCGAAAGGATGAACATTTGTATGAAGCACGAATTGATTTGTGTCGATGGGACACGGAAGTAAATTTTAGAGAAATTGGAGAGACTAGATTTAAAGTGTTTTAAATTTCAGAAAGGTAAGCTACAACTCAAAAGTCCATTAGAGATACGGATTCAATGTTCTAAGGGGTCTGTCATATAACGTTTTTTTATTCCAGCTCATGCATATTACGTGAATGGTAACATTAAGCTCATGTCTGATTTGACAGATCATTAGTTTTATCCATCCGCTGCACGAATATGGTTGTGTATACGCTAGAACAACGCTGTGAAATATTGCGACATTGCTTTGAAAATCATGGTAATGTTGCAGAATGGGTGCGAAAATTGCGATCGGATTATGGAAGAAGAGAAGTATGTTCGTTATCTTGTGAAAAAATTGAAAGAAACTGGCATCCTCATCGATTAACCAAAGCGTGAAACGCCAAAAACAATGCGTACACTCGAGAATATTGCTACTGTGGCAGAAAGTGTGCCTGAAGCACCATCAACATCAATTCACCGTAAGTCTCAACAATTGAACACTTCGGAGACATATTGAGACGAATTTTGCATAAAGACCTTGGTATGACGCCATTCAAATTCAAGGTCCAATTGGTTCAGGAGTTGAAAACTGACCATCCAATGCGTTTTCGCTTCGCTAAGTTGGCCTGGGGTATGTAAACAAGCAAAATTGATGCATTTGGGGCACAGAAAACTCGCACGCATTGGTGCGGATTTTGAGCCAGAGGCATAATTAGACCATTTTTCTTCGAAAATGAGCAAGGAGGGGCCGTTACAGTCAATGGCGATCGTTATCGGGGCATGCAAAACGATTTTTTGTTTACAAAAATTGAAGAGGTGAATACTGGCAGCATTTGGTTTCAACAGGACGGCGCTACTTGCCACACAGCCGAAGCTACACTCGATGTTTTGCGCCCTGCTTTTGAAGATCGCATTATCAGCCGCAGAGCTGATGTCGTTTGGCCACCTCGGAGCTGCACCGTTTGACTATTATTTGTAGAGCGCCGTAAAAGATAAGTTTTACGCCGACAAACCAGAGACAATGGACGCTTTAAAGGACAATATTCGTGAAGCCATTGGTGAAATGCAGCTACACACAATCGATAATGTGCTTAAAAATAGGACCGGTCGTTAGGCATGGCCAGCCGAGGCAGCCATTTGAGTGAAATTATTCTCCATTACTAACCGGAAGGATTCTACTTTCAAATAAAAAAAGAAATTTGAGAATATATTCAGTAGTTTTTTTTTTTTTTGAACATGATATAATGTTCAACAGGAATCCGTATATATTTGTGTTTATGATCAACGATTGACTATTGACACCAAACCAAACTATCTACAAAACAAGCAAGTAATATAAGAGATCACTCGAGCATCGGAATGCCAATTAAAAACGTGCATCGATCGTCGGTTCATATTTAAACACATGTATCTACCTTTCAATTTGGGTGCAGAAGGCCATCAATTCCACCCACCCGACATGGACGAAGTGAAGATAGCGATATCTAAACTAAAGTCGAACAAAGCCGCTGGAGCAGACGGGCTAGCCGCCGAACTGTACAAAGCAGCTGGAGATGATTTCGTAAGGAGCATGCACCAGCTCATCTGCAAAATTTGGTCGGAGGAAAGCATGTCCGATGAATGGAACCTCAGCATCGTATGCCCGATCCTCAAAAAGGAGATCCCCTGAACTACACCAACTACAGAGGTATAAGTCTCCTTAACATCGCCTATAAGATCTTGTCTGCCGTACTGTGTGAACGTCTGAAGCCCTTCGTCAACAACCTGATAGGCCCTTATCAATGTGGCTTCAGACCGGAAAGTCACCATCGATCAATATTACCCTACGGCAGATCTTGGAGAAGACCCAGGAACTTCAAATCGATACCTACCTTTTCGATTTCAAGGCCGCGTATGACAGCGTCTATACAGACCAACTATATATAGCAATGTCTAGTTTTGGCATCCCAGAAAAACTCATCCGTCTGTGTAAGATGACAATGGAAAATTCACGCTGTTCCATCATAGTCGGAAAAAAACCTGACGGACGCTTTTGATGTCAAAAAAGTTTTAGACAAGGCGATGCGTTGTCATGCGATTTCTTCAACATCATTCTTGAAAAGATTGCGCAAAGCTCCAATGTCAACACCAGAGGCACAATCTTTCAAAAGTCCGTCCAGCTACTAGGATACGCAGACGACATTGACATAATTGGAAGAACACAGCGTGATGTCAGTGGAGCGTTTGTGAGCCTTGAGACGGAGGCCAAGAAGATGGGTCTAGCGGTTAACGAGGGCAAGACCAAGTTAATGCTCTCGACAAGAAAGGACAACCAACATCGACGTCTTGGAGCAAACGTCAACATAGACAGATTTAACTTCGATGTATTAAGGACTTTGTCTACCTGGGATCCGCTATCAACTCAGACAACAACACCAGCGCTGAATCAAACGAAGAATCACTCTTGCCAATCGCTGCTTTTGCCATCCCAGAGAAACAAATCCGTCTGTGTAAAATGACAATGGAAACGGGTGCTTTTGATGTCAAAAAGGTTTAGACAAGGCGATGCGTTGTCATGCGATTTCTTCAACATCATTCTTGAAAAGATTGTGCAAAGCTCCAACGTCAACACCAAAGGCATAACGTCAAAAGTCCGTGCAGCTACTAGGATACGCAGACGATATTGACATAATTGGAAGAACACAGCGTGATTGATGTCAGTGCAGCGTTTGTGATCTGAGACGAGGCCAGAGATGGATCGCGATACGAGGCAAGATCATGTAGAGAGGTTTTTGGTCCTGTCTGCGTTAATGGAGAATGGAGACGAAGATTCAACCAAGAACTGTACGAGCTGTACAGCGACACTGACCTAGCCAGAAAAGTTAAGGTCCAACGACTTAGATGGTTGGGTCATGTTGAGCGAATGGAAAATAATGCTTCGGCTCGTAGAGTCTTCAAATCCAACCCGGAAGACCGCGACTCAGGCGGAGCACACAGCTGGCAGAGGACCTGAACCAACTCGGCGTGCAAAACTGGAGTCAGCTTGCTAGGGACCGAACTGGCTGGAGGAGTTTGTTGGATGAATCCCTGGTCCGACCTGAACTGTAGCGCCACCATAAGTAAGTAAGTAAGTTATCTACAGCTATATATCGCATCAGAGATTAGATGACGAGGTGACTTACGCCGGTCAGCATCACCAAAAGTTGAGACCTTATTTTACCATCACTGATAGATAACCTATACGTACACTACACATGATATATGAATATCAGAAACATCAATTGCCTTAAGGAAATTGTATTATCAAATGCAAGCCATTTAATTGCCACCTCATTAAATATTCTGTTCGTTTAAAACTATGTATTAATATTATTGCCGTCATTATGTTAGAACTTCTACTGAATCTAATTGCGTTTTAACAAGAACTTTAGGGTATTCGCTCCGTTTTGGCTGGAGAATCGAGTTGCAATATCATTTCCGGAATGTTTTGATGATGATAATCAATTCAACAATAAATATATGGTTGTACATTTTACTTGACATGGAAGCAATGCCCGAATAAATAAAACTGGCAGTGGAGATTGAAAGTGAAGAATGTGTAAATTTAAGGTTTCTGACTTACAACGGTTTATCTTAAGTTGATGTTGCACTTGTGATGCTTTCATCTTTACAATAACTATTCCAAATCGGGCTGATTAATCTCAATTAGTCTGGGCTATACGGAGAGTATCAAACTATCGATTATAAGAAATCGACAAGTAGAATGAATATTAGCTAATCAGAAAATGAGAACGTAATTAACACAAGACCGTTGGTCGTACAATATTTCTGAAGTCTGAGTGCCTCAGAAGAAAAGAACCGTTTGACTTTTTTTAAGTATTCTTAGACCAAAACAGAGATAGGAGTAGAATATTATAAATAAAAAATTATAAATTACATTAAAGTCGAGTGTCATAAACCATAAAAATTGCAAAACCTCGGAATCCAGAGAAAGTCAATGAATCTGTGTAACTGTGTTACTAGGTAACGGGTGATTTTTTAGCTGGTTTGGTTTTGACAGCTGACGTGTGTTTAGTACCTTGCGTCACTGTCAAACAGCTTCAGTTTGGTTTGCAATTTAACCATGTCTTACAAATGAACAACGCTTGCAAATTTTTGAATTTTGCTCGGTTCGAAATGTTCATCGCGCGCTGCTTTCATTATATGGTCGGCATTCTCGACCTTCTGAGCAGTCTATTCGGAAGATTGTGACCAAATTTCGCACCAAATTTACTTTGTTGGACATTAAACCACCAACACGTTTACGTACTGTGCGTAGTGAAGAAAATATTGCGGCCGTATCAGCTAGTGTGACAGAAGACCGCGAAATGTCGATTCGGCGCCGTTCCCAGCAGTTAGGCCTGATAACAAACTTTTTTTTCCCGAAATGGAAGTGCTTGACTTGCATGATATGGTTTCAACAAGACGGTGCCACATGCCACACAGCACGCGAAACAATGGCGCAATTGCGAGGCGAGTTTGGTGAACAGTTAATTTCACGTTTCGGGCCGGTCAATTGGCCGCCTAGATCGTGCGATTTGACACCATTAGACAATTTTTTGTGGGGGTATGCCAAGGCTAATGTCTATAGGGACAAGTCCGCTTCGATTGACGCACTGGAAGCCAACATCCATGAATTTATTCGTGAGATACCGGCCGATATGTGTGAAAGAGTATGCCAAAATTGGACTCAGCGGATGGGCTACCTGAGACGCAGCCGTGGTCAACATTTGCATGAAATTATCTTTAAACATTAAATTGCAAGGTTTAAACTATCGATTCAAATAAATATTTCATTCATTTTTTCGAATTTTTTGTGTTTTTTTTTTTTAAGTTCTAAACCTCTTAAAAAATCACCCGTTATATGGAGCGTTTCACGAGCGTTGTGACAAATAGCTAGAGCGTGTACGTTGGGCTGAGACAAGAAAAAAATTGTATGGGAAAGGGGGTCTATCCGGGAGGGGTAATTTTCAAAAAAAAAAATAATAAGTAGGTATTTTTTAAGACAAAATATTAAAAACCAACGAGATTGTCCACAAATCCATGATATCCCTTTTTATAAAGCCAAGAACATCTTATATTCATTTCGTTTTTAAATTAAATTGTTTTAAGAAACAGTTTTTCAAAAATTCATTGTAACTCCAAATTTTGAAAAAAAAAAAATGAAAAATAAAATCCAAAATAAATTTATTCAAGAAGAACAAGACGTTGCTCATTCGTGTTCTTTACCACGACTCACGGTGAAAATGTTGAGTTTACTGAATAAATTGACGATGACAGTTCGATGGTTAATGAAAGGGTGTGTTCACAAATAATATTGAAAGTTGTCAAGTCCCTATTGAAAAAAAAAAAACAAATAGTAACTTAAAACTAATATAAATAAAGGAAACAAAATAATAATTGAAAAAACATCAGGTGGGGACGGGGTTGTTATTTCATTTCAAGGTTCAATCTGTCGATTAGCACCGTACCTTTTGGCAGAACAATTGTATGCAACATTACCAAAAACAACAATTAGGTTCAAACATACCTGTTCAAAATTTCATTGAGTTAAAAACAACTTAATACCTAGTTAAACTGCTTACATTCCAATTTAAATCTTAACCTAACCACAATGTTTATAAACAAAGCTGTCTTAAATAGCAACCGATAGTTTGTTTGTTATGAGAAACAAGATACTTTCTTCAATAAGCACCACTAATAAACGTAAAGCGCATCAGGTGTCTGAAAAGTAATAATCCAATTGAAATAAATAAACATCAGACAATCGATGATAACCATGTAATTTAATCTTCAACAATGCGTTGCATCTCTTGCTGAAAGTAGTCGAAGGTTGGCCGTCTTATGTTTGTTTCCATTCAATTTACTTTGGCTTAGTGTGGTTGCATTCATACCTCGACAGAAACCATCTCCATACTCATGCAAATAATTTGATTTATAATAAATGATGTGAATGTTATTGTCGTTGAAAATAACGATGAAGCGATGTGTCACCTCATTAATCTTTTCTAAATAAAAGTCATTAATTAAGACTGAAAGTGAGATGACTAGAAAAACTGAGATAAGTTGATCAACTGGGATGGAAAAGACCCGGACCTACGCAAGTTCTTTTCGTATTCATCATCATCACCACTTTCCAAGTAAACATTACAAATTGTTTTCTTCTAATTGAATACGCAAATAAGAGCAACTTGTTCAGGCCATTTCAAGCCTGTCGTATTAAGGCAGCAATGTCAATATTATTTGCGACTTCAATCTTGATTTACCTGTTTGTCAAAAAATCTCATTGACAATGTCATACAATTTCTTCGGACATGTGGGTGTGTTTTCATTAAACGGTCGATTATTGTCAATTAATACGCAAATGCCCAAACATGTTGTCAACCAAACCATTTTCTTTCCTCATATGTATGAGGCCAAGTCAAACACATGTTTGTAAAATTTATCTGCTTCAACTTCAACTCTAACTCGTTGTTGAATTTCCTAACGACGACGACATCAAAACACCTATATAACGCTGCATAATACAAATCACAACAAAACTAATGCACGAATCCAAGCGACACAACAAATCAATTCCGTTTCCACAAGCTAGTCAGAGTGTCGGACGGAGTCGTATCTAACACCTCTGCAAAAAGTCTCCAAATACCCCTGCTAGTAGCTATAGAAAATTTTATATAGAGACATAGAGAGTCAAAAAGATATACGACGCGTTGAGTCTATCCATCTTTGAGGACTTTTGGAGCTATGCAAAATATATTTCTATTTAATGCGACTTGCTTGATCGGCTTATTGCGACGAAACTTCAACGACCGACCGCGCGGTGACGATGACGATGACGACTCTTTTGCTTTTGGCTGAAATTGAATCAGGCAAACAATTTGCTGATTGGAAAATTTGTGTGTTGTGGGAATTTTTGTTAGTTTTGTTTGTATTGGGAATTATGTATGTTGCCATTTGCCCACGTAAGCTCTACGAAAAGTCAAGAGCATGCACATTCGATTCGCCGCAACACTTTTTTTTTTGTTGCAATCCGCTAACAAATTGGAGCATGTGAAGTGTTGCAAAAGAGGTGAAAAAAAAACTGTAAAATTTGAAACATCCTCAAGACTGAATAATTTTATTTTTTTTTTCCAAAGAACTTTTTCTTTATAGCTTGTTCGAGTATGCTTCGTGATTACCCAGCACTTTGAGCAATGTTCAATCTGTCCGTTTTGACAGAAGCTGTCGTGTTGCATTGCAATCGAGCGGTACCCACTCGTATGAAACTTATCTTTCTTCAGAGTGGAGCCCTTGATGCAGATTTACTGCATTCTGTTTTCTAGTGCACATGCTGGGGTACAAGGGTGTCTATAGGTATAGATTAATGTGCACAAGATATGGATCACAGATAAATTGGTTTCGATAGTGGAAGATGTTGTTGCTAGATTATACTTCTTAACTATGATATAGGAAAGTGTTGCTGTTAGGTCGACTCGGGGCAGGCATCAGGCATCTTGCATCAAAAACGAATAGCGATCTAGCAAACAACGTTGCATGTTGTTAGTTAAGTAAGTTTGGTATAGATACCTAGTCTTTGGATTATAAAGAGAAAAACACCTTGGGTAACATGGCCACCATCGCAGTTTTTTGGTCGTCTTCTTCGACATCGTTGTCTTCTCATTGGCATAGATTTGCCACTTGATATAAGCCGACATTGAAGAATGATATATTAAATGGCTAGCGAAGCAAATTTGATTTATTTGTTTTAGGAGAAAAAGGGTTCAGTGATATTAAAGTCTTGTTAACATGCAAGAACATGGAAGAAACTAATTAAGTTCCCCTTTACATAATTCAATAAGGTAAAATGAACGAAATGTTCAGCTCAAAACGAATTTGAGTTTTAAAAAGAAACATTGGCTTATTGTAGAGTTATTTAATGTGTTCACGATTAAATAAAAAAAACGTTACAAAGTATAATTAAATCATTTTAGTTTTTCCTGTTTCTTAACAGCAAAATTCTCATAAAATACCTACTTCAAAGTTTCTTTTTCACAAAACCGCCGATTAACGTTCAATTTTGAATACAATTCTTTTATCATCGATTTCAAGCACCTTCTTAAAATAAAACTTCAAAATAACTTGAGCTTTAAAATCTACCTAACAACAAGATTCAATTCCAGTGTTACAGGCAGAAGTAAAGGCGATTAAAGAGGCACTATCCTGGCTCAAAGAAAACGTTATATCTTGCAAGGATATACGTATCTTCTCGGACAGCCAAGCCGCTCTCAAATCTCTTGTGTCTGTCTCCACAAACTCTCAAATAGTCCACGACTTTCAAAAATCTCTGAATGAGATGACAGAACAGTTTAACATTCACCTCATTTGGGTGCCGGACCACAGAGACATCACGGGAAACTACAAGGCCGATGAGTTCGCCAAAAACGGAACACATCTGTCTACCGTTAGACAAAGACATAACATAGGGACACCACTTGCTACATGCAAATATCTTCTCAAACAATATGCTCTAGAATCAACAAATGCTAGATGGTCACAGGGTACCACCTGCCTAGCAACCAAACAAATATGGCCAAGCATAGACCTGAAACGGTCAAAAGGCTTGATTTCCCTGAGCAGATAAAACATAAGCTCTACAATTGGAGGCATAGCAGGATACTGCCTCATAGGTAGACATACTTTGAGGCTAGGGGTCTACGTAAACGACTTCTGTAGAAGCTGCATGGTCGGAGAGGAAGAGGAAACAGTTCTGTGTACATGTCCGGAACTCTCCAATAGAAGGCATAACTATCTCGGTAATCCCTTCTTCGATAGTACCAGTGAACTGGCAACGATCGACACAAAATGCCTCTCTAACTTCATTAAAAGTACAAAATGGTTTGTTTAAGTTCATTACTCTCCCATGAGTAACTCCTTTAGTGGTATCACAATTGACTCTTGAGGTCTAAGTGAGTCAGTAACATCTAGGCAGCCACTTCAACCTAACCTTGAATACAATTACAACTGAGAAAATAATATTCTGCCAAAACAACGTACTACATAAAATAGTAATTTAATTATTTCATCGTATAACCTCAATATATAGTCTAAGAGCCGCTGAAGGGCGACCTTCACCGAACTGTTAACCGGCTGAAACTTTTTTTTATGAAATTTAGTTTGAAAACATATATGAATATGATAGCTTGCCTAACGAAAAGTGTGCCAGGCTATATTAAATTTGACTTTATATTTTAATCAATAACTAACTCCTCCTTCACCCATATGTTAAAATAAAACGTTGTGTCAAATAGCCATATCGTGTAAGTAGGCTTGAGACAAGAAAAAAATTGTATGGGAGAGGGGGCCTATTCCCCCCGTTTAGCCAGGAGGGGCAGTTTTCTGAAAAATTGGCTTATTTTAAAAAAAATATTAAAAATCAACGGCTTCATCTACAACAACGTGTTATACCTTTCTGCAAAGCCAAAAACTTAGGCTTTCATTTTGTATTTAAATTTAATTGTTTTAAATAATAGTTTTAGAAAAATTAATTTTCAAACTTAAAATTTTGAAAAAAAAAATTTCTTAAATTTCGAACTAATTTTTTCAAAATTTTATGTTATTAAGTACTAATTTTGTTTTCAACATTCAATGCTGTTTTTAATTTTTAGTCGAACACAGTAAACCGGATTGAAAAATACCTTGCCATTGTCGAGATATAAAGAAAAAACCAAAATCACTTTTTGCTTAAAAAAAAAAACTTTTTTATTTTTACGTTACTGTTTTTTATATTCAAAATTATTAACAGTATTGAATGTTGAATGCAAAATAAGTACTTAATCACATAAAATTTTGAAAAAAATTAACTAAAAATTTAACAATTTTTTTTTTTGCAAAATTTTGAGTTTGAAAATTATTTTTTCTAAAACTATTATTTAAAACAATTAAATTTAAATACAAAATGAAAGCCTAAGTTTTTGGCTTTGCAGAAAGGTATAACACGTTGTTGTAGATGAAGCCGTTGAATTTTAATATTTAAAAAAAAAATTAGCCAATTTTTCAGAAAACTGCCCTCCTGGCTAAACGGGGGGAATAGGCCCCCTCTCCTATACAATTTTTTTCTTGTCTCAAGCCTACTTACACATATGGCTATGTGGCACAACGTTTTATTTTAACGTATGGGTGAAGGAGGAGTTAGTAATTGATTAAAATAAAGTTAAATTTAATATAGCCTGGCACACTTTTCGTTAGGCAAGCTATCATATTCATATATGTTTTCAAACTAAATTTCATAAAAAAAAGTTTCAGCCGGTTAACAGTTCGGTGAAGGTCGGCCTTCAGCGGCTCTCCTACAATAATTATTTTGTTAATATGTTTTTAATACATATGGAAATCATGTTCAGAAGACATCCTCAAGATTCTAAATAAACCAACGAAAATTATAGTTAAATCAATGCTCATGCGAGTTATTGTGATGATGATTAGGTACCAACATTACATTGTCTAACGTTGGTCTTTGGCGTGCAGTGTTTCTGACCCAAAATTTACATGGAACATGCAAGAATGCCAAGCTGATGAAGAAATTTGTGATCATACCATGATATATAATCATCATTATTGATGATCCCTACCATGCCATGTGAAAGTTAGAAATAAATTACAACTTCATTATTACAATTCACTCATACACACAGTTTGATATTAAAATACACAAAAAATTGCATGTGGAAAAATAAAAAAGATTATTTAAATTCAACACGTACTAGAATAACGCTATTTAAGAATCTACAAGGTTGTACGTGCAATGTACATTTGGGCTGTTGATAAGACTTTTGTACTACTTTAAGCATTTGAAGTTTTTTTGTGGATTAAAAAACAAGGAAAAAAGACAAAAAAAACAAAGAAATAAACTTCCACGAAATTCCCACGTCATTATGAGACATCATGCATCCGCTTTAAGCCAATTAGCCCTATCATAATTCATTCACCTTATTCTAAAATCCAAACACATCTGAAGTGTTTTTGTTGTTTCTTTTTTTATCAACTGATTTATCTCTGACAGGACAAAAATCTTAAGACAAACTTCTGTTTCTTGAAAGCCAAACATTTAAATACTTTATTCAAATTAAGACTCAGTTCAAAATAAACTTGGTCAGCTAACAAAAGACACAACGGCATCGGCATTAATAAATTATTTGAAAGATAAGTTATGCAACTTTTCATTTTAAAATGATTCAAAAAAAAAAAAAAAAAAAAATAGAAAGACCTCTCGAATAATACATATCGATAGAACGGCACAGGAATTCGGATGAATCATAGCCTTAAGTCTGGAGATTGTTTTGAGTGTTGAACTTTACTCATGTCACTAAATCAGAGTTAACATTTTCATATCATCTTAGAACTAGAATTATGGAGCTTTTGTTAACTTAATTGATTAAGTATTAATTCAAATCACTTCAAATACTAAGCTGTTTCCACCAAGTTCAACCAAAGTAAGATCTCTGATTAGTAAAAGATTTTTAGTTTCAATAAAAAAAGTTAGAGAAGAATATTTGTTTAAAATTAAAAAAAAAAACTTGATGTTTAAAACAATGGGAACATTGAAAATTAAAGTGTCGTACACTTTTAAATAAAGGTGTACAATCATGTCATGACAGCGACAGTGCTGCCTTATGAGACGAGTACAAATCTTGAGAACCGCGTGACGATCAACTTTAATTACTAAACTCTTAAATCCCATTAATGAAGCAATGGAATTAATATACAAAAATTGTCCGCAAAACACAACATTGCAGAAACATCACTCAAATCTATGGGAATTCGTTTCATTTTGCTTGCCACCACGAATTAGGCCACAAAACAAAGTGTTTTGCTAAAGTAATTTGAGGGGATACGAAACGATGAGAATCAAGGAGAACGAAGCAAATTTTCTCTTAGTTCAATATATCTACCTAAACGATATCTGTTTTCAGAAGATACAGTATCGGGAAATCCCGATGAGTGTTGGATGGCGGTGTGGGACGACACGACCAGGTCGGTACCATTTTTAATTGCGATATAAAGAATACTAGCTGACCCGGAAGATGTTACCTTGCCTTTTTCTGTAAACTATAAAAAATTTAATGAAACCAATAAAAATCCTTATGCGAGAATTCGATTTGAAATGATTTGACAGCAAACCTTATGTCACATATACAAAACTTTGTTGAAATAGCTTATGATGTGGTCAAGTCATTATTAACATATATCCTTGCTCGCGTTGCAATTCGATGTTAAATATCTCTTGTGTAGGGCGATTGGGCGATACCATTCCTAATTGTGCCAATGCTTTATTTGCAATCCCTAAACACATCCTCAATAATTGTCAAGATTTCATTTAACATTAACTGATTGATTTGCAATTCTGAATTTAATGTTTTCTCCCGCTCTCGATGTAAGATATCTTCAGTCATCTGGTCTTGATACTTTCTCCATAACTGGATTCGATGGGAAACATGTTAAAATTATAATTGATTTGATGGGGAAGAGCTGAAATTGATGTGTCCGCAAGTTTGAGAACCCAATGAGAGTCGTTTTCAAGCAAATGCAATCGTTGACATACTTCGCGATATGTTGCGCACAAATGTCCATCAATAGTTCTAAAATTTTGGAATGATGTTGGCCCGCGAACGTTGATTAACAACAAATGCAAGTAAAAACATTCAGCGTTGGAAGGGTAGTCTGTATAAATTCGTGCCAAAGCATTGATAATATTATACCTCCTTGTCCTTCAACAGCTTTACCTTTTTTGCGTCGTTTGAAAACTTTCAAAGATCTATCCCAAGTATAATATTTTGGTAATTCAGATTAGAGCAAAGTTCTGGCATATGTGTCAGCTTGACATAAAGAAAAAAATGAAGTTAATATTGTAGATGGTGGTTGCGCTGCTCTTTGCAATGCATTTTCAATTGTAAAACATACACGTTGACCATTTTCGAGAAGAACGGCTAAGTGAAGAACTTTGGGATATCTTTCATGTACAAATACGACAAATACAAATACGCCAAATTGCTTCGTTACTGCTAATGTAACGTCCTATTTGATCTCATCGTTTCTATTTTCATCAGCAACTCCAAAAACAGCCATATCACTCCCTTTATTGACATATTTAATTTACAGATGTATTTTATCGATTTTACTGAATTACAATACTCAACGTTTATGTGAGCATTATACGTTTTCGAAAGCAATGGGGAATATGGCACGATCCATCGATTATCGACTTCAATTACCTGATCTCGTATTTCAACCGAGGTGGATCTTCCGTTGTGGCCTCGGAAATCGTTTTGGACATTTCCCATCAATCATGCACTCTACCCGGTACGGTACCCTTTGTCCGCTACCCTCAACGTGACGTGTACGGCTACCAATATTTTGTCGTTTTGGCGGCATTTTATCTATGTATGTTTATGTTATAGTAAAAATAATCTAATACTTTCAACACAATAAGTTAAACTATAAAAAAATATGAATTTCAAATATGTGATCTTTCTGAAAAACTAAAAACAATACTCGCTCAAAGAAGTTGAAAAAAGTGGGTCCAGCGATTGCGTCCGCCTGTAAACAGCGCCTACAGCCTTAACCACTGGTCCGATTGATATCAAACTTGAACCTTTTTTTTTTATTTTTTTTTTTAAATAATTAAATCAGGGTAGCCATAAAATATTTATTTTTGGGCCAAAAACAAAAATTTCAATTTTCTCAAAAACTGCTCCTATACGATTTTTTTTTGTAAACAACCTCGTCCTTTTTTTTTTGCGGTGTTTTGGTGTTTTTAATGTAAAAAATTATTTTTGTATGACCATGTAGGCTTCTACTTGGCCAGCAGAGGCAGCCATTCGATGGTAAATAATTTTCCATTTTTAACCAGAACCAGAAGGATGGTACTTTGAAATAAAAAAGAAATTTGAGAAAATATTCAGTCGATTTTTTTATAGCATTTTCAAAATAAAAGTTGTTTGGCGGGCCCTTTATTTGATCATTTCGACGTATGTCGCAAGTAAAAACTTGACCTTGCCTCGAAAGCGACACACTGAGTATAGTGTATAGATGGCTTCTATTTGGTTGCTACAAAAAAACTTTTCTTATATTGGGTGTGTGTGTGTCCTTCAAAAAAATCAATTTCCGTTTTGCCGACATTTTTCATTTCAATTTTTACCTTTGATCAGAAATCAACAGCGTACCAGACTAACATAATTCTACCGTATTTTCGTTAAAGTGATGGTTCTATAAAAATCGTTTGTTTACTTTTTTTAATGGGATTCCTACTTCACAACAAAAATTACTTAATTTCGCATATCATTTCCGGAAATGTTCTTTAATTATGGAATTTCGTGTAGTGTGAAAATATTCCACACATATTAAAAAAAAAAAAAAAACAAATAAGAAAAAATAATAATTTAAAAGCATCGCTTTAGATCGTAGAAGTAACAAATTGAATGAACATTTCACGAGGCTGTTAACCTTAGTCGAAACACAAGAACATTCCCCTAGGCTAGAACCTGAAATGTACGAAGAAATCATTTTTCAATAGCCATGAAAGACGCAACAGTCCAGTCCCTTACACTTTAATAGCCCTTCAACAAAATTAGTCAATTATATTCATTTTGAATAAATTTTAAGAAAATATAATATAATGTGCGAAAGCACTTATATTTGTATTCAGATGTAACAACAACTTGTTTTTGGGTTTTTCCTTCTCCGATAAAACAATTATTTTTGATGTTTCTGCTTCCATAGACAGAAAAAATACATTGGTGTAGGTATCAGTCGTGTTTTGAATAATAAATTGAAACACATTATTTTAAAAGCAAACTGAAAGCAATGTGTATTGGTTTGAGGTCATAAAATAAATGCACGTCAGTTAATTGGAACTGCATATTAATAAGTGACCTCAAAGAAATTTTGAATCAGCTTTTTCAACATTACGCTTCTGTTTCAATTTTGTTTCACATTATTACTCATAAAAAATCATAATTCACTTGACTTGTTCAAATCGGTTCAACATAGTAAGGCAAACAAAGTATTTTTACATAGGCCTTTAAATATTTAAACAAGTATTAATTGACCCAAGTTGCCTCACTTAACTTTACTGTCATTTTGAAAGTTCTACTTAAATTTGTTTAGCTTAAAAGATTATGATTACTTTATTGAAATGTAAATTTGTCTACAACACATTTTTAAACAAACTGCTTCGGGCTCAAGACTAAATGAGATGGGATTTAGAATGCCGACACGACTAAATCAAGCTTATACACAAATTAACATAAGAATTTTGACTTCAGTTACATAGAATGAAATAGGGCTTGATTTGTCTAATGTCGATTTTTTTTTCTTGATGAATTGTTTATGTTCAAAGAATGTTAATTTCAAAAACAAATAATGTGTGAACTTTGATTCTTTATTTACAATCTCTAATTTATATTAACGGAGTATGATTGTAAATTAAGAGATGAAGCCCAAGAAATGATAATTTGAAAGTAGTTTCAGATGAACGGTTCGTTCCGCACGAAAGTTATACTTTTATATTTTCGTTTGTTTTGTATAAGAATTAAATAGCTTTATTTATGACAATTTCTGATATTGTATTATTCAGATTGGAAATGCTGCCAAACAAGTTTATTGGTCATTTAACTGAGATTAGTCAACCCAGCTATCGGAATTCGCTGATTCTTCATGTTGTAAGGAGTTTCATATTCAAACAACATAATTAATTAACTTGTCCAGTTGACGGATTTGTGAAATCTAAGCCCACCGTAATTCTTGACATTTCTGACATTTTTTCGCGAACACACCCTCCACACAACTACAGCTGTTCGACACCACTGCAATTTAACATTTATATCAAATTAAATAAATTTGTTTCATTGTTTTCAACAATAACAATGTGACGTACAAAAACTTATTAAACGAATACAAGCACATAAATTTGTAATAAAATAGGGAAACTGTCTTCACATGAACCTATCAAATATAATTTTTCTTAAAATGCTTACTAAGCGGGTTCATATTCAACAAGTTCTGCCTGGCGTGATGGCGGAACACGTGAATTTGAACACCTCTGTGAACACATTACTTAATGACATTTCTGACACCCTGCAGATAAACATCTATTTGGCACCACTACGGTTTGACATTTACAATTGTTTTTGTTTTATAGGATTTACATTGGGCCAAGAAATTGATTCTTCACGAGATCTGTGGCAATTTTTTCCCTTAAATGAATTACATTGGAAAAAGTATTGAATTTTTTACTTGAAGAATTGATTTCTCTAAAATCTCTTTTTTTGGGGGGCGGGAGACAGATTTACACATATTCTCACACGTATTTTAACACATACAACGAGATATTTTTTAATATTCAAAACGAATGGAGTTTGTTGCAAGATTTGTATAAAAAATTATTTTGCCGAATATAAATTTACGAATTGTGTTTAAATTCAATTTATTAAACATTTTAAATTGAAGAATATTCAATCATAAATCTGTTTTGATACCTTTCATCCACACATTCAAAAAAGAGATTGCTACTTTTGGCTTAACAAATTACATTGAACCAAAAACATTGAATTTTAGTAGCGATTCGTGGTGGTTGAATGTTAAATCCCATTAATAACCTTACAATTTCAGTACCGAATATTAAAATAATATACAGTGGCGCAAATTTATAGTCAGCTCCTATTGAGTAACTTTAGTAGATACTAGTTAAAACCATTGGCGCAAATTTATAGTCAGATAAAGTAGGCTTTAAAATTATTTTAGTCGATACTAAGCAGATACTATAGTTTTTGACAATTATAGTCGAAATAAAACCAACTTTAAAGTTAGTAGCTGGTGCTAAAGTTAATACCGAGGAAAGTACCTTTTAACTTTTAATATCGACTTCAAGGTTCTGTTCTGTGGTGTAGCATAAAATTATAAAACGATTTCAGATAGTTTTTTCGAAGATTTCAATATTTTTAATGATTATGAGCTTAATCGAAAACCGAAAGTGTATAAAAACCGGGCAAATCCTTTTGATGACCTCGACAAAGACGAATTTTACTCTCGATGTAGGTTTTATAAGATTGAGAACCTTCATATTGAAGAAGAAGAACCTTTGACATATCGTGGGCTTCCTACACCTGCATCCTTACAATTCTATGGAATATCCCAAAAGGATTAATTTCGCATTGCTGCCCTTGTTCTAGGTAGTGAAAGTTGCTTTTTGACCAATTGCCTTAACATTCCCTATTCATCATGGCTCATGGCTCCAATTAGACTCCCTTTCATGCTTTAAAAAAATATATTTATAAATATTTCCTATGTTATTTTTTTAATAAATAACTTTCCCAAATTAATTTTTTTAATAACACAGAATTTTCACGGTTTCAATTCTGATTTCTCCTACAAAATTGTCTAAACTGTGTAAAACAATCGCTCTTAAACTGTGTTTGATTTCCCAAACTGTAATATTTTGGGTTTGTTCGACTAAAATGTATTGTGGGTGCGACCTAAGGCTTACACTAGTTACAAGCAGGTTACAAAATGTCTATAAGTTGAAATAAAATTAGTAGCTGGTTTTAAATTTAAAATGGTTTTAACTAGTATCTACTAAAGTAACTTAATATGAGCTGACTATAAATTTGCGCCTTTGTAACTTGCTTGCAACTAGTGTAAGCCTTAGGTCGCACCCACAATACATGAATTAAACAATTAGAGCGTAACACACACTTGTTTTTAGCAAAGTCTTTAATTTAGTCTTATTAATATGAAAGTCAATAAGATCCGTATTATAATTCATCCTTGTCAAGGGCTCATGCATTCCGAAATTGGTCCTATGTCTTGGGACTTTAACTAGATCGAATCTGCGAAGGTGATAACCTCCTCCCCAATAATAAAGAAGTATAGCTGGCGGAGCCTGTTGATTGAGGCCCAAGTCCACAACGGACTGTAGCGCCACCTTAAGTAAGTAAGTAAGCACTAAGAAGGTCTGGTGCATCTGTGACGCCTGTTATGAGTTGATGAAGGAAAGATATATCATTGTTGGTCCTTCTTTGAGACATCGTTTGCATTTGAAGAAGTGATACTCGATCCTCATAAGAAAGAATATTTTGAGGATCATGCCATTGAGTACCTTTTAATAGTATAGTACCGTTGCACTGATTCTAACCTGTCAATATGAACGTCATAATAAGGATTTCAAATCTGTGAAGCATATTCAAGGTGCGGAAGAACAAGGCAATTATAAAGAGAAAGAGTGACGTTAGAATCAAGAAATTATTGGACCAACGCTTCACGAACCCCAACATAGAAATAGCTTTATTTGCAATGTTGTTAATGTGCTCTGTAAAAAGAACCCCAAGGTCTCTCACTTTAAAAGCACGAGAAAGAATCTGATGAGATATATAAAATATAATACTCATGAGTCGAAGATGCTCGTTTTTTAGAGAATGTCTTTGTCTGACATTTCGACGGGTTTGGATTTAAATTGTTCTTATTAAAGATCTTCATATCATCTGCAAAAAATAAGAATTTCATTGTCATGAACACACTACGATGCATCATTTATTAATAAGATAAAGAGAAGAGGTCCTAAATGACTACCCTGTGGAACACCAGAATTAGCAGTAAAACTCTTCGAAAACATGTCTCTGAATTTAACTTGATAAGTTCTATCCCCCTCCAGGGGGAAAGCTTATAACTGTAATTTCAACTTGATAACTAAGTGAGACAGTTGATCAAAAGATTTGGAAAAGTCAGTGTATACACAGACAATTATGCATAAAGGCAAGAAGGTTTGTGACAGTTTATCTCCTTTGCATAAAGCCATGTTGCTCACTGCATATGTTGTTTCTACAGTAAAAGAATAAACTATCACACACTATTTGTTCAAACAGCTTAGGAAAACAAGCAGGTTAAGGAATAGGCTTATAGTTAACAATATGCAACTTATCTCCTTTTTTAAAATCAGGCGTGATGTAAGCAATTTTCCAGGCACAAGGAAATTTTCCAAGTCGCAAAGATAGTTGGAATATATTACCAAGAGGTTTAGCTAAAACTGTATTGCAATTTTTCAATAATATGGGAGGAATACCGTCAGGACTAGAAGAATAGTCTTCTTTCAGAAGGGATAAAAATCTTAGGACTTGATCAATCTGCTATTCTACGTAAATAAATACATTGCACATATATGTTTGTCGAATGTAAAGACTTGTTCTTGTTCTACGTAGTTTCCGTTTCGAAGCTTGAAACCATTAAGAAACTAATTTATTAGACTTTGATTAAAAGTGGCGTCTATTCAACCTTATCATCTAGTTATGACTATCTAAATTAAACAGAACATTTTATGCTTCTATTAAAGTTTTTTTTTGAATCCATTTGAATTTATTTTGCTTTGAAGCAGATGTTCGTCGACAGCACTTTGAAAAAAAAGGTTGAAATATGTTAATTTGATCAACCGTCTCACAGTTTTTTTTTTCGTTTTAAAGATACACACACATGAACTAGCTATGTGCTCTTCTTCCATGATACCACTTTTTTTTTTAAAGAAACACAATTATTTTCCAAAGCCAGATTTTAAACAAAATGAATTATTTTCTCAAAATCTGATTTAATTACATACTTTCGGTTGCAATTACAAAAAAGAACAACAATTTGTCTGCACATCAAAGCTCAGATCTGTCTAACGGCCAACATGAAGTATTGCTACAGCAATTAAGTGGGAGAAAGTCGAAAGAAAAATTGCAACATTCCAATTTCGTATCCATCACCAATTAGCCATGTCGTACATCAATTCAATCCAATTTATAGTCCGACACTTAATATGCTGGTCACATTCTCGAAAGTGTTTCTACACTTTGAAAAGTTAACCTCCAGCTAGAAAGGCCTCCAAGCCAAGTCCACTTATTTATGAATGGAAAGTGTAGCAAAATGTTAAAACTGCCAATGACCAAAAATGGTGTCCTCTCAACAAGATCAGCTTTGTAATTGCAAAATAAATTTAGCCTGAATGTTATTGTGGCTAAAGTGCGGTCTGGTTCATCAGAGATTCATTTTTCATTGGCTTTTAGCAAGTTTTGCGAAAATAGTAGCCAAACAAGTTTGAGAAAACTACGTTCACTTAGAAAATCATACCTACTCTTAATCCAATTTTATTATCAACAAACAACTCAAATTATTAGAAATTTTTATGATATTTCAATATCATTAAAGTAGTCCACACCTATCCCACTGTTCGATTTAATTACAGTCAACAGATTTTTATACCATGAAATTATGCAGTCATCTGAGTTAATCGAAAACTGTAATGAAATATTTTTCCACAGACCACGAACTGAACAGGTTCACTTAATCAAAAACTTCTTGGTCTTGATTTTTCTTGGCTAAAGGTGAATACCCCTATGACGAAGACGATTATGATCTATTTAGCAAGATACAATGTTTACAGAACATGCTCATTTTTTTTTCTTTGCCTCTTTGCAAACAGTGTAACCATTCTTGTTGCAACATTATCTTTATTCTAGCTAATATTGGAGGACCGAAACACGGAAAGTGGTTATGTAAATTTATTGTACCTGCGATAGGGGTTTTCGTTAATTGATGTCGTCGTTGGTTGGGTGTGCAGTCGCCGCCGTGTTGCAGGAACATTTTTGTCTGATAGTGGAATTTCATTAACAGAAGGGACAGTGACGACACTACATGCATAATGTAATACGATATTGATGGTCACGGAGCAGGGACGTAGTCAAAAATTTTATGTCCAAGAATAGGAAGTTTAAATTAGTAAGACAATGTTTACCACATTCTTTTGACGGTGAGAAAATAAGGTAATGTTTTAAACATTCTATCTATCTTAGACTGGTTATAGGAAATTTAACCAAGAGCTTCGTTTTCAGAGATCGAATCTTGATGATCGGGCTATTATGGTGAGGTCGTTTGTAAATAAAGTAAGGCCCGCGGCAACGAACGGGAACGGAAGAAGAAGAATTCTTCATCTGTCCAGCCGACCGACGACGATGATGGTGATATTGACAACAAGTCTTGCAACTTTCATTGGGAATCAGACCAAATCACTGCTTAAAAAAACATTTATGCTAGTATTTTGACAGCCCCACCTGAGAGGAGTCTCCTTATTTAAGTGATGATTTTTTTTTTGGACGAGCCCTTTCTATTGATGTATCATTCTTTTGCAATGAGTTTATTTAAGCCTTCATGGTACACATAACAAAATATTAATTTTTTCGAGTACACAGGTTAACATCCATAAAAAAATTAGGCTCTTAAACCAACGTTAAACCAAATTTTCTTTATTTACTTAACTTGAAATTATGAATATGTATGAGTTGTTCCCCTCTCAACTGAGAACTTAATTCATAGGCTTATAATTTATTGTTTACAAATCATTTCTGATATGGCATAGGATTAGGGTCACATTTGTGGCAGGGCAACACAATGCGAAGCCACAAAACATTGACTTGGATTCACAGAGATGGTCAATAGGGCAAGCGACTGAGTATAGCCATTTAATGAAATGAAATTCATCGGGGTAATAAAATTTACATTCAATCGGAGAGGTAGACGTTTTTTGTCAAAAATATTCGACTTTTATTTTGTGTTGTTCTTAAGCCAATTAATAAAAACACGTAGATCATTGGATGACGAAACCATAGTTTCATTCTTTGTTCTCAGGTTTTTTTTCTTCTATTTTTTTTTCGTTTATAATTGATGATGCCTCATAAATTCAAAAGTAATTTTGTAAGACTCGAGTCTTCGTGGAAAAGTTAATTTCAAAGCGAAACTTCAACACAACCAGTAGTAGAAGTGAATGGAAATGATAAATTAAGAATTGTTTGAAGTTTGTGCGTGGAAAATACGGGCCAACCCATCAGAAGATGCTGGGAACTATGAAGAGATAAATAAAAGTATAATAATATAATTAAGCATCTCAAAACTCCACAGAGTTGCGTTATGCCCTGGAGGTGGTTTCTTGATGGTTTTTGCTAAGATCTTATTCATTATTCACTCTTGAAAGTTTATAGGTACATGAGTTTTATTTTAATTGGCGCCCAATGTGAGTTTTGTTGGGCGTACAAATTTAAGTATCAACATCAACAATGAATTCAGGCAATAATTATGCGGAAGGAGGTTAGTAAAACAAACAATGCATAGGCTAGTAATTATTGGGCTGGTGTTTGGGTATGGTTTCAGGTGAGATTTTTTAATTGGTCTACTATAATTTGGAGGATTCGTTTTAATGTATCTAATTTGTCTTTTTCTTTTGTGTCTCCTGTCTGTTTGTGGTTTTCTAACGTGTGATTGTGGCATGTAACATAATTGGTCTTTTTAGAAAACGGGTTGAGCAAACACGAAAGTAACCTACTTAGCAAAGCTTCAAGCTTTTGACGGTTCAAATTATGATGATGATGGGGATCGTCTAATAAAGTGATTCAAAAGAAAACACCAGATTCACAATAATAGAAGATATCACGTTCACAATTATCAACAAGTACTCCGGACTAAATGCTTAATTCTTCAAGTCAGTTTAAACTAAACAAAAACCTTACCTCATCGAATAAATAAAAATCACTGTCGTACGAGTTCTTGGAAGTTGCAGGTATCGAACTTCTCTGGGAAAATGGCCATGAGTCTTTCACAGTGTTTATCATGTTGCAATACGGAGAATCAACAAGAATCTTTATTTGAAACTTCTTTTGAAGAGAACGCAAATTGAAGTGAAATGTTACACTCACGATGTTTTCCAAAAAAAAAAAAAAAAATATGATGTGTCGTAGTTTTGTGGTAACGTGTTAAATATAAGAGGAATGCAAATAATTTAATTTCAAAAGTGTTTGCTTTGAAAATTAATTTTTTTTTCTTGTATAGGATTGGCTGCAGTTGTATCCTGGCACCCAGTAGAAGGTATATCTACTATGTAAGCTTGGTTGAAGCAGTTTCATGAATGCAAAAGATTTTGCAGCCGTCCCTTGAAAACTCGTTGTGTAACAAACAAAAGTTGTTGGCGTCCAATGATGTTCCTATACAGAAAATTGACTTTGCAGTTAATGTGTTGGTAAATTCTGATTTTTTCAACAACTACAAAACTTGTTGGCATCAAGTTTTTTATGTTAGGTCATAGTAACATTACCTCATATCGATAGGTCGGAATACTTTCAACGGAAGCTTACTTGGTTCGTCTTCAAAGGCATTCAATGGAGTGACACTTTAAATATTCCTCCTTATGATTTATCGTTTGTCAATTCTTTATATGGAAACATTCTCACTAAGAGAATTACTGAAACTCCGGGCTTATTAGGCCTTATTTTCTTTAACCGTAGAGAAGGAGGTTACAACTTTTGTGGGAGGGACATGATTAAAGACCATAGACATCGAACAAACTATGGAGTATGTGGAACACTTGACGCAAGCAGATTTTCAAACTGCAACTCAAACCTTTTCGACTTTAATTTTAATAAAAAGTATTTAAAATCACTAATTGCCGTTATAGCCAATAACAACAACTAACAACTAACACCACACTTAGTGATGACCTGGTCGCTGGTAGTATAATACAGACTCTGTGTTGGTAAAACCATTGGTTGCTAGACATGGTTTGCTTTAAACTCTCTGTGACCAGTTCAGATAGCGTTAAATAAAATTAAGATATTAAGAAAATTAAATAGCAGGAAATAAAAATACTTGAATCAAAGCCGTCTTTGACTTATTGGAGGCCCTGGGCATATTACGATAATGGGACCCCTATGACTTTGACAGAACACTATTTTGTTAGATTAAACAAAGAAAGAAGATAACCGTGTTTCTAGATTCATTTTTAATCACAGTCACATTAAAATCACCGAAGCACAGGGAATGGTAGATGTTTTTAAGCAGCACTTCGCACAGCTGCTAAATGCGCATAATGTCGAGCGAGCTAATGACGAAAGAGAAGCAAGATCAGTCAATAAAGACCCAGTCCCAGCCCCCAGTTCAGAAGAGGTAGAAAGAGCCATCCAAAAGCTAAAAAAATAACAAGTCTGCCCGGTCGGATGGCATACATGCGGAACTCTTTAAATATTGAGGAGGTGTTTTGATGAACCGCATGCACCAGATCATCACCAAAGAGTGGGAGGAAGAATGCATGCCCACTGACTGGTCGATAAGCTCCATATGCCCCATCTACAAAAAAGGCGATCCTATGTCATGCAGAAATTACCGTGGCATAACCCTGCTTAATGTTGCATACAAAATCCTATCCAACGTACTGTGTAAGCGTCTTAAACCTTTCTGCAACACAATAATCGGCACGTACCAGTGTGAGTTAAGGAGTTCACCTACCTTGGAACAAACATCAATCCCACAAATGACACCTTATTGGAGATCTGAAGAAGAATTACCCTAGCAAACCGCTGCTGCTTCGGTTTGGCCAAACAACTGGGTTCAAAACTTCTCATTCGAAAGACAAAGTGTCTGCTTTACAAAACTTTGATTTAACCAGTCCTACTCTATATTGAATTGATACTGGTCACTTTCGAGAGAAAAATTCTTCGACGGATTTTCGGTCCCGTATGCGACGATGGCAAATGGAGAAGAAGGTTCAACCGAGAACTGTACTAGCTGTACCAAGATGTGGATGTAGTCCAGAAGGCTTAGAAAAGACGACTACATTGGCTCGGCCACATCGAGCGAATGGAAGACAGCGCTCCAGCCATGAAATTCTTTTCATCCCAGCCCCCAGGTTCGAGACGACAAGGAAGACCGTACCCACGGTATAAGGACCAAGTGACTGCGGATGCCAGAGCGCTTGGTTTTGGTGACTGGAGAGTGCATGCGAGGGACCGTTCACGATGGAAGGTTGCAGTATCTCAGGCTGAGTTCCGTCAGTGATTGAATGAGCCGGTTAAGTAAATATGTTCGTAATCTGGCAGGGACGAGGGGGCCCCTATCGATCACGGGGGCCCAGGGCACTTGCCCAGAGTGCCCAGTGGGAAAGAGGGGCTTTGACATTGAAATAACGTAATACTTAAGAAAAATGTTTTTTTTAAGTTGTTGTTGATTTTAATTCTTTGAAACTAAAGATATAAGCTTTTCAAAACACTGCTAATTTGTTCTGATTTTGTTAAAATATTATCATTTCATAATTTCATTCGATCACTTGCCATCTATCATTGTAAACAAAAAAACTCACTCAGGAATTGTTGAGGGAGTGAAAGCCACTTCAAAAGCATATGGGTTTTATTAGAATAAATGATGCTTTCCAGGAACGAAATGTGGCGGTGGTTGACCGCAATAAAGTGATCATTAATTGCAATTGTATTGCATATTTAGAATTTTTTCGACCAACCAACGGGAAGAACCTATGAATGTGCAAGAGCTAATGGCTTCAACAAGTTGGCTAGTGCCGGGAACTAACGGGATTTGATTTATTACTAAGCAAACCTTTGGAAAGAAATAAGCCCTCCAAGAGTGGCGCGATCTAAACTTCGCTTGCCAATTTTCTGAGGGAATATGAGAAAGTCGAACATGAGTCTATGCCTTCTAAGACCGATACTATTGACCACTTGCATCGTCGCGATTTTGCCGATTTACGGCCACAAATGTTGGCAAAAAACACTGAAAACTGAACCTGCAGATTAGACTTTATCCGAACCAACCGTTGCAATAAAGTGCCATTATTTAATTATTAAAATTATAATTCAAGAAGATTATCTTTCGAATAAAATAAATTTCATTTTTGAGTTTCGTAAGTTGCACTAGGTTAGGTTAGGTTAAGCGGGCTGACGGTTGGTGTTGTTACCATCACATTAAGATCAATGTAGATCCATTGCGGTACCCCGAAGTATTGTAGCTTCCTGAAAAATATATAACCTATGCCTATGAATAGGATCGTTTAGCCATTTAGAGGTCCTGACAAAGCTAAGTAAGCTTGGCAGTTCGAATAGTTGCTCTAGTTTATTAAAGAAGAAGTTGCCTAGAGTTTTCTTTCTAGTAACACAGAGTGAAAGGCAGTGGCAGAGAAAAGAGCAGTATCTTCATGCTCGTCCTCATCACCACAGCCCCTACAAAGGTCATCGTACTTAACGCCATCTTCATCTTATGGTAATAGCCAAGTAGATTGTGTCCCGTAATTAAACACGATAAGGGATCTTAGGAGAGGGTTGGGTTTTTAAGAATGATTTTATAGAATGTTATGTTTTCAGTTAACATAACGCGATTCCTGTATGATGGTCTATGAGAGAGGGGTTCTAGTGTAGAGCCTTCCCTTGCAGCTTATATGCCTTTTTTCGTTGCTGGCACAACACTGTGGACAGGAAACCCAGCAGAGTCCTACGTTATGCTGTGTAAACAAAGAACCAGTAGTCTGTTGGCGACAAGCAAGAAAGCAAGGCCTCCGACTTGATTTGGGTGTGTGGCTTTCAGAGAGAGGAACCTGCACCTAATCCAATATTGGTTTTTAGAACCATCGGTGTAATGGTAATGGTTGAGTCGTTAGTGTATAGGGCACACTATTTTTCCCAATATAGTCTATTGGGGAAGCTAGTACATAAAAGATTTGGTTGAAGTTCTTGTAGTAAGGGGTCATATAATTTGTGTAGATATTGGTATCTTCGTAAAAATAGCTGCGTGGCCTTTCTGGCTAGTTTTCCAGATGTTAGTTCGACTGAGCTCAACAGCGCTATTCGTTTGCTGATTCCTGGACATAGATCTATGGCGGGAGTATTGCGATCATTTTATAAACCCGTGTTTAGGGTTAGTACCTCAGTCACTCACTAGTTCTGATGCAACATTCTACGTACCTTTGGTAAGTGTTTTTAATAATATTATTATTATATATTGATATATATAAGATATATATATATATATTTTTGAAGTGGGGTAACGTAATCTCATGCACTTAGATACTCAAAACACTTATACACCCCTAACAGTCCTTCCTCTTCGGTCAAACCGTTAGCTCTCAGCAAAGGCAATGCGTATTTTTTAAGTCGTAATATGCTGTTTCCACTGACGCTAATCACGAGATTTAGCGAAGTAGATTAAGAACAAATCTCTACTTTTATGGGATTTAGGGTACATATTCGTCGACCAAAACGTAGAATAATAGTACGTTTAGTATAATACTACGTTTTAACTACGCTAAATTCCAGAAAAGTCGAGATTTGCTCTTAATCTACTTCGCATAATCTAGTGATAAGGGTCAGTGGAATCAGCATTAGTAAGTAAGATTTGTTTAAATTTTC
Organism: Sphaerophoria rueppellii; assembly: GCA_920937365.1. Classification (NCBI taxonomy): domain Eukaryota; kingdom Metazoa; phylum Arthropoda; class Insecta; order Diptera; family Syrphidae; genus Sphaerophoria; species Sphaerophoria rueppellii. Next base: position 40,691,314 of record CAKKXW010000002.1, read on the forward strand.
TTCATCGAGTGATTTTTTCGCCTTCAATATTTCGTGTCAAACATTTCGGTTTAAGGTAGATTGTAAAGTAATGTTGTTGTTAATGTATTTTGTATCTAAGAAGACATTGTTTAACTTCAGTTTCCATGATTTTTATTTTTTCATTCAGACAGGACACTTTGGGCTCATTGATACCCAAAATCACAAGGTAAATAGTTTGATCCGTATCAATGTGCCCCAACAGAGTAGTTTAATGCGTATCAATGTGCCCCTTTAATGTTGTTTTTTCTGTAGTAATTGAAAATGGTAGCGAACATATAAGCACAAATAGAATGATAGCCATGGTATGTATCAATGTTCCCCACGTCAGGGACAGTTTTATACAGATATCGGCTTTTATAAAAGCATTTAAACTTTGTTTTGTAAATGAGTTGTGAGAAATATCGTTTTGACAAGATTAAAAAAAAGATAATGATCAGTATAAAAAGTGTACTTTCTTATTAAGCTTAATATTTTGCGACATTTGTCGTTTAAGTGAAAATCGTATCAATGTGCCCCAACTGCCCCTATCTAGGTATCTCAATAAATACTCATTAAAATGTAATATTTCAAAAAAAAAAATCGAGTTCGCATATAGTATTTTACGTATTTAAAACTTTTCTCGAAAACGGTCCTGAAATTCGACTCAATGGTTGCAAAAGTAGGTACCTACATTAGATTTGTCTGGTTGTGCTCAAAGCTCAACATTTAAGAACAAAACTTATTTTGCTAAGGTATAGTGACAACTTTATCGCGTGACATAATTTATGACCACTTAAGGCAGTTATACGAACAAATCTCGAATCATTATTAATGTTGCTTTATTAGCAACCAAAACAAAAATCTACAAAGTAGCTCTGTCGAATCGCACAATAAAAACCCAAAATGATTTGTGTATTTCTGTTCTTAACGAAATAAAAATCTTATACACACTCCCATAAAGATATCACACTTTACAATCCATACAATCAAGGTAATAATTTTCTGATGGAACACCACGTTAAAAATATTTCTGGCTAAACCAAGATTAGCATAAAATCTATGTGACGGCATTCAACCAATGAACGTTAAGAAAAAAATATACAACAACTTGTCCGCGTTAGGATTCAAAAACCTAGACGTATGTAAGTAACTAAAGGGAATTCCTTCGAAAATTATAAGAATCTCTTTCCCGCAACTACACTGCACCGCTTGGTGATATTAAATTATGTTCGTTTTCACGAGTTCACTTCAGTCTTCCTAAAAGAACCTGTGCCAAAAAGACGACAAGCCGTCGACGACGATTCATGCATTTAAACACCAGAAATTCAAAACTTAGCACACATTCTGTGAGTGTATGTGTTGATGGCTTCTGCTAAGTAGTAGAGAAGCTCATATATCCACATCATGCAGTGCATAAGTCTGATAACAAAAACTGGCCTAAGCCAGCCAAACCCACCTTCACTTCACGTATCCGTATAATTTTATTGCTATTTATCCATTCAGCAGTTGTCCGTTGAGAGCTGCGACATGGTTGTGAAAATATCCAACAACGCCCAATGGCGGTTATTTCACCAAACTTCACTCGCTCTGCACTACAATACACACCCGCACACTCTAATACCCAGGTGTTCACAATCGATTCAAAGACTCTATTTTTCAGAAGTAATTTCGTTGTTGTTTGAAATCTTAGCCACTCGAAACCGAATCAATGAAATCTCAGCCTACAGCAGATTTACAGATTTCAACACAGAACCGAACCAAGCCAGTTCTTAGGTTTGTATGTATGTTTGAACGCACTTATTCACTTTTGTTTGGGAATCCGTAAACGTTCAGCTCGTGATTTATTACCACTGCTAATGAACCGGCTCGTATTCTATCCAAACACAAATCTTCGGCGAGAGAATGCACACACAAAAGAAAAATCACCCGGTTACGAATCCTTGTTACACGCTGATTCAGCGGATAGTTTCGCGTGGGACGAGTAACACACCTCGATATCCAGCAGCGGTTTTCGCAGTGAATGAATTTCGCACTTTGTTAAGGGCCTTGCCTCTTGAGTGGGTTAAAATGGAACTATTCTACTCATATGTCAGACAAAGTAAGAACAGAGGTGTTCTTTTTTCACAACGCGCATGTACGACAACGTAATCCACAGAGACGCGAGGACACGATTTTCATTAATACTTTGCCACCACTTTTGGGTTAGCCTGGACTCCTTTGAACAACGAGGAGAAGTCCAGTAAAAAAAATATCCCTTCAAAACACACGTCTCATTAAAAACGAATATGTTATTGGTATCTTCTGCTTTCCTCGATTTGAGAATTCTTAGTGGTTGTTTACCTAACCGATCGACACGACGACGACGAACAGGTGCAACCGATCGCGATCACGTTTTCTCACTTACTGATCATGCGGTTTGATCGAACAGCTGCAGAACCTCCGAATCGGTTGTTTGGTTGGAAGTTTAAGCCAGGGTTAAGGTTTGGGTTGTTATCTGTTTGAACCAACAACGGCACGACAAGTCTATCTGCGATCTGATGGCAATGAAAGTGAATTGGTGAACATTTTTTTTCTTCGTCATTCATGTGGATGAGGTGAATTTGTCGATTTTGTTGGACAGCGCAGCGGTTCAATTTTATAAGCCACTGTTGCGATGGTTCTTTTTCTTTTGTAGAGGTCGGAGGCAAGCATGCCCAATGAATAGAACATCAGTAGCGTATACCCGGATTTGAAAAAGGAATCCGCTTAACTATTGTCGTTTTCCATTGGACATCCAGAGGGAAAAACGAAGTATATGCTGTATATGAAGGACATCCAACACCGACGGCTCGGACAGAACGTCACGATAGACGCATACAACTTCGAGGTTGTATAGGAGTTTGTCTACCTCCGCTATAAACACGGGCAATAACACCAGCGCCGAGATCAGACGAAGAATAACTCCTGCTAATCGCTGTTTCTTTGGGCTAAGAAAGCAATTGAGTGGAAAAGCCCTCTCTCGAGCAACTAAGGTAAAACTGTACAACACACTCATCATCCCAGTCCTGCTGTATGGTGCAGAAGCATGGACCCTGACAAAATCGGATGAAAGTGCCTAGGCTGTTTCGAGAGGAAAGTTCTTCTGGTCATCTTTGGCCCCGTGTGCATTGAAGGGGAATGGCGAAGAAGATACAACAGCGAACTTTACGGGTTGTACAACGGCATGGACCTAGCCAGAAATGTCAAGGTCCAGAGGCTCAGATGGCTCCGTTATTTAGAGCGGATGGACACTGATGCTACGGCCCGGAAGAAGACCGCGACTCAGGTGGCGCACTCAAGTGGATGAGGCCCTCAATCAACTTGGAGTGCAAAACTGCAGATAGCTAGCTAAGGACCGAGCGGGCTGGCGGAGACTGTTGATTGAGGCCCAAGTCCACAACGGACTGTAGCGCCACCTTAAGTAAGTAAGTATCCAGAAGCATTCGGAAGAGTCCAGAAGTCTTCTGAATCCGTTACATTGGACAGACTTTCACAGACGTAATGTTTCTGAGAAGAACAGAACTCTTCCGTTTTGAAAACAGAATCGTCCGAAGAATGACACATAGGTACATTATTTCCCGTTCCATCATTGGAAGAAGAAAAAACGTCAAAAAAAGACCAATAGAAAACGACATATAACAACTATGCGGTATAACTCAGCATCGCCTGCTTAACCTAAATCACCTTAATTTGTAAACGTCTTTTTGACTATGCAAAGCTTAAACGTCAATAAAGGCTCATCTTTATAGAGTCTATGCGCTGATGAAACACATGTTTTGAACAACGTGTGTGACCCAAGGCTGAGTTTAACTTCAAAGAGATGGGTTTAGCTAGCGGTGTGGACAAGAAGTTTGTGCTGTCAAAACAAGGAAAGAAACTCAACATTTTTTCAACACTGATATTCAAAAACGTATTCACAATTTTCATAAAAGATTGCCAACACATTTCAATTTGAAACTGGTTTTTGGTCTTTTTACAAAATTGAACATAGATTTGTGCTGATTTCGCTGATGCCCATTGAGAAAATCATTTAAGCGTTTTATAAATCAACGTCGCCATTTCCCTTTTCCACAAGCCTCAACACTTTCATAATAGGCAGAACACACTAAACTGCAGTCAAGTCGATGGTTTTTAATTGGAAATGATCTTCAAGTATGGCAAGGGTTTTTTATGTTTCTAGTTTCTTTAGCCGCTGGATGCTTCTCATGTTCAAGAGTCGCGGATTAATTAAACCATATACGCGATTTGATAGCATAAAAAGCCCGTAAAACGATGCCGTCGTCGTCGTCGACTTAGAGCACAAGCATGACGATGCATTTCGAAGTACGGTGGACGCGGCAGAAACAAAACTGATGCACATTGTATACTCAGTTGGCTGTCTTTATAAATGCATTGCCCATAACTGCGTCTCATGTGGACGCGCGCTGGCTGTTTTAGTTTAGGCACTTTTTACAGTACGCATACACACTCCTTTTGTGAGATCTGCATAACAGCTTTATGGAACAGGAAAAAACTTTTAGTGGTGTCTAGGACGTTGCACTGAACTATTCAAGTCCAATTTCGTTCGAAACCATCTGCTGTGCGGTTCTTTGCTGATTCATTCTTCCCTTGATCTCTATAGGTCGCTGATCTTACACGGTCTTCTAATTAGATATGTAACCCTGTTTAACACTGAGGCATTTGCTAAACTCTATAAAACACTGCCCGCGGCAGAGCGAAGCGAGGTTAAGAAAAGAATTAAGGACCGTCAGAGTTGTTGTGTTTTGTATAGTTACCAAAGTCGTCGCGTCTGTTGGGTGTCCACATCTCGTGGCATTTTTCCGATTAAGCCATATTTAAATACCAGATAATTACATATGTGTATACGTTGAGAAGCTCTCCTTTGGACTTTTATTACATAAAGGATTGCGACAAACTGCAGAGCAGGACCCAGACACTAGACACATCCAGAATGATTGATGTCATCGTGTTCCTTCTTAGAAAATCGAGAGTACTTTCGATGATAACTCGCGCCTAAACCTGCTACGAATGCAAAATGAATCAATCATTTGCACTTTTATTGTTTTTTTTTTTTTTGCCGGGAATGATTAATAGTCCTTGGTGAATGTATCTATACGATAAGTGGAACATCTACGCAGAGGGTACTTGTGAAAGACAAGTTCGAGTGCCAGAGCTAGTTATAATGTCATTCCGTTCTGGACAAGCGGTGTGGAAGAACACATTTTTTTTTATTTGATTTTTGGATTTTACTTTCGATAATCAAACTAAGCCTTGAGGGTTTTGAGGATGGAACAAATGAGAGAACACAAACTGGAATACATTCGATGGCCTGCAATGAAGATCACTTTTCTATCCATTAATATACACGATTAGATCTATTGTGACAGATTTAGTTGAGTGTGATAAAGATATCATGTATGTATTAAAGTTTTGAAAGATTTTGGATTTATAGTTTTTAAAGTCAAGCTCTTCTCGATGAGATAGTTGAGTGGGCTCAAAAAGGCAATAAGTTGACAGATTTATATATGAAAGAAAAGTCTACGTCATGATGATCTTGATTTATAGTTTTTACTTGACCGTGCTTTAAGACTTTACAAGTTAATAGCGGCCATCTTGTTGAAGCTCAATCTGCCAAAGTAGCAGTCATCAAAATGGACGGCTTAAACGTGCAACAACGTTGTACAAATTATAGGACTGTTTTATCAAAATGAGTGTTCTGTTTTGGCTCGCTTCATACGTTGGCTATATAATCGTCTTCGTCCTACTACAAAAACAATTATTCGATGTGAAGGGAATAAATTTGCCTCCATTGGTTCAGTTAACAATAAACCAGCACCTATTCATTGATGAATGATGAGTGTGCTGGAGAATGCGAGGCAGTCGATTTCGCATAGAAAATTTGAAGCATCTGGATATCGGATATTGGTACGTATTGTGGTGTGATGCCTTCATTTCATCGGATTCCTAAGCCAACTGGCTTGGCGATATCAATTGACCGCTTCTGAATTTCGATTTTAATGCTTTCGACTTTATTTTTTAGTCGGGGGGAACTGGGACCGACTGATATTATTGCCGAAAATCTTAACGCTTTGGACTATTGTCATCGAAACAGTTCGTGAACTCTAGTTTTACACGACTATGAGGTCATTGTTTAGAAAATGGACCGATGATTCCACATTTCACCAGACCGACAAGCCAAGCTAGTGAGAATGATTACGAATCGATTCATCGCGATCTGTGTGTACTTTGATAAAGCAGCTTTATTCTAGAAGGATGTGGTTTTACCGGTCGAGTATCAATGTAAACGGATACTCAAATATGGTGATGGTAGAGTGAATTAAGAAAGATGATTATAGGCACACCGAGGTCCTTGAATCTCGTAGAAAATATGTCCATCATAACCCTGATTTTCGGAAGTACAGGTGAATTGTTTGAAGTCGCTGTTGCGATGAGAGCATTTTCATGAAGACCTTCCCAACGTTACTGATCAAAAATAACAACGCAGTTTGATAGTTGTCACTCTTGGTCGGTCAAAAATTGTCAACCTTACGAGGAAACACAATCTCTCGATGGTGTCTCAACCAACTCTCAAACGGCCCTCGATTGTCGATCATCTCTTATGGAGATGGCGCAGCAATTTAATATTCACCTCTGCTGGGTGCCGGACCAAAGAAACATCACGGGAAATTGAAGAGTCGACGAACTCGTCATACCTATCTCACCTGAAAGGAAAAAGATAGGTATACCAATAGCTACATGCCAGGGGCGGATCCAGAGACTCTTGTTAGGGGGGGGGCGACCCTGAAAATGTTGATTTAATAGGCAAAGAAAAAGAGGTCTTTAAATGAACAATCAATCGTACAGGGTTTCGAAAGGTATAACGAGTACAATTTTATAATCGATTTTTGCTTCGTGCAAATCTATCTATGATAAAATCTGTATTCAAGTCCAAATCTGAATGTTTAATAGCGCTAACCCAACTAGCCGGTCTTCTGCCATGCTTGATAGCAGCCGAATTTGAGTTCTCCTGAGAGTAGAAAAAGTTCTCTCTCCACTTGCTGGACTGAACACTAAGGAAACAAAAATTTGGAGAGTGCATGCGATTTCCATCTTGCAGCAACTACCCAAGAACATTTATACAAAGTTCTCTTTTGAACTTGAACTGTCATACTTTTCCAAATTCTATTTTACTATACACGTTTTTTATTCGGATGCTTAATTCTTTTGGTAGGTCCGTGCTTGGGTTAGGTGCGTTGGTTGCTAAGCAGCACGTCGTGGGTTTGAGTCCTACTCGTGCCCATAAAGTTTTTATTTCATCTTTCACGGGTTCTACCTCTTGCTAAGAACTGACAAAACTCCAAGTGTATCAATCTGTCATGAATGAAAGGCAGTTCGGAATCGGCGTTAAATTGTAGGTCCCCTCAATTCTTCACACGCACTCAGAGAATTTTTGATGAGAGTAAGCCACTTAGGCCTTGGCTCTTCAAGAGCTGTCGCGCCACTACACTTTTATTAATATCTCTAGGACATTTTTGGAGATAGGAAACCAAGCTGTTAAACAACTTCCTACGGTAATTCAGTAGGCCAGTTCCACCTAAAAATATCTCACTGCGATCTCAATGTCACTTTGACTGAGCCAAAATCATTGTGTGGAAAATAATTCTCAGTTCTCATTGAGATAAAGTGGTTACCTTACAAATTGTTGTTCTGCATATGTCAGTCACGTCAAAATAGCTGAGTGAGAAATCGAATCCAAAATAATTTCATCTCAGAGATCCCAGAAAAAAAATCTCAGTTCTCAGCTGAGATTTTTTGTTCCACTTATAAAATCTCTGAGATCTCTGAGATCTCAGCGAGATAGTGTTAGGTGGAACTGGCCTTATGAATTGAAGTTGATTTTATTAAAGGTATTATGTAAGCAAAATTTTTATATTTTTAATTTCCCAGAGGAAGTTATTGTAAAGGGTCCGATTTTGTGAATCTAAAATTTTTGCATCAATTTTATCATCATGTCAGCGTGTATATGCGTATTGGCGTTACGTTTTTTTCTACGATTATCTCGAGAACTACTCACAGTATTGACATGAAATTGGACTCATTCGATGCGGGATTGCTTTGTTAAGTTCTGACTAAGCGATAACGGCTTAGCATTTTTTTAACTGGCATTACAAATTTGAAAGTAGTAAAAATTCGTCTATCTCGCGAACCGCTCATGGTGCTGATATCAAATTGGTCTCGTTTGGCCCAAAATTACTTGATTGAGAACTGAAAAAGTTTTCAGCGAAATCGGCTTAGCGGTTTTTTGTAAGGATTGAAAAAAAAACTGAAAAAATCTAACAAAATCTGAATGTATTCATCATTTATTCATGAAAATTATGATGATTTCAGCATTAAATATAATAGTTATTAGTTCGAAAAACGTTTTTCATCAATGTTAGAAAATATATTATTTTACAATAATTTTTGATAAAAAATTGAAAATAAGATTAAGCGGATATATTTTTGTTTCTAGGAAAAGAAATTGGCAACAACACGGACGGACGCAGCCTAACTGCAGTGTTAAATAACACAAAAACAAATTACAACAAAAATGAACTGACTAATGTCAAAAACTTTCAATAATCTAACCCTCTGTGTGTACAACAAAACCGTTGTCACACAAAGATAGGAAATTAGAAAAAATGAAAGCGGAACAAGATAGCATACTTTGAGGAGCTTGTAAAAATGCATGTCTATTCATTGCAAATTGATAAACAATAAAAAGTCTGCAATGGGAAACCAAAACATCAGTGGAGTTGTTAGCGCAGTGCGTAGTGCATTGGCTTCCCAACTGGCTGGTCCTAGGTTCAAATCCCAAATGTGAACTCAAAAAGTTTTTCGATTAAAATGAAAGAACAACTAGACAGCACCACTAATAAAGGAGTCTGATGATCGGCTTGGCACCCGTGAAATAGCTATAACTCCAGCCAAATAAAGGAATTGACGGAAAAAGCCATTGGTGGAAGCACCTCTAAGTTGCTATCGTTGTTCAAACACATACAAAAAAAAAAAAAAAACAATTGAATATTGTTTTTTATTTTTTCCGTCAGGGAAGTAAGTACTGTGGACCACAGGGGTCGCACGCATATTTAAATATTTTATTTTCACCTGAATATTATATTACCACGAGCCACAATCGTGATGATGATGATTATTTATGTTTAACATTATTTTAAAACTATATTCTGCTTGTCAAATCACCAGACTTTAAATGGCTCAGGGGGGGGGCGATCGCCCCTATCGCCCCCATCTGAATCCGCCCTTGCGACATGCAAACTTTTGCTAAGAGAAACAGCCTTCACGATAACAAGGTCTAGGTAGTACAATTTACCTACGTGCTCAGCCACAAAGCTCATATGGCCGTCACTTGAACTAAAGCGCTCTAAGGACTTGTTATCTCAAAGCAGATTTTTTATAAGCTCCATAATAGGTGTCCTTACGGCCACGGGACACTGTCTTATAGGCAGGCACACAATACGATTTGGTGTAGCCTCAGTTGACTTCTGTAGGAGTTGTGTGGACGAGGAAGAAGAGGTAAACAATCTCTCACCTTTCTGCACATACCTGCTCTTTCACTTAGACACAAAACTTCATCATGGGAGAATACTTTTATGAGAATCCCAGTGAACTAGCTAATAAGGACATCAAAAATATCTTCTTCGTTTTATAAAAGCTTAAAATGGTTCGACTAGTAAGAAGTAATTCTCCAGGTTCAAGTGGTATCACAATGGTCCTTTTATTTTTGCCTAAGTGTGCGGATTCTGTATCCTCAGCAAGTGGCTGAACCTTGAATAATTTCGAAAGTTATAAAAGTGAGAATAATGGCAAAGATTTATACTTAAATTAAACTTTTTTGAGCTTAAAGAAATATATTAAACATTTTCGTCAAAAGTGCTATCAAGTCCACTCTTCAAAAACTCAGAAAATCGAGATGTTCTTACTGCGACGCATTTATATATATTTTTTTTTTCAATTTAATACCTAGTACCAAAACTGTTTCACACTTTGGGATGAATGCGTGTTAAAATTCAAATTTTCTTTATGTATGAATTTACTTTTTTTAAGTAACCGACATCATCTGTTGGTTGAAGCCAAAGCCATTTGCATAAAATATAGCGTCATACATCAAACATCATAAATCGTGCTGGAAATTAAATCTCATTTTCACGAAGAAGGATTCACAATCGTTATACTCACTATGCACTGTCAAATTTTTGAATATTGGAAATTGAGTTTACCTGAAAAGGAAATAAGAAAAATAATATAATTTATGCTTTTCTGTGATTTAAAAAAAGAGGGTGTATGCAGGTACTTCTACATATATCTATTCGCTTTGGCATAAATTCGTATCAAACAAAATAAAAAAAGTATATAAAAAATAAATAAATAGGATTTCTTCGAATTTATCGATTTACCCCAAGGCACAATTTAGACGATTACATTTACATTGTGTGAATTGAAATCCATCAATACTTCTTCTCACAAGGAATGACAATAAGACGATAAGAGTCATTTTATTGATTCCATTAAGGACTTTCTGTTTTCGGATTTTGTATTGTGAATTCCGAATGGTCCTTTTGCAGGCGTATCAGGTGCGGACACAATTATTGGTAGGATTTCTTGCCGCCCAAATCGCATGGAGCAATGATAGGCATCCTTTTTTCCCTCAGTAAAGAGAATGAAGTGGGTCATTGAATATCAATTTAATTGGTTTGTTGAATTGAAATAAATCTTTGTGAAAATGGTTTATGGATGATTTTGAGGACACTTGAGTTTGGGTTCAATTTAATGCTGCAGGAAATGAGCTGAAGTGAAGTGCTAAATTAAACTGAAGGATGGGCTGCTGCCAAAGATGTCCCGAAGCAAAAACATAAATAATGCCATCAACTTTTAAAGCAGTGCTTTCTCATATTTAAGGAGTTTTATATTTGTATTTAATATCCTCGTGTTAGAGTTTTGATTTAGAAAATAATGGTTATTGTTATTGTGACAGTTCAGAAAATAAAAACAGACTTGAGAATTCAACCCTCGTAAAGCAAATTCAATTTTTGACTTTTATAACATCAATTAAAGATTTCAATCTACTTTTAATCATTTTTTTTAAAGATACTACATAAAGTAAAAGGTCCTGGACATGTGATTGCATTTCACCAGTGTTCCGATGCTTCATAAATTTTTTGGTTAAGCGATGGTCCTCCACGTTTGATCAGCGTTTTGCCATCAGCACCCTTGGGTTCTGCTGTCCTTTAGCCGGTTAATATCATTTTGACTTCATTAAAATGAACTTTATATCGCTCAAGAATGATGAGTTATCAGATTTTCCTCTCCGTGCTTACAGAACACTAAGCGCAATCTGACTCCTATGACTCGTAGATGACCCAAACCCTCATCACTGTTTAGAGAATGGACACGAAGATTTAAATTTGAACTACACGGGTCAGAAAGTTTTGGAAAAGTGAAGATCCAGCGACTTAGATGGCTGGATCATATAGAACGAATAGACAAATGTGCTTCGTGTCAAAAATCTTTGAATCTATTGTTTTATAATAAGTTACGCAGAGAAGGATATGTTAATAAATTGAAATATTTATTGAGAATGAAAATTTTCTTTAAGAAAATTTGAAACGATAAAAAACTATGATTCCTCAAAATATTAATTGAAATTAAAATACAGAAGTGTATAAAGTTTAAGTGCATTAAAAATACTCTTCAAAATTAAACATTTACATAAACCAGTTGTAAATAATTATCATTGGGTTAAGCCCATAATTGTTGAACAAAAATTGTGTTTTTCTTTTGTAACACTTTTAGTTAAATTGTCCGCAACCATACTATTAGTGTTAAGATATTCGAGTTTTACTGATCCGTCCGCTACTTTCTTTTACGAAATGATGTCGAATATCAATGTCTTTCGTTCTTGGACTATACGATTGATTTTGGGAAATATTGATAGCATTTTTAGTATCACAAAATATTCTACAGCATTAATATTTTCACCAATTTTTTCAAGAAGTTGTTTCAACCAAATAGCTTCCTGTGTTGCCGATGACAAAGCCATATATTCAGCTTCAGCACTTGATAACGTTATAGTAGGTTGGCGTTTACTTGCCCAGAAGATGGCTCCACCTTGAAGCTTGAAGATATAGCCAGTGCAAGATTTTCGACAGTCAATATCTGGTGCCCAATCTGCATCCGAAAATCCCACCAAATGTTCATTTCCTTCAAGAGAAAATGTAAGCTTATAGTCCCCCAGTAGCCTTCAAATATTTAAAAATCCTCTTTACAGCATTCCAGTGTCCTTTTTCCATAGTCGTTGTTGAATCGACTACTGAGATAAGTAAAGTATACTGCCGACAGCTTCTTGGTATGTATTTGCTGTATTTCCTTGGTCTCATCTGTATCTGGTTTGTATCTGCGGGTGTTTTAACAGGGTGATAGTCTTTCATGTGAAATTGTTCAATGATTGCTTCAGTGAATTTCTTTTGATCAAGTGTGATAATTCTTCGTCTTCTGTCACGCATTATTTTCATTCCAATGCATTGAATTACTTCTCCTAAATCTTTCATGCTGAAGTTCTTAGTCAAGTTAGATTTAAGTTGATTTGTCCATGCTTTATTGTTTGAAAAAATCAAAAAATCATCAACATAAACCGCAACAAATGTCATATTTTTCCTACACGACGAAATTATATGCATGTATCTATTTGAGAACGCCCTAGATAGTCACATGTAGCATCCACAGTCGACTTGCTTGCTCATCCAAATTGCTTTTTTAAGCAAACAAACTCGACCGATTCCATCGTCAAAACCTTCTGGTTGTTTCATATAGATGTTCTCATTGACATCCCTTTGCAAAAATGCTGTGATGGCATCCATCTGGTCAAAATTAAGGTCATACCTAGACGCTGGTGCCATCATCAAACGAATTGATGAGTATCAAACTACTGGTAAGCAAGTTTCCTCATAGTCAATACCAGCACGCTGACTGCAGCCTTTGGCAACTAACATGGCCTTATAACGAATTATTTTTCCATTCGTATCAGTCTTGACCCATTTCGAATTTACCGATTTTCTATCATTTGGTAACTCAACCAAATAAATATTGAACACAATCTTGGTCCTATGGATGGTTTCTTCTTTAGTGCGATCGAAAAAAACAAATTAACCGAACGGACCAAAACGTTTGTTCGGCTCTTCCCCGGACACACCAGGGTCCATTTGCCTCTTATGAGAGCAAAACACCACCACAGGGAAAACAGACACGGACACGCCATAAAAAAGTCTTGTCCCGCTCGTTCAGTTTGCAGTAAATACATGGGGGTTGTATGTGGCAGCAACCACACCAAAGAAGACACAAAGTCCCGGAACAAAATGGTCGACGCCGCCCTAAAAAGTACACAACCTGCCTTATGAAGAACCACAGACCAACGTGCGTGAACAAGGCACAACTAAACAGAATTCGACAAACGGACATTGTCCGGTTGCATCAATACTTGGATTTGGTATTTTATTGGCGGATATTTTCTTGTTGGTTGCAATTTGGGTGTGGACGCTCTTCCACGTGGTTCATTTTTGTTTACACTTTTTGGATCCCGTTAGGTCTCACGTCTCACGACACGAGAAATAGACGGCAATGTATGTATACTGTATATTATACACATGAAATTGCCAACTGTTTGTCTGATTTCCCGATAAATGTGTTTGTGACCATTCATCGAGGAATAAAGAAGCAAAATAAAATCAAGGGGAAAACGCAATCTATTTTTTTTTTTCAATTTTTTGTCTTCTTTTGTTTGTCCGCTGGCAAAACACACCGAATGCGACAAGGACAAAATATTTTGTCATATGTCGTCAGCGCGGTGTTTTGGGGGTGAAGTTTACGAAACACGATTTCTGTGTCTTGTGACAAAGCAAAAAAAAACCCAGTTTGTCCGCCATCGGTTTGTCGTTTAGCCTTAAACTTGGAATTTTGTTGGATGTAGTCGTTCGTCACCCACCATCACAACGAAAAGAAAAATCTTCAGAACGAAGCATATTAATCCATATAGTTCCCACTTCAATGCAAGCATTTTCTTCATTTTAGTGGTACTGTCCAAATCTACAATACAATTTTCACTTGAAATGTCATCTTTAGCCATAGCAGAGTTACTTGATTCGGCAGATTCCAAAAATTCAACATCTCTACTCTCGATGATTTTATTTGTTGCAAAATTTATCAGCCGATATCCTGTATGACCTTCGCAATAGCCAGTAAATAAATATTCAACTGATTTCACATCAAACTTCTTGCGTTTCTGATCAGGAACGTGTACCATTCGAGAAGATCCAAAAATTCTAAAATTTGGTTTAACACCTGACCAAATTTCTATCGTATTGTTTTATAAAAAGTTACGCAGAGAAAGATATGTTTATAAATTGAAATATTTATTGAGAATGAAAATTTTGTTTAAGAAAATTTGAAACGATAAAAAACTATGTATGATTGCTCAACATATTAATTGAAATTAAAATACAGAAGTGTATAAGGTTTAAGTGAATTAAATCTACTTCACAACAGAATCCCACCACGAACTATTTCATAGAAGTTGAAGGCCGCTATCATGTGAAACATAAATTGAAAGAGGACCTCAACCGACTTGGCGTACGTAAATTTACCTCTCTTTCACGCCTGGCACTCTGGTTTCACAGCACTTTTTACTCTTTATCCAGCTCTTCAGGTGCGAGTCGAAACGAATGACTGGATGTTTTGGTGGTCATATTATTGCGCATGGCAATCGTGGTGTTGGCAGTGTCCGTGGCTTAGTGGTTAGTGCTAAGCAGAACGTCATCGTGAGTCCGAGTCCTACTCGTGCCCATAATTTTTATTTCACCTTTCACGGACACTGCCTCTTGCAAGTCCCTTGTAAGTCCCTTCAATTCTTCACACGCACCCAGAGAATTGTTGATGAGAGTAAGCCACTAAGGCCTTGGCTCTCCAAGAGCTGTCGCGCCACTCTATTTATTTTATTTATAATCGTGGTGTTCGAGTGTGAAAAGCAATCCGTTTTGGAACACCTTACGAACAAGATGATCAGAGTCAGAGCTTGGGACATCAATACGGGAGTGGGGACATTTCAAATCTGAAAACTTGTACTCATAACGGTCATGTTATTCACTGCTGTCATTCTATAACTCGTAGTCCATTATCATACGCCTTTCATTATATTCCAAATTAATATTTAAAAAAAAATTAAGACTTTAGTACTGTACACAAATTGAGATTCTTCTTAAATATAAATCCATGAAAAAGTGGAATAGTAGACTTCGGGTACCTAAGTGAAGTGTACTAGGTTGCCAACAATTTGTCTAACTTGCTGAGATCATCTTGAATACAAAATAATCTCTTCAGTGCTTCTTAAAATTTTTCAATACAACATGTCTTGTGGTGGTTAGTATTTTTCTACTCAGTGAGTCATGCCGTTTTTAATTGATTTCGATAAAGCCTCTTCTTGCTCACCTTACCACTGCATTTTATTTATCTTTTTTTTTCTTAAAAAGAAACACATTCAACTCAGTTATCATTTACAACCACATCTTTCATTTTAATTATACGTTTGATTGGAACAAAACCGAAATGAAATCCATTTATGTAACAAAATAAGATCAAAGGATACTTTCATTCCTTCCATTTATGAAGCACGTTGTTGAAAAAAGGAAAAACAAACTCAAGCAAGAGTGTGTCGATTTTTCGTCCCTCATTTTCCTGGTGTTGTGGTTTTTGTGTTAAATCATATTGTGGTCCTTTGATTATTCGAAAGAACGAACAAAAAAAAAAATGTGCAAAAATGAAAATTACTCAGACTTCTTTGTTCGTAAAATTAATAACTCCCAATTTTACCCTCAGACGCTTTCTTTGGATAAAAGAATGATAATGTTAACATAGACTTTGTGACACATTTTTTTTTCATTAAAAGCACGTTCGTGTTTGCAATTTTTTCTTTCTTTTTTTGTTCTAGTGAGTTTGAAAGTAATTTGCTTGCTTAAGCCGTAAATTAACAGAGAACTAACAAATTACGACGAACAAGCTCACAGATATTTTAAAGAAAATATTTGTGCTCCGAAAGAATAACCGAAGAACATTTATACTTGTTCAGTTTTTAAGTTTTAGCTAGTTTAAAACTTTTGAGAATGCTGCCTGACCCTGCGAACTTCGTCTCGCCACCCTTCAAAGCAACTCCAACATAATTATAATTAACACATGTATTATTAAAATGCAATGTGATTTGCTTGAATCCAATTGAATTTTTTCAAGCTTTACAACTAATAAAATGCGAGTTTTGTTGAAAAATTCAAAAATTCTCGTTCTTTCGGTGTTTTGACTATTTCACAGAAATCAGAAATCCATACAGCTTTCGATTGTTCCTCTTATTTGCTAATTTTCCCGTAAGTTTGTCTCATCAATTTGTTTTTAATAAGCCTATATCTACAGTGAACATTTTATAAAAATGTATTGCGGATTGAAAGGATTAAGAGTTGATACCTACCAAGTTTTTCATCAAGAACTTTCTATTATCCAGTCGAAAACCCATTTTGAAGTTTTCCAGTTTTTCATTTAAAAACTAATGCACCTACAATTACATGCATTCGTGAAAATATACGAATATTCGATCATTCATTGATCGTTGTACGTGCTCTTATGAACAGTCCTTTACTTTACTTTTGGTTTTGACCGGGACAGAAATTTAACGATTGTATAGAACGAATCAACCGTGACGTCGTGGTCTAATTTTGACCAAGACCAAATGTACCTAATATTCATAATGTGAAATGTCCATGCACAGAGATTAGAAACCAAAATTAATGCTTTTTTTGAGTATCGATTAAAAAAAAATCACAGAAAATCGTGCGCAAGAATTCGCATGTAAACATTGTCTTGGTCAAACAGCATAAGTAATAGGAGTTCAGCCTTAAAATCTATATATATAAAAGAACAGCCTAATTTTTGTGTTCGTTCGCTAACCGGGCACACTGGTTGACCGATTTTCCTAATTTTTTCTAAGATGCAAGAGGTTTTAGGGTAGAAGGTTTAGCAAAAATAAAATGTATACTTTTCAAATCACAAATGGTTCAATTGTTAAAAATGTTAAAAATTTTGTATTTCGCACTACAAAAAAAAAAAAACTGATCAATATACGAACACTCAATTTAGTTTGAAAATTTTGTCAAATATTTTTTTTTTTTCAATAAAAAAAACAAAAAAAAATGTCAGTGAAGAAAAAAAATATTTGACAAATATAATTTTTCTTCGACAAAAAAAATGTCAGTGAACCTAGGAAATTATATTTGAACTAGCTGACCGGCAAACGTTGTTTTGATTATGAAATTTCTAGAGTATGAAAATATGTATGTATATCTTATTTATTTTTAGTGGGTACGAATTTGTTAATTATATTGTTATTTGTTATTTATAACGTTTTGAATGTTGATGGAATGTGTCATTAATAAAATTTAATCAACACTAACGAACTGGAGGTATTCCACGTATAATTATTGTCTGAATGAAAAACATGGTGTGCTCAAATTTAAGCCACAAACAGACATTATTTAGCTTTGAGTCAATAGTCATTGCAAATGCCTGATGGGAATTGAATGCTTTCAAATTGAAATGTGCCAGTTGCTTACGAAAAAACCGTTTTGCGAATAAAGCATTGCCACAATTGAATTGGTTGCTCGACAACAATACTACGTTAAGGACAATAATAAAATTGCATTGGATTCAGAATATTTGCGCAAACTATTGAGCCGAAGTTAAACGATCAACAAAAGTACCTATGTGTATGACACCATTAGATATGCAAGGTGTGATCAGTCTGAGTGGTGGTATATATTTTTGTGATGCACGCGGTGGAATGGGGAAATCGTTTTTGTTATCATTAATTTTAGCATCAATATGATCTGAAATTAAAAAAGAGTTGGCTCTTTCTTCTTCTGGAGTTGTGAGCACATTATTAGACATAAAACTGACATTACAATATTTCAAAAAAGTTGGTAATGGCCGAATATTTGTGTGGGATGAGAGCACAATGGCGCACAAAAATTTACTTGAAGCCTTTAACCGCAACTTGAAGAATTTGGAGCTCTGAATCTTTTTGTTTCTGAGGACAAACTTTGTAGATTATACCACGGTCAACTGCTGCAGACGAATGGAGTCGTTTAAAAACTTCTATTTCAGGTAACTTACATTGGCCAATTATTGGACATTAAAGAGAGAGCAGCGCGACAGATCTTGAAGAGCCAAGGCCTAAGTGACTTACTCTCATCAATAATTCTCTGGGTGCGTGTGCAGAATTTAGGGCACCTACAATTTAACGCCGATTCCGAACGGCAAAGTTGAGAAGCACTTTTTCATACTCTTGATACTCTTGGAAGTTTTGTCAGTTCTTCGCAAAAGGCAATGCCCGAGAAAGATGAAATAAAAAACTTTGGGCACGAGTAGGTCTCGAACCCACGACGTTCTGCTTAGCAGCCAACGCACCTAACCACTAAGCCACGGACACTATTGGACATTGGAAATGGAATAATTTCACTTGATTCTGAAGGCCGAATTTCACTTCCAAACAATTTTTATTGTAATGCAAATCCACGTATGAGTTGATTCAAGATGACTTTGAAGTGCAATAACGGCTGGTACAGATTAAAGTCTTCCTAAAATCGATGCAACAATTTATTTTGAACTAGACAAATAAATGCATAATTTTTTGCCCACAAGTCGTTTGAGTGGTTTGACACAATTACAAATGAAAACGATGTAGTAAATTTTACAACGAGACGGAGTTTTTGAGTTTTTTGCATTTATGCATTTATGTACCGGGACTGCCTCCACATTTTTTAACTCTGATGGTATGGAATGAGCATTACTATGTTTCGGGACATCAATCAACTTAAACTTTACAGTACTACAAGACTAGCCGTGAAGAAGTCAATGGCATATACGTCTTTAGTTTCCTGTTCGAATTGAATTCCCTGAAAAATAAACAAGACGCAAGGTCAATCTTTAAAATTATGTGGTTTTGATTTAGAAATTTCTGTTTTTCCTCATATATATAGGGTATCCTGTGCCGGATAAATGGCATATACTTTGGGATGTGATTCTTGGTCATATTCTTAGAAAATAATCCTTCATTTCGGAATCGTTGTGGGCCGAAGCCCTGCGAAGCGGGCAGGGGTTTTGCTAGTATAATATAGAAGAATGAATAGAAATTAAAAATAGAAAAACATTTCACAGAATTGGTGTCGACTGTCAGTTTGAAACTGTTTTACAACTAGTTTGCCATCGATTTGCGGCTTCTCTCCTCACACGAGTACGACACCGATTTGTGACCAGTTTATAAATGTTTGGGTAGGACGTTTGTTTTAATATTGTTTTTTTTCACAAATTTGTATACAACATGTCAAACAGTAGTACTGATGAAGAGGATTTAATCGACTATTACCTATCAGTACTGTACACAAAGAAAACTTGTACGAAGAGAACACTGGACCCATCCATACATACAGAAAATTTTGAAATGCAGACTTTTTATGGCAGTAAAACATTTAAATGAAACGGATGCCAAATTCACTGCATTTTACCGGATGTCAAAGGAGACTTACTGGGAATTGGTAAAGTTGGTTGCTCCTAACAAACAAACCAAGGCATTTTCATCCCAATTAAGCCTCTTCAGATATACTCCTTGAATGATTAAAAAACACATTTCTTTCCAATATCCTTTACCTTTACATATTAAAATTCCTAAATGTAATCAGCCATCAAATGATTCACTCTTTTTTTTTTAATATTTCGAGTTTTCCACCAACAGTTTTCTATTTGCAAAAAAAAAAAAAAATAAATAGAGTGGCGCGACAGCTCTTGAAGAGCCAAGGCCTAAGTGGCTTACTCTTTTCAACAATTCTCTGGGTGCGTGTGAAGAATTGAGGGGACCTACAATTTAACGCCGATTCCGAACGGCAAAGTTGAGAAGCACTTTTTCATGACAGATGATACTCTTTGAAGTTTTGTCAGTTCTTCGCAAGAGGCAGTGTCCGTGAAAGATGAAATGAAAACTATGAACACGAGTAGGACTCGAACCCACGACGTTCTGCTTAGCAGCCAACGCACCTTGCCACTGAGCTACGGACACTACACTATTTGAAAACAAATGCACCTAAGAGGAGATGCACCAATATTTCATTTGAAAACCAAAGCACCTACAACTCTAATGAGTTCTGCTGGTTTTCCATCAAGAACTTTCTATTTTTCTATTCGATAAGCGATTCTGGAACTAAAAGACTATGAAGGAAACCAAATTTACGTCTATGTATCATATCGTATTTCATATTTCCAGTTTTTTTTAATCTTCCGTATGGTTTTTTCCAATGCCAAAAAAATTCCAAAAATTCAACATGCTAAATTCATAAATATAATATTTTTATAAAATAATATCATAATTTTAATTACAAAAACAAAAAAGTTGCTTAAGCAACTCAAATTCGACCTACAAAATCAGTTGCGTGCGACTAGTTGGAAACCGAATGCAAACCGGTTGCAAACCGGTTTCATTTGAGTCGAGCGTGGGGGCTCTCCTATAGAACTTCATATACAAAGTTGCTTGAGCAACTGATTTGCGATTCTAGTCGCAAAGCAGTTGCAAAACAGTTGCTTCGTGTGCGGAGGGCCTTAGTATAGATATGGAACAGAAAATATACAAAAAAGTACGTATACGCCGTAGAAACCCCTATTTGTATTCCGACGCATCAGTTTTGAACATATCAACGTTTGACATATCTACATCTAATCTTGTGAAAGTTTTCTTTTTTATTTTTTTTTTTTTAAAGGATGAATATATTTTTATTTTCCAAAACAGATTCAATTAGTTCATCAAACACTTTTGTAGGACATCGTAAAGTGTTCATTGACAAGTCCAAAGATTTAGATGATAGATTTTGTTGTCCAAATAACTCAATAAAACATTCTGGCGGATTCATGAACAATGTGCATGAATTATATTGACAACCTACCTTAACACTAAGAGTTTCTCCAATCAAATGAAATTCAACCTTCTTCACTTTTTCTCAACCGATTTCATAGTCTGCAATATTTGCCATTTAAACATCCACCAAAAACTATACTTCACATATCAACAGATCGCAGTGGAATTCGAATGCATATTTATAGGGAACACAAAATATAAAAAAAAAAAAAACAAGAAAATACGAAAGTATACTTAGTGGAGATTTTAGCCGACAAAAAAATTCACCATGCAAGCGACGACGAACATGGTTGCCCATTGAAACTGAAACTGAGTGTCTGGAGTGGAGCTTACATGACTGGAGCTGCTGTGGAGACGTGTGTTGGCCATTGATCTGTGAGAAATAAAAAGAAAGCAACAACTCAATTTTGCTTTGTCTGTCGATTGGGAAAGTTGAAAGGGAAATTTTGTTATTGTCCGTCTCTTCAGTTTTTTGTTTGTTTTTATTTTTCTCTTTGAAATTACTTGTATGCAACATGCGCAATGTGGCTTGAAATAAAAAGAGATTTATGTATGATGTTGATTGTAGTAGATTTTGCTAAGGGAACTTTATGAATGATTTGTGGATTTACTAACCCATGCGCAGTATGTGCTAAGATTTCCAACAGAGTGGAGAGTGGTTGCTGTCCGAACTAAAATAAATTTATTCGCAATGAATGAAATCAAAACAAACAATTTTTACGATCTTAGTTTTCTTTACGATTTTACAAAGTGCAAGAGAAAAATTTGGATCCATTCTTTTTATAATTCTAAAACATTTGACAAATTTTATATTTTTCATGTAGGTATGTACTATTCTTCCTTCCTCATCCACATCTGTTCTCTCTTGGAATCAACTTCTGATAGTAAGAGTAGTAGTAGCTCACAGACGGACATAAACATGGCATGGAACTGGGTCCATAAAGGCGTGAAAATTAACCTATATGTAGTCATAACACCCCATTTTTACCAAAAGTCATTATCAAAGCAAAGGAGCCATAAATTACGAAGTCTTTGTGTAAAATTCTTCCCCGATCAGTGCGTGAGCTGCTAAGATCGATCTCGACTACAGCCAATTAGCTTGTGCGAAACGGCGACGACAACCATGAGAGCTAACCACAAGCTTGCCACTCTCACAAATATTAACAAACTTATGTAATTAGATACAGCAATAGTGATAGGTCTTTCATTTCGGCGGAAAATTCTGCACCAATGGATATCAATGTTTCAATATTTTCCAAAAGTGTTTGAAGTTAATCGATTCATCTCATTATTATTTACAGGAAAACAGTTGTAAGTGTCACAAGAACTATGATCATATAAGAAGGCATTTCCATCGTTATTTTGTTTTTTTACTTTAAATTTCTGTCCATTAAATAAATAAAATTCGGTTTCCTTGTTTTTTAAAATTAGTCCTGAAATGCCAAAACCAGGTCGCCTGCCTCGAAACCTTCTTAATTAGAAAGCCACAAGTCCTTCATAAATTTTGAAGAACAACGTGTTGGTTATTAGAAATGTTGATTCACATTACCGTTAAGTTAAGAGGCTCATTAGCAACCATCAGTATTGTCGGAATTTTAAATTTTCAAAACCTCCCGCAAGAATGGTTGAATATTTTTTTTTAATAATTTCATTCGCACTTTGCAGTGTACTTAACACACATGTGCCACACGCAACCTTTCATCTACAATACTTATGTCACTCAACCCCAAAACCTCATTGTCATCACAACAACACATTCAACAGTGGGTACAATGGTACTCTATGCTAGTACTTGTAGTACCTACTGCTTGTAATGATGGCTGAAATTGAAAGTAACAAACGTAAAAAAAACCCTCTCTTTTTTGCTGTTGTGTCGCATTTAATTAAAAATTCAACAAACGCCACTCTCAAAGTGTACTGCAAGTTTTGTATTCCAAAGAATCGTACCTTCACCTCCGCTTTGCCATTGGCAACAAAACTTTACCCCAAAGGCCTAAACATACGAAAGGTCTTTTTTCATTTTTCTTTTGTTATTAAAATTCATAAGGGGTTGAACGAAAAATTGTTGAAGAACTTCTCAAGTTTGCAAAAGGATTGTATCTTTTTTTTTTCATTTGGAAAAATGTTGAAGAAAGTTTGAGGCTTTCTTAATTTTGATGAGAATATCTTTCGAGTACAGTGCATGTATGGTTTGAGGCGGGTGGCAGCATTAACGAGGGATTATGTTTGCTAACAGCCCTCGATTGATATAATCAGTCGTTTTTGTACTAGTCAAAAAGGAATATTTGAAATTTGACAATGAAGGGAGGGTTTTTTTGAATTGTTGCTTGTTTATGTCGTCTTTTGTTTTCAGTTCAAAAATTGAAATTTGTAAGCCTTGTTGAACAATCTTAATGATGATGATGCTTTCTCAATATACAAAAATAAATTATGTTTGCTTTAATTAAGACATCAAATTTAAAAACAAAAAAATACTGAAAGCGCTAAAAAACTGAATCTTTATCTTTAGTTCATATAAATAGTATTATAGTGAAATGGTAGTACCAAACAGTTTTGTTAGGAAACGACATATCAGTTTTAAGCCAAACAAACTGCACCGATCATGTCCTATCTTACATTTTTGAATTTGAATTGACGTCCACTTCCATCCGCAAAAAACATATCAAGCCGAAGAAGTTAAGCTTTAACAAAATTGTTGTCTTTGCATCAATAGTTAGAAAATTTCAAATTATAATAGTGCCTATAATTGTATAAGTAATTTTTTTTACCGTGTTTTACACTCCCACCACAACGAAACCCCTGGTTTGACGATGAGTGCCGGCGAGCACATGTAGCTAAACAAGAGACATACAAAGCCGTGCTGCAAAGAAGGACAGGAGCAAAAAAAGGACGTGACATAGGTGGTAAAGGACCAGAACCAACTTGGCGTGCGAAACTGGATATAGCTAGCTAGGGAACGAATTAGCTGGAGAAGTTTGTTGGGTAAGGCACTGGTCCGAGCTGGACTGTAGCACCACCATAAGTAAGTTAGTAAGTAGAGAGAAAGGCTATGGTTTCACTTTATGCAAAGTCCAGTAATTGCTGTAAAACAGACATTTAAATTGCAGTCGAAATGCAAACGTTATCCAACCAGAAACCGAAAAACTTTACCTTACCTTTGCTGTCCGTGAGGCCCAATCAATTACTGACAGTGTGATCTTTCCTCGTGGCCCCAGCAAACGGGGTTCCCCTCTAACCCAAATTGACTTTCCAGAATTATTGTTCTGTTCGCAGCTCCCTAATTCAGAGTCCTGTTCCCTTTTTCAGGAGTGGATGAATCACATCTGTCTTCCAACGTATTAGATGATATATGCATTATTCAATGGTTTATTGATGACTTTGACGGCAGACGAAATTATGAAGCTACATAAGAAACAAAAATTTTACCCTGTGGTCAACGATTATCAAATGAACAATCAACCATTTCAGTTTAGCAAACTGGTGCGATCTTAATATAAGGTGCAAATATTTTCTTCCAAGCCAAGTTTGATATCAAGAGCGAAAGGAAGGTCGATTTGTCACTGTTTCATCACTTGGTCTTATGATTTTATAACAAAACCATTCAATGTTGGGGTAAGTCAGGATTATTTTTTGGAAAGTGGGGCGACATGTGTCTACTTTTGAAATGAGAGAAGTTGTAAATTGCAAAGTTAATAAACATGAATTGAATAAAGTTTTTAAGCTGGCCGTATAAAGATTATCGAGCAATATTCAATTTTGCTGAAAAGTTTAACAAATTGAACAAAAGCTCCATTGAAGATATTCGAAACGCAGTTTCTAATTGCTTTCAACAAAACGAGGTTTGTCGGGTCGACTAGTTAATCTACATTAAACTTAAACAGGCGTTATATTCACAAGTTAATTAAAAGGTAGACGTATCCAGTCAAAATTGTATGTATTTTCTTTCTTTTTGTTTTCAAATGCAGAATTTTCCACCTGACAAAAACGTCCGAACTGTCTTCGAATAATTTTTTTCTGAATACCAAACAAAAAGATAAATTACCACAGAAGGGACACAATTTTCCATTTCTATGCAAATACAATATCAACATTGTGAAGGCAACCAACAAATGAAAACACAAAACAAAAGTTTCAAAACATTTTACTTCAACATTTCGCAAAGTTTCTACCCTCCCTCCCAGTAGGGATTCTTTTTCTAATTATGAATAAATGTATTTAATATACACATAGTTCAAAAATGTATATGGTTTAGATGCGAAGGAACACAAAAGAATATTTTTTACGTTAAGAAAACATGAAAGAAATGAAGAAACAAAAAATTGGGCTAATTGTCACTACGCAGGTTTGGTCCTTGAATTTATTTTATTCATGCTTCAGAAGGAAGACATTTTTGCTCTGCGACTTCGTGTGGCAACATAACCATTCATTTCACATTATGACAATCGGCATTGGGGGTGCCGTATATGCTGAATGGTGAAAGTGTTCTTTTGCGAACACAGCTGAGTGAGTTTCTTTTGTTAACATACAATTTCAAATTATTATGACTTGTCACACACGCTTCTATTTCTGTCATTAGAATGTGTAGGTAGTTCAAAGGACTATACAATTTAGGGGTCAGGATTATTACTGGCACGACAGCAAAGGCTCATCATTCAATTTGTGCGGTTATTCGGTTGTACGCAGATACGTCACGTCATCGGTGGATAGAGAGAATAGAAAAGGAATAAATCCATAGTTAGTGCGTGTGTTGAAGATTTTTAACGTGCCCACAGCACTGTCTTTTAATTGATTTAAGTGACAGCGTAAACATTTAAGTGTCTGCTGAAGGGTTTCGCACAGGAATTATTCAACCAACATGCAATAGGAAAATTTGAAAGAAAAAATTATGGAACTTTGTCAGAACAATAAATAGGCAATAATAATAATTTCAGTAATTTCAAAAAAAATGCTTTCAATTGCCTTCAATTCAGCAGCATTTTGAATTTGGTCATTAAATGTATATGAAATGGTGTCAACATTGTTGTAAAAAAGCATTGAAAACAAATAGAAAACAGTTTTTCTGTTTGATACTTGAACTGGAATCAACCTTTCACATACTTAATTAAGGTGGCACTACAGTTCATGTCGGACCAGGGCGAGTACCTCATCTAACAAGTCTCCAGTCGGTCCCAAGCAGCTCTTATGGGGCGAAGCACTATGGTTGGATTCGTGTTGCTTATATCTGTTTGTAAGACTTCCGTAGACTGGCGTCTACAGTTCCAGTCAGGATGAACTACTAAGTGGACACCTTATAGGGCTACTACGACATATTCGCAGCCCAGGCCTATAAGGAGCGGTTTGGCCGGCTCTTCGTCTTAGAGTTAAACTAAAGACCTGGCCCTCCAAGTTAGGGTTAAAATCGTCCTTGGAGATTTTAATGCTAAGCTGGGTAGAGAAGAAATCTTTGGTGGAATAATCGGACGACATAGCCTACACGACACCACCTCCGATAACGGATTTAGGCAAATCGACTTCGCTGCGGGGCGAGACGTAATGATAGCAAGTACGCGATTCCCACATCGCGATATCCACAAGGGAACATGGAAATCTCCTGACCAATCAACCGTCAACCAGATTGATCACATTGCGATCGATGCACGACACTTCTCTAGCATGCAAGATGTCCGCACATTCCGAGGTGCCAACATCGACTCGGACCACTACCTTGTTGTAGCCAAGGTACGAATGCGGATATCCCGATCAAGGCCAACACGCGAAAATGCTAGGAGGAAATTCGACGTCAAGCGGCTACAATCGCAAGAGATTGCTAGATCCTTTTCCGATCGTGTCTCCGAAAATCTCCTCAGAAGTCCTTTGCTGCCAGCACAAAATATAGAGAACCAGTGGCAACACTGCTAAGCAGCCATCAGAGATGCCGCCTCTGAAGTGCTAGGGTTTACAAGGCCACCACAACGAAACCCCTGGTTTGACGATGAATGCCGGCGAGCACATGCAGCTAAACAAGAGGCATACAAAGCGGCGCTGCAAAGAAAGACACGAGCAGCTCGTGAGCTCTACGAGCAGAAGAGGAGAGAGGAGCATAAACTTCTCAGAAAGAAAAAAAGGGAGCATGAGAAGCGCGCGATCGAGGAGATAGAGGGATGTCACAACAGGAACGAGGTTCGAAAGTTCTACAAAAAGGTGAAACAAACCTCCAAGGCTTATACACCCCGAACTGAAGCCTGTAGAGACCATCATGGGAATATCGTAGTTGAACCGCAGTCAGTGCTGAGGATATGGAAAGACCACTTTTCCAAGCTGTATAATGGCGATGACGACCAAAACTCCGTCAGCAATACAGAACCATTCAATTTGGGTGCAGAAGGCCAACAATTCCACCCACCCGACATGGACGAAGTGAAGATAGCGATATCTTAACTTTAGTCGAACATCCTCCTTAACATCGCCTTCAAGATCTTGCTCACCGTGCTGTGTGATCGTTTAAAGCCTTCTGTCAACAACCTAATAGGTCCTTATCAGTGTGCCTTCAGACCCGGAAAGTCCACCATCGATCAAATATTCACCCTACGGCAGATCTTGGAGAAGACCCAGGAACTTCAAATCGATACCTACCATCTTTTCATCGATCTCAAGGCCGCGTATGACAGCGTCTATAGAGACGAGAAAAACTCATCCGTCTATGTAAGATGACAATGCAAAATTCACGCTGTTCCATCATGGTCGGAAAAAACCTAACGGACGCTTTTGATGTCAAAAAAGGTTTTAGACAAGGCAATGCGTTGTCATGCGATTTCTTCAACATCATTCTTGAAAAGATTGTGCGAAGCTCCAATGTCAACACCAGAGGCACAATCTTTCAAAAGTCCGTCCAGCTACTAGGATACGCAGACGACATTGACATAATTGGAAGAACACATCGTGATGTCAGTGGAGCGTTTGTGAGCCTTGAGACGGAGGCCAGGAAGATGGGTCTAGCGGTTAACGAGGGCAAGACCAAGTTAATGCTGTCGACAAGAAAGGACTACCAACATCGACGTCTTGGATGGTCAAACGTCAACATAGACAGATTTAACTTCGAGGTAGTTAAGGACTTTGTCTACCTGGGATCCGCTATTAACAACAACACCAGCGCTGAAATCAAACGATGAATCACTCTTGCCAATCGCTGCTTCTTTGGACTTAGAAGGCAATTGAGTAGTCAAGTCCTCTCCCGAGCAACTAAAGTGACACTCTACAAAACCCTCATCATACCGGTCCTCATGTATGGTGCAGAGACATGGACTATGACAACATCTGATGAAAACGCTTTGGGCTGCTTTGAGAGAAAAATTCTTCCAGTGATTTTGGTCCTGTCTGCATTAATGGAGACGAAGATTCAACCAAGAACTGTACGAGCTGTACAGCGACACTGACCTAGCCAGAAAAGTTAAGGTCGACTTAGATGGTTGGGTCATGTTGAGTGGATGGAAAATAATGCTCCGGCTCGTAGTGTCTTCGAATCCAATCCGGAAGGACGTCGCAGAAGAGGAAGACCGCGACTCCGGTGGAGCACACAGGTGGTAGAGGACCTGAACCAACTTGGCGTGCGAAACTGGAGACAGTTAGCCAGGGACCGAGCTGGCTGGAGAAGTTTGTTGGGTGAGGCCCTGGTCCGACCTGGACTGTAGCGCCACCATAAGTAAGTAAGTAAGTAAGTAAGTAAGACTTTCGTTATTTTGCAAATCATGCAAAATAAAAGATCAAATAATACTTGAGTTGCAAGTTTGCAAGTGCAAGGAGTCAGCGGCCTTTTCAATCGAAAGAAGAAACGGTTGGCAAGAGTGATTCTGACTCTGATTTCATCACTAATATTATGTTAAAGAGCACTTCCCATCGCTCCAGCATGCCTTTGCGATCGGCAATCATATTTCCCAATACTCAAAAAATGAGCTTTGGGGGGAACAAGTACAAATATTAACCCGGAAACCAACCACGGACATGAGCGAATAATATCAGCATTTATGGCCCTCCATGACCTCCAAACGGTCAATATCGTCTAAAGGGTCTATAGAAACCTAAGATTAAAACTATAAACTGTAAGCTAAAGAGATTAACGTCCAAAACATTAATAAATTAGTTAGACGTTAAAGGGTCAACAACAAACAACCAGCAGACATAAGCCCCTGCGTCAATATAAACATACTGTACGTTCGTTTATTAAAAACATTTCCAAGTAACTGAGCAGCATCAACATGGTTATGTTAAGGTCAATTAAACTTTGCAAGCAAACAATATGGAGTTACTGTCAGTGGTGATCGGTTGCATGAGTGGAAAAATTAAAAAATGACAAAATGCAAAAATGTGCATTAAAAGAACTTCCAAGTGAATTCTCCAGATGCAACAACAAAGGAGTACATAGCTTATGGGAGCACCCAGATAGTATAGGCGATGGTGGTGGTGGGCCTGTCAAATGGTTTTAATCCGCAAAAAGTGAATGGCATGCCTTGGCTTTGAAAAATGTCTATACGCGTCCACTTTGCTTTGGCAATATGGCGTCGACGTCTACTGCAGCCGTTCGAACTTAATAATAGCGGTCATCCCGTCAGCTTGCGGGTGGCTGACTTGACTATGAAAGGCCTCTTATTTGTAGTTTTTTTCCTCGGACTAGACTTGCTAGATGAACTGAGTTGCCGGGGTTGATTGAGTGTAAAATGTTAATGGTGACATTCTGATGAAGTCACTTCACTGCATCATCGGACAAGAGACGCAGTCAATTGCATTTGACAGAAAAACATGTATACATTGTCCAAGTCCAGTTCAGATATGAGGCCATGAACGGTCAAATCAGAAGCGGAAATCTCTGCGCGAATTAATATTAAATGTTGAGTTCATTTGCCAAGACGCAGAGAATAGATTTCCTAAATACGGTTCAAAGCATTCAGCGCGCATATTTATGTTCGTCAGACACTTTTGCTTAATTGGAATCAATTGCGTACCAAGTCTGTGCCTATGAAAACGAATGGCATCTAAATTGGGCAAAGCAATAAAGTAGTTGGTCCAAAAGTGCAACAGCAGCATAGCGTCAATGTTTAGGCAGCAATTGCCACAAGACGAGTGCAACATGGAAATTAATAGCAATTATCTAGCGTTGGTTGCGTAATATTTGGATGGATGCTGGCTGATTGGTTGCGATAAAAATCAAGAAAATTGTTAATTAGTCGCGCAGTAAATTGACTGGCTTCCTGGTGTGTGGTGTTTGTAAATATATTTGAAGGCGTTCGTATGTTCAACCACAAAATTGGGTCATTGGTGGAATGAAGTGACAGAAGTTTAATTTAATTATTTAAATTACTCACTGATTGGCAGCGATTAGGAATTAATTGACGTTAGCTTCTGAAAATTGAAGTATTGGCCAGACGTGCTAGCGAATACTCGGCACCCAGTTCGCCTATAAATCGATAGATGATACTATTTGGCGATACTCAAAGCAACCGGATTTTGATTGGCGGATTACCAACTAGTAACAATGATCAATGAACCTCATGATTCTGGCGGTCTGCTGATCATATTTTTTTTTTTCAAAAATTGTACTGCGGGGATTTATCAAATACTATTTCATCGAAATAAATTTTCCGTCAATGTAGGGTAACGATAACAGTCTCCAGTCCCTTCAGCTGTAAATATTTCACCATCGATTTACACATCATTGATTTTAAATATTGTGTTGTGTGACTGAGAATAAATAATGTTAATACAAGTTTTACTTTTCTTTCATTTTTAATCCATCAGAGGGATGATGATTGAACACAAAACAAGTAAATTAAACCTTGGAGTTGTCCGGAGACTAGATTTTAGCTATTTTTGGTACCAGTGTCCCGGACATTTAAATAATCGATTAAAAAACGCAAAACTCAATTTTTTTCTTTAGTTTTTGGAAGTTCATTATATTTTCATTGAATCAAACTCCGTTTGATTACAAGATCTCACAAGATCAACTATTGTATATTTTTCCAAGGTCTGCCACTACTTTTTTTTTGCTAAGAAAACAACATAAGAAAAGCGACTGCTGCTTAAACGACCCATAAATTCTCCATTATACATTCGATCGGTGGAAGCTCGTATCGTGAATGTGAAAAAAGTTACTCACCCAGCAAACATTTCACATTCAGAAATGAATCACAATAAAATCAAAAAAGTGAACAAATCGACCGAAAAAGAATACAGAAAAGAATCATTTTGAGTTCTTTTACCTGGGCTCTTAGACACCGATTTGAATCATTAAAGGGAATCATTTAGGATTTTAAAAGTCTTCATTAAAATGAACGTATATAATGTTCTATTTATTCATTTAAATGATTACTTCATGAACCTTTTCTGAATCATAAAAATGATTCCAATATGATTAATTAAAATGAAGGTATATACTCAGAATTCCCTCACTTAAATGAATTATATTGGAATCATTTTTATGATTCAAAAAAAGTTCAAGAAGTAATCATTTAAATGAATGTATAGAACATTATATACGTTCATTTCAATGAAGAATTTTAAAATCCTTAATGATTCACTTTAATGATTCAAATCAGTGTCCAAGAGCCCAGGTAAAAGAACTCAAAATGAATCATAAATGAGTTTTTTTTTTTTAATCAATTAAAGAAGTTAAAATTTTTGCTGACACGGTGACAGAAAATGTTTTCCCAACATTTTAAACCATTCTCGGAGGAACAATAAAACTGACTCTTCTTAAAGCAGTCCTTAAGTTAAGAAACTTTTTGTTTACTTTTTTCTTAATTTCAGACACTTTAATCAAATCTCTAATTAAAATAAAAACGTCATAATGTTTAGTTATATTTTTATATTTGACTTCATTTCAGAAAAAAAGAAAAAAAGAAAACTTATTAAATTCTTATTAAAAACTTATTAAAACTTATTAAATTAAATTACACTTATAGTTAGTTTTCGGTTCGCTTCACTTTTTTATTATTGATTAAGATATTTTTATTCAACTCTTTTATAAATTATTTGCACTGTTTATCATTCCATGATCACATCAAAAACTTTAGCCAAATGATAATTCACAATTTCACGTTCAAAACGATAAACGAAACTTTTGTCGCGACAATGACCCGTTATCCTTACTCCTTTGTAAGGAAAATAAATAAGGGCGAACAAAAAAATCCTCATAAGGATACACAAAGATTCAAGAAAATGAGCGAAAACTGATAATGCACAAACGTTTGCCTATGTAAGAAAAATAAATAAAGGACAAAAAAAAACTTTTGCATAGAAAGATCCACCAACAAGTTCTTGTATACACTCAACTCATATTTGTGAAGAAAAAAGAATGAAAAATGAATATTGTTTTTTCGTTTTGTTTCATTTTTTCGAATCTTTGTGTATCCTTATGAGGATTTTTTTGTTTGCCCTTATTTATCAAATCTCTCACCATGTCCCCCGTAAAAATGTGAAGGATCTTTCTGTACATTTATAATTCATTCACAAAACTGAACGTTTTATGAAAATTGTTCTTCATTTTTTGTGAACAAAATCTGAACATTCACAAAAATGTTTGCTGTGGTAATTCGTGTTTTTATTTTTGCAAATTCTGCGTTTAGTTTCTCTTTTATTCCTTATTCGGTGGAAAATTGTCCGGACACAGTGGTCGGTTCGGAGACTGGTGCCCTACATCTGCTTTGTTTTAAACAGGCCAACTTTTTTGACAATGAGTGAAGGTTAGGCTTGTTTGAGATTTCTATGAATAAGCACTAGCAAATCATTTATTAGTGTTTAATCTATCCAGCTTCAACTTTTTTTCGAATTTCACAGACTGTATCGGACGTTATAAGCCAAACAGAGAACACGTTTGGCTTGTTTCTGATCCTAATAAGTATGTAATCGCCTCTAGGCCGATCTGACTATTTTATCATACTTGCCGTTTGGTATAGTATGAGAAAGCCAAGTAGACTTGATTCATTATGCTTTCTCGGTGGTTTCGTAGTCTTCAGAGCAGATATGATCTCAAAGTTTATTTCTTTTGAGATGAATGCATTAGGTTTAAAGATTACGCAAGATCCACGAAGATGTTATAAATAAAAATATAAGTAGAGTGGCGCGACAGCTCTTGAAGAGCCAAGGCCTAAGTGGCTTACTCTCATCAACAATTCACCAGGTGCGTGTGAAGAATTGACGGGACGTAAATAATTGTAGGTGGCCGATTCCGAACGGCAAAGTTGAGAAGCACTTTTTTCATGACGGATGATACTCTTGGAAGTTTTGTCAGTTCTTCGCAAGAGGCAGTGCCCATGAAAGATGAATTAAAAACTATAGGCAAGAGTAGGGCTCGAACCCACGACTGTTAGCAGCCAACGCACCTAACCACTAAGCTAGGGACACTGCTCCGCCAAGATGTTATCAGGGTTAAGTAGGTTAGTTTCGGATGTAAGTAAGACAACCAAACAGTAAAAGTCGTAATGATTTAAGTCAAGCCAGGAAGGCTCGCAATGTCTATCTACATTCGACGGACCAAATTTTTATTTGACCAAAAATAAAGGCAGAAAATACTGCAATTTTCCTGTGGCAGAAAGAGTGATCGATCTTTTTCTGTTAAAAATATCAAACATTTTCTTTCTCACTCATTCCCTTGGCCTCTTGAGAAAGCTTACTTCCTTACTACGCAGTTCGCCGATAGAATTAATGTTTTTTTTTCAAAAGCATGAAATCACTGATAAACTATCAGGGATGCCGAGTTGGCCACACAAGGATCAGCCCTTAATAGCTCACTGGCGGAAAGAGTCGACATTTCTCTTTTTGCTACATGAATATGAAAGGCAATATCTTCTTCATTTTTCTCACTGACTTAAATGACAGGTGGGGAAACCTTACCAAGTGCATTATATCTGGAAAGATATGGCCCACCTACAGTAAATCCCGAACTTATAACCTTATTTGCACCTTTGTCACCATGCATTAGAGGAAAACCTACTTGCTACGAGGAAATTGACTATCTTAAAATTCTTGGTAACTAAATGTACCACCAATCGACTCTGGTGAAACGATCTCTTACGTGATTTCGCCAAAGTTTTCTAAAACTACGCACGAATTTTTTGTCGCCTTATAGTACCTACCTGTACCTTAAGGAAAGACTCATAGGTTCAGCCTCGATTCCTTTGAACGCAGTGTTAAATAGGTACAATAATTCGTTTTCGGAACTGTTTAGCTCATGCTGTTTTTCAACGTTATGCAATGTTCAGAAATTCAGGACCAATATAAAAAGAGACCGCTACTCAAACAGTATGGTTATCATAAGCCCAAGGGGTTGCGTTCATATTATGAAAAAATAAGAACTGTTGATTGGTTACCAGTCTTTTTGGCTAGATAATATTTAAATTTGCATATTTTGCGAAATATGGTTTGTTGGTTTCTCAGATACTGTCTAACTTTCTCAATTACCTCCCAAAGCGCAAACGTTATGTATCTATACACTCCAACAGTACCTATAGGTACTTAATAATTTTTTCTTCTTAAACCTAAGGAACACTGTATACTTGCTCCAAGTAGGCATTATCGACTTTGTATAACAATATTTCATGCACCAGTTGTCTTGCATTTATGAATGCCAATAAAATTTGAAATTGACGAATTGAAAGCAATCAAAATCCAAGCATTTCACTCTACCAAAACAACTAAAAAGTTCATCCAGAGAAAAAAAAAAAATGTTAAACGAAAAATACTATAGCTCCCCCTTCTTCAATTTGAATTTGCAATCAACCGTAAAATTTATGTAACTTTCCGCGCACTGATTTCGTTTTAAATTTATAATCCTCTATTTGCATATTTCGTCCTAGGCGAGCATTGAAGCTTCAATTGAAACTTCCTGGAATCCAATTTAACACCCCAAGTAACGACGCTCGGTGGTAGCGCGGGAGCAATCGCTCTCTCCTATAAATAACACTGTGAATAGCTTCTTTTCTTCAATTTTTCAAGCACTATGGGGCAGAAGACCGCATAGTAGTTGAAGCATTCTATTTTTCATAAGAAAATCGCGAACCCTGAGTATATTGTTTCGAAACAAAAAATCCATTTATGTTACGTGCAGCTGCATAGAGCATCGTCTCGTTTCATGTTTCTGATTCATATTTCCATCAAAATGATTGTGTCGTGTTGAAAGTAGTTTCCTTGCAATATGAGGCTGCTGCTATGCGAATATAAGTATGCCCAGGCCCACCCAAAAGGGGGAGAACCGTTGATGCTTTTTTGCTTTGCTTTGTTTTCTTAGAGCAGGGGTATAAATAAAAACATTTTCGAAAATGTGAATTTGCTTTTGTATTGTTTTTCTTTGTGTTGACGTTACAAGGACACAAAACAGACAAACAATTTGAAAATTTATTCAGGATCAGGTGTAAAATGATTTTATTTCAAATTGGATTGTTTCCTCTTCAGTGAGCTGAAGAAGTGTGCTCTGATGGGAATAAGGCGGTAAAGATGGGTGCATGTGTTGTGTTGATGATTATTTTTATGATTCCGAGTGCTGACAGCAGACGTTGTGTTTGTTGGGCTTTGTGTATTTCGCTGTCCGCAGCTGTAGTTTGAATATTTTTAAGTATGTAGTTCTTTGAAGTGAGTAATTAATTTTGTACCGTTTCCGCTTGGAAGATAAAACTGAACGTGGTGTCATGTTGCTCTTCATCTCGTTTAAGTCACTTAAGAGGTTTGTATAAATAATTCTCAATTTAATGTTACCCTCGTTTCAGCGCCATAGAAGATGGATATCTATGAAACAACAGAATGTGGCACCACGATCCTACTTACTTAGATTTATACAAAGCTTTAGAGTATGCATATGCAGTACGTGCTTTTGTATGTCGTTTTAATCTATAGATATACCAATGTTTCAAAGCTGGTTGTACCCGATAGTCTCAGGAGCAATTAGGTCGAATTGAGAAAATCATTTTGATTTGGGAAGAAGGTTCCATAATGACATCTAGGGTAACGGCATTTTCATAAGTCAAAGAAAAAAATTAAATCTTAATATTTTGTAATCAATTTTTTCAGTGTCCGGGGCACTGGTCCCAAAAATAGCAAGAATATTGTCTCCGGACAGCTCCAAGGTTATGTTTTATTTATTTTGTGAGTTCAAATTCTTTTTTGTTTGGAAAAAGTATAAAAATATTCACTAAATATCCCTCTAATGGATTAAGGAAGTAAAAACAACATAAGGCGTGTTTTTATTATAAATTTATCGGGGTGAGGGTTAATTTTCTGTACACACAAGGCAAGAACAACCTGGGACCCAATACCTATCGGAGTCTATTTTGTATCCCGAAAATTAGTTATAATTATGGGGGATATATGGCGAGTTTGAGACATGAAAGAAGTTGTACTACAAGGATTTATTAATATCAGCCTAGTTAATGAAAAATAACACATATTGAACTCTTATCTACAGTTTTATTAAATAATAGATAAGAGTCTATCCAATTAAAATTAATAGAAACAAATTTTTTGTGCAAAAGCAAAATAGAATTTTCCTGAGGGTTGCGCCTCGGATAAAAGTTCATAACCCAAATTACATTTTTATGATGAGGTAACCATATGGGGTTGTGAGGATAATAAAACGCGCCTATTCATCTTGATCATCAGAATGTTTGTTTCGATGTTCAAATTATTTTATTATCACTATTTGTTCTCTTTCACACAATATTTTAAAGGTGACGTGAAATATCAAAAACGAAATAAGGCCGAATTCGATAAATTTGGCGAGTATTTCGTTTTTAAAAACGAAATAACGCCAAATTCTCAATTTGGCTTTATTTCGATTAAGAAAACGAAATAATACCAATTTGGCAGTATTTCGATTTGAAGTTATGTAGTATTAAGTCGCGAAGTCAGAATAACTACTTATGTGGGTCACTATTATGGCTCAGTAGTCCTAAATTTATTTTATTTTCTATCGGACAAAAGTCCCAAATGAAACAAAAATGTGTTTTGTGAGAATCAATTTATTTATTTGTATTCATCACTATTATATGGAAACAAAAAAATTTGTATTTATACTTTTTGTCGACAAAATTGACAGAGCAATTCATTTTTCAAAGCTGCTGCCGTTTCCTTTAATTTGGAAAAGGAACCACCACGCACCTTTGTAATGCACGCTTCAGCATTTGCTGCATTGCAATGATTCATTTTGAGCATCTTTTTTCACTTTCGTCTGAGGATGATGACGATCTGCAACATTTAAAATCGATTTGGTTTGACTGGGAGCGTAAAGAGCGGAAAAAATTTTGCCCACAAGAGAATCAATTTGTGGTGTGAAATAAAAAATTCGCGAATTGATTCTCTTGTGGCAAAATTTTTTCCGCTCGCTTCGCTCGCTAGTATACAGTAATTACTGCTTAATTTTTTTGTTCAAGCTCCAAATCATTTATTGAAATAATATTTGAAGACATGTCAGACTGAGTTAAGGTTAAGTATTGCAAAAATAGTACTTACGTCTGCATACACATGTTGCAAGAAAACCTAACATCCCGTCAATACAAACATGTCTTTCTGATCGAGCTGTTAAAGTAAATGTAACTGAAACAGCTCAGTTATTTTACGTGACAATAAGATGAAACTGGGTTCAAGTGCAGTGTGCTTGTAGAATGCCCTACTCTCACCGAACACCAAAGTTCAGAAGAACGTTTGCGTTGGGAAGAGTTTCCTTTAGGTCACATGGACTTAGAGCATGCGGTATGTAAACCTTGAAAATATGTTCAAACTGTCCACTTAATCTATTGTTTTACAAGATGTTTAAAACTAATCACGAAGGTCAGACACCCCGAGTTTTATTTCTGGATTTGTCCCAAAACAGTTACTGTGCGAAAAAATAAATAATTATTTAACTTGTAAAATTATATTCATTATAATTACTTACATTCCTCATAAAACCTGTATAGCTCAACTTCATGCTGGGAAATATTTCCACCAACAAAAATTGTGCAGTTATTTCCCACTCGCAGTGGGAAATTATTCCACTTTAAAAAGTGGAGCAAATTTCCGCTTTGATTGGAGTAAATTCCCGTGAAGTTATTTCCCTGCACCGATTTCGAATATTCAAATATTCGGGGTTACTTCCATTATATTTTTGGCCTTATTTCTTTTTTAAATCGAAATAAAGCCAAATTGGTCGTATTTCGTTTTGAAAAACGAAATAAGACCAAATTTGAAATTTGGTGTTATTTCATTTGGCGTTATTTCACGTCACCTATTTTAAATCATTTCGGGGAAGATATATCTAGGTCGATACAGAAAATGTTTTACTGTACACTCAACACTTAACAGAAACAAGATATTGAGATTTTAAGTAGAACTGTCCAGAGACTTCATTTTAGATCGTCCGGAGACTAAAACTATCGTCGGAGACTCCGGAAAATCGTACTAATTGAAAAAAAAAGATATTTATCTACATTGAAAGTTTGAAAAAGTTATCTGTCTGTTCGGAGACTGACAACTCTTCGATCAAAAGAAGAGGAGCATGAAATTAAAAGGTTCCTACAGAAAAGGTTTAAAATGAAGGAATTACGGCATGCACTATATTTGTATGCAACTCGAACAAGGGCAAAGTTCACAGGTTATAAACAGAATATTGATCGACTGGTTGTATTTCTTATATAGGTTAAACTATAGAGTATAGATAATAAAAGGCATGACAGCTCATAAAAAATATGACCTTGGCTTACACTCTTCAACAACTTTTTGAATGCTTGTAAGATGTTCGAGGGACCTACAATTTTATGCCATTTTCGAAAAGAGGAGTAGCAAAGCACTTTTCGACAAATTCTATTATTGAAAGCTTTATTGGTCGTTCACCAGAGGTAATTCCCACGACGAGGATTCGAAATCACGCTACACCATGAAACATAAGTTAACTAAGGGCATACGGCACAGACGATCATTAACATTAAGTATGCAGGAATCTTCCTTGAGAAAATCTGTGCAAATTATAACCCAGCAACCAGAGCGAAATTCAGATTATTTTAAAAGAAGAAACCATCTGTTGTCCAAACAAAGTGATTCCAGAAAAAAAAGCTTAAATCTATTTTTTTTAAATCCAAACAAAAAATTTTGAAATATTTTTGAAATCAAATAATTATTTGGGCAATATTTATGCGTATGTACTTTCAAAAAAAGTACGCTGATCGGACTATAATTTTTCGAGAAAATCTTATAGTAAAAAAGAAAACGGTTTTGGAGCAATACAAAAATATTTGTTTACATAAAATACTTCAGAGTTCCACAAAAACAATTAACAACGATGTTAAAAAAAAATTGAAGGAGCCGTTTTTGAGGAAATTTAATCTCTCAATTTTTGGCTGAAAAGATTTGTATGGTGGCTAACCTAAATTTTGAACTAAGGAAACATTAAAAAAAACCATCCACGCGAATTAGCTCAAACGTATCCACTATCCACTACCCTCAGCCTGAACCTTCTACCCTCTACCCACTGCCCTCATATTTTCTTCCCTCAGCCTTTTGTCTTCTTCGCTACCACTAATCTCTAACCCTTTACCCCCTACCCGCTACAATCTACTCTCTACCTTCTACCCACTACTTACTACTACTTACCTCTACCTTCTGCCCACTTCACTCTACCCTCTAACTTCTCCCCTCTACCGCCTACCCTCCTAACTTAAACAATTATCCGTCGGGGAATAGGGTATAGGATAGGGGGAAGCGGGAAGAGGATAGTAGTTAGATGGTACCGGATAATTGGGTACCAGGAAGCGGGTAGCGATTAGAAGACAGAGAGTAGTATGTAGAGGATAGTGGGCAGTGTAGCGCATAGTGGGAAGAGGTTAGAGCGTTGAGTAAAGTGTGTAGAGGGAAGAGGGATGGGGACAGAGGGTAGAGGGTAGAGGGTACGCAGAATGGGTAGCAAGAAGCTGGTAAGTGGGGTAGCGTGCAGAGTTCTGCTGGCTGAGACATTTTTAAAAGAAAATGAGGATCGATGATTAAGAGCAGGTAAGTTACATATGTAATGCATGTAGTTACTTATTGTTGGAAACAAATTCAGTAAATTCTTAGAAGTGCGACTCGAACCTTGAGAAGATGCGGTGTCAGCAAGCCAAGTTAGTAAGATGATTCGTACAAGGTTTTAATCAAAGTGGCAGCTTAGACTAATGTAGATATACAAAAATAAATTCATGTCTTTCGTTAATAAGTCCAGACAGCTAAAAAAGTAATTATACATTCATCTCTTAACAAAAAGCTTTTTAATGTAATATGAAGATACTTTTCTAATGTCACCAGCTTCCCACCTTATTTATACATAAAACAATTTTTTTCGAAGAATTTGTGAATTCGTTATTGAAGAATACCACTTCTATGTAAGTCTCAATTGATCGAAAAAAGGTATAAAATAACTGGATTAAATTCATTTTAGAAAAATATAAAAGAATTTTGTTAGCTCTAAGGAGATTGCCAATTCGTTGCTAATCCGCTTTGAAAGGATACTAATTATTGTAAGCACATGTCTCTTTGTTAAATAAATTTTTCATAACATGAATTACTTTAGAAAATAAGATTGAATCTATCAAGAACTCTTGCTTTGGTTCTGCAGTTCTTGAAGTAATATTTGTTTTGAAACAAGCTTCAGCGGTTCGGCAACATGCCGCTATCGAAGTTGACATTGCAACCTGTTGTTTAAAGCCGAGATAAAACAAGAGCCCAGCCACTTTAGATTATCACTTTCGACTGTCCGATTTACTGTAGTTCCAAGTTTCTTTGGGCTTACTCACCACCTACCCTCAATCGAAACTTTTGCACACTTCCAGCTATGGCTCCGGATATACAGGGTGATTCACGAGCGTTGTGCCAAAAAGCTAGAGCGTTTAGGTTGAGTTGAGAGAAGAAAAAAAATCGTATGGGAAGGGGGGGTCTATTCCCCCCGTTTAGCCGAGAGGGGCAATTTTCTGAAAAATTGACTTATTTTATAAAAGAAAAGAAACATTTTCTGTAATTTTATTTTAAAGTTAAATTGTTTTAATGAATAGTTTAAAAAATTTTAATTTTCAAACTCAAAATTAAAAAAAAAAAAAAACAAAACAAAAAAATCAGTTTTGAACTAAGTTTTTTTTTCAAAATTGTATGCAATTAAGTACTTATTTTGTACATAAAATTTTGAAAAAAAAAAACTTAGTTCACAAATTATGTTTTTGTTTTTTTTTTTGAAAATTTTGAGTTTGAAAATTACTATTTTTTAAACTATTCATCAAAACAATCTATATATATAAAAATGTTATGTTGGTTTGTGTACCCTCGAAAAACTCAACAACCGTTTGATCGATTTTCTTAATTTTGTTTGAAACTAAAGAGGAATAGGGGTAGAAGGTTGTAAACAAACAAAATGTAAACTTTTCAAATTAAAAACGGTGCAAATGTTAAAAAAATAATGCTTTTCTCACTTCAGCAAAATATATCAATATAGCTACGAATATTCGATTTCGTCAAATATTTTTATTTTAAGATTTCATATCAAAAAAAAAAAAAAAAAATGTCAGTGAAGAAAAATATTATTTGTCAAATATTAGTTTTTCATCGACAGTAAAAAAAAAACTATACACTTGAGATTTTTCGTTGTCGATTTTTTTTCTTTTTTTATATTTGTTGCTTAGTTTGACTCACTACTTTTGTACCAGTGGAGCGTTTGTCATCGTATTTTGAGGGAACGTTTGGGTAGTGACGTAAATGTTAATATTTTGTATAAAATCGACCAAGCCGTTTATGAGATATGGCCAGGAAAGCTGGTAGTCGAGTAGCGAGGTAGTTGGTAGCAGGTAATGGGGTGAGAAGTAGCGTGTAGAAGTAGCGGGTAACGGGTAGTAGTGTAGCGGGGTACCGAGTGGCAGGAAGCAGGTAGCGGATAACAGGTAGAGTTTAGTAGGGTAGTAGGGCCGTGAATAGAGTTTAGCGGGTAGTTTGGTAGCGAGGTGCAAAAGTTAAGGTCTTATTTTTATCAAACGAGGAAGTACGAAGTCTGCTAGGTCTGATTTTTTAGTGTTTGTTGCTTTTGATTTGTTGAACTGCTTGCAGCAAAAAATAGACTGTTTAATTTGTGAAACTCTCATGAAAATGTTAGATTATTTTTGTTGGAAAATGACTAATAATTAGAGTGGCGTGACAGCTCTTGAAGAGCCAAGGCCTAAGTGGTGAGTGTGAAGAATTAAGAGGACCTAGAGTGTAACGCCGATTTCAAACGGCCAAGTTGAGAAACACAAGATGAAATAAAAACTATGGACACGAGTAGGACTCGAACCCAAGACGTTCGGATTAGAATATTTAAGATCACTTCATATCGTGTGTCATGAAAATTTCAATTGTTCGTACTGTAGAGTTTATTTCAAACATTTTTTTTTATTGTTTCTGTGGCATTGAATTCGAATCACCGAATTTTGACAGAATG
This sequence comes from Sphaerophoria rueppellii, assembly GCA_920937365.1. Taxonomy (NCBI): domain Eukaryota; kingdom Metazoa; phylum Arthropoda; class Insecta; order Diptera; family Syrphidae; genus Sphaerophoria; species Sphaerophoria rueppellii. Next base: position 40,733,796 of record CAKKXW010000002.1, read on the forward strand.
TTCGGGTAGTGGCGTGAATGGGTTTTTAATTTAATATAAAAAACAAAATGAAAGAAGATATTTCTGGCTTTCCAAAAAGGTACAACATGGTGGTAAACGAAGCCGTTGATTTTAAATATTTTTTTTTATAAAATAAGTCAATTTTTCAGAAAATTGCCCCTGCTAAACGGGGGGAATAGACCCCCCCTTCCCATACGATTTTTTTTCTTATCTCAACTCAACCTACACGCTCTAGCTTTTTGGCACAGCGCTCGTGAATCACACTGTATAAACAAATAATTTTGACAGATATAAGGCAAAAGAGACAATTGTTATTAGTTTAATATTGAATTATTTTGTTAAGTAAAGTTTCGAATCTTTTTTACTGCAACTCTGGGCAGCGGCTAGCCTTAGCTATTGATAAAAGTTCCTCTAATTCCTTCGATAAACTCACAATCAGAATCGTTTATTGAAAACGTTGCTCATGTCCCTTATTGCTTGCTTCTGAAATCTGCTAAATAGTCAAAAGCGAAGATGATCAGCCACGGAATCTGTTCTTTTTTTTCTCAAATTAATAGTTTAGGAGAAGGCTTCAGTACATTGGATATGTCTTGGTCTTCTTAAACAAAGGTAGAACTGAGAACGAAATAAATCTCTAGGTTACTACTCTTCACATACATTTCAATTTTTCGCGTGGACGTCTTTTAATTGTTGCAAATCATAAACATCATAACTCTTATTCATGATCAGGACTACAAAGTGTAAAGATCAAACCATTGTTATTAACATTTATTATTTACCACTTTGTGCTTTCCCTTATATCAAAATAACTCAACACAACTACATCCACTTTTCCAGTTCGTTGCATTCTCAACATAATACCCAGTTGTCAGTTCAGGTTTAAACAAAACCTTTTTTACCACTTAATATCACACTACATGCACCGATGCATCCGCAAATAGGCCTCAAAGTTCAAAACCACAACCTGGTATTTGTAACGTCGTCGTCGTCGTGCGGTCGGTCGGTCGTCGGCGTCTTTTTTCGTTCGTCCATTGCCATCCGTCCGCGAATCATTTGAAGTGGATTTATTGAAGTCCATCTGAAGACATGAAATTATACTTCCTTCCAGTGCGACTCATCTTTTTAACATAAACTTGTGTTGCACTGGTTTTTTATGCACGTAAACTGCATCAATATCGTATACAGACCAGAGGCCAACCAGACGACACAATACAAAGAAAAAGTGGTATTCTTGAAGGTTTAGTTGCCATGTAAGGCGAAGAAGCACACTATATTGTTCGAAATCAGTTCAGTGTACTTCCCAGCTTATGGGGAGCGCTTTGGATCCATTGTAATCACATACCAGTAATTGTAATACATCAACAAGTAGATAAAGAAGAAGAAGAAGAAATCTTCAAGAAAAAGCCACCACATAGATAATGGGCCACGGAATATCGAAACAAAGCGCGAGAACAAAAAAATCAAGTGCATCCGGAAAGGCTCATTTTTCTGTCAACAATTGAAATAAATAGCATGAGAGATTTTATTCAGTTAGCTTAACTTGTAAATTTCACATCGAGACAATAGTTTCTTTAGAGGCCAAAATTACTATTTGCTGAAACTGATACGGGAGATAACAATTCTTATAAGTTGGAAGACATTTTGAAATGACATCGGTGCCTGCTGTATTCTCCGCTCATGATATCTGATCAAAGATAACTTTAATTCAAGAACAACACAAAAACCTTTCCGTGAGCCGTGAAAGCCTAAGTGGAATGCTTGTTAATTAAGGTACCAGTTAAAGTGGTACAAAATATTAATATTTTATCTGAAGGTAAGTTCGAAACCTGAAAGTTGGTGAATGTTGATGAAAACCAGAGATATTTAGACTTCCTTTTTTTCTGTATTTTAGTGACAACGATTTAATCGAATTCCCTATAAACTACGTCTCCAAACAAGGCGGCCGCTAGGAACGAAATAATTTAAACGGCTATTCATCCGGTTTAAAAAAATCATCCTAATAAAGGTTCACGAACCTACTAACAAGTCCACAGATGGCTTAAGAGATGCTTGCCACAAACTCGTTGAAATGATCAACTAATTGTATATCGTTCTTAACACCTATGAAAGTTAAATATATCGAGGAGTGTGTAAACAAAGTCTCTCCTCCACTCAAAATTTAAATACCAGAAAACGAACCAACAAATTTATTGAACTCTTCTCCGACAGGTGTTTTTGACACTTGTGAAATAAAAGCAAAGCGCAACTTGTCTCTACAAATGCTAACGAGCTACACTTACAACCCTGTTCGTTGACGGACTGTTTTTGGTCATGACCGTGATTTATTATGACATGTCCCTTCTGTCCACCCAGACCCTATGCCTGACCCAACTTCCAGTTAGTCATGCTCTCATAAAACTCCCATCAGCATGGAGAGTATGCATAAGCTTCTGCACTCAGGTCCATAACAGTCGCTTTTGTATACGTCCTTCAAAAGTGTATTCTTTTGACTGACGAATGAGCAGGAGGTTCCATATAGCCACCATCAAACGAGACTGAATGTGGCTTTGACTTTCGAAACCCAAAACATCAACAATGCCTTTTTTAGACCCCGACGAAGATGTGATGTTTTGTTGATAAGCTGGACGGACCATAAACAGTTGCAAGTTCAAGACCACGAAATGCTGATGTGCTAAGTTTGCGCATTCATATAATGACTATGGGGTTGCTGCCATGCAGTCCACGCTGTCGACCATCATCGTAGTCGCCACTCTGTTGCCAAGTAGAGCAAACACCGACTGTCGGCACCTAAAGATTATGCTGATGGACACTCGAGATGGAAATGCTTCGAAATGAATGTACGGCCCACAAAAGAACGACTGCACATCCATCACTCTATCACAAAAGAAACGGCAAGTGTTGAACGTCCATAGCCCCATCTTGCTTTTGTTATGGTCCAAAAACGGCTCTTTAGACGTTCAGGTTGATAACCCTTGTGAGGAGCTTCACTTAATTTTCTGCATGCCGATGACGCTCGCGCCGGCTGCTGCTGTTTTGTTTTGTTTTGTTTTATTGATGGATGGATACATGGATTTGGTTTGGCTGGAAAACAACAAAAGAGCACTCACTCTCCACCACAGTGGAACCCATAACTCGAAGTGGATTTATTTAATGTTCAGCCCAGCTGGGAGGGTTGTTTAACTAATGATTGATGGATATTAATAACTGGGTGAGAATTGGGCAGAAAACAAAAGTTGATAAATGACTTAAATTGAATTAATACACATTTGGGATCAGTAATTAGAAATTAGAGCGTGGCTCCTTCTGTTCTGGGTGGTATATTTTGGGTTTTCGAGCTGGATACTTTAGAAAAAGGGTGTGTGATTTTATAAAAGAACAACTCCTGTCCTCTGATTACTTTTTGTTGACTTTTTACTACTTCCATTTCGTTAAACTTCAGTGAATAATTAATTTGTTTATATAAAAAAAACTAACCTAAGAAAATTATTCCTTTCGTTATATACACAATATCTAACCAGTGGCAGATTAAAGCATCTCATCGCATCTCAACGCATCTCATCATGAAATTCTAAAAAAATTTGGATGGGTTAGGAAGGATGTATATTTCGCACGTACAATCCTATACATACTGTAGTATTAATTTCCCTATACTACGGCCTATTGTCTCATATTGCCATCTAGTTTATGAGCCAATTTGTGTTATTGAGGTATGAGATCATGTCTTTGATCTTGAATTCTGAGAGTTCCTCAATACCGTTGAAGAATTCTTTACCAAAGTGGAGTGCTCTTTTCCTAGACAAGGCCGAGCAATAGCAGAGAAAGTGTGGGCCGTTTCCTTTATATTCTGGTCCTCACAGCTACGCTAGAAGGAGTTATGTGGTATACCCAATTTTGCCGCATGCTCCCCTATGGTCCAATGCCCTGTGCAGGTAGAAACAATTATGGCTATGTCATGCCTTGGTTTGGAAATTAAATTTATGGATTTGGGTTTGTTATGGGCGGGCCAGATTTTCCTAGATATAACGCAACTCGTTAAACTATTCCACCTATGATTAACTTCTGATGTGTATTTGGTCAGGATATTGCCCTTTAGAACTCCAAGAGGAGCATACACTCTCACTGGCAATGAGTTGTGAAGGGCTGATCATCTCGTACTATAGTTTGACCGAAACCGCTGTACCGCGTCTAATTAAAATGCGTTCCAATGGAGACCAAGGAAAAAGAGACTAAGTTTAAGTTTACATGAGATCGATTAGTATTTTCCGAAAGATCTTACGATTTCCGTTTGAAATATTTTAATTAATGATTTGCCGAACCGTACATTTTGACAACCAAGTAAACTCTGTTTTTATGCAAACCAAATTGCAACGAGCTCGTCAAATCGGTTTGCCCCGAAAATCAATTTAGACAAAACTTAAAAAGCAAAAATTAAGATACTTAACCCGTCAACATCTTTACCATCCGCTGATGAAATTCGACCATTGGGTTATTTTCCCTTATAATAAGTAGAATCAAAATTCAAAAACACTTACAAAATTATAAAGAAGCTAAATCCATTACCGAGTTGGCAAATCGAGTTGACTTTGTTCTGTAAGTGGCATTGCTCAGGACCGATTTTTGTTTTAACAAAAGAGGCAATTGCGGTTCGAGTTCATAAGTTTTCTACTTTAACAACCACGCCACTTTATTGCCTCGCGCCTTTAGGCACATGCCCAGTTTGCTTTAGGATAATACGCCACACTGTATCTAACAGTTCCTCGTACCTATAAGCGATATAAATCTCAGGCTGTACAGTAAGAGTTTGCAAGGACCGTATTAATAATAGAACTGCCGAGGGTTTCACGTTCGTTAACGCACAGTGATTAGCTTGAATTTTTATCAACCGGACACCAAATGCGTTAGGAAAACTAACTACATTTAGTGTCCAGATTAAAGTTTCTACTTCAGAACCTTTTTTTATCGAGGATGTTATGTGCTTTGTGATGAAACTAGTTTCTGCTGCCTTGGTTTTGAAAAAGAACTCGATTGCCGAATATGGAACGAAAACCATCCTCAAGTCATTAAAAGTTGACTGTTAGGTGCGGCTTACGCAATGACGATTATTTCTTTCGCGCTGTCGTAACGTGGCTGATTTTTGTATTCAAAATTGGTTCAGCTAAGCTACCACGATATTTTGTTCCAGAACAAAAACTTTCCATTCAGAGCGATTAACCATCTATTTAATGCAAAAAAAGTTTGATGGTCCTGTTAGTTAATCAACTGTCAACCAGATTGATCACATTGCCGATTGACGGAAGGAACTTGTCCAGCTTCTAGATGTTCAAACTTTTCGAGGAGCCAACATCGACTCTACACACTTTCCCGTCGTAGCCAAGGTAGTGCTACAAATATCCTGACAACAACCAAATACAAGGATATGTTGCAAGATAATTCGACGTCAGAGTCGCAAGATATTGCCAGATACTTCTGTGATGGAGTGTCAAGTGACCTTAAGGAGTCCTATGCCAAGTATTGAACAGTGTCAACATTGCTAGAGAGCAGTTAGAGATGCAGCATCTAATGATTTCACACAGCTACCAAAGCGAAACCCCTGGTTTAACGGTAACTGAAGACAAGCAGATGCAGCCAAGTATACAAAGTGGCGCTTCATAGAAGGACAAGAGCTCTACGAGAAAAAGAGGAGAGAGGAACACCGGCATGTCAGGAGAAAAAGAGGGAACACGAGAAGTATAAGATCGAGATGTTGAGAGAGCAAGTAAGAAGAAGTTCGGTGGTTTTACAGGAAGGTAACTATAACAGTTCATTGAGCAAGAATCGATACCTGCGGAGGTGAGCAAGGGAACATCATATTAGAATCGTAGTCGTTGCTGGGGATTTGAAAAGATCAATTCTGTAGACTGTATAACGGCGATGACTAGCAGAATCCCGCTGTCAGGTAGGAGCCATTCATTGTGAATGCAGATAGCCAACAATTCCGTGAACTCGACCTAGAAGAAAACGGAAATATCATGGCTGAAATCTAACAAAGCCGCTGGAGCAGATGGTCTGAAGAAGAGACATCCTCTTAACAGCGCCAACTACAGGAGAATCAGCCTACTTAACATCGCTTACAAGATCCTCTCTGCTGTAATATGTGAACGTATAAAGCCTTTCGTCAAGAATTTGATTGGTCTTTATTATTGGCTTCAGCGCAGGAAAGTCAACCATCGACCAAATTTTCACGTTTGCAATAGATCTGGAAAAAAACCTTGAACTCCAAATCGAAACCCACCACCTTTTCATCGATTTTAAGCCGCATATGACAGCGTCGTATAAAGCTATGGTCTAGTCTACCGATGTTTACGGGTTGTATAACGACGAGGACCCAACCTGAAGTGTCAAGGCCCAGCTACTTAGATGGATCCGTAATATAGAGTGGATGGACACCAATTCTCCGGACCGGGAAGCCTTCAACATCATTTCCGAGGGAAGAAGAAGTGGAAAAATATCGCGACTCAGATGGAGCACCCAAGTTTAGTGCAAAACTGGAGACAGCTAGCTAGGAACCCAGCTGGTTGGTGGAAGCTATTGGTTGAGGCCCAAGTCTTCAATGCCAAAGGTCTATAGCAGCACCTTTTAAGTAAGGGTCTTACAATCTTCAACCGATCTGAACAACGCAGTCGAAAGGAATTTTTCCACGACAAGCAATGAACTTGGAAGCCATTTGGATTCTTTGCAAGAGAAGCTAGCAACTCTAGCCAATATTTAAGCCACAATGACGCCATACGACAGATACATTGGACTAATGGACTGCTTTTAAAACTCATAGCAGCTGCGTACATTATTCCGAAAATCATATGTCAAAAATAAATCTTATTGACCCACGGTTTCTTATAGATCATGCCACATTGGGCACAACTTCGCAACTTGCACCTGAGGGCAGTTTGAATAAAAACCGATTTTGGAAGAAAAAAATCTTTTCCGACAGAGAGACGCATTTTTATCTCGGGATGAACGCATTGAGGATCAAAAAACAAGATTGCATGGAAATACATGTTTGGGGGTAACGTTTTTGTCAAAAATGGACAATACAGAACCGTGTTAAGATTATTATTTTTTTCTTTTTATATCTGCTTCACGCTCCACGCCAAGGAGCCGTTGTCACAATCGGTCTTTTGAAAACGCAATGCACAAATTTTGTTTGCGGCCTTGGAGTAATCAATTAGCGATAACAACTTTTGTTTTTTCATTTTAATCGAAAAACTTTTTGAGTTCACATTTGGGATTTGAACCTAGGACCAGCCAGTTGGGAAGCCAATGTCAAAAACTTTCAATAATCTAACCCTCTGTGTGTACAACAAAACCGTTGTCACACAAAGATAGGAAATTAGAAAAAATGAAAGCGGAACAAGATAGCATACTTTGAGGAGCTTGTAAAAATGCATGTCTATTCATTGCAATTGATAAACAATAAAAAGTCTGTAATGGGAAACCAAAACATCAGTGGAGTTGTTAGCGCAGTGCGTAGTGCATTGGCTTCTCAACTGGCTGGTCCTAGGTTCAAATCCCAAATGTGAACTCAAAAAGTTTTTCGATTAAAATGAAAAGAACAACTAGACAGCACCACTAATAAAGGAGTCTGATGATCGGCTTGGCACCCGTGAAATAGCTATAACTCCAGCCAAATAAAAGAATTGACGGAAAAAGCCATTGGTGGAAGCACCTTTAAGTTGTTATCGTTGTTCAAACACATAAATGGAATTGACGGACGCAGCCTAACTGCAGTGTTAAATAACACAAAAACAAATTATATCAAGAATTACTGTTTGAGACCAAGATTGTTTTCAAATCAAAATTGTCATTTAGTAGAACAGAAGTTCCAGCACAAATGTTTGTATTTATTGCGCATGCGTTCTTTTCCCCCAGCAAAACACAACACAATAACATTGCCAATGCCAAGTCAAACAATAACAATGTTTCGAACCACGAGTATTAGTAACTTTAAAAAAAAAAAACACCCTAATGACTTCATCTAATGTCACATTCACATAACAACAAAAAGGGCTCTAACCTGACTTCGGCAGACTTAATAACAGCCTTTGGTGGTGCATCCCAATAGTTGGGCGCCGGTGGTATCCATTGTTTGAAGACTTGGTAATTGCCTTCGAGCAACTCCATTCCTTCGACGATTTCTTCATCTGAATCCTCATTCATTTTGACGACTTGACGGCATCACAAAGGAACTTTGTTAGAAGATATATTCACAACACTTCACTACACGCTCGCAATGCGAATAAAAAATATCGAGAAATATTATATTTTGTAATTATTTTGAACTATTCAACGGACATCATAACAGCCGAAATATTGTAAGCCCGTCACGATAATGCATCTACACGCGCCATGCGCAATGATTTCTTGAGATATCCTGTCCACGTGCAGTTTAAGATGCTAAACACAAGAAAATACACTTGCAGAAAAACAAATGCTCGTAATTACGCAGCAGGATTCGCGAAGAACTTCCGCACAGTTCAAGGAGCCAAACGGAATCTAATCAGAAATTTACTTTTGTCGCTCTCAGGATTTGAATCCCTTTTCGGTTTTGCTTTGTCGCTTTGTTGTGTTGGTGGCTGGCTTGCATGTATTTGTAGAAGTAACACACCGAAGGATCCGCATTTGATTATACAAAAAAGTCATAATGCACGTGGAATCGACGTATACGCTACTCTAGCAAGCAGCAGCAGCCACCATTATAAATGTTCTCGTCCAGGGAGTTTAACGGTCGTAAAAAAGGACTTAAGTGCCACACACAAACGCATGCAAGTACAAAGAATATCAAGAGCAACAGCAACCCTTATGCAGTGGTTGAGAGCCTTGTGCTTTGTGTCACTGCTCGTTCCTCGAGTCTACCCTAACGTGTCCATGGAATATTATCTCAGGCAAGGTAGAATGTGAGTTCCTCGTGCCACAATCAGAACCGTAACAGAGTTTATTGCAACAATCTTATTCCTGTTAGCTCGATCTGCTGCAGCTTAACTTTAAAGGGAACGCAGCGTGTGGTGGGTTCATGTTTATAGTCGCATTTTTCCTCGCTTAAACATTTTTTGCGTATGTCTTTGTGCGTAGAAACAGAGGGTTGTTTGACTTTGTTTTGGAATCATTCCAGGACGATTCTTTGGGTTCGACTACCCAATGCCAGACCGATTGGTAACCTTCACTTCAAACACCGCAATAAAATCAACAACGCACATCAACCCTCTGGTGGCACAACAGACCAATTCTATTAGGATGAGTTTTGTAGAGGAACGGGAATATGGCTTGACTCGTTGAGATCTTCCTCCGACCGATAGAACTGATGCTCGCCCTCGCTCGGTGTTTATTCGTTCTTCAACCTTCCAAATGGGCATTAGATGCTTGGTACAGCATATTCAGCTCCGGTGAATATTTTTCTTACTTTATTACTCCGTTTTTCTGTACTTTTTTAAACGCAGGAAACCTGATAAATTGTATCGTGTCGGATGCACGTGAATCCTCCCTTTTCACCATTGAGAGAACAAAACAGTGAGAGCAAAAAATAAATGTCCAGGAGTTCGTTTCGATTTCAGAAGGACTCACAAAGGGATATAAAAACTGTAACAGTGCTTTGTTTTGTTTTGTTTTTTATTTTTTATTTTTTGCTAGATTCTCTTTGCTTTTTACCTTACACCCAGCATTGATGATACAGGAGGGTTGATAGGGTTCGTTTATTTTTTGTTTGGCCCAGTTTTGGGAGTGTGAAATTCAGACAGTGGCGTGCGCACTGAAACAATTGAGGGTTTTGACACAGAAAGTTATTTATGAATCTGTGAGTAGTCGTTTTGTACGTTAGTTGAATCTCCAACCAAAGTTTAATTTCGCAAAACAAAAGTGAGACTAGAATAGATCATGGTCAAGAACACATTAATAATCACTTGTCCGACCAAATTATATCGGTATACCCGTTGTTATCACTAAATGTAGTCCAGTGAACATCGTTAGTCAGTAATAACATATTAACAAACAGGATTGCACATTGTAAGGCTGCAAATAAAACTTTCAAACATTTCAAAATACATCCGTCCGTATCCGAGACTCATTGATCTAAGGAGTAAGAACTTTCTAAGTTAAGTTTTACAGTTGGCAAGGCCTCTAGCGCCATCGGCCAAACCGCTCCTTAAGGACCTGATCTCAGCACATGTCCGAGCAACCCAAAATAAAATAGTCAATTGCATAAGTACGCGGTGGCACGAGCGGCGTCACTGCATTTTTGTGTCGAAATCAGAGGCAGACTTCATTGAAAATGTAAAAAAAAAAATACTCATACGATTACAATTTTTGGTTCGTGTTTGGTATTTGTAAAAAACATGCAAAACTGAAAACGAAAAAAAAAACAACAATCCAATAAATAACGCACATGTTAAACATTAATAAAGAGGGTGTTTGGTTCACTCTCAATATCCTACCTTCACTTCGTCCAAAATATGCCTTTCAAAAGTGAATACCATTAGAAGTAAGCCTGAAAAACCACCCCCAAAAACTCGACCTTTTGGTGACAGGATGCTCGTACAACCACCACTTTTCCTGTCGAAGAAGTGAATTTTCAGTTCCGCAATGTTTGGAAAAGGGTGGCTTTTTGAATCTTGTGGTCTATGTAAGAAAATTATATTTGTTTCGGTGTGCTCTGGGGCAACCCCTTTTCATCAAAGGTATACAGATTAACTCCTCGGAAACGGTTTAATACCACTTGGGGGTGTTTCATCTACATTCGAAAATTATAAACAAAATCGTTAGTAAACATGTGATATGATGCGATCTTAAATCTTTTCAATAGTTTGAGAATAGCCAATGGCTGCTGAAATTCGATAAAGAAAAAACGACAAGTCGAACAAAGACAACGCTATCACTTTCTAATTACGCAGTATGTTTTAGTTCGGAGGATTCTGGCTGCGACACAACATTTTGAACCCCCGGAAGTAAGAAAAAATACTCGAGTCTGAGAACCCGCAGTACTAAACATACTTACCAACCCTTAAATGGCGGGCTTTGTCAGACACTCTAAATTTAATATTCCCCATGGGACTCTACTCTAGATTACGCCACCAAATTTTCATCACAGCAGATAGCAACATATGAAAACAAAATCAACCCCATTTTTGGAAAACGATTTTCCAACCCTACGCCAACATTTTTGTAGAGTAGGGCATCGAAAAAGGTTTGCTTCGACAATATTTTGCAAATTTCCTGATTTTATTCAAAGAGGAAAATTTCATTACCTCTGTGGAAAGGAAACGCTGATCCGATCCGAAAGTTACTTACAACGAGGGTGAATTATTGTTCAAGGGCTATAGAGTGTATTCCATCAAAATGATTTCTTAGATCGATAACAATGCGAGAAGAGTTATTAAATTTTACCAATGCTTGATTTGATTTAATTCAATTTGCAGTTTGCATGATAATTTTGATCCTGCAGTGCCATGTTGTTGGTGTTGGTGTAAGGGAATTTGTATAAGGAGAGGGTAGGTATAGGTAGGTAGTCCTATTTTAATCAAGTGCTTTGTACACTACCGGTCGTTGTCGGTGCGTGTTTCCTGGAGTATTGAAATTCAGAGATTAAGTTGTTTGATGAAGGTAACATGTTTGCAATGAAAGGAATTGTTGACACAATTATCTTTGAACATCAATGTGATATGGTAGGTTCATTTTAATTGGAACTTATTGTTGATCGACATCTACACACAATAGTTCTGATGTGTTCCTCGTGAATTAATTAGTGCTTGCCTTCTATCTTACTGAATTTGAATATTACTACTATTGGTTCATCGACACTATTATCCCCTTGTATTAAAGAAATACGGGAATGCGAATGCATTTGTTACACTTTTCTATACATAAGTGACATAAGCTTGAATCTTTAAAATATCGTTATTCCCAAAAATCTCCATCGCTATACGACATCAATTCAAGCCCTTAAGATTAACTTCAAAAATATGTACGTTTTTCAAATTCCAATGTGAATTATTAACCTGACCGTGAGAGCAATGTAATCATCGATTCCAAATGCATTCTGGGAGCGATTGGAAGTTAACTTACTGAAATGAATTGCTAAACAGTAAGATCTTCGAGTTTTTCGCCGAGAATTTTTTTTTTAAATTCAAGAGCAATGTTATGAATCATTGATTTTATGAATTATAAAAATTAAGCCAAATATCTTGGTCTGATATTAGATACAAAATTAAGCAGGAAACCTCATGTTCAGAGGACAATGAGAGTTAAGAAAGCTACAGTAGCTCTTTTCTCTTGCAAGAAAGCCATAGGAAACAAATGGGGTTTTCAACCTCGTATAACCTATTGGCTATATACATCGGTCATCCGACCAATACTCATGTACAGGGTTGCACAAACTCAGCAGAGAAAGTCATTCTCCAACTGCAGTCGACGCACTGCATCTTGCATAAGCGTGGCACTGAGAACCAGACAACCCTCAGCATGGCGTAATGAGGACATCTCCATCATTCTGACACTCGTATCTATCCAGTCAATACTACACATTCCAGCATTGGAAGACTCAGATCATCCAATGATAAGACAAATCTGGATACCAAGCATCTATTTTATCGATGGATCCAAAAAATGATGGAGGGATGTCCAGAAAAGCGTATCAACTTATGCTTCCTCATGTGCTCTTAAGCAGGATTTAGTAAATTCTCCGTGGCTAAACAACTATCAATCGATATCGCATGTTCATCATCTCTTATGGAGATGTCGCAGCAATTTAACATTCACCTATGCTGGATGTCGGACCACAGAGACATCACGGGAAATTGTAGAGCCGATGAACTCGCTAACCTATCTACCCTGACATTGAAAAGATAGGTATACCGATAGCTACATGCAAACTTTTGTTAAAAGAAACATTCTTAACGATAACAAAGCTCATATGGCCGTCACTTGACCTGAAGCACCCTAAAGACTTGTTATCTCAAAGCAGATTTCTTATTAGCTCCCTAATAGGTATCCTTACTTGTTGTAGCCTCAAATGACTTCTGTAGGAGCTGTATGGACGAGAAAGAGGAGGAAGCAATCCCTCACCTTCTCTGCACATGCCCTGCTCTTTCACTAAGACGCAATCTTCATCTGAGAGAATACTTTTATGATAGTTCCAGTGAACTTCTTCTTCTTCGCTTTATAAAAAGCTCAAAATGATTCGACAAGTAAGAAGTAATTCTCTAGATTCATGAGCTAACACAGTGGTCCTTTTTTTTGGCCTAAGTGTGCGGATTCTGTATACGCTGCCACTTAAACCTAACCTAACCTATGTATCCATGTTGCCTCAATGTTTGATAAAAAAATTATGCTTTCATGCAAATAAGTCAATCAACACCGGCGACACATGGGCTGAATCTAGAATCATGCATGGACCATGCAAAAAACGGATAAAGATGGTTTGGTTCGCTTTCGTTCTTTCGTCTTTTTTTGGGCCCTGTTTGTTTGAACGGCAGATAGAGAAGAAGATTCAGCTAACTTGACATTGGCATTGATACATTACAGTGACAGAGAGAAACCTACGTGGCACAGTGGAGGAGATATAGACTTTCTATCTAAGAAAAGAGCTAGTCTAAATGTTTATTGTATAAGTAAGTAATAAAATTAGCACGCGTTGTTCTGATTCTTTTGGAACTAAAGTGTTATTTACCGGAAATCGGAATTCGAAAACCATAATTTGTTATCTCGAGCCGCAAAAAAAAACAAGAAACAAACAGAAAATTGTACTGTAAAATAAAATACAAAAATTAAAAGTTGATTAAAATCTCGAATTTGAATTTTTGTATCGCTGCACTACTTGAAATATGTGAGTTGCACCTCAGAATATATCATAATTTAATTCTGCTAAGCAAGGATCACAACTAACTTAAAATGTTAACATACTTTGAGCTGATACTGAAAAACGTTAACATTTGGTTGATAAGCTTCAATGAGTTCAATTTAATCACTGACTGTTTAAGTGTGAGCTTGATCCTAATGACCTCAACAATCAGTTTACTCAAACAATTCAATTACCTACTAGCTTTGAGCCCAAGGCTGGCTTATTTTACGATGGAGCTGATGATTTTTGCCTTGAGACGGTAACTGAAGATGAAATTACACGCACTTTTAAATCTTTGAGGTCCGAAGCTATAGGCGGAGACGGTATTCCAATAAGATTTTTGAATCTTGTCCTACCCTGCTTGATTAACGCTCTCACTCATGTTTACAATCACTGTATTGTCACTTCTACGTTTCCTGTTGTTTGGAAAGCAGCCAGGATAACTCCTGTTCCGAAAAAGCCCACACCTTCCAAACCGGCTGACTACCTTACAAAGCAAATTGTTGGCCATTTTACATCCAAAAGATTGCTGTCTTCATACCAAAGTGGATTAAGAGCTAACCATTCCTGCTCTACAGCAATGGTTAAAGACTTAGAGGACATAAGACTTGAATACGATAAAGGCAATATCAGTACTGTGCCTATTGGACTTCTCGAAAGCTTTTGACAAAGTCGATCATCGAGTCCTTTGTCAAAAACTTGAGCACTACTTTGGTTTTTCAAATTCAGCTGTTCGTCTCATCGGTAGTTATTTGTGTAACAGAACTCAGCGTGTATGTGTTGGAAACAATTTTTTAGTACATACGTACTTGAGATGGGCGTGCCTCAAGGCTCTATTCCGGGTACAATTTTGTTTTGTGCCCTTATCAACGATTTGTTTGTGAGCACGTTTCTTTTCATTTGTATGCGGATGATATACAATTTTATCTCTCATGTAGAATTGGTTTAATAGAGGATCTTGTCTTTCGCGTTATATGAAGATCTAGAGAGAATCTACAACTGGGCTATAGGAAAACGGTCTAATGCTCAATCCTAATAAAAGTCAAGCCCTATTAATTTCTAAGAAAACATACAACTATGGAGATCTACCCTCGATTACTTTGAATAGTGCCCACGTTAGTTTTGTAAATTCCGTGACCGTCTTGGATTCAAAATCTCTATCGATCTCTCTTGCAGAGACCATATAAATCCTGTCATTGGACGTATTTATGGAACTCTATAAAAACTGTGGGTATCTAATTCTTTTACTCCTCAAGAAACAAAACATTTCCTTCTCTGAAGTCGTGTATCTGAAGCTGGATTCATTATCGGAACACAAACTACGTGTGGCGTTTAATGACATGACTCGCTACGTTAATTGTATTCGACGATATGACCATATTTCTGCTCTCGGCAAAAAAATTCTTAACTGCATTATGTTCGAATACGTAAATTTCCGTAATTGTATGTTTCTCCACAGAATTATTCACACAAGAACACCTGAGTTCCTTTATGAAAAGATTGAGTTATGAAAAACTGGAAAATTTCGAAGTTTTCAAATAGAAAGTAGAAAGTTCTGGATGAAAAATCGGAAATTTCATTGGTTTTCAGAAAAAAAAGGGAAAAATGAATAATTTTGGATTGGGAACTCGGAAAACTCTTCGAGAGCACGAAGAACTTCAAGATCTAAAATCATATTTTTGCATAGAATTTTAGTTGTATTATTGGTATGTTTGTATATCCCTTAGCGACTCTTAAATATAAATATATAAAAATATAAAAATATAGAATAGGTACTAATGGTAGCGAGCGAAGCGAGCGGAAAAAAATTTAGCCAAAAGAGAATCAATTTGTGTATAAATGGCGTAAGATTCTTTTAGGCTACGCTGTTTGCTCGCTAGCAAACCGAATTGATCTTGAATGTTTCGAAAGCCATCATCCCCAGCCAGAGTGAAAAAGATGTATCAAAATGAATCATTGAAGTGCAGCTTCTGCTTCCGAAACCCCTTAATGAATTACAAGATGTGTAGTGGTTACTTTTTCAAATTAAAGGAAACGACAACAGTTTTGAAAAATAAAATGCTGTTTACCAACATTTTTTCGAATGTGTATACAGGAATTTAAGGAATTTCTTTTCTTTTTTATGTACCATGAACATTTATTATTTGTACATAATTTTGACAAGTACAAAAAAATTAAGTGATTCTCATTAAAGGTAAAACACCTTTTTTACATTCGGGACTTTTGTCGTTAACCACAGCTAAATTGCTCTTTGCAAAAGTTTAATTGAACCGGCTTCTTTGTTTTCTATCATTCGGCCTTATTTCTCAATTGGCATTCGGCGTTATTTCACTTTGCCAAAGTGAAATAAGGCCGAACGCTAAAATTCGGCGTTATTTCACTTAAGCAAAGTGAAATAAGTTATTTCGCTCTGCGTTATTGCACGGCACCAGGCTAGTTGTATATAAAATCAAACTACATTTAAATTGTTCAACCAAAGTATGAATACTATAAAAGACATTGCCATAGTGCGTTGTTTACAACAAATGAATTGAATCGAGTTGAAACTTGAATGCGAATACTTAATCTCAATTTTAAAACGACACTATCAAAAATATTACACCTGAAAAATTAATAAATAAAGCTTCGATTTAAGTGCATAATCTACCACCACCACTTCCAAGAAATGATAAAGAAATACTGCCGAATTGTGCCAGAAAGGAAAAAGAGAGCACCTTATTGAGTACGAAACTTGGAATTCCTTGCAAAAATATGCTAGAAAACCAGACCGGGAACCGGCACGACATGGCAGATGTTTCTTTCGTGGCAGCACGTCCGAGTTCAAAGAAGAATGTTTCCTTGGTGCAATAATATTATTAATATCCGGAGCTTGCCTGTTACTCAATAGTGGCAATGTTTACATTGCCTAATGCTTTTGCATTTGGAGTGAAAATGTGCAGCTCGCCAGATCTTTCTGCATCTGGTGTCTGATGTCGGTTGATAGTCAATTTATTGTTTGCCGAACACATGCTTAATTTTAAGTTCAGAATAAATATATTCATGAGATAGTAAAAGATATTTTTCTTAGGGAAGACATGTTTCATTGTTCTATTTCAAATGAGTTGAATCAGTTTTATTGAACATCTGGAATGTGAATCGGTTAACATTTCGCACAATCAAAAATTATGTTTGAATTTAACTTTGCTCATCATTTTTTGAGACTAGGAAGTGGTCATCATGCAACCTTTCTTGCTATATTTTCCACTTTCAATTTTTATCAACATCGGAAATATGTACTTATATTATATGTATCATAACAAGAAGCCACCAACAAGGTTTTGAAGAATTGAAGAGACAGAAGCTAGCCCAACTAAATGACGCACTATTGTGGTTCCACCCATGTGGTTCACAATTTGACAAGCAAATTTTAACTTGATGTTACAAGCATTGGACATAAGACTACAGAGTCTCCTAAATTTTATCGTGCAGAAAACATCGACACCTCACTGGGCAACACATCGACACGTAACATAAATCTCTCCACATACTATATGCGTACAACTTTTATTCTCAGTCATGTTGCGCTGTAAACAAATACAAAACATGCTTCGAAAAATGTTGACTAATACTTTACACCGACTTCCATTTTAAGTCCCCAAAATGACATTTAAATTGCGTGAGAAAGAAGTTAATTAAAATGTCTAAAATAGTATTTGGCTCAAAAGCTAGTTCAACTTTGCAGTCGGTTAATAAAACAAATACAAAACAGTTTATCCTATTTGCGTGCGTCAATTTGTGCAAAATGATTTAATCCCGCAAATTTTAAACCTCCAGTGACACCTCGTTGTCGTTTATATTCTTGTTTCAGAAACCTGTTCCAAAAAGATTGCACATATTGTGTATTGCTCCATAATGCCATGAGGCGGTATAAGCTATCGACTATTTGGGGACCAACTGTCGGTTGTTCGGGCTGACAACGAACGCCAGCTACAGATAGCCAACTCGTGACTAATTATCTTGCCATAGAGGTCGATGCGGTGCCATTAGCCTTTTCAATGCAACCCTGCAATTTGTTGTCCGTCTTTGTACAAACGGTTTTCACGACATCGACAACTTGGATGTTAGGTATGTATATGGCGTTATAATGGCGCACATCGAATAGCGATCTGAGAGATAGATGTAGAATCAAGTCCATAAAACCAACCTTAAGGCATATCAGCCGAGCCAAACGGTTCATAGGTTCATGTTGAGCCTTTCATTTCGCCTCAAAGCTGATGGAACTGAACAGTGAGCATGCGCAACAGTGCAATGAAAACTAGTGACTTAAATCGATTGCACTTTCTATTTTCTTGTGATTTTGCAAACTTGTGCGCGACGTGCCGGCTTGCCTTAAGGTTCGGGTGCGGCATACAATGAAATCCAGTTTTAGAGTTTGCTACTACCTGCGAGAGCAGGTTGGTGTTGCATCTACAACTACATAGCTATCTAGCTCTGACTGGTCTGTGGGGGTCTACTGGAGCAAGTAACTGTACCGGTTGATGAGGGATAGAGATGCCAGATATTTGCCATTAAATTGGAGTTCTTTAGGGGCTTTCGCTTCAATTTTTTTGTTTGTCAGTTAGGTGGCAGATACTTTTCCCCAACAGCATTCTTAAAGTTTGAAAGGTAATTGCGATGTGGGCTAAAGCCATTCCTTCAACTTTTGAATTTTATTGTTGTTGTTTTGCTTTCCCAATAAATTACAGGGTTCCTCAGTTAAACATCCAAATTTACTCGTCAGGAAGGAGCACTAAAGTCTTTTTTTTTTCCTCTGACTAGGTGCCTCTGACATGGTGAAGATCAGGCGTTCTTTCTCGATTGCTCGATTGCGCTGGCAAGATCGTGATTGCGTGATCGATGTGATTTACTGGAAATGACCGGAGGCTAGGAGAAAAAAATTTTTCGGAGAAGATGAGAATTGACGAGCATATAAGCTGGGGTGGAGTATGGAGTATCTCGAGGAGTCTCGCAGAATGCAACGCAGCATAATATACAACGAGAGACGAACTCCGTAAAATTAAGTGGATGAAGATTGATAGGTAAATTGATTGTTTCATAAAATTACACTGTTACGTGTTGACCTCCTTTGAAAAAAAAAAAAAAAACAGCGGAACACTTATTCAAAGATGGGCAATGCGTCATGTAAACAGTCTGTCAGTTATCAATTTTGTTTTTTTTTTTTTGGGTCGGACCTTGGTGCACTCACGTATTTAATTTTTCTTGTCCAGTTGTTGTGTATGTGCAAGAAAAACATGACACGTGAATTTAAAATAAGTTATTTGAGCAAAAAAAAAAAATAGATCATCGTGTTCCTCAGGGTTCTGTTGAGGAACCCATTCCTTTCTTGGTATATTTCAGTTCATTGCTCCTGGACAAAACGTACGAGCAATGTCCTAGTTATGACATTAAAATTGTCCTCGGCGATTTTAACGCAAAGCTGGGAAAAGAGGACATCTTTGGTGGAACAGTCGGAAAGCACAGCCTGCACGACACCACTTCCGATAACGGATTCAGGCTGATCGATTGCTGTGGAGCGAAATGTTGTGGTAACAAGCACCTGGTTCCCTCATCTCAACATCCATAAAGGTACATGGAGATCTCCTGATCAATCAACCGTCAACTAGATTGATCACATTGCGATCGGCACTTGTCCAGCATTTTAGATGTTCGAACTTTCCGAGGAGCTAACATCGACTCGGACCACTACCTCGTCGTAGCCAAGGTAGTGCTACGAATATCCCGACAACGGCCAAAACAAGGAAATGCTGCAAGAAAATTCGACGTCGGACGGCTATAATCGCAAGAGATCGCCAGTTCCTTCTCTGATCGAGTGTCAAGTAACCTCTTAAGAAGTCCTATGCCGCCAACATCAAGTATCGAAGACCAGTGGCAACATTGCCAGAGAGCAGTTAGAGATGCCGCCTCTAATGTGCTGGGTTTCACACAGCCACCAAAACGAAACCCCTGGTTTGGCGAAGAATGCAGGCAGGCCCATGCAGCCAAGCAGGAGGCATACAAAGCGGCGCTGCATAGAAGGACAAGAGCTGCTCGTGAGCTCTACGAGCAAAAGAGGAGAGAGGAACGCCGGCTTCTCAGGAGAAAAAAGAGAGAGCATGAGAAGCGTCAGATCGAGGATGTTGAGAGAGCCAACAGCAGGAATGAAGTTCGGAGGTTTTACCGAAAGGTTAAACAGCTGGCTCAAGGTCATCGAGCAAGAACCGATGCCTGCAGAGATAAACAAGGGAACATCATAGTAGAATCGCAGTCAATGCTGGGGATTTGGAAAGACCAATTCTGTAGATTGTATAACGGCGACGACGAACAAAATACCGCCGTCAGACAGGAGCCTTTCATCGGACACGATGATAGCCAACAATTCCGTGAACCCGACCTAGAAGAAGTGAAAACCGCAATATCACGGCTGAAATCCAACAAAGCCGCTGGAGCAGATGGACTAGCTGCTGAGTTGTTCAAAGCAGCAGGCGACGAGCTAGATAGGAGCATGCACCAAATCATCTGTAAGATATGGTCAGAGGAATGCATGCCCGATGAATGGAACCTCAGCATTGTTTGCCCGATCCTGAAAAAGGGAGATCCTCTAAACTGCGCCAACTATAGAGGAATAAGTCTACTTAACATCGCCTACAAGATCCTCTCTGCCGTAATATGTGAACGTCTGAAGCCTTTCGTCAACAATCTGATTGGTCCTTATCAATGTGGCTTCAGGCCAGGAAAGTCAACCATCGACCAAATTTTCACGTTGCGGCAGATCCTGGAAAAGACCTATGAACTCCAAATCGATACCCACCACCTTTTCATCGATTTTAAGGCCGCGTATGACAGCATCTACAGAGACGAACTGTATAAAGCTATGTCTAGTTTTGGCGTCCCTGCCAAGCTCGTTCGCTTGTGCAAAATGACGATGGAGAACTCACGCTGCTCCATCAAGGTTGGCAACGAGCTTACGGAATCTTTCGACGTCAAAAAAGGATTCAGACAAGGCGATGCACTGTCATGCGATTTCTTTAACATCGTTCTTGAGAAGATAGTGCAGAACTCCAACGTCAACACCAGAGGCACTATCTTCCAAAAATCTGTTCAACTTCTCGCGTACGCCGATGATATTGATATAATGAGAAGAACACAGCGTGATGTCAATGGCGCCTTTGTGAGAATTGAGACAGAAGCGGCAAAAATGGGTTTAGCGGTAAATGAGGGAAAAACGAAGTATATGCTGTCTTCGAGGAAGGACACCCAACACCGACGGCTCGGGCAGAACGTCACAATAGACACATATAACTAGTTTGTCTACCTAGGCTCCGCTATAAACACGGGCAATAACACCAGCGCCTGAGATCAGACGAAGAATAACTCTTGCTAATCGCTGTTTCTTTGGGCTAAGAAAGCAATTGAGTGGAAAAGCCCTCTCTCGAGCAACTAAGGTAAAACTGTACAACACACTCATCATCCCAGTCCTGCTGTATGGTGTGGAAGCATGGACCCTGACAAAATCGGATGAAAGTGCCTTAGGCTGTTTCGAGAGGAAAGTTCTTCGGGTCATCTTTGGCCCCGTGTGCATTGAAGGGGAATGGCGAAGAAGATACAACAGCGAACTTTACGGGTTGTACAACGACATGGACCTAGCCAGAAGGGTCAAGGTCCAGAGACTCAGATGGCTCGGTCATTTAGAGCGAATGGACACCAATGCTCCGGCCCGGAAAGCCTTCGACACTATTCCCGAGGGACGTAGGAGGAGAGGAAGACCGCGACTCAGGTGGCGCACTCAAGTGGAAGAGGACCTCAATCAACTTGGAGTGCAAAACTGGAGACGACTAGCTAAGGACCGAGCTAGCTGGCGGAGACTGTTGATTGAGGCCCAAGTCCACAACGGACTGTAGCGCCACCTTAAGTAAGTAAGTAAGAGTGTTAGAAATTTGGACTTTTACATTGCGAATGCGCTTAATTTTTCAAAACAAAAAACTCTGTTCTTTGGAGCCTGCCTGCACTGAGAAAAATGGCCTGTCAATAGCATTTTTATTTATTTATTTATTTAATGCAGCTAAATTTTAACTTACAGTAAGAGAAAAAAAAAATTATTTCCCAAAGGAAATGAAAATATGCGGACGCCAGAGCATAAATATTTTCAGCTTTTTAAGTAAAACTCGGTGAGAAAGCTAAACCTCGAGCGCTATGCTTTAGTCAGTAACAATACAGTCAAAGTCTTTAATACAATGCTCTATCAATTCAGTCAAAAGAGTTATAGTAGATCGTCCTTTAAGAAACCGTGATGATTTGAAACAATCAAAGGATTTGTGCAGAAAGATAATGTTATTTAAATACCTAATTGTTTCAAAAGGTTTTGGAATAGCTGATAGCTTGGCTATGGACCTATAATTTTCGATTTTATCTTTTTTGACTTTTTTATGTAAAGGAATAATAAAAGACATTTGCCAAACCCATTAAAACAAAGAATAATTACAAAGAAATGACAATGGTACAGATAAGTGACTTACACATACGTAGACCGGAATGGCATCTGGAGAGTCATTGTCAGCTACATCAAATGTAAATTTAACAATATCGTCAATGCTTATGTCAAAATTTATATCATTCAGAAGTAATAAATCTTCAAATGATCAGTCAATTGATCATTTCCGTCAAAATTATCATAGATGAAGCAATCACAGTTTGAATTGTTTTCATTAGTATAGTTAAGAGCATCACAGTTGTATGCACTTTGAAAAAGTCGGGAAAAAGTTGATTTATTATCGAAGGATCACAAATTTGTTCATTATCAAAGCTTGAAACGGATGATCAATCCAAGCCACTAGTTTGATGGTGAATGCTAGCTAACTGATAGTAAGAATACTGCATTCAGCAGAAGAATGCAAAATAGGTAAAAGTCATGGTAAATGAAACAGAAAGAAATGATGGAAGACTACACAAGACGCGGAGGAACTGCTAATTTAGCCGAAATACAAGGCAGTACCTTTCTACCTGCACTTAAACAATTACGCTTACCATAACCTCATTTGCAAAGCCTCTGTTTATCATGCTAACTCTGATATTTACAACCCTCATTATCAAGGATTAAGTGAGAACTAGAAAGTAATAAACGATGTGGGTTCTGGTTTAAGCATTTCTACCTGGCAGAAGTTATAAACATAAATTTGAAAAATTGCATATTTAAGATAAGATGCATTCGCAAATCATACTCAGTACGACATAAGGTCTATTCAGCAAACATTATAATTCAGAAAATGACGACTGGTTATCACAATAAAGGCGAAAATTACACATCTGATGAAAGTTCAAGTGAAAATATTTCCAAAATTGTTTTGAAATTGCCAAGTATATCATCGCATTGGAAAGATTTTCTAGATGACATGGTTATTTCAAAATCAAAATGCATTGATCGGGTGCGAAGAAGATCGGAGACAATCACTGAATTTATGCAACGTTTTCCAGTTATAGTCAGTGACGAGGACCAAGAAATATGAACCAATCGAACGATGACGTCAAATTGTAAATCCAAAAATGCTTTAATTTTTCCTTAAATAAAATCTATTTGTAATTTTTTAACATAAAGAACAACTATTTTTAGTTTTTTTTTCTGTTTTGAGTAATATACACTTACGTTGAAGCCCTGGACATTAAATGTAATGGTATAATGTTGACTTACCTAAAATAAAAAAAATATGTATTTAATAAGTTAATTAAGAAGTTTATTTAATAAAATGAAAAATAAAAACACCATAAGATAAATATGTTTAACTAGAATGTTTTATTTTAAGGTTCGAACACCAGCTCTTTCGTTTGAGTATATGTGAAGTTGCTTCACTAACAAAATAATTTAAGATGCTATCAAAATGCACTAAGCACTACAATCGTATACCCTTCTCGTGACATGAGCCTAATTTAATTAACTTAAAACCGCAAGAACACGATTTATATGTCTTAATTGACGATTTCAATCCCTCAAACCATAAAATACGCGATGCTCATAAATTCTTTTAGAAAATTCACTGAAAACACTAAACAAGTAAAAAAGAAGAAAAAGACGATGATTTCTCCCCCTAAGGTTCGCACAATCAAACGTCATAAATCCATCTTAATGGCCAAACAATTTTACAATTTCCCAGTTTAAGAACACACGAGATGTGGCATCTGTTATATGCCTTCTTAGAGAGCACACACCTACCTAGGCTGCGACTACAAGACGAGCAACATCTACTATTTGAGAGATCCCTAAAGTTTGTAAGGCAACGCACAAGACAAAATGAAAAAAAACCTTTTGTTGAACATGCACGACGCGACGCACGATCACCGATGACGACGGACGACGACGAACAACGTCCGATCGAGATGATTTGGATATACGTGCGCTTATAAGCACCACTCTTCCAAATCGAGCTCTATAAATTTTCATTTCGTGATGCCATAATTTCTGCTCTATTAGGTGCACTGAGTCAAATTATTGCTTCAATGTGTATGAAAGGAGGCTTGTTCACAATACAAGCGAGGTCAGCAGCGGTCAATGCGTCATTGGATTGATTGTTCTTTTATAGATCGGCCTTCTTGTTGCGGTATGTAATCATCATTTGAGAGCTAAGACGTTTAAACATGAATCAAATGGTCGGAACATGTTGGGGGCGGTGAATCAAATAATTGCTAGACATTTGTATCTATCCCATGGATCTGAAGAGTTTTAAATTGTGTTTTGATTGTTTTGGTTTTTTGTGATGTATTGTTATTTCAAAATGATGAATATGTACACAAACAATCAAGCAGAATCTTTTCTTTGAAAATGAATTACTGGCAAGACTTTCTCCTATCAAAATATTCTTAAGGTCCTGATCTTAATCCATTTGCGGATGCACCAACATCAATTTCGGTTGACCTCTTTAACGTTTATTCGCATAAATGTAAATTACAGTTAGTAGTTTAAGGTCGACCTTCTTGCGTAGCCACCGAAGAAATGTTTAATCTTTCAGCGCCTCGTATCGTGTTCTGCTTCATTCACATTGTTACACAATTCTTGTCGTCCATGCCAACCAAAATCTTCCGGATGCAGATACGGGCATATAATATCGACCCAAACACAACGTATATTCATGCAAATGCAAGCTTCCAATACCTTTTTCCAGATTGTTGCCTCGTTTATACTACAAGCCGAGCGAATCCATTCGAAACAACATACGTAGGTATAGTATGCCTATGTACCTCTTTAACGTTCGGCACTCAATCGGGGCACAGAGGATAAAGTCTTATTTTTTTGTTGTCACTATTTCCTCTGCAAACTGGATTTGTCGGTAAAGACAGAGATGGCATGGTGACGCCGGCCGCACCATAGCAGCCATTGCTAAGCCGGTCAAGAAGTGTCGGATTCGAGACTTGATGCATGTGCAACAACGAATAGGAAGACCACAATGTTTAAGTGTACACCAAGAGAGACCACGTCATAATAATATAAGGATTAACCGCGCTGCCACATGTTTCCTCTATCTAAATTTATATGTATCAGTACATGTGGAATTAATCCGGACGCGCCAGAATCGGCAAGCTGCACTTTAGGCGCAGCTGAATTGTTGCGCTTAATATTGGTCATGGTTCATTTGGAAAGGCTTTGACTTCTCAATGGGTGGTGGTGTTTCTTTTCTGCACTGGAAACATTACCATTTTGTGAATGTGATTTCTGCACAAATTTGAGGATAGAAATATTTTTTGGCTAAATGTCAATGCACAGCACACACGAAACTTTGCGGTGTCTGATGTTTAGCGCAATTGTACAATTGGTTTGTTTTGGTTTGGGTTGGGCAGGTTTAACAAGACTTAAACGTAGTATAGCTGGGTTTTGGTTTTGTAGGCGCTTTCATTCAATAAAAGTAGTAATAAAAAGCTTTCAACTTTGATATTTAAAGAAGAAATACGAGTTAGGTAATGTTAAGAGGAAACATAATGGTCAATTGTTGAAGTAGTGCAGATTAAAAATCTTAAGAAATATAATTGCTTTTTTTTTATTTGAAAACTTGTTGAAAATTCTTCTATGAAATAAAAATATCTGCTTGAAGTATTAGTTGTTCCCGATGCAAGCATTTATAATTCGAAGGTGGAAGGCCTTTACATAATATGGTGCGGTTTATGAGACGTATTGAAAACATGAGAGCCTTGATTTTCCATTAGAGTTGATGGATTTTAAGAAATCTGTGGGTTTATAATTTGTACGAAAAAGTTTACCTTTCTTTTAAAGAGTTGTGTTTACGGGGATTGAAAGTGTTCAAAATAATTATCGTTAACATTATATAGTTAAGGAAACATCTTGTAAATATTTTAATATTTTTGGGATCGTTGGTTCAAAAGTAGGTGTTTGGGTGTTGTAGGATCTGGGCGCGTATGCTGTAACTTTTCCTACACACCAAGTGCTTACTTTGCATCCTCTTGGTAGCCGCCGGGTACTGGTTATATTTCTAGATATAATTTGCGAAACTTGTAAGCGCGGGTGCAAAACGGAGAAACAGAAGCACCTTATCAACGGCCCAACAAATTTGGAGGTTAGTGCGAGGGGCTAACAACCCCTCCACAGTAAAAAAAAACATGAAGGTTATGAGAGAGACACCAGCCTCGCATAGTGACCCACCTCTTATGGTAACCAGACCCGGAACGACAACGGACTATGCATTGAGAGTTTGTACCTGGAATGTAAGAACACTCTACATTCGAGGTGCAACTCAGAAACTTGAATCTGTCCTCTCTCAGTATAAGGTAGACATTAATGCAATCCAGGAAATACCATGGATATGATCAAGGTGATGAAAACAAAATATTGCGACATTTATTACAGCTGTCATCAAAGAATGTACATATTTGGATGCGGATTCGTCGTGGAGAATCGGCTGAGATCGAAAGTCATGGATTTCAAGGCAATTAGTGATCGCCTGGCTGTAATCCGCAAGAAGGCCACACTACAAAACATCAGTATAATATGTGCATACGCCCCATACCGATGATGCCGAGGAGTCAAGCAAGGAGGAGCACAGGGAACGGCTGCTGAATGCGCAAAATGTCGAGCAAGCTAATGACGAAAGAGAAGCAAGACCAGTCAATGAAGATCCAGTCCCAGCCCCCAGTGTAGAAGAGGTGGAAAGAGCCATCCAAAAGCTAAAAAATAAGAAGTTCCGGATACCTGCGGAACTCTTTAAATATGGAGGAGGTGTTTTGATGAATCGCATGCACCAGGTCATCACCAAAGTGTGGGAGGAAGAATGCATACCCAATGCCCCATCTACAAAAAAAGGCGATCCGATGTCATGTAAAAACTACCGTGGCATATCCCTGCTTAATGTTGTATAAAAAATCCTATCCAACGTCTTAAACACAATAATCGGCACGTACCAGTGTGGCCTAAGGCCAAGCAGAACAACAATAGACCAAATATTCACACCAAGGCAGATCCTTGAAAAGACCAACGAATTTCAAATTGAAACCCACAATCTTTTCATCGACTTTAAAGCTGCATATGATAGCATCCACCGCCAAGAGCTTTTTATACCGATATGTCTGAATTCGGGGTTCCAGGCAAATAATACGCAGTGCAGTGTGCAAATGGGTAACAGCTCATCCGAGTTATTCCAAACATGCGCAGGGTTTAGACATAGGAGATGCGTTGTCATGTGACTTCTTTAAAATAGTCCTGGAGCAGATAGTGCGCAAGGCAGGTGTGAGCACGGAAAACACTGTCTTCAACAAGTCTACCCAGCTCCTAGGCTATGCGGACAACATTGACACCATCGGTCGATCCAAAAAAGCTGTGCTTGAGGCCTTCACAGCGATTGAAAAACAGGCGAAACTCGTTGGTCTTGAAGTGAATGACGACAAAACAAAGTACATGCTATCAACAATCAAAGCAACATCAGTCCACCGCCTAGGACAAAACGTCAGTGTTGGTAGCAGCAATTTCGAAGAAGTTAAGGAGTTCACCTACCTTGGAGCAAACATCAATCCCACAAATGACACCTTAGTGGAGTTCCGAAGAAGAATTACCCTAGCAAACCGCTGCTGCTTCGAGTTGGCCAAACAACTGGGTTCAAAACTCCTCACTCGAAAGACAAAGTGTCTGCTATACAAAACTTTGATTTTACCTATCCTACTCTACGGCAGCGAGTGCTGGACGATAAGTAAAAAAGGGAATTGATACTGGACACTTTCTTGAGAAAAATTCTTCGACGGATTTTCGGTACCTTATGTAGCGATGGCGAATGGAGAAGAAGGTACATTGGCTCGGCCACATCGAGCGAATGGACGACAGCGCTCCAGCCAAGAAAATCTTCTCATTCCAGCCCCCAGGTTTGAGACGACAAGGATTGTGAGCCGGATATTACTTATCCGGATAAGTAAGTAAGTGGTTCAAAAGTACCTTCGATATGTTGGTTGAAACAAATTGGGTTTTACACTTTTGGGACCATTATCCAACCCATACACACGACGGACGTATAATTATAATTAAAATTTAAGGATTTTATTGCTTAAGGTTGACTCTTTTTTTTCTGGATTAGAAGTCCTTTTTTATTTCTTAAAATTGGCTTCAATTTTTAAAACCAGACAGCTAAAAAAGAATATCTTTTCCACGACAAAAAACGAATTAATATTTTAAGTAATTAAATTAAATTCAATCTTACGATTATCAAATGAAAGAAACCTTCTCAGACTCAGGTAGAATCAAAACATAAGTCAACATATGCTAAACCCTTGATTTACGGATTATTGTTTAGGTATTAATTACCGATGACCACTGCCTGAGCCAAATGCAAAATCACATAAATTAAGTCTTGAATGTCAAAGGTATTAGTTCAATTGAGAGCCTCTAAGAATAACCATTACATCATGTTGTTTAAATAACACCAAAAACATAAATGTAAAAAAAGAGCCAAAATCAGCCACGAAAGTAATGACATCTAAAAGAACGCCAAGTTCTAAGATTCAGCATGTACTCGTAGGTGCATTGCAAATGTTTTAAGAGGACTTACATCGAATCACCTATTAGTTTTGAAAGAAACTCTTGTAAATTAATGTAAATAAGTTCAGTTTTTTACTTGGCAGGTTTTCTCTTAGTAACCTACTATTAAAAAAGTTTGGAAAACTTGACTTCGTTTGATTCACGCTGTAAAGAGGTTATCTGGAAAACTGAGGCAAACCGGAACAAGTTTGAAACAAGCCAGGAAGGCCTGCAATATTCGTCGGACCAAATTCTTACATGACCAAAAATTAAGGCAAAAAATAATGCAATGTCCCAAACGCAGTAATAATTTTTGGGTAATTTGTAAAAAAAATATGAAGTATTCTTCTTCTTCCTCGGTCCCTACGCTCGTTGAGAATGACACTCCAGTTTCTCTCGCGAAAGCTAACCACTTTAGGTTAGGCAGTTCGCCGCCAAATCTTCACTGCCAGAGAGTGTCATGACTCCTCCAGATCAGAATTTTGACTAAGCTTAATTTCGAAACTAGGAAGGATTTCAAAAAAGCGATATTTTAGAAGACGGCATTTTAAAACTTTTTTTCGGGATTCTTGAAAAACGGTATTATAAAAAGCGGGATTCCGATAATCTCCCACAAGTTGTATTGGACGGCTTCAAGTCTGAAACCCACAATATAAATGCTGGTGTGCCCCAGGGCTCCGTTTTGCCTTCGACCATCTTTCTCATTTCCTTCAATGATCTCTTTCCTGTAACTTCTAATCCAATAAATTGTTTCGCCGACGATACCAACCTAAGCTTTTTATATTCGTTTCCAGACTCACATCAATCCTCTTTTGATGTGAAACTGCAACCGCAAAGTATAAGCTCAGTATACTCTGACTTACACAGCATTGTACAATTGCGAATACAAAATCGAGTAGAGTTTGATGCTTCGAAAACCCAATGCTAACATGTATCGTCTTGCCACTGTCTATGAGTGGTACTTGCATCAATGAGACTGAATGAAAAAAATGGGCTTTAGAGGTCAATGAGAGAACGCTTAGTATATGCTGTCATCGAAAAAGTACACCCAACACCGATGTCTTGGACAAAACGTCACGATAGACGCATATAATTTCGAGGTAGTTAGGGACTTTGTATACATTGGTTCCGCTATCAACATGAACAACTAATCTTATCACTGTTTCCTCGGGCTAAGAAACCAATTGAGTGGTAAAGCCCTCTCCCGAACTAAATTGACGCTCTTTAAGACCCTCGTCAATCCCGTCCGAAACGGATGGGACCGCCCTAGGCCGGTTGGAGAGAAAAGTTCTACGGAAGATCTTTGGTCCTGTCTGCATAAACGGTGAATGGAGGTGAAGATTGAACGACGCACTGTACGGGAAGTACAGCGACACTGACCTTACTAAAAGAGTGACAGTCTAAGGACTCAGATGGCTTGGTCACGTGGAGAGGATGGACACAAATACCTACTCCGGCCCGTAAAGTCTTCGAATCCACCCCAGACGGAAGGCGCAGTAGAGAATGACAAAGGCTCAACCAACTTGGCGTGTGAAATTGGAGACAGCTGGATAGGGACCGAACTAGCTGAAGAGGTTTGTTGGTTGAGCCCCAAGTCCACCCCGGACTATAGCGCCACCTTTAGTAAGTAAGTAAGATGGACATAATTAAAAGAATCAAATCAATTTTCCGAATGCTTTTTTTTCACATGCAATCTTCAACAGCAACCACATCTAGGTTCTTAGGATTTAAAGAAACAAAAAAATAACTGTTGAGATCCTTTATTCTTAAATACTTTCCTATTCTAATCAATTCATATCTAAGTAACTTTTGTATATTATATTGCCAGAACCTAGAAGGAAACTTTTTAATTTCACTCTAATTAAATTTCTAAGCTGTTCACATGTTAAAATCTATTTTTTGAACTTCTGGAACTCTGGAAATATTACTACAGGTTATGGGCAGAGAAAATTTTCTACAATAATTCTTGCTCTGAAAGTTTTGAAACCTGTCATCGGCGTTTAGGACTTTTGAATTATCAAGATTTGAGGAAAATGATGTCTGGTGCTGTTGATGGTATGTTTGAAGATAAGGCCAAAAATGTCTGTTTCATCTGTTTAAAAGGAAAACAGTCAAGATTTCCTTTCAAGAAATGATTCAAGAGCTTCTGAACTTTTAGAAACTATTCTTGCAGACTTAGCAGGACCGATGGAAAATATTTCTATTGGTAGAGCTAGATATGCATTCGTGCTAGTTGATTATTTTAGTCGAAAAATATTCTGAAGTCAAAAGATGAAACGTTTTCAAAGTTTTGTGAGTTTAAAGCGTTCGTGAAAAGCAAACTGGAAAACAAATAAAGAAGTTAAGATCAGGAAATAGAACCGAATTTTGTAATCAATTTTGAAAAATTATTTAGGGCATGTGGCATTGCAAGACAAACCATCAACACCATATACGCCGCAGCAAAATGGACTCTCAGAGCGAACAATTAGGACTTTGACTGAACGTTCAAGATGCAGATTTGCCTAAGAAATTTTGGGCTGAAGCTTTGTTAACGGCAGCTTATTTGAAGAATCATTCTGTATCTGTAAACAATACATTTTCTGTTGAAGTATGGACCAGGTCAAAACCAAATTTGAGTCATTTACGTATCATTGGATCCCATGTCATGACTTAACTTTCTCCATCTTAGCAGATTCAATACTAACCCTCGACGTCCACATTGGAATGGTGTGAAAAGAATTTTTCGCTATCTGTAGAAGATGAAAGATTTAAAGCTAACAAAAGAAATCTGATAAAGATACCTTGAAGCTTCATGGGTTTTTGCGATGCTGATTGGGCCTCGGATGCAGATATCGAAAATCCTTCACAGGAAATATTTCATGTTTGAAAACTGTGCGGTCTCATAGGCAAGCAAAAAGCACCCAACCGTGGCAGTCTCTAGTGCATCTGAATGTATGGCTCTATCTGCGGCCATTCAAGGGGCAGTTTGGATTCAAGAGCTTTTGAGACAATTACTGGAAAACTCTGAAGATCCAATCCAAATGTACTGTGATAATCAGAGTGCCAATTCTAATCAATTCATATCTAAGTAACTTTTGTATATTATATTGTTTGTAGAAAACTTTATATTTTCACTCTAATTAAATTCTCTAAGCTATTCACATATTAAAATGTATTTTTTGAACATCTGGAACTCTGGAACTACACAAACAGAAGCGAAACTGCATTAAACTTAACAATACACGGTCAATGCTCAGTTATATAACGCCTATATAACTGACGCGCCATGGAGCCAAGCAAAGAACTGTGATTTATAAAGGGTGATTTTAGTGTCCCAACAGGATTACAATAAAACCTTAAGTCTAGGTTCCATCGATCTTAAGTTATTATGTTTGTTCATGGAAGTTAAGCACTAAATGATGGCCATGCCTGATCATCAAGTCATGCCAATCTGCTATCAGGGTGTAATTAATCTATTGGTACCTGGCACATACAGGAAGTTTGCTTTGTTCTGCAGAACATTTCACTATAAATAAAAACATCTACGTATATGAAAGTAGATATATGTAAATGAATCGATAGAGAAAATGCACTTTAAGACCTTTGTAAGCAGGGAATGCAATTCGATGCGCGATGCCAAAGTTACGGTATTCTGAGTAAAGGGTGTTTCTCTTAACATTTCTTAACATTTTAAAATGGTTCACCTATTTTTTTTTTTCTCGTTAGAGCATGAGCAACAATTCTTAGCAAAGCGCACTTAAGTGTCATAAGATAATCCTAATTGCATTTTTTTGAAATTTAGCAAAACTTAAATGTCAGACACTTCCAATCCGGACATTAGGCCAATTCCACCTAACAACATCTAACTGAGATCTCAGAGATCTCAGAGATTTTTTAGGTGGAACAAAAAATCTCAGCTTAGAATTGAGATTTTTTTCTTAGATTTCTGAGATGAAAATTTTTTGGATTCGATTTCTCACACAACTATTTTGACGGGACTGACATATGCACAACAACAATTTGTAAGGTAACCATTTATCTCAATGAGAACTGAGAATTTTGTTCCACCAAATGATTTTGCATCAGTCAAAGTGACATTGAGATCTCAGTGAGATGTTGTTAGGTGGAACTGGCCTGTTATATCGACTTCTTTTCCTTCGATGAAACAAGCTCTATCACTCATCTCAATCGCTCAAGTGTGAACAAACTTTGTGGACTATTATTTGTATATTTGTGTTGGTATCAGGAAGATGATGGCCTCACAAATGAGTCCGAAATGCATTGGAGTGCAATAGAAATTGAAACTTAAATTTAAAAATATGCTGTGTCAATGAGGGCTTTTTACCAACACAAATATACAAGCTCAAAAAACTTCTCTAAAAAAAAGCGAAACACCCTGCTTATTAAAAGTCTCTGGCATCATTAATCATGATTCATTTACGATGATGGGCAAATGCTTCGCAGCGCACACTCCATGATGCCAGCTTCTTTGATCTTCGACTTTGACCAATAGTTTGATGTACCATTGCAGACGAACATTTTGGCTGTGTGGTGCTATTGCAAAAAATAAATGTTGTCATTCAAGAAATCTTACGGCAGTTTCAAGACTGACAAGGTACTCAAAAACTTATTGCTTCATTTGTGATTGCTGTGCTATTGCAGAGTGCTGTATCCATACATATAAAGAAACGGGTCAAGTTAGATAACATTGTAATTTGTTTCCTAACTGTATACTGTCCGATCGCTGACCAAAAAAGCAGTGAAGTAAATTGAACTCATAAATTTATATTTCAAGAGCTATGATGCTCAATTCATAAGTTGTGTTGCTGTTTTACGTGAGTTACGAACGAGGAAAAAGACAACTAATGCTTGAGTGGAAATGATTCATTTATCATTTCATACGGAATGGTAACGAATAATAATCGTTCGCCCACCTGCTATGATATGTTCAAGGCAATGTGATTAAAGGTCGTTTGTTGTTCAGTTGGCTTTTTGGTGTTTTTTTTCCTTATACCTGTTGTAAGAATATTCTTTGAATCAAATGTTGCCTGTATTGAAGCATTAAATCAGGAAAGCAATGAAATACTGCTGACAAAATCTTGAAATATATTTTATTTTTTCTGGGGAAGAAGGCTTAGGATGGTTTTTGATGAAAAATGAGTTTTAAACATGTCGATGTTGTTTTAAGCTTGAATTAAAAATCTGTTGAATCTAGACTTATTTGCTCTCCAGTCTCCACAGTAAATGGGTTAACTTAGCGATCATGGGGATGACTGTTATTTATTTGTGGCATTTTTTAACTCATAAATATTGTACAGGTTTGTGCATCGAAGTATTTGTTTTTAAATTTAGGCATTTTTGACAATGACTTTTTAATTGTACTTTTGACAGCAACGTGCACTATATAATTTGGGTAAAATAATCGTAAGTTTGGGCATATGCATAACTCATGGTTACCGGCATGTCGTTCATTTAACGAACATAATTTTCAATTCATTTCAATTCAATTCAATTCATTTATTTACATGAAAAAGCCTTAAGACAATATCTTTTTCGTGGCCTAGAAATGTACCATAAAAATATAATATTGTATACATATTCATATTCAGTTCACCATGTTGCTATAGATGGTAATATTAATTTCTATCATTTCTTAAAAAAAGTTACAAATGGTGAAAACATCTTTTACGATTTTCGAAAAGCTAATTTTGAGGGTATGCTTGATTATCTATTGTCTTTTTCGTGGGATGATGTTTTTGGCTATTCTGAGTTGGACATGGATATCGTGTATTCTCGTTTTACAAACGTTTTAATGGATGCGATTGAAGTATTCGTACCTAAAAAGCGTTCCAAAAATAATTCTTGCCCCGTATGGTACAATGGAAGGTTGATAAATCTCAAAAATCGAAAAAATAAGGCGTACAAATTGTACAAATTTAATAAAAATAATTCTGTACTTCGATTCAATTATTTCAAAAGTCACCGAGAATTTGATGTACTCAATAGATTCCTTTATCGGAATTATTTGTTTTCTATCGAAAATGAACTTAAAATAAATCCTAAACGTTTCTGGAATTTTATAAGCTCAAGGCGTAATTCATGTGGATTTCCCAGTAGTATGAAGTATCAGGACACAACTACCAGTGATGTACCTACAATTTGTAATTTATTTGCTGACTATTTTCAATCAGTTTATTCATTGGATAAAACACCGATCCAAAACCTTCCTTATACAAGGGAAATTATCAATATTAACTCTATAGTTTTAAGTCCATTTGAAGTTGAAGAGGTTTTATCTAAATTGGACGTTAATAAGAGTGAAGGACCTGATAGGATTCCCGCTATTTTGCTCAGGAAATGTTGCACTGCACTAGCCCAACCACTTGCATGGATTTTTAATCTTTCCTTAGCCAAAGGATATTTCTTGGATTGCTGGAAGTTGTCTTATCTAACTCCAATTTTCAAATCAGGATCAAAACAGGACGTAACTAATTATAGACCTATTTGCAAAATATCTTGTATTCCGAAGGTTTTTGAAAAGCTTGTTTGCAATAGGTTGACTGTATTATTCCAAAGTTATATTTCGGTTTCTCAACATGGGTTCGTAGCAGGAAAATCAACGGCAACTAACTTAGCATTACTAGTCAATAGTACCATAACAAATATGGAAAACGGTTTCCAAACTGACATTATTTTCACTGACTTTGCGAAAGCATTCGATAGAGTCAACCACCAAATCTTGTTACACAAACTATCATCTCTTGGTATACACTCTTCCCTATTAAAATGGCTAGCGTCATATTTAACTGCTAGAGTTCAATTTGTAAAAGTTGATGGCTTTCTCTCAAAACCTGTTTCGGTTCCGTCTGGTGTTCCACAAGGAAGCCATTTGGGTCCATTGTTATTCTTGTTATTCGTCAACGACATTCCCGATATCTTCCAAAATTCAAACTGCCTTCTGTTTGCAGATGACCTCAAACTGTACCGAAAAGTTTCTTGTCAAACTGACTGTTTCCTTCTTCTGGACGATTTGTCGAAGCTTAATAAATGGTGTATGGAAAATAACCTTCTGTTAAATGTTTCGAAGTGTCAAATTTTATCGTGTTTCCGAAATTCTAATTCCATAGTATTTGATTATAAAATCAACAATACAATTCTAGAACGGGTAACTAGAAAAAAAGACCTAGGAGTTATCTTGGATACACAACTTTCATTCTTACCACATTACGATTACATTATAAACAAAGCAAATCAAATGCTCGGTTTTCTAAAAAGAAATACCAAGGAATTCACAGATTCATATTCTTTAAAATCTCTCTACAATTCCCTAGTAAAGTCAGTCCTTGAATATTGTTGTATTGTTTGGAACCCCTATTACAATAACTCAATTGACAGAATTGAGAGAGTTCAGAAGAGTTTTACAAGATATGCATTTTATAAGCTTAATTGGAGGATAGCAAGGCCTTCATACTATAGTAGATGCTTACTGTTTGGTATGTTATCTCTAAAGGATCGTCGGGCTTATTTTTCAATTATGTTTATAAGAGATATTGTAACACTGCATATCAATTGTTCGCCTTTATTAACACTAGTTAATAGCGTCAGCGCACCTTCGAGATTTACACGATACCGTTTTCAATTTTATGAGCCGTTCCATCGCACAAACTATGGTCGTAACGAGCCCATCACGCGTTGCATAAGAGAAGTGAATTTAATTTGCAATAGGATCGATTTTAATCTTGATGTTTCGAGAGACTCGTTTAAAGAATATGTGTTGAATAACATTCGAACAATAAATTCACTTTAAATTTCTTAAATTTGTATATATGAAAAGTAAATCATAGTAATATGTATCTTTTTTATTTATTAAGTTATTAAACTATATAGCCCCCAACAATTGATTAAATTGTATCTAGTCTATAATGATTGTAATCAGATTGACGAAATAAACTAAACTAAACTAAACAATATTAAAATACATACTTAGAAAAGGATTAAAAAAAAAAACAATAGAGAGGTTATTCAAGATAATAAACTTATAATATTAATTAACAAACAGAGAGTGGAAATGAAATGCTACGTCATGGTTCTGTAGATAAACGGTAATGGAGGAGAGAAATTTTTTCAAATTAAATATACTTTTAAAATCAGCTGGTAAGGCATTCCAAATTTTGGCAGCTAGGACAAAATAGGACCTTCGTGTTTGCAACACGATCTTGGAATGTTTAGATTTCTAGTACGTAATGATGATGAAAATTCAAGCTTATCAAATAAATAGAATGGTTTCTTAAGATGCAAGTTAAAAGTATACTTGCAGATTTCAGTAACAAAAAAAGACATTAAAGGCATACCAAAAACACAATTAGATAGGTGGGATACATGATCATATTTTCTCAATGAGTACACAAAACGGGCACATGCATTGAAAGCTACATTTAATTTTAGTTTGCTAATTGAGTCCATGCCAGCGTAAATAGGAATTCCATATGAAATAAGTGGAACAATTAAGGTTTTAACAAGCATAAGTCTACTTGATTGCGGTATGAAGTACGAAATTTTCCATAAGCGCCTGAGACAATTGTAAATAGATCGAATAATTTTGTTTACATGTTTGTTCCAAGTAAGAGTTTTATTGAAAGTGAATCCTAGGTTAAGTACAGTTGGTTTATAGGGAATAATATTTCCCTTTAGGTAAATATTTGGAAAATACGATTCATTTAAACTTTTCCTGTAAATAATAATACTTTGCGACTTACTAGGATTGATTATTAAGCTATTTTCGCGAGTAAATTTATGAATATTACTAAGATCCTCATTTATACTAAGTTTAACAAATCCTGTCCGCAGCCCTTTTTTAGAATGGGTACAACTTTCGCCAGTGTTCAAGAACTTGAATAAATAGACCTCATCAGACAATCATTATAAATATCGCATACAAAGGGCGTTAAAGCGGGTAAGAGTAAACGTATAAATTTTGGAGAGACTTCATCAAAAGCTATCGCATTAGATTCAATTGAGCACAGAGCTAAAACGCAGTCTGAAAAAGAAACTGCATTAAAATGAAGACACCCATCAAAGCGTTCAGATTCTCGGGTTGTATTGGAAGAAATTGGGCCTGGGCCCTATTGCACCAACCACTTTTCACTTTTCACTTTGCAACTTTTCACTTCAACTTTGCAAATTCTGTTTCACCAAACGCTAATTTGAAAAGAGGAAATTAATTTTTTGAAAAGTAAACAAAAAAATCCTTCTTTGCAAATATTGTTTCACCAACTACAAATTTGCAAAGTGAAAAGTACTTTTCTTGCACAGAATTCTTCGATTTCGTTTCACCAAACGTTTAAACTTTGCACTTTGCATTTCAAATACTGAAAAGCTTTTCAATTATTTGCAAAGAAAAAATTTCATTTGCGGTTGGTCGTTTGTCGTGATAAGTCTTTATAATTATGGATAATGAATATACAGAATATATAAAAATGGACTTACGTTTGCTTGTACGTTTCTATGTTTGTGTGTATAAAGTCCGATATGGACCGATATTTATGAAATGTTCATGGTAAAGTTTCATTCAAGGAGTCGGACAACTTGAAAAATCAAACATAATGTACATGAATTGAAAACTTTATTTTTTGCGTGAAAGTTTTTGTTCGAAAATCGCTTATATCGAATGGAAATATATAAAGTTCTTGTTGGAGGACTCGGAAACCTCATTGGTTTTCAAAAGAAAAATTGCATGGAATTGTAGGATGTAGGTGAATTTTCAATTAATTAGAAAAATGGATGATTAAAATGTAAACGAAATAATGAAGTTCGTTTTTCCATAATACATTAAAAAATTCCTTTTTCTATTTCCACTTAACACTTCCAAAACAACTACATTTTTGGCGTTCTTGTCAACACGACTCATTTTGAAAGAAACAAAAACGTACTATGACATTCTGTCATCAACTTTTGTTTTTAACATTTTCACTTTTATTACTTGCGACATATTGAGTAGATGGCAAGTACTGAACTCGTAAAGAAAAGTTGATATTTTGTACAGTGCGACATTACAATGATGGAGAATTTGAAAAAATGGGTCCGACGATTCCGTCTCTCTGTCTGTCTGTCTGTAAACGCACTTAGCCACTGATCCGATTAATTTTTCAAAGTACGTATTATATTTTTTATATTTATTGTGTATTAAACAAATATTCAAGAATTTGTTTTTATTTTAAAAAATAAATATCTTTAAGCTTTTTTTTCAAATTTCTGTATCTCGTAAACGGATCAATATTAAAATCGAAATTCCATTATAAAATGTATACATATTCTTTAAAAATCAATTTTAAAACGTTTTTGAACAATTTTATATATAAAAAATTAATAAAAACTCAATAATTTTTTTTTAAATTTAAAAATCAACAATTTGTTAAAAAATCTTATGACATCAATTTTTTTTTTCAGATAAAATGTATTAATGCGATACCTCCATATTTCAATTTAAATTTTTATTTATGAATTTTAATAACATGTTTTTATTTTTGTAAGTTTTTTTTATTAGCTATATAATAGATAAATAGAATAGATAAATATTTTTTATTTCATCACTAGTGAGCGGAGTTGTTTATTTTCTTATATTTGTAATAATAACGACAAGAAGCTCAATCAAGTCATTATAAATATTTGACTTTGCAACTTTGCAAATTACGACTGCAAATGAAAAGCTACATTTTAACTTGGTGAATTGCCCACACTTTTCACTTTGCAAACAAACAAACAAACTTTGCAAAGTGAAAAGTCAGGAACTTTTCATTTTTGGTGAAACACTTTTTACTTTTACTTTGCAGAAAATTATTATTTTGAAAAGTTGCAAAGTGAAAAGTGAAAAGTTGTTGGTGCAATAGGGCCCTGGTGACGCAAAAAATGTATTAAGCTTGTTCGCAAAATCAAGGTCAGCATTACTTAAGTCATTGGAAGTATTGGTTGCACCCAAATTTCTTAAATTATTCCATATTATTTCAGTTGAATTTTTAGAAACATCCAGAAGATTAAAATAAAAACGTTTTTTTTTTGCATCTCTGATAGCTTTAACTGCAAGATTTCTTCAGGCTTTGTATCTTTCCCAATCACAAATAGCACGAGTATGCTTAAAGACAATATACAAAAAATTACGTTCACATAAAATATTATGAACATACGTTGAAATCCAAGGACAATTATAAACTTAACGCTTCTTTTTAATTGGGACATATTTGTCATATAAAAACTTGATTATATTGTTAAGAAAATCCACTTTAAAATCTACTGATGAAGAAGATCTAATAGGCATCATATCTATTCCAGAAAGTTCATGAAAAAGTTCATTTAAATTAATGTTTGTAAGATCACGAAAGAAATAAAAACTGTTATTAATATCATTGTTTACTTTAACATCGAATGAAATAAAAGTTGGACCATGATCTGCGACACCAACCATTTGGTTGAAAAATAATACTTTTAGAGAAATTAGAAACAACAAATAGGTCTAGACAGGTAGCACTATGAGATGTGATACGTGTTGGAAAGTAGCTAACTACACTTAGGCCATGAGAGTCAAATAAATTTCTCGCGTACGCAGATGATATTGATAATATGGGAAGAACACAGCGTGATGTCAATGGCGCCTTTGTGAGAATTAAGACAGAAGCGGCAAAAATGGGTTTAGTGGTAAATGAGGGGAAAACGAAGTATATGCTGTCTTCGAGGAAGGACACCCAACACCGACGGCTCGGGCAGAACTCGACAAAAGACACATATAACTTCGAGGTAGTAGAGGAGTTTGTCTACCTTGGCTCCGCTATAAACTCGGGCAATAACAACAGCTAATCGCTGTTTCTTTGGGCTAGGAAAACAATTGTGTGGAAAAGCCCTCTCTCGGCCGACTAAGGTAAAACTGTACAACACACTCATTATCCCAGTCCTGCTGTATGGTGTTGAAGCATGGATCTCTTGACAAAATCCGATGAAAGTGCCTTAGGCTGTCTCGAGAGGAAAGTTCTTCGGGTCATCTTTGGCCCCGTGTGCATTGAAGGGGAATGGCGAAGAAGATACAACAGCGAACCTTACGGGTTGTACAACGACATGGACCTAGCCAGAAGGGTCAAGGTCTAGAGACTCAGATGGCTCGGTCATTTAAGCGAATGGACACCAATGCTCCGGCCCGGAAAGCCTTCGACACTATTCCCGAGGGACGTAGGAGGAGATGAAGACCGCGACGCAGGTGGCGCACTCAAGTGGAAGAGGACCTCAATCAACTTGGAGTGCAAAACTGGAGACGACTGTTGATTGAGGCCCAAGTCCACAACGGACTGTAGCGCCACCTTAAGTAAGTAAGTAAGGATATTTTTAAGGGCTATATAAGGTACCCTTATCGCTAACAATTCTGCCTGGAATACACTGTCAACATCGGTAAGTCTTAAGGATTTTGAAATCTTAAGAGATTCACAGAAGACACCTGCACCAACACCGCATTCAATCTTCGAACCATCCGTGAAGATAGTTGTGTCGGAGTCTTTCGTCACATCGCCTTCCTCCTCTAGACGGAAGCAAGACTCTAAACTTCTTCAAGGTGTAGGGTAGGGATGCAGTAATCGGTGGTTGTGGATTTAGGGTGTTTTTATAAAGAAATGGCTTTAAAGAACAACTGTTTAGTAACAAGAAAAAAAAATCGAAGCTGTTTTACACTGTAAAATTGTAATTCCTAAATTCAAAAGTCGTTCAAAAACACATGGTCACACACAAAAATAGTTATTAATTAAAAGTAGACATTAAGCCTTGATCACAGTGATTCAATACCCTTTTCTTAAGCTTAAGCCCAACTTCTTGTTATGCTAATTGATGTCATTCAAATCCAACTAACCAATTAATAAATTTAAAATTTCTCTTAAATAACAAAAGGAAGCTCTATACAAACCATAAATTCCAAACTTTTCACGGAGAAATCAAAACTCAACACAAAATATTATCCCCGAAGAAGCTAAAGACTAATATAAATTAAAAACTAAATAACAAATTTACGCTTCTCAACTCACAAATGTGTCTAAAATATAATCATAATTAATCCCAAATCGAATCACATCATCATTTTAATCAAATAAATGTCAACAAATAATTTAAAACCCTGGTTTGCTTCTTACAAATTACCATAAAAAAATCATAATACAAAAAAAAGCAAAAACATTCACCCTTTTGTTATTAACAACAAATCAAGTTTCTATTGCCGCGCTATCACCACAACAAAAGGCGCATTTTGTGTCTCTCATCAACCAATCGTCCGATTTAAATAAAAAATCACTTTGAACAGTTTAAATTAAGGGCTCACAAGAAGAAGAGTGTGGTGTGGTCTTTCAGCGATCGATCTCGACGTATCTTCACGATCTGATACAAACAAACGTGTACAGACGATCAACACCGAACCGGACAGTGGTGGTTGGTGGATGTCGATGCTGGCGGGACATAACGAATCGGAATCGAATGAGGCGTTTATTTTGACCACGTATTGCAAGTTCAGAAAATATAAGCAAACAAAACATACGAAGACGGACAGGCAATAGATTGACAGCAGAGATAAACGCTTGATGGGAAGAAGTTTGCGGAATTTTATAGCAGCCCTGCACTTTGTCCAGTCGCCATAGGTGACCGAACTTCAATCTCCCGATACCTTTAGTTCATGTTTGAAAAAAAAGAGTTCTCCAACCTGTGACATCCCAATCTACAGACAGAACTTCAGTCTTCTGCTTGAATCACAACAAGCCAATAATGCAATTGGACGTGTCGTTCGGGTTGAAAGAGCGAAACTGGAATAGAAATAAATTGGAACTCTAAAAGGACAACAAATATCTACCGGACAATCTTCAGAAAAAAAA
The DNA here is from genome assembly GCA_920937365.1 of Sphaerophoria rueppellii. Classification (NCBI taxonomy): domain Eukaryota; kingdom Metazoa; phylum Arthropoda; class Insecta; order Diptera; family Syrphidae; genus Sphaerophoria; species Sphaerophoria rueppellii. The sequence goes on from CAKKXW010000002.1 coordinate 40,776,535, forward strand.
AAAACAAAATTAAGCAATCCCAGCTGAACTGCATCGAATGTCACCACAGCATGCAGTTCTTCGTTCGAGCATGAAGCTAGCACGTTCCACATGAAGCCAGGAGCAAAGACAACAAGTAGCACTTTCTGGCACTACCTTTAATGCAAGTGAACAATCAATGATTATGATTTTTATTTGTGTGACTCCTTTGCCGCAATTCCTGAAGGCGGAACTATAACTACTTTACAAGAAGTAGCAGAAGGAAGAAGTTTTGCTCCATCGGTTAAGAGTTATGGCTGGAGGGCTTTGTGGTTGCACGAAATCCTTAAGTCACCAAATGACAGCCTTAAGAAATTTTATTTCTAATAAAGAGATGAAGATTTACCATGGTTCGTGAGTTGGCGGCTACAGTGCAATGTCTTGTTTTTGTTTTTGTTTTATGAATAACCATGTGTTGGAAAGGTATAGGTTTGAAAAATCTTTGGACTCCAGGTCTATTGAGAAAAGAAAAGCTAAAGCCATGACAACATCATACCAATCCCACACGAAGAAGTCATCGTGTTGTTTTCCAACCGACGACGACGACATTGAAAACATCTTCGGTAGTCAACAAACAGAATGTAGAATCGGATCTGGTGTAGCTATTTCCGGATTCATAAGAGAGTCTTCTATTTTTACTTAATGAACTGAGGGCAGGAATTTCTTCCGCGAAATTAAGATGAAGTGATTTTATTTTCTCGTCAGTTGGTTTGTATTTTTATTTGTGAACTAAACCCCGCATCCAGCTAACGTATGAACAACTCAACTGCTTTAATTAAACTTTGGTTGTGTAGATTGTTTGCAAATTTCTATATTTCTGATTTCCATCATAATTTTCGTGGCTATAACTTATTAAGAAGCCACCAGCATAAAACATTAGAGAAACAGTGGAATATTGCAAGCGGCTCTACTAGCAAAGAAGTACAAAAGTGGTACATTTGTGAACTTAATAAGAAAAAGATGGATATAAACACAAGCAACAAGGAAAGACAACCAAAACCGACGACCAACGTCTTGGACAAAACGTCACAATAACGGTTATTGCTTGCTTACTAATTCATTCGTTTCTCGATACATGAATCCTTCGTGTGGGACCTTCAGTGTTCAAGCTGAAAACCGTTTCGGCTACTTTGCTTGTCTATGAGAAGGCTTCTTAAGCTATGTATTTAAAATGACTGGGATGAGATTATTGAATGCTAATGAGAAATTTTTGTTAGCATTAAAAATGTTCTTCAGAAAACCTTTTGATTGGGTCGGTATACAGGCCATAATAACATAACTTTATTGCCGTTAATAACAACTTTTGAAACCTTTTCTAGCAATTTTACGAACACTATATTATGTGGCGATTTTAATTGTAACTTACTTGACTCGCGAATTTCGGATTCATTCTGAAACTTCATTACTGAAACTTCAAGTTCATTAATTGACCTCTGTTTAACAAGTAATAATGATAGTGTTCTTCCTTATAACCAACTTCAAGCCCCCGTTTTTCGAAACACGATCTGATTTTCGTATGTTTTAAATCATCTAGCAAAGTTTTGAATTCCGTGATTTCAAAAACTTAAACATACCAGATTTACTGCGTGATTTTGATCGAATCGAATGGAATCTAATTTACTACATGCTTGATGTGAACGAACAACTTGCTTTTTTAACCGGATAGACTGCGAAACAATGATAAGGACAGCGAAACGATTTTTTAACGATAAAAAGCGTCTAACTCAAGTAAGGACACTTTTAAGCATCTTCGTCAGATTGGCCTCGTAAAACAACCAGAGGCTCTCCCTGCCGACCACGATTGCAAAGCTCTAAACACAAAATTTTCGTCCTTATGTTTATCTCTAACAGTCAACCTAATAGCTTCGAACGATCTTTTTCTGGCGGTTTCTTTTAGTTTTGACAGACTATCCGAGGATGATACTTTGGAGGCTTTCATTTCGATCAAGTCAAATGCTAATGGCCTTGACTTAATCAACCCCAAATTCATTAAAGTATTACTTTCTTATCTCTTGCGCTACATAACCTACATCTTTAACACTATTTTAACAACATCTGAGTTCCCATCAGAATGGAAGAAAGTAAATTTATACCCATTCCAAAGAAGTTTTCGAAAAGACAATCTCCAAACAGATACAAGACTATCTCAAACGTTACAACCTTCTTAGCATGTATCAGTCTGGCTTCCGCTCCCAACGAAGTTGCAAATCTGCATTACTCTTGGTAACTGATGAGATTAGAGTTGCAATGTATAAAAATCACTTTGTTCTGTTAACTCTACTAGACTTCTCCAAGGCATTTGATACAGTGAATCACTCAACTCTATGTAGAACTTACCACATACAGTAAAAAATTGTTTTATTCACCTATGTGCCGACGACGAGCAGCTTTTGATCAGCCTACCTTTATCTGCTAAGGACAAGGCAGTGTCTCTGATGAACGAGGATTTGCAAATTCTTTTTTTTTTTTTTTGTTAATTTTTTTCATTTTTTAATTAATTAATTTATCTCTCATTGGTCCAAACTTAACAACATTCACCTTAATCCTTCTAAATCAAAGACTTTATCAATCTATCGTAAGGTTTTCGATAAAGCTGTGTTAAGCCCCTTGCAGATAGAGAATCAAAATATCACATATGTTGACTCCGCCCGTAATCTAGGTATGTTTCTTAATCGTAACTTAACATGGAATGACCATCTAAATAGTTCTATAGGGAAGGTTTATGTCAGCCTCAGATCACTACGCATATCCCAAGATTTCATTCCACAAAAAATAAGGCTTCTGTTAAAAAAACCCTTTTGCTTCCAGTACTGCTTTGCTCTTGTGAAGTTTTCGGCGATTTGGACTACGCGACGTCTAGGAAACTTAACGTTGCCTTTAACAATAAAGCCCGTTTCGTAATAGGTATGCTGACTTTAAGATCTGAATTTTATTCCGTTTTTCTTTTTGAAACATCAGACTATATTAAAACAAAATCCCCATGGAAAGCAACAATATAACAACATTAACATCGACTTGGATCACGAGGTAGGATTACAAACAGACGACACAATGTATCCACTCCTCAGGGTCGAATCAACACGGCTGCCTTGCGAACACCTATAGATACGCGCTTGGAATCGCCCCCGAAGAACTCGATGAAGTGGTAAATCAAGTCCTGATTCGAGAGTCAGAGCTTGAAAGAAAAGTGGACACGTCTTAAAACCAATTTTGTTGAAGCCAGCAGCATTATCAGCACAAAGCGAAGTGTGTTGAAGCCGGCAGCGTTAACAGCTCAAGGATCTAACTGATGTAAGCGGATGCCACTACTCGGACTCTTTTAATTTAACTTTGTTTTTGTTAATTTGTTTGTAGTGTCCGTAGCTTAGTGGTTAGGTGCGTTGGCTGCTAAGCAGAACGTCGTGGGTTCGAATCCTACTCGGGCCCAAAGTTTTTATTTCATCTTTCACGGGCACTGCCTCTTGCGAAGAACTGACAAAACTTCCGAGAGTATCAATCTGTCATGAAAAAGTGCTTCTCAACTTTGCCGTTCGGAATCGGCGTAAAATTGTAGGTCCCCTCGATTCTTCACACGCACCTAGAGAATTGTTGATGAGAGTAAGCCACTTAGGCCTTGGCTCTTCAAGAGCTGTCGTGCCACTCTATTTATATATTTATTTTTTGTTAATTTACCGTACATGACTCCACCATTTCAAGATGACAACATCATGCTGCAGCCATCAAGCATTGATGAAGTCAAAAAAGCTATCAACCAGCTCAAGGATAACAAGGCCGCAGGTGCTGATGGAATATACAAGACGAGTTGATCAAACTTGAAGAATCATCACTTCACCAACTAGCAGGTACATTAAATTATAGGGCATGTTTAAGAACATGAAGAAAATGCAGGATGGCTGGCATTACGTGATATGTACTATACACAACAAGAGAAAAGATTTTAACGTTAACGGAGGGTTTAACGTTGTTGAGTATAACAACCAAAAGATCTGATAGCCTAGCCCTATACGCAAAAACAATAATAGACAAAAATATCAGTGTGATATCAGACCGGACAAGTCTACAATTGATGTGATGGAAAAATGTCTAGAATATAACACCAAAAAATACAATCTGTTTATAGATTTTAACGACGCCTACTACGGCATACGAGAAGACAGGGTAGGAATGTACAAGGCCATGAGAGAATTCAGCATCCCAGATAAATGAAAAAGCCTACATTATGTAGGATGACCATGACCGACGCACGTTTCAAGCCAATTTAAAGTATCCGGTTATTGCTATCTAGACCCGTCAACATTTTCATTTTCCGACAAGGAGAGGAACTGGCCTGCTTCCTCTTTAACCTGACATTATGGAAAGCCTTGGAAGCTATCGTCACCCAGTCCACCTTCATATATAAATGAGGGTAAAACTACACACAGAAAAAAATCGTGTGTAAAATCAAAAATAATAATAATGATTCAACATTTTTTTGCTATGATTTTGCTCTAATGGCGTTTCGTGTTGATTTAAAATGATTTTCTTGTAAAACAAGCGTAAATTCTTTTCGTTTTGAAATAACGTGATATCAGCTTAATTTGAAAAGATTATCGTATTGATATAACTCGTTGATTCCTGTTGAATGAAAATGACTACCCTTTTAAAATAATACGCATATCCTCTTGAATCATATCGATTTTATAATTGAAATAACACGATGATCCCTGTTAAACCAAAATGATATTCACCTTAAAACAAAATCAGAATTCGAATTGAATCAACATGACTCTCATGTCAAAATAACATGATAGTTCCTTTTAAAATAATTCCTTGTCGTATTAAAACAACTTGAATTTTCCTCGAAAAATCGATGTTTTCATTTTAAAGTAAAATGATGAGTTAGTAATCCTGTGAACAAACATACATACAGAAATACATAATGCATTTTTTTATGTTATAAATTATTCATTCTTTATTTTATTCTTTAAAAATATATTAAAATACATTAATTAAATATCATTTAATTTATAAATTTTTATTTGATTTCTCAAGCTAAACATGAACTTTTTTAAATATATTTAAAGTTAAAGTTATCCAGCTGCTCGTCCAACTTTGTTTGACTTTGGTCCAACACTGGTACTGATGGCAAATTAATTTTTTCTTGGTCGTCCCTTTCATACGTTACTGGTTCACTTAACACAAAATCTTTACTTCACTTTATTAAAACGAACTCTTCCGACCGAAAGCTAAAATGCGAATGCCACTGCCACCACACATGCAAGGTGTGGTCGAAAAGATAACGGACCTTTTTGTCTCGTTTGGCAAATCTTAATCAAAAATCAACACGATTTGATGCAGTAAGAACACTACTCCCTCTTACTTCAACACGATTCCTTTTTGTTTTAAAACGATTAAATGTTGATTGGCTACTAAATAGTTTTTGAGCTGAGACGCTCAATCAAATAAACTCAAAGAAAAACAAAAATGCTAATGCAACCAGAGAAAGGGTGCTGAAATGATAACGGATCTTTTTCGTCTGTCGGCATATTTCAGCGTATTTCAACTCGACTCCGTTTTATTTCAACACGATTTACTTTTTTTTTAAACGATTTCATGTTGATTGAATACGAAAGCAACAATAATTCATCGTTTTGATTTTACATTTTCTGTTTTAATCCGATTATTAACACGATTCCCTTTTATTTCAACACGATTACTTTCTTTTAATCGGACTTAAAGTTAATTTTAAACGAAATACTTTAAAATCAACACTTAATTAATAATAATGACAGTTCAAAAAGCATTCTTGTTAAAATAATCACTAAAATTATCAATTTAAAACGAAACCATTTCAAATCTAAATGAAAAAAAAGTTGATTTAGAAACTGTGCACCATTGTAAAAACAATAATTTGCCGTGTTGATTTTACATTGGATTATTTTTCTGTGTGTAGATATATGGTGGCCCCGTTTGCTGAAAACGTTGGAAATAGTAGAAAAAAAAATGGAGGAACACGAATTTGAAATACGTAGTGCGAAGTCATACGGAGAACAAGTTGGCCCCGTTTGTGAGGACAAAAATTAACAATTGGTATACTCCGATGGGTTGGACACTCAGCACGCATGAGTGAAGGAGAACGGGGCTGGAAAATCCTTTGCGGTACAATTCAATTCAATTCCTTGGTTGCGGGAACGGGATGGTGTCGGCCAACAATCGAGGATACATGGAAGAAGTTGCTGAAAGAGGCCCGAACCCAATACCGGTTGTGGCGCAGATGAAAGGAAAAAACTTGATTGGCTAGGCCGAAGGTGATGCGTATGAAATAAAAAAAAAAATTTCAGTTATATGTATGTACTGTACATATGTATGTATGTACATATATATTCCAAAAAATAAGTTTATAAAGCTGGAACAATCGCTTTACTGGTATGTTCCTCTAACTGGCAACATTAGTAACTCCTTACTTGATGTCAATGGGAAATCTGCTCATGAAATCATCAATATTTTACTTGATGTCTTCAACCTTTCAAGGGATGCATTTTATGAATCTTCCATTTCATTTAAAATATATTTCCAAGGAGGAGACAAACTGGACAATTTCTGTAAGAATGTCCTTGCATGAATTTGATATTTGACATTTTTTCTGTTTCTTCTGAGTTTTTGTACTCAAACAACATGATTTATTGAACAAATATACCTACCAGAGATTAAAATGAGTATGTTTGAACAGTTCGAATACATCCAACTTTTTCTTGAGTGCTTGTTCATACTCGTTCGTTTGCAACTCTTACTTAAGAATAAATTGATTCATAAGTAAAAAAGGCTTTTAAGTCAAACCAAGCAAGCAGAGGAAACTCGTAAATATTTTTCGTTTTCCTTAACACAACACGTTTTAACGTTGTCACTTTTTCTTCTTCGACATAATCTTCGATGTTTAAAGATTTAACATGCGAGATGGTTTTTATACAGAATTTGAAAGCATTGAACACAAAATATTTATAAGAAATACTAATTCTTCAAAAAATGTAGCTATACCTACCTAACTCTATTACATACCTTAAGCCTTGCTATAAGGCTCGATTGACAAATGAAACTAATCGAAAATGTTTAATTTCCTGTTTGTTGTTTATTGTAACTAATTTTTAATAATAATTTTTCTGACCAATTTAATATACCAACAATTAATCAAATCGTTACACCTACACATTTGTGTCTGCCTCAGCGCTATTATTTGACTCGAAACGAAGTCTGTTGATCATGGTTGATTATCGGGTCAATATTCGCTCACTTTTATGAAAACATGTTCTTCTTTACACAACAGTTCTACAAGATGCTCTCATTATTCAATTTTTATTATTAAGTTGAACAGACACTCACCACAAGGCAGCAAGGATAGAGACTTAAGGCCTGTGCCTTCGACTAAGCTGCAAATTACACTTGATTTATGCCCACTTATGCACCGTTATAGTGTCTTTTTTTTCTGTTTGTCTTCTTCCAAGCCATGTTCAACAACTCACAATCCACAATGCCTTGCAATGTTCCTCAATAAAATAACTCATCTCGAAGCATTTAAGACACAATTAAAGCCCACAAGCAGTTTAATCTGCACTATCAATTATAATTTATTTCTGCAGCCGAGTTTCGGTCGTGAGAATCTCAATCGATGTAGAGATTACAACTGTGTCGATGTGGAATAGAGATTACCCCTTGTCATTCGATTGTCCATTAGCACTCGATTTAATGGTATTAAAATAATTATAAGACGATAAACACTCGTAAATTGCAACACAATATTATGCACCTCAGCGACGACGGCGCAGATGCCAGTACCATCTTTGGAACTTCAAAACGAGACAAAACGGTGTGCGGCGACACAGTCTTTGACTGAGATTTAAGCTTAAAAACGCCTCACAATTTATGCATATAATCGCCGACAGCCATTTAATTAATTGATCGACATTTGTGGTAAACACACAGCATTGAAAATGATTTATTGCCACAACTTGTGCGACAACATCAATTAAATCCTGAATTCAATTCTGAGTTAATCAGATGTGAACATGCGTAAAATGAGGTCATGTTTATTTTCAATTTTAAGATAATACGTAGGTACAGAGCTTACAAAATGCAGTGGCAGAGATACTTTCTGTCAACAAAATGCAACAAGGCGGTGCGGTAGCGGGCGGTGGTGGTATGGTGCCGGTGTGGAAGTGTTGATGTGGAGTCAATGTGGGAGAGTAAACAAAAATGTAAATGAGACTCGATATAGATAAAAATAAAATTGACAAGATTTGTTGACACTGCTGTGACATGTAACATTTTATGGTTGGAAGGTTTTATCTAAAGCCGAACAGGATTGTTTAAAGTGGACCACTTTTATGAATTATGCTCATTGATAATTTCCATTACGGTTGAGTATTTGTTTACAAGAGTTCTAATGGCACTGCTTTGTGAGTTTTTTTTTGCAAACATGTTTTCTTTGCTTGAGGCAGAACGAGCGAATTCAATGCAACATCGATTTGTTAAGTAATTTTATTATTTGACAATTTAGCATTTACATTACAAAGGTCTAACATTTATATTTCTTGAAAACAAAATGCGCTTAACACAATGTTTTAAAACTTTTGAAAACAATAACGGGCGATGCGCCAGTTTAAGATCCTAAAAAGTTCAAACCTTATTTGCATTTGAAGAACAATCATTTTGTCTTACACGAAAAATGTTCCCAAGTATATCCAAAAAACCTTAACAAACTTTCAAACCAACCTAAAATTACAAAAAAATTAAAACAAATCGAAACAACAATTTTCGAACAAATTTGTTAAAAAAAGGCCCTTCTATAAAGAAGTAGTTTTTTTTTTCTTTTCCAAACACATACCTAGCAGTGATTCGGAAAAAGACATTTTTTCAGGAAACGATATTCGGAATTTCACCTTTCAGGCAAACCCGAACGGTCAATTTCCATTCCTGGATTTCTGAATCGAAAAAATTCTTTGTCATGCCTTCAAAAGTTGCTTATGAAAAAGCAGGTATGTACGTAGCGTCACCTTATTAAGTAGAATAGAAACATAAAACTAATTTTGTTATACTTTTATTTTAAGGGTTAATCCAAATCCAACATAAACATGATTAAGAAGATTGATGTGGTACCTAACTAATTACTAATTTCCGAGGATTTTAATGCCTAAGTCAAAAGCAATTTGTGCCGAAAACAATATAAAAGAGGGCTGGATTGTCAAAAAGGCATCAGTTCAATTGAGAGTCCCAGAGTATCATTATTACAACAATTATTACCAACATGTTGTTCGAATACACAAAATCCGACGAAAATGAAAATGCTGTCGAATATCAAATTGACGCAAGCACATTCTTACAAAAATTGCCGAGTTTGTCTTCTCATTGGAAACATATTTTAAGCGATATCGAAGAGTCAAAGAGAATACGCCTTGAAAGATTGAGGAGACCAAGTGAAGATATTGACGATTTCATGAACAGATTTCCATTGACATCAAGTAAGAAGTTGCTTAAGCTGCCAACCAGAAATATTACCACCAGTAAAGCTATTGTGCCAATTTAATAGTTATTTAAGAATAAAATTGTATAGATTTAAGCGAGCTTAACTTGTTCAATCAATTATTATAATTTAATAAATTAATTAATATGTAGCAAAATATGTTTTTATTTTTCCTCATTATCCTTACATTATCCTTCACATCAATGTGTGGATTTGTTTCACATCATAGATTTTCGGAATTAGGCCTTATTTCCAGCACACTTAATTTCTTTTGTGGAATGATACAGCCAGTTTTTTGTGATAAAAAATAATTTTTTTGCAAAACCAAACGAAATGATTTTTTGAATATTTCCAAAAGGGACATATTTAACCTATCTCAATGTATGACGTGGAGGTTAAGTTTTATCACACTCTAAAGAGGATTGCTTATTCAATGAAGGAAAATAAAAGTTGTGAACTATGCTACTTAAGTAAAGGGAAAGAACTATACTGGGGGATTTAGTTCCCACCAAGTGAAGTTAGGTTAGGTTAGGTTAGGTGATAAGGGGTGTGCACAGAGAGAAACTGTTGCATACACGGGGGCCTACTGGTTGTGATCCCCTATAAAAATAAAAAGTTAGCGTCGACGCTCTTCAAAGTTACGGATTAACGTAGATTGGTTCGTTAACGAACCAGCCTGTGCTATCTATAAATTTCCTCTGGTTTCCCATTGAGACAAGTGCAAGATCATCCAATTCCCCAACAAACCTGTTCCCAAAATGACGGAGTCGGTTAGTTTGGAGGTTCGGACAGTCACAGAGCAGTTGTTTAATGGTTTCTATTTCCCTCTTCTCCTGACAGCTTCTACAGAAATCGGGTGCAAAAGCCCCTATCTTGTTGGCCCTTGTACCAATAGTGCAGTAAACCGTTAGTAAACCTATCAGGATTTTAATGTTCCTTTTACTAAGCGATAGAATATACTTACCGAGTTTCCTTTTCATTAGTTTTAGGCCATAAACTTCTAGAGATTACGCGATCATCCCTGGATTTCCAGAAGTTATTGATTTTCTCTTTTGATTTAAGGTCTATCTTCCTGTTGAGAACCCCAATCGGGTCGCTACTACTTGTATCTGCTTCTGACCCTTTCCTGGCTAGTTCAGCTACTATTTCATTTCCTTCTATATTGCTGTGTCCAGGAACCCACCAGAGTTTCACCTGGTAAGTGTGGCAGAATCTATTTAATTCCTTCTTACAGTTTGAAACTGCCTTTGATCTTATGGTCTCACTGGCTAAGGCTTTGATAGCAGCCTGGCTGTCCACGAAAAAAGTTATTTTCGAGGAGTTTATAGCTTTCCATGATGCTTTTTCAATGGCATAGATCTTGGCCTGAAAGACACTGCAGTCAGCTGGGAGTTTATACGCCTGTCTGATGTTGAGAGATTGGCAAAACACTCCAGCACCTGTTCCTGATTCTATTTTTAAACCGTCAGTGTAGAAAGGGATACCTTGTTTACTTATAAGTGAATTAGGATCCCAACCCTGTCTTTCTGGTATGCAAATAGAAAATTTCGGTGGTCTCCATCAGTTCTGGAATCGTGTCATATCTTTGTAAGATTGACCGTGTTCCATAAGTGCAGTGCATCTAAAAACTCAGTTCTTTTAAACGAATTGCTGTTTTGGCTGCCGTGAACCTGATGAACTCATTCAGGGCCGGGAGATCCAGGATCATTTCCAATCCAGCTTGTGGTGTCTGAGACCCCGTATTCAGATACAGGCTAGTCTCTGTACCTTATTCAGGTTCTTGTACATCCATCGGATGATTTCGGTCTTTTTGCATGTGTAGAGTGCTTTTTTCATTCTTTCCTCAGTATTACGCTTCCATGTATGCTTGGAGTCAAGGATTACTCCTAGAAATTTAGCTTCCTTAGAAAGTTTTAGAGGAATACCATTTAGTTTAGGTCCCTCCAGTTTCCGTTTTTTCGTGAACAAAACTAGCTCTGTCTCTAGCTCGCGTTGACCCCGAGAACGTTCTTAGTTGCCCAAGAAGATAAAACATTTAATGCGTTTTCAATTGGTGGGAACTAGATCTCTCGGTGCCAAAAGAAATGAATGGCGTCGTTGCACAAAAGTTTGGCAAAGAAATCATATAAATGTAAAATAAATAGAGTGGCGCAACAGCTCTAGAAGAGCCAAGGCCTAAGTGGCTTACTCTCATCAACAATTCTCTAGGTGCGTGTGAAGAATTGAGGGGACCTACAATTTTACGCCGATTCCGAACGGCAAAGTTGAGAAGCACTTTTTCATGAAATGATTAACTCTTGGAAGTTTTGTCGGTTCTTCGCAAGAGGCAAGTGTCCGTGAAAGATGAAATAAAAACTTTGGGCCCCAGTAGGATTCGAACCCACGACGTTCGGCTTAGCAGCCAACGCACCTAACCACTAACGCTACGGACACTTAAGTGACGCTTACTAAAAAAAGTCCATGTCTTCGATTTTGCAGTATTAAACGACGTTTTATTACAAGTTTATTAAAGTTTTATTGAAAATAAAAAAAAAGGAAAAACTAAAGTAGAACCTCCAAGAAACGAAAGATTGAATTCAATCAATAATAATAAAAAAAAAAAAAAAAAAAATAGAGCGGCGCGACAGCTCTTGAAGAGCCAAGGCCTAAGTGGCTTACTCCCTTCAACAATTCTCTAGGTGACTGTGAAGAATTGAGGGGACCTACAATTTAACGCCGATTCCGATCGGTAAAGTTGAGATTGAGAAGTACTTTTTCATGACAAATGATACTCTTGGACGTATCTTGGGTAGGACTCGAACCCACGATGTTCTGTTTAGCAGCCAACGCACTAAACCATTAAGCTACGGACACTGAATAAATAATTAGTTAACGGTTATTTGGGGAATTGTATAATTTAAAATTTAAAAAATGTATACGAAGTAAGGCTTGATACATGGAGACAAATTTGAATGCGTAACTGTTTTATTACAAGTAATCTAATGCACATATTTTTTAAAAGATTTGTGAATGAAAAGGTGTACGTAGACTTTTGTTAGTAAGTGAAATTGAATCGGTCATTTCAAAAACGTCTTAAGTCACATTTTTTTTTTCCAAAATGCTTTCTTTGTAGAAGATGTGTATTCTGGGTAAAATCCACATCAATAACTACATTCAATTGCAATTGCAAATTTTGAATAGTTCTTTCCTGTTGCAAGAAGAGCTTAGTCAATAGTGTAGGTAGTAGGTACCTACGTTAACTCATAAACTGTGTTTGTGTTGCATGTGGATCTTGCACGCATAGGGAGCCGGTTAAGTAAGCAAGTTAGCTAGAAAGCATTTTTTAACACTTATTTTCGACTTTCTCTGTGAGAATATGAAAACTGTTGCGTTGTGTCATAAAATTGTAATAAAAAACTTAAACACATATCATAATCGTTCATTTTTCAAAAATTAAGTAGCATCACCTCTCTCTTCATAGATGCCTTACAGTTAAAACCATAAATGATCGTACAAATTTATTAGGTGCCTTAATAGCCCCTAAAAACACTGGTATTCAAATTGATGCAGAACAGTGGAAAACACATAAAAAACGCATGGGTATACCTTTACGACTGTTTCACACTTTAGATGAAATTTACATTAAAGATCATAAAATTTAAATTCAATTTTTGTTTTTGTTTGAAAGTTGGGACATGCAGTCGAAAAAGGTTCAAGGCCAACATTTTGTTTTGTCAAATTTCAAAAGATAACAATAAGAAGATTTTGACTTTAAGGCTCTTAATGAAAATAATTAATATTTTTGGAAAGCGAATTCAATGAATATGCAAACAGTAGTAAAGACTTTTACATATTATGATCGTGCTGTATAACACGATGAGATTCTTATCAAATAGCTTCAGAAATATTTAATTCCACTGTACAGTTAGAAATAATGATTGCTGATCGCTATAGCCAACAAATTTTGTTTTAAAACGCTGAGCGATGAACCTGAAATAAACGTTATTTCATCATATTAGTTTATAGTTGGATTAAGCCATTTAAAATCTTTTATTGGGTCGTAAAATTTTTATAGACAAACTGATAGGTCATGTGTCGGTCAGTTGCGTACTTCAACATAATAAGGCTAAACGAGTTTCACAGTAGTTTCAACTTTTATCACTTCAGAATTTGGCTTGCATGTATAGCCACTTAAGTCCAAGGCTTCCAAGAAGAAGAAGAAAAGAAAACGAATCCATTCTCAAGGAAGATATCCATTTTCCACAGCACAGTCTTCAACAATAAAACAATGAAAAAACAAAACTAAACAAAGACAAGTTAAATTAAAACGTCTTCGCGTGCGTTGTCGTTGTCGTTGTCTTCGTCGTCCTCGTCGTCTCTGTCGCATATAGGAAGCGATCTTCTGGTTTGGCGAGTTGTTCTTCGTGCCAACGAGCAAAGCTGTTAGCCATTTTGTCACACCTTTGCTTGCTTCTACGCTAGCAGAGTAGTAACTGAATACTTTATTGTCTTATCTCAAAGCAGCTATGTTGAGATTTGCGACTTTGGAACAACAAAGTTCAGAAGCTCTATAGCGCTTGGTTTATGGGTTTGTTGGTTATGGAAGTCACTTTGGGTATTTTCTAAAATTAGTCAGTCCAGGCGGTAGGTACAGCCGGAACCCTAAACGCTTCGCAAGGGTAAGGAATGTTGTCAACAAATTCGCGCCAGAGAACATTGCATACCAGCATCAGCAGCACACCCGAGATACACTCGGGAACAAGATTGTTTCGTGCAGATAAGAAATTCAGTAACCAGCACCGCCACAGCCGACCGACACACTTTGTCTACATATATCACGATGAATTCATTATTTATTGTATTGTTTGGCTTATGTTAATTTTGAATTTACAAGTAGGTATTGTGTGAGAATGGTATATTGTGTGTTGCACCGAATTTTACAGTTGAACAAGTAAAACTTGTATCTAGCAAAATCCATTCAGATTCAGGGGAGACAACGCGACTTTAAAATTTTTAATAGTAAACATTCAAACTTGCTGTCCACCGCGAACAAAATTTCGAAGACAAAAAAGTAATTTTTGCTGTGTTATCCGACCTTGGAGACCAACCGCTGACAGAGACGTTGGGCTAACAGAATATTTGAAAGGTGTTTAAACACTGTCTCTATGTTGAACAGGTAGGAAGTTTTCACCAAATCCCGTCACCAGTGTCGCTGGCACTGTAAAAATTGGGATAATAAGCTTAAGAGTGTTCGGGACCAAAACTGCGTTTTTTCAAATGGTTATTGTGAAGCACGATTTAATGTCCGTATTGAAAATGATTAAGGCGTCCATTGTGTAGCCAAAATCTGTTTCTAAAGAACTGTTGGAAGCACAATTTTTCAATTAAGTACTTCGTTACTCAGTAGTAAGGTTCAAAAAACTCGCAAATGGCCAAAATATCGTACTTTTTCAAAGAAAAATTCCATCAAAATAAAAACATTTATGCGCTAACATTTTTTTTTCCTTATTAATGAGCATAAAATCGGACCATTTAAAACTATATGGGCCTTAGTGAATAATTCAGTCGTTTTAAATTCGTATTTAGTTAGATGCCTGCTTAAATTATAAATTCGAGTTTAAATGTGTATTTACTAATAACAAAATTAAACACGTCTTTTACTAATTACCGCTCTATTACTTAATCTACTACATTTAACTATAAATAGACAGCTAAAAATATGACATTTCTCCTTTTTGAAAAATAAACAAAAATTTGGTGTTTAAATTCAAATATTTGAAATTTTATAAATATATCAATGAGCTCTGGAGACGAGGCTATTTTTAACGATATTCAAATTTTGAACGACGTGGCACAATCTCGAAGAACTAAAAATTATAAAAGGAGAATAGATCCTTTTGAGGAATATGACGATACAAATTTTTTTCGGCACTACAGGTATGCACATCTTTTTTGTTCAAGTGATAATTGATGTTAAAATGATGTTTTTATAATTAAAGATTTGATAAGGACACTGCAAGGCACATCATTGATCTTGTTCGAGATGATATCTCGTCGTTTTCTAACAGAGGTGGGGCGTTGTCACCAGAACTGATTGCCCTTACCGGAATCAGGTATTTAGCTGCAGGCTCTTACCAAAAGGATGTCGGTACGAGTTAAATTATACATTATTTTAATTCTTAAAATTAAAGTTTTTTTTACCTAGGAGACTGTCACAAAATTTCACAGCAATCTGTGAGTAATTGCGTTCGCAAATTTGTCAGGGCATAAGCCTCTAAAGCAGGTCAATTCATCGTGTTCCCATCTGATCCTATAGAAATAAGGCAAGTTAAAAGTAATTTTTTTAGAATTGCGGGGTTCCCACAATGCGTTGGTGCTGTTGATGGCACCCACATTAAAATCAAGAATCCTGGCCAAGAGTTCGGAGCAAGACATAGGTGCAGGAAAAATTTTTACTCAATCAACGTACAGGTATATATATTTTATGCTATATTACGCGTTTTATTTTAGTCCAAGTTTTGTCTTCGTTAGATGGTATGCGATGCAAATCATCGCATTACCGATATTGTCGCCCGTTGGAGAGGTTCGGCGCATGACTCAAGAATATGGCGAGAATCGTCTATTTTCCGCCGTTTACAAACCATGGATCTCAGAGGAGGAGTAATTCTTGGTGACGGTGGGTACCCTGCTTCAAAAATAATGATGACACCATTCAGGATATCTGCATTGCTTTCGGAACCAGAAAAGAAGTATAATGAAGCCCATATACGAACACGGAATAGCATCGAAAAATTATTTGGACAGCTGAAAAATAAGTTCCGCTGTTGTTTTAATGGGATACAGCTCAACTATATGACTGCCAAAGCTTCAATTGTTGCTATATCAATTCTTCATAATATTTCGAAGACCTTTTCAAATGGTATTATACTGTTCATTATGAAATAAAATAAAATTTCAATAGTATTTTTTCATACAGGTGGATTTTTAAACGATTCTGAAGCAAACATCTCTGAAGAAGAATTCGAATCGGATAGTGATACTGATAATGATGATGGTTTGGCTGTGTTGCCAGGGAGAAGGTTAACGGGTAGTTTTTATAGGTCACAATTTATACAAACCCACTTTACATAAAGAAAATATAACAGAAATTAACATATGCAAACAGTTTGTTCTTTCATGTCATTTTGGTCAAGTATACGCCCCAGTGAACAAAGATAATAATCTGCTGCTTCAAGATTCATAAAACGCGAAATATAGATTGGCGCATTCAATGCATTTTATTATACGAAAATTCATTTAGATATTAAAGAAAAGAACAAAAACTAAAACCAAAAATAATTATGATATCCAAATCATTGGAAAGTCTATGAAAAGGTTTTTTTCTGCAGCGGCGATTTCCAAGTTTGTCAGCACAAGCTTCCTTTCAAGAACTTCCAACTTTTTAAGTTGTACTTTTTCCTTCAAGGCGAGAATATTTTTTAATGATTCAGTCTCCATGTCGATTTGTTTCATCCGCTTCTTTAAAATTTCATCCGAAGTTAAAACTGTGGGTGATCTCCGGTTTTTCCTTTTTAACCTAGTGGATAAAGTTGGCGATTTTCCTTTTTCTTTTGTTGTTGACGTTTCTTCTCGTGTTGAGGTTTCTCTAGGTTGCAGTGTCTTTCCCATATGTGGTGGTGTTGCTATTTCTTCTCTGAAGTATAAGAAATAATCATATTTATTAACATACATTGTACATACATTTGAAGTTATCTAAAATTCTAACTTACTTTTGATCGGCATGCAATGCATCGCAATCGTACTCTGCTATGTCCGATTCAAAGTCCAGTGCGGATATGGCTGAGATTTCGAAATCGATTTCAGAGGGTTCTTTTGGAGGTGTTCCACCACCGGTTTTCTTCTGACACCTGTTGAAAGCACTAATGTTGGATCTGGCCTGAGTTTTAAGACGGTTCCATTGCCCTCTTATTTGTTTGGCGTTGATGGTATAACCATTTGCCTTAAACAATACCTTGTTGAAGAAGATAGAATAATTTGATTAGATTAACTGAAAACTCAACTACACAGGGAAGTTTGTTTTTGAAATACATTATTGAAAAAAAAAAACGAAATTTTCTTTTATTTGAATTCAAGATTCTCAACATACCTCAATATTTTGCCAAGCATCGAATTTCTGTTTGATTGTGCGCGCATCATTAAGCTTACTGTCAACTATGACTGAGACAGGTTTAACTGCCTCTACCAGCAACTCCTTCATAGCTGACGTCCAGTTGGCCGATCGGCTTCGCACTTGTGTTCCATTCATTATCACTCTGAAAGAAACAATTATATTAAATTTGTAGATGTGCATGAGATAATATTTTATTTACTTACATTTTAATCAAAACCAAAAATTATAAACACAAAACTGAAATTAGCTTTCATTCAAATTGACAGAATGACAGCAAAAACGTTGCTTGAATATTTAAATATGACTTTAGACATGAGTTTCACAACTTTAAAATTTAAACTGAAGTTTAACGCTAAGTTGAGTATTAAAGTGGTTATTAGTATGGTTCGCAAATAAGAGTCGACTTTATTATTTAAGTTCAGCTTTAAATTTTGTTTTATTAGTAAGGCCCTATAACTATTGGAGAAAAAATTAACATTTTTAAACAAAAAAGAAGTAAAGAGCTATGAATAAAATTTTGTAATTTTTTGATAAGCAATTTTCATATGATGCGATATTTATTTTTTGTTGTGTAATCTCTTCATATATTTAGCCTTACTGTTACTCAATACAGCAATCAACACATTTTGTAAACAAACTTTGACTCACAAAGCACCATTTTATTTCAAAAATTAAGGGAT
>CAKKXW010000002.1:40816145-40826183 GCA_920937365.1 Sphaerophoria rueppellii
AATGTTATGTTTAATATTTCAATTTCAAATCCAGCGAATTTAGATGTTAAAATAAGAATTTATTGATAATTTAACCGTGTTATCAAAATGACCACCAAAAGAAAGACCAACCATCGAATTCGTTGAGGAATGAAGAACAGATACACAAAATCCGACGAAAATGAAAATGCTGTCGAATATCAAATTGACGCAAGCACATTCTTACAAAAATTGCCGAGTTTGTCTTCTCATTGGAAACATATTTTAAGCGATATCGAAGAGTCAAAGAGAATACGCCTTGAAAGATTGAGGAGACCAAGTGAAGATATTGACGATTTCATGAACAGATTTCCCATTGACAAGAAGTAAGGAGTTGCTTAAGCTACCAACCAGAAAGAAAACCACCAGTAAAACTATTGTGCCAATTTAATAGTTATTTAAGAATAAAATTGTAGATTTAAGCGACCTAAACTTTAACTTTATAATTTGTATTGTAATATTGTAATTTAATAAATTAATTAATATGTAGGAAAACATTTTTCTTTTTTCCATGCATTATCCTTACAATACTTATTTCACATCAATGTTCGGACTTATTTCACTTTAAAGAATTTTGAATTCGGACTTAGTGGAATGAATAACTTTTATTTTTAAATTTCTGATATGTTCGTGTTTTTTTTTATAATTGGAAATGTTTAAATTGTATGAAAATAAAACAAGAATGTAATAATGTAATAATGTAAACGCTGTTTTGATATATAAAAATAAAAAATATTTGATGGCGCAGCAACGCGCGCAGGATAGAGCCAGTTTTTTTCTGATAAAAATTACATCTTTTGCAAAACCAATCGAGATGATTTTTTAAGACATTTCTAGAACGGACATATTTAACCTCATTAAATGCATGACGCATGACGTTTAATTTCGTCACACCCTAAAGAGGATTGTTCATTTTACACCAATGAGGTGAAATGCTAAGGACATGGCCATTAGATTTTTTTTTTTTTTTTTTTTTTTTTTCACCATTCTCAAAAAAAAATTATTTCTTTATTATTATAATTTTGTCCACAACTACTGTAAGAATTATTTTTATATTTTATTTTAGTGTCATAGGAATTGTTTGCATTTTGAGATCATATATTGTAAAAATGAAGAAATTGTCTTACAAATCTTAATAAAAGTTGTGAACTATGCGACTTAGGTGCAGGGAAATAACTCGACATGAACTAATTCCACTGAGGGATTTATTTCCCACCAAGTGATAATCTAGTCGGTAGGAAATGAATGTCTTATTTTATTTTGTGGCTACGGACCTATTATGGTGGGTTGTTAGACCCGAAATCAAATTCGGGCCTTCTGACCTTCGCGATTATTTTTAAATATTTTATAAAATAACTAGCTGACCCGCGGGACGTTGTACCCCACTCTTAAGAAATTGTTAGTGTTATATTTAAGGTTGTGCAGTTTTCCCGTAGTTTAACAAAGTTGTCACAATTTTCGCGTTGAAGAAGTAATGGGTAGTATCATTTCACCAGTTTCTCTTACTGGCCAATATCAAATTTGCAAAGAATGTTTTCCCAATTACTCCTAGATTATTTGCAATATATAAACCGTCATTGACGTTGACATTGACATTGACATTATGAAATCTATAATTGTTATAGTAGTGCAATTGTCAAATAACAGTCGTTATAAACAAATGCAAAATATGTATTTTTTTTTATTTTAAAGCGTTCAGAGTTTCAAAGCTGTGTTCCATTTTTGTTTGTTCGCAGCATTAAAAAGTAATATAATTGGGAATAGTTCCTAGTGTCATCATATATTTATTTTACCAAATGTAACCACCTCGCAAATAGTGTGAATTATAGACTAACTGAAATGCGCTGTATCAGTCTTTACTTTTCCTTAAGATTTCAATGAAATGCCAGGCGTTTAATTGATAGAAACTGTTTAGCAGATGACTGTTCTTTCAACCATTTCGACATAGAGGATCTTATTTTGTCATATTTTTTTCTCAGCCTCCTGAATGCCTTGATATTACTTGCTCTCTTTTTGTGAATAATAATAATCTTTTAGAGGGTTTGAAGTGATGTGAGTATATCCCTACTTTTAATACTTCTACATAGGCTTGTGCATGTCGCCCTCGCCAGCTGCCTTCAAAAGTCTTATAAATCGTTCAATAACATTTTTGTTTGCTCTGTTTTTTTCTTATGTGTTCATAGGTACAAACATTCATATGAATATAAAAACGTGAAATGTCTTGTAACTTTGGCCTATATGAAATTGCTGCAAAATAATATTCAAAATTCCAACAAATCGGCCAATAACAATTTATTTTTTTTTTTTTGAATTTTCATTGGTGTTTCGGAATCAATATAAATGAAGGAAAAAATTAGTTCACGGTAGTCCCGTCTGTAGAAAATGTTACCAATAGTAGAAGAACGATGCTTCATACTTCAGACGATATACATAACAATATTATTATATTGGTACATCAAATCTACTACTAAGGAGACAAAAATTAAGCTTGGTATACCCTTGTGGGCTGGACACCTACATGTGTTGCTCGAATGAGCGAAGAGAAACCGGTCCGGTAAGTCCCTTGCGATAAAATTCATGGTGAGACAGCGTTGCAGACCAAATTTAAACTGGAAGGATGGCGTAGACCTGAAAGTACGGAACTATACAAAAATGGCGTCGGGATACATGGAAAAACTTACTGTCCCAGACCGGATCTTTTTTGTGGTACAGTGTACAGATAAAGAAGGAAGCTCATTTTCCAGGCCGACACGTTGATGATGCTGATCTTATTAATCCTTCAGAAACGTTTGTTGCTGCATTTGAATCCTGCCTTCACGAGAAATGCCCATGTACATAATATAAAAAAAATCAATTTTCAAACAAAATAATTTTTGATTTGACGTATGTATGTACATATGTAGGTACAATAATTTTCAAAAATTGAAATTGATCACATTTCTTGATAATATTTTGCTGCAGTGAAAAAAAAATGTGATTTTTTAAACATTGACACCGCTTCTGATTAATATACATTTAATTTTTTCTAAACTTTCTAACCTTTTTCCTTTTACATTCGAAAAAAATTAGGAAAATCGATCAACCGGTGTGGCCGTTTAGCGAACGAACACAAAGAAAAACTGTTCTTTTATATATATTAACTAGCAAAATCCCTGCCCGCTTCGCAGGGCTTAGCAAACAACGGTCGTGAAATTAGGGATTGAATAATACGGTATTCGATGGATTTAAACATTATTCCTAGAAATACCGTGTTAGTAATTGCTAATATGATGAAGAACCTATTGGTTTATCCATTCTTTTATATCAATTTATTAGTTCATGTACCCATTAAACATACCCCAAATTTAACTATCTGAGAAGAGTTTAGGTAGTTAACCCTAACTTTGACAGCAAGCCAGGTAGGCATAAGTATACTTTTAACCCAGTGTTATAAATTTTCTTAAAACTATCAATTCTTTGGAGATTATGAAGTGCTGTAATAAATATTTTGAAAAATAAAAATATAAATTCTATTTTCTTACCTGTTTTAGATTTTCCCAAGTGTCATAAAATGAGATTTTATTTTGTAATTTCTGTAGTCATAAGGTAAAAATGTTTTTTACACATTATTTGAAAAAAAATTGACCTTAAAGTCAAAATTTTGTTCGTGCAAGAAAAATTGAATACCATTTAAAAATTGACCTTAACATGAGTCAGGTAAGGGTACATCAAAGTAAGATGCCCATCAAGTTAGCACTACCACTTTAGAATTTTCAAAAAGTAGATAATTATGCAATTAATTGTAGTGACTGTCGTAAATTTGTAGTGAAACATAACACTTATTTTGAAAGTTAGCCGCTGGTAGTGCTAGCTTGACATCCGAACCGAAAACTAAGTATGCAGATAATTGTTTAGGTTTAGGAAAAACAAAACTTATACTTTTTAAATCACAAATGGTGCCAATGTTAAAAAAACATACTTTTTTCACTCCAAAAATCTGAACAAATCTGATCGATTTAAATAATGAAAATTATAATTGCCAAATAAGCTGAAAGATTAGTACATACATATGTACATATGTATGTATGTACTTTTAATGAAGGTAAGAACAATATGTCTGCAGTGCAGACTCTGCACCGTCTTAGAAAACGTAGGAATCTTGAATGCTATAATTTGATGGTTCCACATATAATGATGGTTCCACAAGGGGTGTTTGATACATGATCATCGGGCCAATGTAGTTTTCCCCTTCATCTGCGACACAACCGGGATCCGGTCCTGGCCTCCTTTTCTTCTCTTTCATGTATCGCCATTCGTCCAGCGCAAATTTCTGGAGCGCTATTATTATTTTTACCATGTATAATTGATGCGCAGTTATTGTAGTAAGGTCTCTCCGGGCCAGTTCCTCTTTGTTTATACGATCTGCATAGGTGTCCAGCCTACTCAATTTTTATCACGAAATCTGCTTCGTTGTTATATCGGCTCCGGAATCGTCTTTGCTCACAAACGGGGCTAAGCACCCAGGTCTTTGATCTGTAGCGAGTACTGGTAAGAATATCGTCTTAACTGGAAAATCTCAACATTGGTTTTCAAATTTAAAATAGAGAGATCTTGATTAAAAGCTCCTAAAACTCATTGGTTTTCAAAAGGAAAATTGTACGAAATGGTAGATGCATTGGTTTTCAAATGGAAAAGTGGAAAATTTCAAAATTGGTTTTCAAATATGAAATAGAAAGTTCTTGATAAAAAAGTCGGAAAACTCATTGGTTTTCAAAGGGAAAATTGCATGAAATTATAAGTGCACTTTTTTGCACACATTTTTTATTTGGAACTCCTATGCTAACGAAAAGAACCAACACGAAATTCATAGGAGACAGCGCGCCAGACCAAATTTACGCTGGAAGCCACAATTGAATTGGTTGCTCGAAGTCGTGCAGTGTACGATGTTCTTGATCAAGCAATACTTCGTTAAAGACACTAATCAAATTGCATTGGATTAGAATATTTGTGCAAACTATTGAGATGAAGTTACATATGATCAACAAAAGTACATATGTGTATTACACCATTATGCAAGGTGTGGTCAATCAAAGTGTTGGTATATATTTTTAGATGACCCCGGTGGAATGGGGAAATCATTTTCGCTAGCATTAATTTTATCATCAATACGATCTGAAACTAAAACATAAAAGCATTGTCTCCTGCTTCTTCTGGAATTGCGAGCGCGTTATTAGTCTTAAACCGACATGACAATATTTAAAAAAAAAGTCGTTGGATGAGTGCACAATGACTATTGACTCAAGGCCAACAAATGTCTGTTTGTGCGTTAGATATGAACACACCATATTTTTCACACGGACTATAATTATACGTGGAAAACCTGCAGATTGCTTGTGCTGATCAAACTATATTGAAGACATATTCCACCAACGTTCACAACATTATAAATAGGCCTCTATCTCTCACATACTCATATACCAGAAACGCACTCAATAAAAACAATAAGATATACATATCATGTATTTAAATAGTCTAGATATTTCATACATCAAAACAACATTTGCCGGTTCAGCTAGTTCAAATATAATTGACATTTTTTTTTTCGATCGAATAAAAATATTTGTCACAATTCCCAGACGAAATTGAGTATTCGTATATTGATCAGTTTTTTTTGTAGTGCGAAATACAAAGTTCTTAACTTTTTTTAATAATTGAACCATTTGTGATTTGAAAAGTATAAATTTTATTTTTGCTAAACCTTCTACCACAGATAATAAATTTATTATCTGTGCTTCTACCCTAAAACCTCTTGCATTTAGAGAAAAAATTAAGAAAATCGGTCAACCAGTGTGCCCGGTTAGCGAACGAACACAAAAATTAGGCTGCTCTTTTATATATATAGATAATATAAATAAAAATATATATGTATATATAACAAGTAGATAGAAAAAGAAAGGTAAATTAAGTGGACAGTTTTTAAATATCTTAAAGGTTTTTCCGTACATAAGGGTTGAAATAATCCGCATGCTCTAAGTCTATGTGTCGTAAAGGAAACTGTCTCCAATTGAAACTATTTTCTGAACTTTGGGATGTTAAATGTCGGGGATTCAATTACATTACATTTCTTATTGGTTCATGTTCAGTGTTCTTGTATCATGTGGATCCAGACGTAAGTGTATAGATACTATTTTTTCAATACTTTCACACAGTCTCATATATTTTAAAAACATATTTGTATTTGGAGCAGCGCTGCCGGAGTGTTTGGGAGTATTTGTACTCCCTTTGCGTTCAGTGTACTCCCATACTCCCCTATTCTCGAAAATACTCCCCTTAGCGCCTGTTTCACAATATACAAGTAAAGTTCCAGTTAAACTACTTGCAAGCTAAAGCTAACTAGTAGTTAGAATTCAAAAAAGCGTTTCACAATATCTGAGTAGAGCTAACTAGTAGTTAAAGTGTCAAGAGGATGAAGTGCCCTATAAAGTAGTTAACTGGCAGTTAACAGAATTAAAAGTCTGAAAAAAACAAGATGTCTTTTTTTCAATTAAAATAAAATTAAATTTCTCAAAAGCAAGGGATTCGTAAATAATTTTCCTTTTTTTTCAATAAAATGGATATTCTTCTCGACACGATGAGTTTGATGAGTTTTTTTCGCGTTGTGGAGTCACCACCAAACCGCGTTTTTCGAGTTAGAACGCATATCTTGAAATCCTTGGAGAACATAGAATTCTCAAATTAGAAATATTCGCAATATTTTCGGGTGTATTCAAAATAGTGCATGGTTCGATCGATTACATTCCGCAATACGAAATATGATTCGATTGATAATCGTGTATTGACTGATTAAAGATATGGCCAACTATCACAAGTCAAACAAAGAATTATAATTTTCAAATGCTGGTATTTATTCATTGAACGCTATTAGGTCATTGCCGTAGATTAGTTCTGATTTCCGAGCGCCCTCAAAATTTAAAAGTGTTTCTGACCTCTATTAAGTTGAGAGTAAAATCTACAGGAAATTATCCGGAGTAATTTCTGAAACAACAACAAATATCTTTTTGATTTTTGTTTATCTTTTTACCGGCTTTGTTGTTGTCGTTGTTGGAATAGCTGGCAGTTAGTTACACAAAACACAAATTTATTAGAAGGATGAATGTGAAAAGTAAAACTCATTCATAGGAGGATTTAACTGGCAGCTAATTTAAGTGCTGGTTAACTAATCAGAAATTTACTTTTACATTGTGAAACAGACGCTTAGAGACTTAACGGAACATTATATTATATTAACTACCGGGCTTACATATATCATACCATTATTTGAGCGAACAAAACTAGTCTAGTGGTGTTAAATCGCACGAACAAGGCGGGCTATAGACTACCATTTCTTGAAATAACTCGCCCATCAAACCTACTCTTCAATAATGGGATTGTGAGGTGTGCTTTGTGGCTTGTTGAAACTACTTGTGGCCAAAGTCCATATAAATTCAAATGCGAGCCAAAAATAATCGGTAATCATGATGCGATAACGCTGGCCATTCAGAACGCCAGGGAATTGACTGATTTGGATCATTTGCTACGGACGCCTTAACGACAGCCATATTTTCGGCACTTCGAAAGGCAACATTACAGAACGAATATACTGACTCAAATTTTTGGACTTGACTTGTTATTGGCGGATTGGAATAGTGTAAGCTGATAGTTGATAGTTGACACTCAATTATCTCTTCTTTTTTTTCCTGAATTTGACTGCCAACTATCAAAAATCAGCTTACTCAATTCTATCCCCGTACTACTAGGGTGAGAAATACGAATGAATTTGTGGTCATCGACTCCGCATTTCAACAGAAAGCCGTTGGTAAATTTTCAAGATGAAAATGGTTAGTGATTTATTAGTGAAAATGTGCATTCACAAGTTAAATTCAAAGCTGTCAAAACTCGATTTTTTTCTGTTCTACGTAATCAAATAGTGTCCCTGTTAAAAAATGTTTGTTTGTGTACTCCCTTTAATAGCAAAATACTCCCCTCTAGAACTTGAAAACACTCCTCTGTGAAAATTCGAAACGGCAGCCCTGATTTGGAGCTTGAACCAAAAAATGTAGCAGGTGCAATAATTGCTAGCGAGCGCGAAACTGTCGAGATTTTTTTTATTTTCACATACCTTTTGGCCAACATTTTTCAGCACCACCATAGTGGTTTATTTGTCCCGAAAAAAAAAACAAACCTCACTTGAAATACAAAGTGTTTGCTATATAAATTATATGATTTTCGAAGGAAAAATTCTTCGATGGATTTTCGGTCCCATATGCGACGGTGGCGAATGGAGAAGCAGGTTCAACCGAAAACTGTACGACCTGTGCCAAGATGTGGATGTAGTCCAGAAGTCAAAGAAAAGAAGACTTTATTGGCTCGGCCACATCGAGCAAATGGACGACAACGCTCCATCCACAAAAAAGTCTTCTCATCCCAGCTCCCAGGTTCGCGACGGCAAGGAAGACCGAACCTACGGTACAAAAACCAAGTGATTGCAGATGCCAGAGCGCTTGGTTTCGGCGACTGGAGAGTGAATGCGAAAGACCGATGGAAGGCTGCAATATCTGAGGCTGAGATCCTTCGGGGATTGTGAGCCGGATAAGTAAGTAAGTAAATTTATCCTTCGTCGTTTCGACGAAAATACCTGTAAAAAAAAAATACAATTGCCCTTAATGAAGCGGAACATACGTCCGCCTACGGTAGGAGATCATTGCCAATTGATGTTGTAAAAAAGGGAAAAAAAATTATGAACGGATTAGGAGATATCATGAGAAATACGTGTGATGTCCGTCGATTCGACGAAGGGTAACCATCCAGGGTTCATAACTCATTTGTTTGTGAACGAAACAGCTTGTATTGATTCCTGAAAAAAATCTAATGGACTGACTCAGGCGGTTTTTTTTTTTAAATGACCGATTCCAGCGTTATTTCATTTGAAAGATATGTTTGACACCAATTTAATACAACTGTGATTTTCCTAGCTCTTTTTAAACCAAAGATATAAACATTTATGTTGAAAAAATGCTGATTTTTCTTGTTTACACGATCTCAAATATCTCGCATCTCCCATAGACTGTGTTTGCATAGGGAGCCGGTTAACTGAGCATGAGCAAGTTAGCAAGTTAGCAAGATAGCATTTCTTAACACTTATTTTCGACTTTCTCTGTGAGGATATGAAAACTGTTGCGTTGTGTCATAAAATTGATAATAAAAACTTAAACACATATCATAATCATTCATTTTTCAAAAATGAAGTAGCATCACCTCTCTCTTCATAGATGCCTTACAGTTAAACCATAAATGATCGTACAAATTTATTAGTGCCATAATAGCCCCTAAAAACACTGGTATTCAAATTGATGCAGAACAGTGGAAAACACATAAAAAACGCATGGGGATACCTTTACGACTGTTTCACACTTTAAATGAAATTTACATTAAAGATCATAAAATTTAAATTCCAATTTTTGTTTTTGTTTGAACGTTGGGACATGCAGTCGAAAAAGGTTCAAGGGCCACATTTTGTTTTGTCAAATTTCAAAAGATAACAATAAGAAGATTTTGACTTTAAAGGCTCTATAGGAGAAATATTAATATTTTTGGAAAGCGAATTCAATGAATATGCAAACAGTAGTAAAGACTTTAACATATTATGATCGTGCTGTATAATACGATGAGTTCTTATCAAATAGCTTCAGAAATTTTAATTCCACTGTACAGTTAGAAATATGATTGCTGATCGCTATAGCCAACAAATTTTGTTTTAAACGCTGAGCGATGAACCTGAAATAAACGTTATTTCATCATATTAGTTTATAGTTGGATTAAGCCATTTAAAACTTTTATTGGGTCGTAAAATTTTTATAGACAAACTGATAGGTCATGTGTCGGTCAGTTGCTACTTCAACATAATAAGGCTAAACGAGTTTCACAGTAGTTTCAACTTTTATCACTTCAGAATTTGGCTTGCATGTATAGCCACTTAAGTCCAAGGCTTCCAAGAAGAAGAAG
>CAKKXW010000002.1:40839736-40855306 GCA_920937365.1 Sphaerophoria rueppellii
CCCACGTAGTCAACCTCTCAGGCAATCTGTCTACAACCAGCAGCGATCAAAACAACGCGACGTCCTCATCCTCATCGATGACGATATGACGACCAACGACGCCATCCACTAACATCAACAAAAGCTAGACATTTTTTAGCGCGCGAAGTGCAGCACACGAAGTTAGTTTGGAGGAGGTAGGTTGAGTACTTATATACCATGATTTTCATGAAGGTACTTTCGACAGACATACGAGTAAATTTCTGTAATAATTCCTAAAGCAACATAGTCAACTTGAGTGAATGTAATGTATTTTTTTCACCTTTATTTTATTTACAATGTTATGATTATGATTGTAACTATCGTTATGATTATTTTATGTTATAAAGTTTGTATTATATGTATTCAAAGTAAACAGCTTAACTATGGTTGAACCATGGTTGAAGCGAACCGAACCCAAAACAGCCAGTCAATGGTAGTTCTGGCCATGAGCTACATGTTCAGTGCCAGATTATCCGTTCTGTTGCCCCTTCAGGCCCCATTCGACCGGATTCTTTGATGGCGGAGTCATTTATGTTTGCTTATATTCAAAGTACCTGTTTACATCAACTAGAGGTACCCATACAAATATACAATATGGAGATATCGCATTTTAGATTAAACTACCTCAAACCCTCCATATCAACTCTGATGTGTCTGGTTGTAATTTTTGTTATAATGTGATGAGTTTCCTTGTGTTTTTTTCGAAACAACAGTGTTGTTATAAGAATGCCTAATATTTTTGAGTTTTTGAGAGCGGTTGTGTTACCGTAACTGTAACCACATCTCAAACTTCTAACCAACGTCAAGAGTATAGAAGACTTATACAGGAATCTTCTAAGAAAAGTCTTCGGCCCTCTGCTAACTCCTTAATAATGTTCATTAAAAAGTTTCCCAAAAACAGAAGAAAAGTCTATCATCGATGAAATGTTTACCAACGAAAACCTTTCAGATAGCTTTTATGTGAAAAAAGGCATCAGAGTAAGTGACGCGCAGCAATACAGCAATATATTTTTCAAAATTATAAATCAAATTCAACGTACAATTTTCGATTCCAAAAGCCAAGTAGGTACCTTCAGCTAGTCAGAGAGGCATGTTGTTTGGATCAAATGCACAACGAACTTTGATGACCACGTTAAGTAAAGTAAAGTAATGTAATTAAGTTAGTTAGACTTTCAAATAAATTTCAAAGAGAACAATTTATGGAGTCGATAACGATCAGGGGTCGGACTTCAGATTAAATTTTTCGAAGTAAATGCAGAAAAAAACTGAAGTAGATCCAAAATTTTGGAAGCAGATTTAGGAAAAACAAAAAAAAAAAACAAATTTTCGAAATAAAAACTATTAACAGAAGTTTATTTGGTATAGCAATAACAGTATTAATATATAACATCAATAAATAAAGATTTCTTAAAAAAAAATATATTAACATAACATATTATCAGACTTCAAAACTCTTTTACAAAAATAGTAAAGATCTCAGTGGCCAATTTTGATTACCTCTTCGAGAGATAACACGGTCCGGAAACTTTTCAAGTACAAGATCGATGGTTTCATTGCTTGTGTGGCACGTAGCGCCGCCTTGTTGAAAGTAAACGTTGTCCAGATCAATACCATCCAATTCGGGCCATTCATTAATCATCTCTCGATAGCGCAATCCATTGACCGTAACTGTTTCTCCAGCCTCATTTTCGAAAAAGTAAGGTCCAATGACCCCGCCGGACCATAAACCGCCTCAGATGCGACAGTTTTGCTCGTTGACGTAGCCTCCGAGGTGGAAGTGGGCCTCATCAATCAAGATGATTTTTCGATGAAATTCCGGATCATTTTAATGCATTTCAAGGACCCAATCAGCAAAGACACGACATTGTTGATGATCA
Source organism: Sphaerophoria rueppellii (assembly GCA_920937365.1). Lineage (NCBI taxonomy): Eukaryota > Metazoa > Arthropoda > Insecta > Diptera > Syrphidae > Sphaerophoria > Sphaerophoria rueppellii. The sequence goes on from CAKKXW010000002.1 coordinate 40,841,635, forward strand.
GACGGTTTGAGTTCTTGTGTTAACTGAACTTTATAACCCTTAAGACCCAAGTCTTTATGCAAAATACGGTGTAATGACGTTTGTGGAACGCCTAATTGTGGAACGACGATGAATGGACAAACCTGGGTTTTCTTCAACACTTTGGGCTACAACAGCAATATTCTCAGTGTTCTTGAACGACGTGCACGGGTTTTATTCTTCACATCACTAACTTATCCCAACATCTCGAATTTGTCTACCAATTTCTGTATTGTTGTCCGACAAGGTGCTTCACGAACCGTCTCTGCCAAATTTTCACCATTTTTATAATGAATTTTAATAATTTTAATGCGTTGTTGAAGTGTGTATCGTTCCATTTTTATTAATGGGGTAGTTTTTACTTGTCAAATGCCAAAAAAAACTGAGAATAGAAGTGTGAAATGAAAAGTGTTGGATGACAGCTTCAAAAGTGACAACTACCGAAATAGCGGGCTATTCAAAATAACACCTCTTATTGGAAAACCCTTTAGATTACCAAAATCTAGGCAAATCGTTTTGCTCTATTTGACTATCTATTTGAAATCTCAAAACACAAGCACACATAATGGAAGAAGGTACAAGGTAGAAGCAAATAAGATGAAATGCGTTCAAAGAGTAATGCGTAATAAAGATCAGCGCTGTCTTTTAATATGTTGGTTAAGAATTTCTTTCAAAGTGAAGTAGATCCTAAAAAAGAGAAGTAGGGAAAAAGATTAATTTTTATTTTTAAAATCGAAGTAGATCTACTTCGATCGAAGTAAAGTCCGAACGCTGATAACGATACAGTTTTGTATGCATCAAGTATGACAACTTTTGAGAACTCGAGGAGTTTTAAAATATCTCAAGTATATGAGAAGCCTTTGTGAGAATTGAGACAGAAGCGGCAAAAATGGGTTTAGTCATCGAGGAAGGACACCCAACACCGACGGCTCGGGCAGAACGTCACAATAGACGCGTATAACTTCGAGGTAGTAGAGGAGTTTGTCTACCTAGGCTCCAGCTATAAACACGGGCAATAACACCAGCGCCAAAATCAGACGAAGAATAACTCTTGCTAATCGCTGTTTCTTTGGGCTTAGAAAGCAATTGAGTGGAAAAGCCCTCTCTCGAGCAACTAAGGTAAAACTGTACAACACACTCATCATCCCAGTCCTGCTGTATGGTGCAGAAGCATGAACCCTGACAAAATCGGATGAAAGTGCCTTAGGCCTCGGCCACGCAGTAAGCGGCTGAGCGGCTAAGCGGCTGAGCGGCTAGCGGCTGAGCGGCTAGCGGCTGAGCGGCAGCTCTAAGCGACGTATGGCCAGGCACTGAGCGACTGCTTTTGAGCGATTAGTAGTTAAAATGCCGTTGTCAAAAACAGTTGGCCGTATTTTACTGTCGGAAAATCGTTTGTATGTGTACAAATGTCTTAAACGGATACAAAAAAGAATACGATTTGGTGTTCATCCGATTAACAAATTAAGATCGAAGTTTGGAGAATTATCTTATCATTTATTTCTGAATTTACCTAGATTCTGGCAATATCTACGATTTTCTCCTAATAGTAATTGCACTATGTTATTAAATTTTTGGAAATATTTCACAATTGTTTAAGTCAACATGAGATACACAGCGTGATGTATGTATTGCGTTTTTCAGCCATAAGAATTAAGCGAACAAAATGGGTCTATGGGTAAAGGACAAGATTAAGTTGAAAAAAATACTCCAGATTCGCGACTTGTGAAAAAGTCGTTATAGCCAGTTTAAACATCGAACAGTTGATCTTGAATAGCGCTCTTTCAAACCGCTGCCTTTACAGGGTAGGGTACGCATCTAGCGTATCTTGGTTTACGTCAAATGTTGATCCCCTTCTTGCTAATTCATCGGCTATTTTGTTGCTTAATAAATCGCTATGGCCTGGGATCCAGCAGGAAACAATTTCTGATTTTCTCAGTTGCAGTATTGGTTTTATTGCCGCTTGGCTTTCATTGTAAAAGGTTATATCAGTCCGTGGTATCACTATTATTAATGTTGGTGTTAAGCACCTATTGTCACTTCAGGAACTCCGCTTGGAAGATACTACTGTAGTTTGGATGACTAAGTCAGTTGGTTAATTTAACAAATTCAGAATGGACCTGCACATATAGATACCAGTATTCATCTTATAGCCATCAGCTTTTGACGAACCACTGGAGCATGCTATCTTATCCTTTCCATTCCTCCCTTCTTGGAATGGCAGTCTGGAATTGTTTGTGAAAATCAAGTTCGTACATTTCATATTCTGTTGTAGTACTATAACCCATAACGTTATGAAGGATCTGAGCATGTCTTAATGAACTGCAGATTCTTGAACGAAGAGATCTAGGGCTTTTAAATTCAGAATAACTTCTAGTCCCGCAGTTGGTGTGGATCTCACTGTACCTGTAATGCCCATGCATGCGAATCCTTATACTTTTGTCAAAGTTTTAAGGTTGATGCTTTTTTCTTTCATTCCAGCATTCCACCAAATCAGATAGATTAGTATTGGTCTAATTATTGCCGAATACATCCAACTGATTACTTTAGGGTTTGGTCAGATTTTCCCGAAAATTCTGTTATAGGAGTAAAAGACGATCGACGCATTTGTATACCTTTCTTTGTTGTTCAGACCCCAACTTAGTTGTTTATCTAAGATCACACCGAGATACTTTGCATGATCAGAGATTTTAAGAGGACAGCGTTCAACTGAATAGAAAACAAAGTGGAGTGGCTTACTCTCATCAATAATTCTCTGGGTGTGCGAAGAATTAAGGGGACCTACAATTAAACCCCGATTCCGCCGATAACAGATTGATACTCTTGGTTGTTTTGTCAGTTCTTCGCGGGAGGCAGTGCCCGTGAAAGATGAAATAAAAACTATAGGCACGAGCATCACTAGAACCCACGACGTTCTGCTTAGCAACCAACGCACCTAACCGCTAAGCTACGAACACTACTTCAATTGAAATTACTTTAAAATTGGATATTTTACGTTTGTTAGTAAATAGCATTAGTTCTGTCTTAGTTGGATTGAATGTCAGCCTAAGGTTCCTAGTCCATTTGCTTACCAACCAGAGGGCATATTCGGTATGTTCTTTAATAGCGGATATGAACATACCAAGTAATGCAAGATCATCAGAGTAGGCCGTTCACAAGAACCCAGAGCAGCGAAGGGAGAACTCCTCCCTGTAGCATGCTTCTGGATGTGGAAACTCTCACCTTCCTTTGCGAGCTCTGAACTGATTTGTCTCTTCCTGTGCATACACTTAATCCACTCGACTATTGTTTTTTTTTTAACCTTGTGATCGGTCAAAGCTTGCTTAACTCTTTTGTTCTTGACGATATTGAAGGCTTCTTCAATATCCAAGAATGTTGCAAAGGTGTGTTCCTTTAATTTGATTGGTTTTTCAATAAATAACGCTGACAACACTATGCGGTGCCGTTTCAACGCTTTTCTTTTTGTGTAGGCATGTTGAGTATCCGATATACAGTCCGGTTTTAAAGTACTTTCGATATGTACATATGTATATCAATTGCCCTCTCAAAATTAACGATAATAAACAAATAAGTCTAAAGTCTTTGGCCTCTGTATAGCTATAGGTTTACCATCCTTGGGATGAAAACTACCTTTACCTGACGCCGCGATAAGCAAACATATCCCAACTTTAGACTGATAATATAGAAAGTGATCACTAGGAGCGGGGTGATTTTACTAATGTTTTTCTGAAGCATCATAGGGAATATTCCGTCCAGACGGAATTCCGTTATAATATCCGATGGTACTAGAGTTTTTGACTGAGATTCAATTTCTTAGCGATGCAGACAGGAAAATTAGTATTAACGAGGAGCTCAAGTGTTTCACTGCAGAATTCAGTTCTACTGCCTTTATGTTTTTTGAGAAATCCTAGAGTGACTGGATATTTGGACAAGATTTTTCTGAGTCTGGCAGATTCATTTCGTTGCAGAAGGTCCTCCATGAGCTACGTGTTGCTCGCTGTGTTTCGACCTTAAACAGACGTTGACTGGTTTTGTAAAGTCCTTAGTCTGACTTCTTCAATCAACACCAAATTTTTCAAATGTTAGAGTTCAAAAGATGATTCAGATTGTCACCGCATTTACGTGGACTTGGGTATAGGAGTTAAACGAAAAGGAAAAAAGAAAAAAAAATCCAGAAAAGTAAACTTGAATAAATATAACAACGCTGTTGGCTGACCTGACTAGAAAGCTTTCCTAAGTCAACGATGCCCTTTGTTTGAGCCATTCCTATTTTTACTTAGTTTGTGTTACGTCAAAACATAAAATTGCATAAAATTAAGATAGGAAGTTCGAAGTATACCTGTTAAGCTGTTGTTCCATGCTGATATGATGATAAAGATGATGGTGGTGATAAATTCTGGAAACTTTTGTTTCTCTGTAATCCAAAAAATTGTGAGTCGATACTCGAAGCAAGCGAGTAAGTAATGGCGTTTTATAATCCCAAAATAAGTAATCCAATGACGTGCCTCTATTGGCGTTAAAAATTTAAATTTTAATTCGAGCGTTTTCGGCTCAAAACTCAATTACACTTAACACAACAATAACACACTAAACTGAATCACTGTTCTGTGATATTAAGCGGTTGATTATACGTATCCAAACCGTGGAACACTTTAATTAATATACGTAACTCGAGAACCACATTCGCATTCGTTAGCAATTCGCCAGTAATTTATTTAAATTAATTTTGTGCCTTCCGAAAAAAGAACTTCAATATTTCTATAATCCACCCGGCGAAAATTGAAGCATGAAGACTGTTGCTTTAGTTGCTGCAAACGTTCTTGCCATCATTTCAACAGAATCCGCAAAAACGTCGCGCGTTTAAGTGTTCGCCTAAGGTAAGTAAAAAGTATCCCGAGACACGCAACTTGAAACGAGTACAGGACGTTGATGACGCGACGCACGACTAGGACAACGAACGCCTGGGCAGAATTTATTGAACAAGGAAATGCACGAAGACGCCACTAACCGACCGACCAACGTCGACGACGACAACGACGCACGGATGAGGGACTATTTCGAGTACGATCAGCACGCCCAGATGAAGCTTCGAACGCGATTGTTTGCCGCTGATAATGAGTAGCAATAACTTAGAAATGCAAAATTATGCAGTTCTTTTTCAAGACACAAATGAGTCGGCTACATAAATCCACACACCCAAAAGGTCGAGCACGAGTTCGAGGGCCAACTTAATAGGTAGCATCGGTTGGCGATCACTGGTAGGAGGACAGTATCGATACTGAATCTAACCGGTCTTTTTTCGACGAGCAAATTACTTCGGCTCAGTGAAAAAATTGTATCAACTTTATGCGAGGTATGCTCCACGAACCGTCCAATATGAAGTCAACTAAGAACTAAACGATCACTTTGAGTTGGAGTCTCAATGATCTCCACGATCCACAATATTTGCCCCACGGTTTCGTGGATTTTAAACAATTTGAGTGGCCCATTTCACTCAAGAAATTCGTAGCCTTCGAGTGGAGTTTGACTGAGTGTGGAATTTGAGTGTGGATCTTAATACAGGTGCATTGAGTTCCTTTGAAAAAGAAAACAAAAACTTGGACCTAAACTCCACCTAGTGAAGCCGAGATTGGCATCTCAGAAAGGAAGACAGGTTTTGCTGGTTCGGCACTCTCGGTTCGTTACATTTTACTTCCACCTAGGCGGCAACGGCGGCGACGACGGCGCACAGCGAACGAAATACAGCGGATAATGCACAAAAGAATGGTTCCGATATGGCAAAAGGTATAGAGGCCAGATAAAATAACTCATTCGGTGTTCTTTTTTTATCTTGGGGGCAAGCAATATTTCGGAACATGATGCAATGATTTCAAATGAATGATGATGTTGATCGTGGGGGAAAGGTTTACGAGTAAACAACATCTACTGGAAATCAAGTAGCGCATTTGGATGATGATGAAGTCGATGATGAAAAAGAAGACAAAGGCGAGAGTAGAGAAGAAATAGAAGGGATTCGTTTTGGTCTTTTGTTTTGCTTTTTTTTTCTTATTTCAACTTTATGTTTACAACGAAAGGTGACCTGAGAAGTGAAGTCTATTTCTAGACGGCTTCATGGTCCAGGCCATGGTACGCTGCCGGTACCTATTTCGAATGTTTGGATGGTGGTTTGTTTGCTTTCGTTTGCTGATTGTTGGTTGTTGCATCGATATAAGACATACAGAAGGAAGTAATTAAAATAGTGCATGTGGGGTTAATATAAACAATTTACTTTTAGACTTTTTGAAAGGCCAAAGAAGGAGAATTTGATGAAATCAAGTGAAAAAGATAGTGGCAGGTATTTTCTTTGAATATTCTTCTTACGTCTTTGCCTTGATGCAAAATGCTCAATCAGTCATTAAGCATTAAGTTTCGTACATGAAGAATAGGTACATCTGGATGTCAACGGTTTATAAAGTCAATTGGATGTTGACTAGTAACTTCTGTTTTGATATGGAGTTGGACCACACTCTGTCCAACGTTATCTGGAAAAGATTCACTGACTGTTCATTTATTGGATATTTTTACTGGCATATGCGATCAGGTGACAGTAGAAAAGAATTGTATGATAATTGAGTGAAGGATGTGTCACCATAGCCTCGTAGTGGTCGCCACTGATCGGAGAGCTGCTCATCAACTATAATAGTCTGTGTTAACAGAGATAAGGTAGTCAAGAAATAGTGTGTTGCAAAGAACAGAATATGAAATTCTCATTTCAATTTATCTATGTGTGCAAGACGAATTTGAGAGGATCAGCTTCGTAAAAGTTCAATGACTGAATACGGTATGACGTTAAATTATCCTTGGTGATTTTAAAACGAAGAGAGATCGGTAGAACACAACTGACAATGGAATGCGAAGGTTACGAGCCATCTCATTGGTCATGGCCGTTGTAAGTAACTACCTGTCTACCTCTCCAGGATATCCACAAAGCCATCTGGGTATTACTTAATGAAGTCCCAAACCAATAGCTATGGATGACAACAGAACATCGACCAGAGCTTGCTTGGGCATAATCAGGATGGTAGAAGAAGAAATGCCCCGAAAACAATGTCATTTGCACTGTTAACTCTATCTCAGGAAGAAATGGCAAACATCGGAGCATCTGGTTTAATGATGAATGCAAGCCAGGGCCAGCGTCTAAACTTTATAGAAAGCAGACACAAGAAGAGGAATAAAAAGAGGTCAGGAAAGAATTGAAGAAGCTTCACTGACCAAATGCAGCAATATTTAAAAAAAAAAGTGTGTGAAATCATTAGAAATAGAGAAGCAGTACCCAAGAAGGCTCGGAAGCTCTACCAATTCTTAACTTACTTATATACTTACCTACTTATGGTGGCGCTACAGAAGCATGAAGTGATTAACGTCAGCACCTCGCATTTAAGCCTTATCCGACGTGTGACCATTCACACAGGTGTCGTTTTTAAGTGTTGACATTCACCCTGATGATCCACCAGCTACAAAAGCACACCTCAACTTTCTAAAGAAAGTAGCGGGTACCCTGCATCTGGATTCAATTGAATTAGTGCCAGCCCTTATTCATCTTGGTTTGATTCTAGACTACTATTCAGGCAAAACACGGAACTTCACTCAACCCTCGTTTTTCGAAAGAAGAGCCGTTATCCAGTCACGGAAACTGCAATCAACTGTCAGTCATCGAAAGAAGAGCCGTAACCTCGATTTGCGAACAGCAGCTGAGGCCAAACTCAGACAACCACAACCCCCGCGAAGGTCCATCCCACTAGTGAGTTGGCAAGTCCTCACTACCCGCGGTACCCAATTGCCCCTGGGTGAGGGGTTGGTGTCACATTTTGGTTCTGTATAACCATTCGTTATACAGACATTGTTTCATTTTTGTGATCTTTTGAGTTTTGCAGCTTTTATCAACTGGCAGATGAGGGACACCGCTCACCCTCTGTCAAGTATATCCACTTTGATTGAAGGGATGAACCAGCCAATCAAGAGATATACCCAACAGGGCGTCTAATTTCATTAACGTCTATCCACATTCGGTATTCGTTGATCGTATTTCCTCATTTAATATATCCTTAGATATATTATCTGTTAAGGATCGCATCAATCTTCATTATACGTCCTGTTTCAATCCGTCAATTCCATTAGACTAAAGCTGCCTACGTCCGCAGGTTCATGCCATTGACAAGAACCTCTCAGAGGATCCACTTGAAGGTGTAGGTCAGCACGTTCACTTACTGGGGAATATGTACTCGGAAACATGTTTCCTTTCTAAATTTCCAGGTCCATGATTTTACAGCCAAGATCGGAGAAAGGCCTCATCCAACAAGCTACTCCAGCAAGCTCGTCCCTTAGCTAGTAGCTAGCTGTCTCCAGTTTCGCACGCCAAGTTGGTTCAGCTCCTCTACCAGCTGTGTGCTCCACCTCAGTCGCGGTCTTCCTCTTCTGCAACTTCCATTCGAGTTGAATTCGAAGACTCTACGAGCCGAAGTATTATTTTCCATTCGCTCAACATGACCCAACCATCCAACCCAAGTCTTTGGACCTTGACTTTTCTGGCTAGGTCAGTGTTGCTATACAGCTCGTACAGTTCTTGGTTGAATCTTCGTCCCTATTCTCCTTTAATGCAGACAGGACCAAAAATCACTCGAAGAATTTTTTTCTCGAAGCAGCCCAAGGCGTTTTCATCGTATGTTGTCATTGTTCATGACTCTGCACCAGGCATTAGGACCGGGATTATGAGGGTTTTGTAGAGTGTCATTTTAGTTGCTCGAAAAATTACTTTTATTGCTGACTTTCCAGGTCTGAAGCCACACTGATAAGGACTTATCAGGTTGTTGACAAAAGGCTTTAAACGATCACACAGCACGGTGAGCAAGATCTTGAGGCGATGTTAAGGGGATGTTCGACTTAAGTTCAGATATCGCTATCTTCACTTCGTCAATGTCGGCTGGGTGGAATTGTTGGCCTACTTCACTCAAATTGTAATTTCGTCCGAATATTAGGTTTGTTGGTTTTTTGGAACTTTATTTTCTTCATGTGGCCGGATAGTCTCCTCGATGCACGACCCCCGGAGGCCCAGGTCTTTAGTTTAACTCTAAGACGAAGAGTCGGCCAAGCCACTCCTTATATGCCTGGGCTGCAAATATGTCGTAGTAGCCCTACATCCTGACTGAACTGTAAATGCCATCGTTGATTTCATCTTGGGAAATCTTCGTATATATCCCTCTCTCTCTTTTTGATGCCGCTAGCAAGTTCCGACTGGGGTTGGCACCTAATCTTCGGTTGAGGAAGTAGGCACCCGATGATCACCGTGGGGAGGCGGAGAGTAGGAGTTGATAGGCAGAGGTTGCTGTGGACGATTGTGTCCTCTTGAATGCACTGTGTCTACCCTTCGAATACCATCTCCATCAATCGAAACATGACGCAGTATACAGGCATTTTAGTTCTGTGAGGACGAACAACAAAATCTGATTACCAGATCAGAGGTGCCTTGGAATATGTACTTTAATGAGTTGATAAATAGTAAGTTTGTCTAGAAAATTTTGGCCCTACCAATTCAAGAAGAAAATCTGTTGTGGCAGCCACCAAGCATTGATGAACTAATAAAAGAGAACAACAACAAACTTTACCTTTACTGAAACAAACTAACGTAATTGTTATACTGCTGTTTAGTTCAAACAATCGAACATCTGTAAAAATGAAAATCCAAGCCAAGTCAAGAACAATTGTAAAAGAAAGACAACTAACACAATGTTGTTAAACAAAACTCCACTCTCAAATTACTGTAATTCCGCCACACAAGATGTATATCCGCTCGGCCACACGTAACTTCTGTTTGACTCTAGAAAACCAATACTAAGCCACCAACTGTACAAGAAATACCAAACTGTGGATCTTCTTGCAGCAAATTTACCTTAACATCTTTCCTCTTTGTATAGTGCCGGTTACAGCTTGAGAGAAAAATTATATCGCGTTTCTATCTCCATAAGAGTTTCACGATGTGTGTTGGATGATCACACGAATATCTCGCTTAATTAGACAATTCCTTAGCGATGCAGCAGCCGCTAAGTACATGGGCGTGATTATGCCGACATCATTCCACTTAGAAGAATTGACGATGACGGTGTAGAAAACAACGACTGCGTGGCGAGATGGGAGCTCTCTCGCTCTGTCCTAGCCAGCAAGCAGAGATTAAGATGATGATGGCGACAAGCTTCCTCCAGATAGTTTCACTAAGCAAAAAAAGTATCTACCTATTCTTAGAGCAGACTATAGCACGGAAACAGATGAAAAATCCCTATTTTACATTTAAATTATTTAAAAAATTCTACCTTCAACTATTTTTATGCCATAATAAGTGCACACATTTCACATATCTGTCACAACAAGATGTCCAACCAAATGGATAAAGTGGACGGTAGACACAGTTGACAGAGCAAAATGTTATGACCAATGCTTCCCTACACTTTCGAACAAAAGAAAACCCGTCCGCGTCTTTGTCATCGCATCATTCGTCGGTCGGTAGTCCGACGTCACCGAAGAAATCCATTTCCCGAAGTTCAACTAGAAGAAATCCACCTGTGCTCATGAAGCATCGTTAAACAATTTCGTGCCCACTTTCGTAGTTCCAAAACAATACAAAAAAAAAAGAACAAAAACAATAAAATAAGACAGCAGCGGCAGACGCAGACTAACCGACAAGAGCACAAGGCAAATTTGTGTAGTGGAACCTTGCAAATAAAAAATAAAACCAGCAGTCGCAATCGTCTGTCGTTAAAGGACTACTGTGCACTTGGACTCTTGCCATGGCAATGCTATAGGTATTTCGTATGAACGAAGAAGACACTGGCCGTCATCGTCAGCCAGCGACAGATATGTGGAAAAATGTCAGAACAGGAAAAACCTTTTAAGTCCGCATCGGAAGGAAAAAGAAAGATAGAAAGCTTTGCTGTGGCCCTCACAGTTCGAATTCATGCAAGAATGAAGGGAGAGGGTTACGTTGAAAAAAGCCCCTATCGAACCGGACTCGGCATCTAAGGGACAGTAGCAAAAAATGATTAATGAGCCACAAGCAACTCGCATTACACGAAGGAGCGTTTAACCTGATGTGTGTAAGTGCCACCGCCTTAATTACAGCTCATGTAACCCACAGTAATATCTGTGGCATTTGTTTTCAATCGCTAACACTCTGACTCGAGCTGGATGCTGGATGAAACTCGATCTGTCCCAATGGATTGGTATAAGCGTTGGAAAGATGGACGCTATCTGTTTGAGAGCCGTCGATTTGCAGCTAATGGCGGTTTTTTTTGATTTGCTGGTGGCATAGTATAAAAGGGAAGAATCACTATTCACAGCGTACTTTGTCGCAGAAATCTACAGGGTGGCTGGCGAAAGCTGCTCCAAAAAAAAAAATGTAATGACATTTTTTAGAATTTAATGAATCTAGTCATTTTGGTGGGTTAAATAATAAAAGATTAATAAACATATTCATACTATTCGTCATTAAAACAGCAAACAATGCCAATGCAGGGTAGAGGTCGGTCATGCAAGTGGGGTGGTTGGATAGTGGGTAGCGGGTTATGGTAAGCGGGCGACGGGGTGCTGGTAATGGGTAGTGGGAAGCAGGGTAACGGTGTAGCGGTGTAGCGGGTATCTGTAAAGATAGGATAGGAATTTAGAAGAATGGGACCCCATTAACACTTGATCAACTATCCCCGGGGGTCTCCCGGTTTTACTTCTTACCCATTCCTCTCTTGCAATAAACTCTATCTTACTTCTTACACAGTTTTAGAGAAAATTTCACCAATCTTATATATAAAATTCTTACGTCACAGTTTTAGTTTTTAATGGCTTGACCGATTTTGATGATATTATTCACCCAATTCAGTAAGTATGAGAATAGATGGTTCACACAAACAAATTTTTTTTTATTATTTGTTTATGGTGTTGAATTGAAAAATACATTAAGTCCTAAATTATTCCCTCCTACCACCGACCCCTTGGTACATCCAAATTTTAAGGGAATGTTCGGTTAGAGGTATAGATGGTTTTAATTATTATACACGGGAAAGCGGTTAGCGGGGTAGCAGGTAGAAGTCATGGATAGCTGGGTAGGGATAGATAGAAGCGGGGTAAGGGTAGTGCGATTACAAACGGTGCTTATGGTAAAAAAAAACATACATTTTTAACTCAAACAAAATTTTAACAAATCTGATCAACTCAATTACTGAAAATATTTGTATTGAAAATTTATTATTTTCTCATGAAGGCAAGTTTTAATTTAATCGTTATCATCATCATCGTCGACATGGCCTGGCCAGTGACGTTTCCCCATTTATTTGTGCCAGAACCAGGATCAAGTCTGGGCCGCCTTCATGTATCCCCATACTGCATCGTCGTCCTGGTCTACTCCATCCTTCCAGCGTAAATTTGGTCTACCTCGCTGTCTCCTATGAATTTTATCTCAAAGGACTTTCCAGGCCGGTTCCTCATCGTTTACGTGAGCTAGGTGTCCAGCCCACTGGTGTCTGCCAAGCTTAATTTTTGTCAGTAAGTACATAGTGGTCATGTTATCTCCGTAATATTCCTTCCTCACAAACAGGACCAACTATTCCACGTAAGACTTTTCCCTCGTCCACGGATCCGAGGTAACGGTAAGATGTTTCTATTTAAATAACCTTTAAAGACTGAAGTTGCTTACATTGGGCATTAAAAATACATGGAATAATATTTTTTTTATATATATATAATTTTTGCGAAGCCTTCTTATTTTAAAAATCAATCAATACAATTTTCCTGCTGGGCATTTTTAATTGTTATTATTATTTGTTCAAAGTTTGATCTAGATTGCTTTTACCAACTAAAAGGGTCGTTTACAAAAAAGTGTGATCATTGTTTGAGTGATCTTTCCTCATGTGCTTATAATGCGGAATTCTCTTCTGATAACATGCAACTATTATGAAGTTATGCAATTAATATTAAACGGTGCAGTGAATTAACGCCCATGGCATTAACGCCCGCGGGTGTTAATTCCAAAAACAAACGGCTTCAATTCCTTTTTGAATTGGAAATTAGGCCCACCATAAAAAAGAATTAATAACCACGGGTGCTAATGCCAATTGGAATTGGCACTTAGACCCGCGAGTGTTATTATCTTTTGGAAGTGATCATTTAACCTTCGGGTGGGAACACTTGCGCAAATTTCATTTTAGGACTTACTTATGATGGGTCATTAGTCCACAAATCAAATTCAGGGCCTCCGACCTTCGCGATTAACTTAAAACATTTTGTAAAATAATAAAATAAGTGAACAATTTTTACATATTACTTACTTACTTAAGGTGGCGCTACAGTCCGTTGTGGACTTGGGCCTCAATCAACAGGCTCCGCCAGCTAGCTCGATCCTTGGCTAGTCGTCTCCAGTTTTGCACTCCGAGTTGATTGAGGTCCTCTTCCACTTGAGTGCGCCACCTGAGTCGCGGTCTTCCTCTCCTCCTACGTCCCTCGGGAATAGTGTCGAAGGCTTTCCGGGCCGGAGCATTGGTGTCCATTCGCTCTAAATGACCGAGCCATCTGAGTCTCTGGACCTTGACCCTTCTGGCTAAGTCCATGTCGTTGTACAACCCGTAAAGTTCGCTGTTGTATC
>CAKKXW010000002.1:40857016-40888468 GCA_920937365.1 Sphaerophoria rueppellii
TTGTCGAGACAATTTAATCAACTGTCTATCTACGTTATTCTACTATAACCGAAGTTCATATGGCACGAACATCTTATGGCAAGGGAGTGGCTTGAAACTGTAGGGTCTCACGTCTTTTTGCAAACGTAACCTTTTACAAAAGAATTGTAGTGTACCTCAATCCTGTCGACCATGGGAGGCCCTTCTGCGAAATCAAGTTTCGCGATCGCATAGCTCTAAGCTTCATAGTAGTAGTTACCGTAAGCCGCTCCGCCACGTCAAGGCTTACCCCGTGGAGGGAAGAACAATTTTTACATATTTTAAAGTTTTTTTTCTGTGCATAATGACTGAAACATACCGCATGCCGGTATGCGGCATGCTCTAACTCCATGTGATGTTAAGAAAACATTTTCCAATGCAAACGTTTTTCTGCACTCTGGGATGTCAAAGTTCGGTGAGGGAACGGTATTCTACAAGCACGGTATACTTGAAGCCAATATCATCTTATTGCATCTATCTGTCAACTAATTTAACAGAGCTGTTTGAATTCCATTAAAAGTTGAATCAGAAATATGGATGGACACAAGCGGAAAAAATGTTGCCCAAAAGAGAATAAATTTGATGTGGGAAAATAACTAAATTCGCGCGAAATTCAAGCTCGATTTGATTTTATTGCGAGCGGAGCGTTCGGAAAAAATTTTGCCCAAAAGAGAATCAATTTGGGGTGTGAAAATAAAAAAAAATCGCGCGAATTTTGAGGTTTCCTTTTATTTGGAAAAGCAACCACTACACATCCTGTAATGCAAAGAAAGATTTTTGTAAGCATTTTAATGATTCATTGAGGCCGATACAAAAAAATTCAAGATCGATTTGATTTTACTGCGAGCGGAGCGAGCGGAAAAAATTTTGCCCAAAACAGAATCAATTTGGGGTGTGAAAATATTTTCACACCCCTCAATGAATCATTAAAATGCTTACAAAAATCTTTCATTGCATTACAGAATGTGTAGTGGTTGCTTTTCCAAATAAAAGGAAACCTCAACAGGTTTGAAAAATTAATTGCTCTGACAATTTTGTCGACCGCTAATAAGGAAACGTGGTCCTATTCATTTATAAGATTTTTTTGTAGTTGCATTTAGTGTGTAGATATACATTTACAGGAATTTAAATTTTTTGTTTATTTTTTTAGCATCCACATTCTTTGTTTTAATTTTTTTTCATTTGGGACTTTTGTCCCATAAAAAGTAAAATTTCAGTAGTCGCACTGACCTCCCATAGTGGGTAAATAATCCCTTAATCGAATTCGGCACTGACAACCCTCCATAGTTTGTTAGAAGTTCCGAAAACAATTTTCGGGACTTCTGACTTCGGGACGAGTTTCCATGCGCCAAGTTTCTAATCAAAACTCAAAAACGAAATAAGGCATTTATTATTAAGTAAGGTATCATTTCTAAGTTTCAATGGAAACAAGACCGCAACCCTTGTAAGGGTATAATTTCCATAAGAAATGGAAATTAGGACCTATGCGGCCTTGTTTCTTCGGGAGTTATATAACGTCACCATATTAAGGTATTGCGTTTTTTTAAATTTGTTTCACGTGTGAGTTTTATTTCCAATTAAAATTGGAATTAAAGCCCACCAAAAAGAGGAATTAACCCCCGTGGGTGTTAGTACCATTTAAAAAAGGAATTAACAGTCGCGGGGGTTAATTCCTTTTGTTTTTGGAATTAACACCCGCGGGTGTTAATACCATGGGCGTTAATGCACTGAACCATATTTAACATGTATTATTTGTAGTTCAAACAGCAAATCATTACAAACATGAAGATCTGTGCTTTGTGTATAGAATAGTCTAGTCTATATACAAAGGATCTATGCCCCTATTGCAGGCATATTGTGACAAAGAGCGCGAAGTATTTATATTTAAATTCCATTTTGTATTATGATAGGTTCATAAATTATGTCTTCCGTTTTGTCCATAAAAGTTAAACAAAAATTATAAATTTTTGCTTTACTTATTAAAATGTGTTGTCTTAGAACTAAGGGCTCTTTTTTTGCTGACTTTTTACTCAGTTACGTGGGTTATATGTTCGTAATCTATTTATGAAGTGTTGACCCACAAAAGTGGGTCAAAAGTCGTTTATGAAGTGGTAATTCTAATCGGCTTTGTTGGACTTTTTGATTATTAAATGAAAACAGTATATCTGATTTTTCCCAACGATCTTACGATGAATGCCGTCTTCTTCAGGGGCTGTCTTTATGTACCCAATTGACAAAAATATGTGTCAAACATATTTCTCTTAGCTAATCTAATTTGAATCGGTTTTTCCTCCGATTATCAACTGCGTTAAACCGGTATTTCAATGGTCCGCGAGTATACTTTGGCCGAATAGTTGGTTTTCGTATTTGGCATGTGAGGTGCTACTTCTCAACCTGACTTCTTCGTTAATGGTTCACTCCCTCATGAACTATTTCTACAAAAACTGGCTGTGAACTTTATTTAATTGTACTTCTGCGTTTGAAGTAGATGTGAAATATATGTTGTTGTTATAATCTATGTTATTATTGAATTTGTAATGTTTGCAGCTAATGCATCCTAACAAGCTATCCAAAGTTGGCTTTCGAACTCGTTCATAAAAAACCAGTCGAATAGGCTATTTCAGAAATCTAGCCTTAGATATCGGGTTCTTATATAGGTATTCTTCGTTCGTGGTGTGCCTTGTATGTAGCTCAAGTTTTCTTGTCTTTTTGTCAAAATTCTTTTTCTTTGTTAGTCTAAAGCATTTTATTTTCTTCAAATATTTTTGGTGTTTTTTCTCAAATAACAAAAATAATTAGAACCAAAATGTTAATTGTGAAAAAAATAACGTAATTTACTTCATTTTCTGCACAACTTTTTATTTTATTAGAGAAATATGAAAATATTTTTGACCTGTTTGTCGTTTGTCAAATCATACAAAAACAAAATATTTAAAATTCCCTCAATGTGAGGCGGTGAGATCTTAAAGTGAAAGATAAAATAATAGAGCAGATACAGTCGCTAGCTTTTTTTTAAATAAGTATCCGCCGTAGTGCAATTTAATGGATCTGTCATTTTGAAAACACTGCAGAATGAGATCCATGAAAAAGGCTGAATCAACATGCAATTTGAAATTGTCAGAAGATTTCTTTCTCTGTTCTTATAAAAAATTTAGTATCATATGGGCTTCAATAGTAGAGTCAATTAAGCTTTTTTTCAGAAAGTCCTCAGAAACAGCTCGGATTTGAAACATTTTTTTTTAAATGTTATAGGTTTTTATATTATTTAATTGGGAGAAATAATTATTTGTATTGTGAAACAATTTTTATATCTATATCTATATCTATCTATAACTAAACTAATATATAAAGCTGGAGAGTTTGTATAATTCTTTTTGTGTGGGATAGTCCATTAATCGAGGAAGGCCTTAGGCTACTTAACATCAAGCTGTGCCCAATAGGAGCAAGGAATCAGTAGAAAATGTTAAAAAAAAAATGCAAAATTTTTAATTTTTCTGCGTTTTAACGCGCTAATCTCAGGAACTGCTTAATCAAATTGAACAATTCTTTTAATTTTGAATGGTCCATTTATCGTAGAAGGCTTGATATTACGCTGCGACCAATGAAGAATGTGGAAAAAATGGCAAAAAATATTCATTTTTGAAGGCTTCTGTTGTCTGCTTAAACGTGCTGTTCTCAGAAATAACTAAATCAAATCAAACAATTCTTTTTGTGTCGAATAGGAATCAGTGGAAAATGTTTAACAAACGGCAACAAATTATTAATTTTTCTAATTGTTTGAACGCAACTGCAAAATAAAATTGAACAATTCTTTCTGTATTGAATAGTATTTAGGGTTTAAGCTTTACAACTTTACGCTAATAAGTTACGAATAATAAGAGCAAAGCACCAGTGGAAAGTGTAACTAAAACGGGGAAAATTATACATATATGAAGGCTACGAGTTAAGAATAATTTCGATTTAGAGAGAGTCCACTGTTTTAAAATAACTGCAACGAAATTCCCATGCGGGCATGACGCACAAGTTGAAGACGCACCTCTGGCCGGTGGATAAAGTTGTGGCGGATGAAGTCGCGGGCAACTATAAGTTGTTTATAAAGGCTGATCCACGAGAGAGATTTTTGGCAATATGAGTGTGTATGTGTAGGTTGCATTAAGACAATTAAAAAACCATATCGAAATGGGGGTATATTGCCCCCCGTTCAGCCGGGAGGGGCGATTTTATAACAAAGCCTATTTAAAAATATTAAAAACCAACGGCTTTGCCCGGTTAAAAGTGTTCTTCCATTATGCATTTAAATAAAACTGTGTTCAGGAATAGTTTTTTCAATTTTTTTTTACTTTGAACTATTTTTTTTTCGTAATTTTATTTAGATAAGTATTAACTTATTCCACAATTAAATGCTGTTACAAGTTCTTAGTGAGATCCAGAAAACCACATGCGAAAATTTCTTCTTGTTTTCGAGAAATTAAGAAAAACCAAAACCTCTCAGCAAAAAATACACAAAATTACTTGTTAAGTTAAGTGTTAATTTTCGAATAAATAAGACAAAATGTCATCCAAATGTTTTAATTTTCTTCTTGTTTTTTTTTTTTTAGTTTCTCGAAAACGAGAAGACAAACTTTCTACTAGTACTGTAGAAACCAAAGTCTCCATTCAATTTAGCACGCTAAAATGTGTAGTACATTTTTTCGCAGCTAAATAATAACATTTGGTTTATTTTTTATAATAAGCACGCACTAAAGGGGATTCATTCCTTTTTTATACCGAAGCACAGTGCGAGCGTTAGGGAAAATGGGATAGGATGAGGTGTCGGTTAAGTTGGGCTCGAGGGTGAACTGATGGGCATTCCTGGATGCGCGGGTATTGTTGTATATCTTAAGGGGTTTCTTTCGGGTTTGTAAATTCTTCTGTAGTATAGGTAAGATGGCAATCGATTGTAGCGGAATCATTTGAAACCTAGCAACAAAGCCGTTATTTTTTCAATTTTTTAAACAGTGTAGAGATAAAAATCTGCGTACTGGCCTTCAGCCTTAATCAACTTCAAGCAGATCTATGAAAATGAAAAGTGTAAGACTTTTACCCCTAAGTCCCTTTTGTCTACAATTTGAGAACAACAAAAACTTTTGTGTCCACTTGTTGAACTGCCACACAACCGATTTAAATCTTCGTGCATTTTTTGTTTTTGTTTTTTGTTCAGGTGCTTTCGACATACGTTTGTACATTTTATTAGTTCTGTTTTATTTATTGTTTTTTTTCTTTTCACATTTTTTCCCCAAACTCCTTTTTTGTTCACAGAGCAAAGGAGCAGAAAGCAAACGGATTCGAAAAAAAGATGAATGTGAAAAGGCAAAAGTTAAACCACATGGCCCAGCGTTGCGTTGCAATGGTGAGTTTTAAATTGATGTTTGAAGGATTTATGCCTTTACATGGCGCAAGTTTTTGCTTACCACGGTAAGTGGTCACTTAAAAAGAATTTGTATATGTGCCAGTGCCGGGGGCTGAAGAAGAGTTTTCTTATTTTTCTCTTTTATTCTCGCAATGAGTTTTTGAAATATTTCCAAAAAAAAAACATGAAATTTTTGGAACCATTGAAAAGGTCAACATATTTGAGTTCCGGTTCTCGATTTTACTTTGAAGTGTTAGCTTTGTTTTCTTCATCTGTAATGATTGCCAAATTGTGATCAGTAAAATGTTTTATCAACCTGACAGTGAAAATCTGTTGATGGCCAATTTAAAGAAATAATCACTTCTTTTCATTTTTGTATAATTTCAATTTGGCAACAGGAAGAATTTTCAAGGAAAGCCATTGCCCATTGGTAAACCCAAACCTTAGATCCACAATTGCAAACAGATGAATTGTATGCATATGAACTTATAGTCCTTCAAAATAGTGAAAATAGTTTTAAAAGCGAACAAAAAATCATCTTATCACTTTATTAAGACTTCTGGAGAGAAAACGTACCTTGTTCGTCATTCCTGAGGATGATTTTCTGTTAACGATACAGTCACTCTTCTATGTTTTTAAGATTAACTCGAAGAAAAAGTAAGCCTCAAATTTGTTTAAATAAATTTTAGGATTTAATTTTTAATAGGTAGGCCGAAAAGTCTACGCAGAATTCAACTATTCTTAGAATAAGCTAGTTACCACGAGAGCTTATGTAATTAAACGCGAAAAAATAATAAAATACCGCTACCATACCACCCGCTACCCCCTCCCCGCTTCTCCGCTGTCTTCTACCCACTACCCCACTATACCAAGTTACCTTGTTATCCTCTTCCTCACTACCCGCTTCCCTGCTACCCGCTACCCAATACTTTCACACGCTACCCGCTTAGCCGGTAATCGCTTCCTACTACCCACTACCCCACAACCCCTTACACGCTATCCCGTCATACCCAGCTACCTTGTTACAAATAATGTCCAACTTTCTTCAAAAATAAGAAAAAATCGTACGTTTTTCAACAAATAAGTTTAAAAATAAACAATATTGGTAGAAAATTAAGCTTTTATTTTTAATATTCAACTCGTTCTGATGATATTTCAACATAAAAATCTGACTTATCAACAACTTTACTTAATTTTCAACATTATTGCACACCAAATGCAGAAAGTATTGTTGACTTTTAAACATACTTGTTGAATTTTAATTGAAGTTTGCTGAAAACCAATTTTTAATTAATTAAAATTCAACATTATCTGTTGAATATTAAACATAAATGTTCAATACCAATCAAAATTGAATCAGAAATTCAACATTAAATGATTAGAATTCAACATAATTGTTGAAAGATAAACATATTCTTAAATTTATTCCCAAAAGTTTGCTTAAATTTAATCAACCGTAGTTGATTTTTCAACAAATTAACCCTATTTTTCTGCACAAATGCTTAAAATTAAAATTAAAAACCTGAATATTTAACATAAAAAGCTGCTTTTTCAGCAAAACAAATGAAAATTCAGGAAAATTAAACAAATTTATTCACAGCCACATTTAGTATTCAACATAAACGTTTAAAACATATGAAAAAAAAAATTGAATTTCCAATTATTTGTTTGGACTTTAAACAAAATTTATTGAAAAAAAAACTACTAAACTAAAATTCTGTTTTTTGAATAATATTTTATCAAACTCCAGCTTATTTTATTGGAAATTCACAATTTTTTTTTTACATATTTAAATGATTATTTTGAATACTAAATATGGCTATAAATTTGTTTTATTTTTCCGAATTTCCAATATCTTTTTTTGTAAAAAGCAAGCTTATTTAGTTGGAATATTCAGGTTTTCATATTTTTTGAGCATTTATATTCGAAAATAGAATTTGTATTGAGAAATCTATAGCTACAATTAATTATATATAAGCCTTTTTGGGAACGTATTCTAGTAATTGCTAGTATCTTTCAAAATATATGTTGAGTTCCTACCATTTTATACGGGTTGAGTTCTCATCAAAATCAGATTGTTGTCATATAAGCAAACTTCTTGATCCTTATATTGAAAAGAAAAAAGAACAAGTTAAAGGAATTAAATAACTTCTTTCCGTTGAATTTGAATACAAACCATTCCTGGAAAAAAATCCTGGAAAATTAACCTTCATTCTTCGAAACAATCATCCCACAAAATTGAATTTCATTCTTAAAAACTATCATAAAAAAAAGAAAGATTAAATATGTATTTTTAAAAAATATATGTATTTATTTTTTAATTTTTTTTCAATAGTTCCTTAAAAACTAAGAATATATAAACACTATTTTATTAAAAAAAAAGGTAATTTAATAAAAAAAGAAAAAAATGATGAGCTTCATGTCTGTAAATAAAAGAAAAAAGAAGAGCATTGGTTTATGTCAATGAAAATTAAAATAAAATTTACATTAGGATAATATATAATGAAAATCTTAAGCCTATACCTATAAAGAAACAAACTTTGAGGAGATCTAATACTT
Source organism: Sphaerophoria rueppellii (assembly GCA_920937365.1). NCBI lineage: Eukaryota > Metazoa > Arthropoda > Insecta > Diptera > Syrphidae > Sphaerophoria > Sphaerophoria rueppellii. Next base: position 40,864,983 of record CAKKXW010000002.1, read on the forward strand.
AACTACACTGGAAAAAATAACCGTTGTCATATTGACAATTACTGGTTGTTAACCGTAAATTCTCATATTGATGAAAAAACTGTCAATGTGATGTAAATGTTCAGAAGTCGTCTCGAAATTTTACAACTTGATAGTAAATGCGACAATTTGAAATTTTCAATTTCTTGTATCTTATTTGAAAATCAGAGTTGTCGTTTTAAAAACCAGAATAATCAAATAGAATATTTTGTCTGTCAATACGATGATTGTTAATTTAAGGTTATCACATTGAAAACTATGGTAATCAAATACAACAATAGTGTTGTCAATTTATTAACAAATGTTATTTTCGAATAAACATGATGTCATGAGTTAGCAGTCAGTAGTGACGTGATAATTCAATCGGAAGTTTAAAGTTCTGTGTGAGATTAACTCAAAAAAAAAATTTACATTTTAATTCAAAGAAAGTTAAAATAGATGATATATTTCTTACACTTTGATCCATTAATTGAAAAATTTTAACTTTTAGTATATAAAATAAAAAGGCTCAAAAGTGGTGTGCGGTGTACTTAATGATATAAAAGTCTTTGCAAGGAGTTGGAGTCAAAAACATTTCTCTCCGATACTTGAAGGTATGTAGTATAGGCATATTATAATACAAACAGTGTAGATAGAGAATTCGTTTAGCGTTTATCTTTACATTGTATTTTTGCTTCTGTATCCTTAAGTTTACATTTTTGCCTTAATTTTCATTAACAGGATGAAGAATTGGTATTGACAGCTCTTGAAAGATGTGCAAATCGGCCAGAGGCGATGAACAGAAATAATTTAAATTGGATAAATGACAATGGACTATCAGCAATCAACTTTTTACTTTTTGTTCATATATTAAACTATATTATAATTTAGGAACTTAACTTAACTTTTTGTTATGAATTTAAATCTGACATTTATTAACATAAATAAAATTTTTCCAAAATATTTAGTTTTAAACAGTTCTTAAAGATTATATTTCAGAATGAAAGGAATGACTCATAAATTTTTTTTAAGTAAGTATAGTAGTGCATCATGGTTTCTTGGACACGAGCACATCCTTTGGATTGAAAACATAAGGGAAAATGATACTTGGTATATGTTTCACAACCGCAGCAGCATTCTTAGAATTTAAAACCACGGTAATCAAATAAAAAAACTCAATTTAAAAGTGGCAACCTTCGTTTTCAAGTTGACAACAACGATTTTCATTTTCCAACAACTATTTTCAATGTGATAACTGTAGTTCTCTTTAGGATTACCGTGGTTTTCAATTTGATAACTTGGGTTTTCAAGATGACTACTACCATGTTAAATATGACGACTACAGTTTTCCTTTTGTTAACGCAAATCATCAATGTGACAACCCCGGTTTTCGAATCAACGATTTCTTGATGACGCCATTAAATTGAAAATCTTAAATTATCAATTAGACCACCGTTTTTGGTTCAGTGTAAATTTTTTCTAAAAAAGGTTGAATTTTCAACAGAAATGTTTATTTTCCAACAGAAATGTTGAATTTCCAACAAATATGTTTAATTTCCAACAGAAATGTTTAATTTCCAACAGAAATGTTGAATTTCCAACAGAAATGTTTAATTTCCAACAGAAATGTTTAATTTCCAACAGAAATGTTTAATTTCCAACAGAATTGTTGAATGTCACATATTTCCACGATAAATACCGTATTGTTATTGTATTCAACATTGCAAAACAAATTAAATGTTAAATACAACAACAATACAGAATTAAGCCAAGCCGTTGTTGCATTTATCGTGGAAATAAGTGACACAAAAAACTAAATGAGATACCTAGTAATAATAATAATAATAATAATAATAATAATAATAATAATAATAATAATAATAATAATAATAATAATAATAATGATAGTAATAATAATACATATATTTCACTCACCTCACTATTTTCACTTTTTGTTTTTTTTTTTTTTAATAAACGTACAACCGCACTCTAAAACCACTAATTCGCGACTGATAGATATTGTTTGTTTAAATGCACATTGAAAATTCAACATTAGTACGAGATTATGAAAACGATCAAATTAAATTAAACCAAAACTGTTGAAAGAGAGAAAAACGATATCTGTAAAAATACGATCTGGGATGTTGAATTTTTCTATTCTCTTCCTTTTTTTAGATATTTGATTAATATTGAACAAACTTTAACGATTTTCAAGCAAAAATGTTTAATTTTCAAAAAAAGTATGTTGAATAAGTGTTAAAAATGATTTCTCGTAAGAAAATACTGCGTTGAAAATTCATCACCACTCTTAATTTTAAGCAATCTATTGATTTCCCAACAAAAAGATATGAATTTTCAACAGCGATGCTTAATTTTCATCGAAAAATGTTTAAATATGTTGAAAATTAAACAAAAATTCTAAATTTGATTAATTTGCAACAAAAAAATGCTTATTTTTCAGCAAATGTTGAAAATTACTACGATTTCTTTTCGATGCTACAATAATTGTAGCAAAATTCAACCGGTGTTGAAAAACTTTAAACACTTATTGTAGTAAAATTACTATTTTTTTTTAGAGTGTAAGTAAATAAAAAATAATTTTTTTGAAAGGAATTCCTTAATTTTAAAACAACAAAACATCTCTCGGAATGTGTTGAGCAACGCTCTTTTGTGTTTGCGGGGAATTATCCGCCTGGAATGGAAGTTTCGAGAAAGAAAAGATAATTTATGACTTACTTACTACAGTCCAGGTCGTGCCAGGTCCTCATTCAACAAACATCTCCAGCTCGGTCCCTAGATAGCTGTCTCCAGTTTTGTACGATAAGTTCGTTCAGGTCCTCTACCACCTGTATATGTGTGCTGTACCTGAGTCACAGTTTTCGCCTTCTGCGACGTCCTTCCGGGTTGGATTCGAAGACTCTACGAGCCGGAGCATTATTTTCCATTCGCTCTACATGTCCCAACCATCTAAGTCGTTGGACCTTAACTTTTCTGGCTAGGTCAGTGTTGCTGAATAGCTCGTACAGTTCTTGGTTGAATCTTCGTCTCCATTCTGAATTTATGCAGACAGGACCAAAAATCACTCGAAGAATTTTTCTCTCGAAGCAACCCAAAGCGTTTTCATCGGATGTTGTGATGGTCCATTTCTCTGCACCATACATTAGGACTGGTCACTTTAGCTGCCCAGGAGAGGACTTTACTACTTAATTGCCTTCTAAGTCCCAAGAAGCGGCGATTGGCAAGAGTGATTCTTCGTTTGATTTCAGAGCTGGTGTTGTTGTCTGAGTTAATAGCGGATCTTAAGCAGACGAAGTCCTTAACTACCACGAAGTTAAATCTGTCTTTGTTGACGTTTGCTCCAAGACGTCGCCGTCGATGTTGGTTGTTTTGTTGACAGCATTAACTTGGACTTGACCTCGTTAACCGCTAGACCCATCTTCCTGGCTTCCGTCTCAAGACTCAAAAGCACTCCACTGACATCACGCTGTGTTCTTCCAATTATGTCAATGTCGTCTGCGTATCCTAGTAGCTGCATGGACTTCTGAAAGATTGTGCCTCTGGTGTTGACGTTGGAGCTTTGCACAATCTTTTCAAGCATGATGTTGAAGAAATCGCCTTGTCTAAAACCTTTTTTGACATCGAATGCGTCTGTTAGGTTTCTTCCGCCCATTATGGAAAAGCGCGAGTTTTCCATTGTCATCCTACATAGACGGATGAGTTTTTCTGGGACGCCTAAACTAGAGATTGCACTATATAATTGGTCCTTATAGACGCTATCATACGCGGACTTGAAATGGATAAAATAGCGGTAGGTATCGATTTGAATTTCCTGGGTCTTCCCCAAGATCTGCCGTAGGGTAAATATTTGATCAATGGCGGATTTTCCGGGTCTGAAGCCACACTGATAAGGACCTATCAGGTTGTTGACGAAGGGCTGCAAACGTTCACACAGCACGGCAGAAAAGATCTTATAGGCGATGTTGAGGAGACTTATACCTCTGTAGTTGGTGCAGTTCAGGGGATCTCCTTTCTTCAGGATCGGGCATTCGATGCTGAGCTTCCATTCAGCGGGCATACTTTCCTTCAACCAAATTTTGCAGATGAGCTATTGCATGCTACTAGCCAAATCATCTCCAGCAGATTTGAACAGTTCGGTGGCTAGCCCGTCTGCTCCAGCGGCTCTGTTCGACTTAAGTTTACATATCGCTATCTTCACTTCGTCTATGTCGGGTGGGTGGAATTGTTGGCCTTCTCCACCCAAATTGAATGGCTCTGTATTGTTGGCGGAGTTTTGCTCGTCATCGACATTTTGCAGCTTGGAAAAGTGGTCTTTCCATTTCCTCAGCACCGGCTGTGGTTCCACTACGATGTTCCCAAGATGGTCTCTACAGGCTATTCGACTTAAAAGATTTCAAATGCAACAAAGCTTGCAAAACATGAAGAGTTCTACACTTTATTTTACCAACAATTCCAGACTGGCTCATAATGTCATGATTGCATCTGGGAGTAGGTTGAGCTTCTAAGTGATTCCATATGTTCATATTTCCGTCGCCTCGGATCGTATCTCCGCTAGAGTTCTGAAGAGGTGCTCTTGCGGAAGCACTTTCATCTGTTCTTAAGGTTCTTCCTAACTTTGAAAATTGATTGCTGCCGACAAAGCATTCACTCAAAAACACATGCAATGCAAAAATTGATTTATCAAAATAGTTGTTCTATATATATGATTGGATCACTTTTCGACACTAATCCAACTGTACATTTGTCAACTCCAGCAAAAATGCCCATTTCAGCATGAATCATGTGTATTTGGAGTTCTGAGCCTTTGTATATTGTTAATGCCAATCTCAATTCTTCCCTTAAACGACCGGGGCCTATTTAATGCATTTCAGCAATCAGTTTCTCTTGAAAATAATTTTGGTCGGTAAAATGAATTCTTTCTTAAGCCATGCTACACGAATGTGAAATCCTTTGCAGTGTATCATAAATTGACAGACTACCTGTACCTACGTTAAAGTTCCTTCACGTATACTGCACCAAACTAGTCAGGTTGAAAATCGAATTTAAATTCAATTGATGAAATTCTACCATTTGCAAATACGTTATTCACCACCGTTTGTCTCGTTGTCGAAAGGCCAGACTTAAATTATTATGCAAAGAAAATCCACGTTCATTCACCATCATCATGCGACAAAACGTCTCTTATTCAAATTACCTTGAACCCATGCTTCCGCACCTTGGTATGTTATAGGATAGCCATCAGTCTTGGCCCTATTGAACATACCAAAGTGACATTTCCCGGAGCAAACTATCGATCTCCCGTACCATTCCATTCAGATTTACCCAAATCCAAAATCGAAAGGCAATGCAACGCAGAACTTTTTCAACCCATCTGTACACGTTGGTAGTATGATGGTGGCGTAGCTCAGTGTCAGCACTCATTTGATTCCATTTCAGGATTCTCTTCTTCTCGGACAAATCCAAAGGTTATACCACGTTGTTAATATGCTAATTTGGATGTCAGGGCAATGCATGGCGGCGTGCATCGTAACTGGCATCACAGGACAACATCTACAGCTACCTGTTCGATATCTTTCAATATTTTGAAAGGTTTTTTGATGTTTTTTTTTTTTCATCTCAAAACAACGAAATGAGCTTAATGGGGCACATAATCTCAGTTGCCTGATGCGACTGTGTGACACTTTTGTCCGGAACATTCCACTTGAATGTACTAAGGCATGCTCGAAAATTTAAGCTGATGTCCAGTTAAACCAATGACTACACTTACTGCAGCTGCATTGAAACCAGAGAGGGAGTAAATTGATCCTTCAATTGGCAGAACGTGACAATACCCGCGGGGAGATATAAATCGTCACCTCTCTTTGCGACCAACGGACTTGTCCTCTCTCTCGTCTTCACATAGCCCAAAATGGTAACACAGTTAGTAGCTTCGCTGGGAATCACGATTTACAAATTAATGATCTTCCAGCGATGTTAAGTGCGATTATTTTTCTCTATGTAGACTGTGCGGCGAACAGACGCCAAACTATAAAAAGCGGCCCCGCTCTTAATGTTCCACTCTGATTCGAGCTAAGAGGTGAATGGAAGTCAATGAACCATAATGGAGTATACACTTGTCACTGTTGGGGGATTTTGCAGGGATATGAAGCAAGCGAGTTGGAATTTAAACTGCGTGTGCGACAGCGAAAAGGTCAGGCTATGTGAACTTAAGTCGTTCCTTTTACTATTTTAACGAAATTTCTCAAAACAGCTTCTGCTTGCATCTTGTCGTCAAAATGGAAAACAGTAAATTTACTAAAAAAGGCGATAGTAATTGTATACTTTAAGAATCCGAAACAGTGACCCGCATCAAAGAGTTTCATTTGCATAAGCCTTTTATTAAGGTTAACCCAAATGGATTTTCCATTCTTTGTGATAATTTTTTAACGGACTCCTCCCCCATTGGTGTTTGATGGAAAATTAAATTAAATATAAATGGATTCAATTCATAAATCGGGTTTAGGGTTATTTTCTTAAAATGCCGGGACTCGTATTTCTTGTTTCCTTTGTTTTTAGCTCCCCGTCATCATTAAGTCTATCTCTTAAGGGATTGATTGGTGCGTGGTTTTCTATGCAAATATTTGTTTGACGAAATTAAAGATTCAGTTTGTTTGAGATTTGCTTTTTCCTTTGCTTGCATTGCCCCAGGGAATTTGAATCAAATACCGGAAAATTTGAGGGAATGGTTGATTAGGCTATGTTGGGTTTAATCCTTTGATGAAGTCAAATAAATTTCTGTTGCTTTTGTTTTTGTTCATATTGAAATCTGAAGAAAAAAAGTAGAAAAAACTATTCCGTCGATTTATCAAAATTTAAAATTTTTTGTCAATAGTTAGAATTTGATCTCATAATTAAAATTGTTTATGTGTTATTTCGACATTCAAAGAAAAATGACAAACACAACATCAGCCAAATGGCCGCCATGACCACGCTTACAGGACCATATCCTTTTCATGAAATTTTCCATAACCAAATCCCAAAGTGGCTGCCCTATGTCCTCGATACCCACACGAATTCTATCTTTGAGGTTTGAATCGATGCTGGGATGTTGGCGTAGACCTTATCTTTCACGTGGCCCCAAAGGACGACGTGTACGGGTTTTATTCTTCACATCACTAACTTGTCCTAACAGCTCGAATTTGTCCACCAATTTTTGTATTGCGGTCCGACAAGGTGCTTCACGACGACCCAAACATGTTTTAGTTTTACGAACCGTCTCTGCCCAATTTTCACCATTTTTATTGTGAATTCTAATAATTTCAGTGCATTGTTGAAGCGTGTATCATTCCTTTTTTACTCACGGCGTAGTTTTTACTTGTCAAATGTCAAAAAATGCCAGCTTCAAAAGTGACAGCTACCGTAATAGCGGGCTATTCAAAATAACACCTCTTATTGGAAAACCCTTTACAATAGTAATACACTTTTTCATATTATAGAACTTGGTGTTCTTCTAGATCTCATTACTTTTGGTGGCTGACATTTAGTTTTGATGTTGTTAAGTCATTAAGACCCCATTGTGAAACCACTTAAGAAAGTTACTCATGAGAATGTTATGAACTTAATCAAACCAGAATTCAATATACTACGACCATTTTAAGAAAGTTGGGCGGCAACCATTTCGAATCACCCCTGAATCTAAATATAATTTTTTTCATGTCATTCAACAAAAACCTTACAAGAATTCCAAATTTCAACATCCTACGACCGTTTAAGATAGTGGGCGGAAACCACGCCCCTAAATGAAATTTAAATATGTTACTTGAGGAAAAACATTATATTCAACCTAAACCCTATTCGATTCCCGAATTTCAACATCCTTTTAACATCAGCTTAACAACGCGCATTTGAAAAATGTTAAAACTTTAATTCAAATCTTCAAATATTCGTTCACTTGGCGGTCGGTGGTTGTTCTCATGTGAACAGTCTCTGAGGTTTTGCCAAAACGCCACCTATTAGGTATTTTCAATTCTTGTATACAGTGCCGTATTATCTTAAAGGCAAACTAGGCATGTGCCTAGGGGCGTGAGGCAACAAATGTCGCGCAATGATTTTTACAAATGGCAAATAATGGGAGTTCATACGTGGTTGTAAAAGTAGCAAACTTATGAATTCGAACCGCACTTGCCACTTTTGTCAAAATAAAAATCGGTAGTGAGCAACTTACAGTACCTACAGAGTATTTGACTTTCGGCAATCGACTTGGCTTCCGTTAATTTTTTTGCCGCCTAATTTCATGAAAAAATTCTACCCCTTAAAACTCGGTTTACTGAAGTTTGAGAACTCATTTCAAATGAGTTCTAAGTCAATTCTTCACCAAGTACTCTCGCGTTAGAAAGAATTTCGATTTAGAACTTTGTTGTAGTTAGAACTTCGATAAAATTAGAATTTGGGGGTCCCTGGAACTGGAACTCAGTTTATTTGAAATTTTGTTTTTTCAACGAGCAAAATGAATTGAATTTGTAATAATTTTCGGAAAATAAATTAAAAGAAAAAAATGGGTTGGACGTTCCTATATCGTCATCCATTGTTCTCTTTGGATCTAATTTTTGATGATTTCCTACGAATACGGTGTTTTTATCCAATTTCAATTCATGTCACTATTAACACATGGGACGACACCGATTTTTTTCGGCGTTTCCGTTTAACAAAGCAAACATTTTCAGCAGTCCTTCAACTGGTGGCAGAAGACCTTGAACATCTACAACCACGGTAAAAATTGGAATGAATTTACTATGAACTTTTTTTCTTGACAGTTTATGGGCACAAGTAGGATTCGAACCCACGTTCTGCATAAGATCCAACGCACATAAACATCTCGCCACGGGCATCACAGAAATAAACATAGGTGCACATATATAAAAATTACCATAGGTACACAGATACAAACAAAAACTAATCGCAAAGTCAAAAATTATTTGTATTTTGTGTCGAATTGAAGGAATAATGTCTGTCAAAAAATACTGCCGGTCGACTCAAAAGTTTCAAAAACATGCTAGAATGGTTCTTAAAACGATGATTTTAGATTGAGTTCTAGAGAAGTGAAGAAATGGCCGAGGTCCAAATATTCTATATTCTTAACCGAGATTCATTAGATAGAGTTGTAAAGGGAATTTAGAGCTGTGTGAAAAAATTAGGCTTTAGTGTTTTTCATTTTTATTATTGTAAGGGCAAATCACCTTATAGTCGATATTCATCAGCGGATGGTAAAGAACCGTAATTCGGCACATCTGGATTAAAATAATTCAAACTGAACTTCAATATATAGAGGCGCCGATGAGATGCTTGTCTATTACAATACGGTGCAGTGAATTAACGCCCATGGCATTAACGCCCGCGGGTTTTAATTCCAAAAACAAACGGAATTTACCCCCGCGGCTGTTAATTCCTTTTTGAATTGGAAATAAGGGCCACCATAAAAAAGAATTAATATCCGCGGGTGCTAATGCCAATTGGAATTGGCACTAAGACCCGCGAGTGTTATTATCTTTTGGAAGTGATAATTTCACCTTCGGGTGTGAACAGTTGCGCGAATTTCATTTTAGGACTTATCCACTATGAAACCATAGAGAATCTATTTACCTAGAGTCGCAACTCGCTCTCTTTTTTAAAAAATCACTGTCCAAAAAATGTTGTGGTGAGTCTCTCAATTTACTCTTATTTTTCGTGTCCGTGAATCGGTGAAAGAGGTGAAAAAAATTCAATAAGGACATGACCGCACTGTTTTAAGGGTGAAATATACTCTGCCAACGTGTTTAAATGTGTTTTTTTAGTTATTTATTCGTAAATCATAGTTGAATTCCATTTAAAAAGCAAAAAACACTATGCACTGCACTTTGTACTGTTATTTAAATACTTAAAACATGAATTTCATACAATTATTTTTTATTTTTTAAATTTTTGAATTTAACTGGCTTTTATTTTTGAATTTTGAGCGCAAGCTTTTAAAATTGAGCCTAGGCTTTTCACATTATTGAGCGCAGCACACAGGCCTACCCATTGCAAATGTACTGGTTCGGCCTCCCATTTGAAATGCATTGAAATGCCTATACATTTACATTGGGTAGTATATTTTATCAAATTTAATTTTTTTAGTCGAAAGAGAGTAAAATGCCTCAAGTTGCGACACTAGGTATACCTCCTCTGTGTATGAAACTATGATGCGTCATTAGTTCAGAAATCAAATTCAGGGCCGACCTTCGCGATCAACTTAAAACATTTTGTAAAATAATAAAATAAGTGGACAGTTTTTACATATTTTAAAGGTTTTTTCTGTGCATTATGGCTGAAACATACCGCATGCGGCATGCTCTAACTCTATGTGACGTTAAGAAAACATTTTCCAATGCAAACGTTTTTCTGCACTCTGGGAAATCAAAGTTCGGTGAGGGAACGATATTCTACAAGCACAGTATACTTGAAGCCAATATCACCTTATTGCATCTATCTGTCAACTAAAGTAACAGAGCTGTTTCAATTCCATCAAAAGTTGCATCACACAAGCGGAAAAAATGTTGCCCAAAAGAGAATCAATTTGATGTGTGAAAATAAAAAAATTTGCGCGAAATTAAAGATCGATTTGATTTTATTATGAGCGGAGCGAAAAAATTGGGCAAAATTTTTTTTCGCTCGCTCCGCTCGCAATAAAATCAAATCGATCTTCAATTTTCTTATCGACCTCAATGAATCATTGAAATGCTTACAAAAATCTTTCTTTGCATTACATGATGTGTGGTGGTTGTTTTTCCAAATAAAAGGAAACCTCAACAGGTTTGAAAAATTAATTGCTCTGACAATTTTGTCGACCGTTACCTAATAAAGAAACGTGGTCCTATTTATTTATAAGATTTTTTGTAATCGTATTTAATGTGTAGATATACATACAGGAATTTAAATTTTTTGTTTATTTTTTTGGCATCCACATTCATTGTTTCACTTTTTTTTCATTTGGGACTTTTGTCCCATAAAAAATAAAATTTAATTGGGACTACTGACCTCCCATAGTTGGTAAATAATTCCTTAATCGAATTCGGCACTGATGAAATGATGACCCTCCATAGTGTGTTAGAAGTTCCAAAAACCATTTTCGGGACTTCTGACTTCGGGACGAGTTTCAATGCGCCAAGTTTCTAATCAAAACTGAAAAACCGAAATAAGGTCTAATTTCCATAAGAAATGGAAATAAGGACCTATGCGGCATTGTTTCGTCGGGAGTTATTTAACGTCACCATATTAAGGTATTGTGGTTTTTTTTAAATTTGTTTCGCGTGTGGGTTTTATTTCCAATTAAAATTGGAATTAAGGCCCACCAAAAAAAGGAATTAACCCCCGTGGGTGTTAGTACCATTTAAAAAAGGAATTAATACCCGCGGGGGTTAATTCCTTTTGTTTTTGGAATTAACACCCGCGGGTGTTAATACCATGGGCGTTAATGCACTGCACCATTACAATACACTTTTAAACATTTTCTGTCACTCGCTTGCTTAACGATTCCTACAAATGTATCGAGAAATTTTGCGAATAAAACATTTTTCGTTTAATGTTGTCCGTTAAATAGTTAACAAATTTGTGAAAAAAGTTGTCACTTTGCAAATTAAACGGTGAAACAATTTTTCTTTCTTTCCAACAAATTTGTGGAAAATAAATTTGTGGTTTGTGAAACAGAAAAGTGACTATGTTAATGTAACCCACAAATACAAATTTGTTAGTTTAACTGTAATATGATGAAATAGACCACTGGTCTATTCGTTTTTCCAGCAGAAATTTGGTCGATTTTTGTTAGCCCACCGGAGCCTACGCAGATAATTTTTGTAATTACATCTACTTCGTTCGTGGTAGGTTTCATATAAGTATGACCGTCGTGGTGGAAATTATGCTTCCTCACAAACGAAGCCAAGTAAACTGCGTTATTTCTCTTATCTCATATCTCTCGAGCACGCCTTAGGCTTGTAGCACCTTTGTCTAAGCATTTGCGAAGTTAATTTCTGTTGGCTTTGAAAATCTGCCAGGTTATTTCCAAGCCAAGGTAATTGGAGAATCAAATACACATTACACATACTTCTTAAAATTTTTGCTGTTTAAGCTAAATAGTGGTTCTTCTTCTGTCAACTCTGTTTTTCCTTCATTTATTTGCAGTCCCAGGATTTTTGCCGCTTGCTCGATGTAGAAATTGATTGAAATTGATGTTGGCATAACTCTGTACTGGTTAATTATGGTTTCTGCTTATGGGGCATTGCGATCTTCTTGAATAAAGGAATGTCTCATTGAATGCACTCTATATGCCTTTTTGCCAATCTTCCGCTATTCAAATGCACTATAAGGTCATCGACAAGTTGGTCTCCACGCTGATCTAGCTGATCTGTTATGCAATCAGAAAATGATGCTATGTTGTCCCCTAGCCGGTTGATTGCCATTTTTACTTCCTCTATGCATGTTGACCCCAGTAGATTGTCATTTTGAAATGGTGTAAACGTCACTACCCCATGTTTTCGATAGATTAGTAGACAACCTGGTACGGTCCTTGTTTTCTATTTCTTTCTTTCACAGGCTGCGTTCTTTTGCCTGTTGCTCTTTTTCTTTTCCTTTATTGGCCCTCTTATTTTTCATATTGCTCACTGTCTTTGAGATTTCTGCAACTCCTGATTCAGGTAGCTCTGGAGAATGGAGCCAGAGTCAGATAAAGTACATGTATTGTGTCCTGTTTTAGTACTCTGCGCTCGTAACATTAAGCCAACGAAGTAGTGATCAGATTATATATATGTTCAGTGGTGTATCGATTGGGTTTGTTGATTTCAATGTTCCATCAGACTATACCAAATAGACTTTTTGGACCTCCGAAACCTGGTACTCGCCAGGACTTTATTGTTATAAGTGTTTTAATGCGAACTTCGGAGGGATAGCAGAGCCGCTGCCTTTTCCACTTCTGAAGAAGCAACATCTTTTCATAACATGAATGATACATTTGTGCCTATATTTCTTCAACTGAAGTTAATTTAAATCAAACATTTTAACTAGAGGAATATAAATAAAGTTTAAGGTATGACATTTGAAATTAGATCGTGCAAGGCAGAACCTAATTAAAACGTTATTAGCGTAAATGTTTATTTATTCGAAGGCGACCAAAACCAAGACAATGCACCAATATGTATGATAATGCGCTTTATTGGCGTATGCTTCCACAAATAAAACCAATGATTTAACCATTGCAAAAATGGAAAAACATAGACCTCATTTTTGTAACCGAATAAGAACATTATATGAAGAATTTAAAAAAACAACAAATTAATAAAAATTCAAGAATCAAGTTCTACGTCTACGTGTACATCATAGAGTTGATCTGCTATTATTGAATTTCTTAATGTCACTGTCACTCACTGAAATCGGACTTAAGCTGCATAACTAATGCAAGCAGCATCTTCCATCTACCATCTACCATCACTCGATTTTTTCCAAATCAGAGAACTTCTTGTTTGGACTTGACAATAAGCCATGTTGTTGGTTACCTTGCTCTACGCACCTGGCTTCTGGAAGATAAAAAAGCAGACAACATGCTAGAAAATATATTCGCAAACAAAAAACGCATCCCTTTTTTACTTATATTCAAGTTAATTAACTTAGATATACGCGATGCAAAGGGATTCTTGTCGCACATTGCTTCACGCAAAAAGGGTATAAGACAAAATGCAGGAATGTCGTTGATGATACTTTGTTTGAACACATTTATAGGAACAACAACATATTATTCAACTTAGTATTTTAATTCAGATTGACAGAAATTACGAAATGTTGTCTGTCTTTTTTATGCAGAAAATGGATTCTTTGAACGTATCTTTTTCATTTAAAAACAAAACAGTTTTATCAGATGAATTGAGCCAAATATTAAACGTATACTCTCTCATTTCTTCTCTTAAAAATTACGATTGTTTTATTTTAAAAAATATTCTAAAAGTGCAATATTTTACTGAGATTTGAAATGTACATATGTGTGTCTGTATATTTATGTAGGTATAGGTACATATCTGTATGTAGGGTAAGGTCGGTATGATTTGACACGTTAACAAACTTCTCAAAATAAAAACAGAGTTTCATAATTACTCAGAGTAATTTGAGTTATAGACTTTTTTCTGAACCCTTCCAAATGGTCAATTCCTCCTTCGGGTAAGGATAATTTGACACTGACATTAGGAGGGTTTGACAGAGGGTGAGGAGCATTAAAAAAATCACTTTTCCGGAATTACCTAAAGGAATTATGAAAATTTGTGTAAAATTTCTTAGAGAAATAATAGTTATCCTACCTTTGGAGCATCTCATACAATCTTCTGAGGGTTTGAAAAAAAAGTTGCATTATTGCAATGGATCGTAGTGTCCGTAGCGTAGTGGTAAGGTGCGTTGGCTGCTAGGCAGATTGTCGTAGCGTCGTGGGTTCGAGTCCTCCTCGAGCCCATACTTTTTATTTCATCTTTCACGGGCACTGCCTCTTGCAAGGAACTGATAAAACTTCCAAGAGTATCATCTGTCATGAAAAAGTGCTTCTCAACTCTGCCGTTCGGAATCGGCGTCAAATTGTAGGCCCCCTCAATTCTTTACACGCACCTAGAGAATTGTTGACGAGAGTAAGCCACTTAGGCCTTGGCTCTTCGAGAGCTGTCGCGCCACTCTATTTCCAGTAATTTTCCGTAACAATGACGTTTTTCTAAACTACTTTCAAACAAAATATCTGAACATACTTCCTTAATCTTGCAACAAGAAAGTGCTGAATTAAGACAGTTGACGGTGACGGGAGATTTGGCATTGAAGAATTTGAAATCACAGAAGGCGTACTCTAGAGAAGCGTCTTGAGTACTTTGCTATTTTACAAAAACAAAGTCTTGCCTTATAGTGTCCACAAGGACTGAGGCTGGGCTCAACACTGCTGTCCTGATGCAGAAAAAGTATCATACTAACAATTATGCGCTTGGCGTTAGCTTAGAAGAACTCGGCGAAGAGTAAATAGTATAAGTTTCTGCAATCCAACAAATATTCACTCACGGAGTGTCGAGTACCAATACTACAAATTCGACTATTCCAGAGACGATATAGCCCTTAGACAGTATTCCGATGGGAACATTCACTTGCTTGCGCGTTTCGCCCTATTGCAGTGCGTCGTTACTGAGGGCCTTAGCATCTGCAGTTGCTTGATGTAGATACCTTAGGTTAAGCCTTCCGGAACGGAAATCATGGATTTGGTGAATTTTATCGGAGAGAAAAATGCCAAATACCAAAATCCATCCAAAGCTGAAAACCAACTAAAATATAATTCTTATTTAGGTATACAAAGAAAAATCGGGATATCAGGATAAATCCCTCTCTTTCATATCTTGAATGTGGTTTAATAACTGGCCTAAATCATAGCCTTGCAAATATTTAACTCCATTCAGTGAAAACGGCATTACAAATTTCGAAGAAAACAGACATTATTTCATATTCTTTCCTCATTCCAAAACCAAGACCTTGCTCAATGTCAGTGTCTGACAATTGACAATTCTGCTCGCTTTTCGTTCCTGTCGTCTAATGTCGTCCTTCATACCCAGATATGGAAGTAACGCGAGACGTTGGCTGCTGTGCGGCGCAATGTCCCTTGACGTGCAAAAAAATTGAAAGTGTGACGAGAGTTGCTGGCAATAGAAACTCCAGGTAAGTGTAAGCATAGAAAAGATATCTCTTATACGGATGTTGGTAATGAGCTCTTTTGAAATTAAAAGGAACTAGACAAGCTGCACTAAACATCAGCCGAGAAAAAAAAGAACAGAAGCACTGTCACCGAATATGGCAGCGGCTACAAGGAATTTTTAATTTATTTTCCGCACAATGCTGTCTGCGCTGTCTGTCTTTAAATGTATGTGTGCTTATCCTCAAGGGACATAGTGACAATATTATGGGCCATTATGGACATTTAAGGCCATGAAAAAATCGGATGTTTGTTTTTCTAGGTATTCTTTTTTGTTGTTGTACGTATTCTTACATACAATTGTATCTAGGTATGTGTTTGTTATTGAATTTCACAAATTGAAACAAATACAAAAATTTGATGATCTCGCGGGGATAATTCAATTTGAATGAAAAGGAACAGGAAGGAATGTTGCTCACAAATAATTATCGAAATATTTTCGAAGACTTCAGTACGAAATTCTGCCTTTTTGTATTTGCCACAAATTTTGTTCACCCCAGCTCCTATGAAGAAACTGAAATAAAGCTGTTTATTTAAAAGCACTCAGTTATTTTTCAACAATTTTTAAATTGGTAAATTTTAATAAAAGATAGGTAGATACACTTTATTAGAATTTTGATGGGCTTTTAACTATGCCTGATCGGATTTTTCCAACACTTACCATTCAGTAGATAGATATTGTTTGACATGTGGGACTCTCTTCCACACTCTGTCTTTCCCAAAAACAATATAGGAGAAGAATTTGTCTTTTAAGAGTGTTCCGGACCAAAACTGGGTTTTTTCAAGTGGAATTGTGAAGCGATTAAATGTCGTATTAAAATGATTAAGGTGTCATTCTGTAGACAAAAACTGTTTCTAAAAAACTATTGGAGCACAATTTCAATTAAGGATTTTGTTACTCAGTAGTAAAGGCTCAAAAACTCCAAAATGGCCAAAAATCGTATTTTTTCAAAGAGAATTCCATCAAAATAAAAACATTTTTCGCTAACATTTCTTAATGAGCATAAAATTCGACTTTATACTGTATAACTTATATAGAAAAAATTAACTTTTTAAACAAAAAAGAATTACAAAACTATGAATAAAATTTGTATTTGATAAGCAATTTTTCTTATGATGTGATATTTTTTTTTTTTTAAATCTCTTCACTTATTTAGCACGTACGTTTTCTCAACGCAGCAATCAAAACATTTAAAAAAAAAACTTTGACCAAACACATTTTATTTCAAAACTAGCTGACCCTGCAGACTTCGTACTGCCTCAATCGATAATCGTTATCCCTCTACCACACTACCCACTACACCTTAAACGCTTCCCGTTTGTGCTACCCAGTACGTCTACCCATATCTGCTACCCCATTACGACACTACAGAGTGTGGTATTCAGATTCATATTTTTGTTGTTAGGCTAATAAACGTATCTTTGTACTTCACAATTCGACTGAATTTGAGTTCGTAAACAGCCCTGAAGCCGCGAGTTCTACATTCTAATCTCTTAAGGAGATTTTCCCATCATGAATTCTCTATTTTCCCATTGTTAAAAATCCATTCAAAATTTGGCTTGGGGTTTTCTTGCTCTTCAAGAGTTTTCCATTTTACCTTTTTAAAATAATTAATGCATTTCATTTGGAAGAGTGATTTTGAGATTTTTGTTAAGTCAATTTTTTTTGCATATCAAATTTTCCATTTTTCCAATTTTTTTTAACTTTTTCTTGCTTTCTAGTTCCCCATCACAAATTTTCCAGTTTCCCTCTGAAAACCAATGAGTTTTCCGAGTTTCATTCGAAAACCCATTTTGAAATTTTCCAGTTTTCCATTTAAAAACCAATGAGTTTTCAGAGTTCTTATCAAGATATTTCTATTTTCTATTCGAAAACCCATTCTAACATTTTCCAGTTTTCCTTCTGAAAACCATTGCACCTACAATCAAGCCCCTCTTTCCCACTGGGCACTCTGGGCAAGTGCCCAGGGCCCCGTGATCGATAGGGGCCCCCTTGACCCTGCCAGATTACGAACTTATTTACTTATCCGGCTCACTATCAATGAAAGAACTCAGCCGGATATACTGCATCCATCCATCGTGAACGGTCCCTCGCATGCACTCTCCAGTCGCCGAAACCAGGCGCTCTGGCATCCGCAGTCACTTGGTCCTTGTACCGTAGGTACGGTCTTCTTTGTCTTCTCGAACCTGGGGGCTGGGATGAAAAGAATTTCTTGGCTGGAGCGCTGTCGGTCATTCGTTCGATGTGGCCGAGCCAATGTAGTCGTCTTTTCTTGGCCTTCTGGACTACATCCACATCTTGGTACAGCTCGTACAGTTCTCGGTTGAACCTTCTTCTCCATTTGCCATCGTCGCATACGGGACCGAAAAGCCGTCGAAGAATTTTTTTCTCGAAAGTGCCCAGTATCAATTCCCCTTTTTTACTTATAGTCCAGCACTAGGCGCCGTAGAGTAGAACTGGTAAAATCAAAGTTTTGTGTAGCAGACACTTTGTCTTTCGAGTGAGAAGTTTTGAACCCAGTTGTTTGGCCAAACCGAAGCAGCAGCGCAGCGGTTCGCTAGGGTAATAATTCTTCGGATCTCCACTAAGGTGTCATTTGTGGGATTGATGTTTGCTCCAAGGTAGATGAACTCCTTAATACCTCGAAAATGCTGCTACCAACAGTGACGTTTTGTCCTAGGCGGTGAACAGATGTTGCTTTGTTTGTTGATAGCATGTCCTTAGTTTTGTCCTCATTCACTTCAAGACCAACGAGTTTCGCCTGTCCTTTAATCGCTGTGAAGACCTCAAGCACAGCTCTCTTGAATCGACCGATTATGTCAATGTCCGCAAAGCCTAGGAGCTGGGTGGACTTGTTGAAGATAGTGTTTTCCGTGCTCACACCTGCCTTGCGCACTATTTGCTCCAGGACTATGTTGAAGAAGTCACATGACAACTCATCTCTTTGCCTAAACCCTGCGCATTTTCCCATTTGTACATTCTACTGTGTATTGTTAAGCGTCATGTGGCTTAAAGTCACACTGGTACGTGCCGATTATTGTGTTGCAGAAATGTTTAAGACGCTTACACAGAACTTTGGATAGAATTTTGTATGCAACATTAAGCAGGGATATGTCACGATAATTTCTTCATGACATCGGATCGCCTTTTTTGTAGATGGGACACATGGAGCTTATCGACCAGTCAGTGGGCATGCATTCTTCCTCCCACACTTTGGTGATGACCTGGTGCATGCGGTTCATCAAAAAGAGTTCCGCAGGTATGCCATCCGACCCGGCGGATTTGTTATTTTCTTAGCTTTTGGATGGCTCTTTTTACCTCTTCTGAACTGGGGGCTGGGACTGGATCTTTATTGACTGATCTTGCTTCTCTTTCGTCATTAGCTCGCTCGACATTATGCGCATTCAGCTGCTGTGCGAAGTGCTGCTTAAAAACATCAAGCATTCCCTGTGCTTTGGTGATTTTAAGGTGACTGTCAATAAACATGAATCTAGAAACATGGTTATCTTCTTTCTTTGTTCAATCTAACTAAATAGTGTTCTGTCAAAGTCATAGGGGCCCCATCATCGTAATATGCCCAGAGCCTCCAATAAGTTAAAGACGGCTTTGCCTACAATTACATGCAATTTTCCCTTTGGATGAGTATCCGAGTTTCTCATCAAGAACTTTCTATTTTCCATTCAAAAACCCATTCTGAAATTTTCCAGTTGTTCGTGAAGTGTCCTTAACTCTACTTTTGGTTTTGATCGAGAACAAAAATGAACGACACAGGCCTAATTTTCACCGAGACCAAACTGTAGGAGAGGTACCTAATATTCATAATGTGAACTGTACATGCACAGAGATTGGAAACTTACATCTACGCTTTTTTTAATATCGATGTTAAAATTTTCTTTAGTACAGAAAATCTTACCCAAGAATTCGCGTGTAAACATTTTCTTGGCTTAAGTAGGAGTTCAGCCTTAAATATAATACAAAAGAATGAATAGGAATTGAAATGAAATGAAATGGAGAGACATTTAAAAAAAACTGATGTCGGCTGTCAGTTTCCTGAATTTAAAAACAAAATTTTCGAGTGAGTAAATTGAAATCAATGTTTTTTGGTATTTATCATTATTTCTTTTATTTTCAGAACCTCCTACTGCACAATCAGTGCAAAGAAGAACAATTGTCCACTATTCATAAAGTGAGATTTTTGTTTGTTTGTTAGTTTATCGACTACAAACATACAACCGACAAACAAACAAAATTCTTACTTTATATATTAGTATAGATTAAGGGATAGCAAAATCAGCCTTAATTTGAAAATTCAAAGCAGTAACGGCTGGCGGAAGTCACGATTCTCATAGGAAGGCGATTCTCTCTCTCTTAGTAAGATGCGTTTAGTTCAAAATTTGTCGTCTGCAAGCGCCACCCACTTGAAGCAGTAAGAATTTTCAGTTTCAGTCCGGAACACTCTTAAGGCTCTTTGAATCCAAAATCCTTACCATTCCTCCGAAACTGAAGTCTTCACTTTCCACAACTCATATCCGCTTTCAAGAGGGAGATGAAAGACCTTTGTAGAAGAATTAATTATCACAAGCATTATCAAGTTTACTATGAACCAGATGAAATGTCAAATCATTAGCTTGGTAGACTCCGAAGTGCTTTTCACCTAGCTCGTAAAACCCATATTTGAAGACAGTCGACCGACCGACCGAAGCACGGTGATGATATATGTTGTTTCTTTATTGATATTCTTCTCAACTGTAACTTGATTTTCAAACTTTGAAAGTTTTTTTGACTGAATTTGCATGAGCCTATATACCTCTGGAAGATATTTTTTGTTGCTTGCTCTGAGGCTTTGTTTGGTTCGTGTATCAACTAAGCAGAAAAAGTGTACGAAACTGAACGAAGATAAATGTTATTTCAGTGACTTCTTATAAAAAAGTAGTGTAATACGGTATTCTGTCGATCTATTTGCGCTGCGCTGTCAGGATAATGTCTCAGTTTCTTGTCGTTGTGAGAAGCTTAGGGCACGGTAGGTTGTTCTGATTATTTTCCCTTGACATTATCTTATTGATTTGGGGAAACATGCTTGGGTCGCCTCTCTTTGAGGAGAAATGCACACTTCGACTGTATTCTTTCAACAATTCGAACAAATTAGCTCTACCAGTGTTGCCGGAGATAAATTTTGTAGAGTAGTACACCAACCAAAAAATAGGAGTATTTTAAGCAAAATAGTAGTACCAGCTTTAAAACGCTTTTAAATTTAGAAAATGCACCAAATATCTGTTTAAAAGCTTATTTGTAAGCGCTTTACAAAAAAAAAGTCAACATAAATAATTTATTTAAAAAAAAATAACAGTTATGTAAGCTGTAAGCTTCTTACAAAATAGCTAATGTTTATGCATTCAGTTTTGAACATAAATTTCTTTAGAAAATAGTAAGTATTTCTTAGCTTTTTTGAATAAATCACAATTAATTAATTTAAAATATGTAAATATTTTGTTTTTCAAAAATAATTATTTGCACATACAATGAATACAAAATTCTACTTATATAAATTGACCATTCATTGTGCTTTGTGAAATGTTTTGACTCTAATGTGGAAAAAAAATATTTTTTACACGTTTTCAGTAGGTTTTTTGAAGAGGTACAATTAAAACCATTCAATAGCTCTGTACAGCGCATTTTTGCATCAACAGTACTAACTGCAAGCCTATTTCTTTTTTTGTCTTTAATTAAAAACAATTGAGAAAAGATTCTTTCAGCAGCAGCACTGCTATGAGGGAGGCATAATAATGTGCTCTCAACATCTTAAAGGAAAAAGCGAATTTCTTAAATCAAATATTTTTGACCAACATTTTTCAATGTCTAAAAATTTCGATACTATAGTTCGCCATTCAAAATCAAGGTTTTCAATTATATTTTCATTAATTAAACCAGGAAGTGAAAAAAACAATCGAAGTTATGGATTCAGTTAAATTTAGTGGATCAATTCCTTGCGCACAGGTTTTAATACCGAATTGTTAAAATCAACGCGGTATGAAATTTGAATATATAGAGTTTTGAAATATTCTTTGCAGCAATTCTTGAATTTAAGGATATCATTCCTTTCAAAACTTTGTTTCTTTATAAAAAGTTCAGCCTTAGCTCCAACATACACTGAATAGACATTTTTGAAAATGTCATAGCAAAAATTTGGGTTTGATATAAAATCTTCTGTTATATATTCAGGCTTTACAAAATTTTGTAAAACGTTTTTACAAAAGGCAAACATTTATGTATCCTTACTGTTTCTGATTGAAACTCTAGATTGAGTTGATTTATCAACTGAAGAACATAAGATAAAAATAATAAATAAAGTTTTGTTGTGTCATTCAGTTCTTCTTGAATTTTGTCAACAAAATCTTTATTACTGTCAGAAGACTCAAATGAACTTTCAAAACAAATAGTTAACTAATGCAAGCCATTGTTCTAATGTCCTAGACACAACCTTTTCGAGAGCTAGCCAACGTGTAAAAGCTATTTTTAAAATTGTATATTTTTCTACATTGAAACATTTCTGGAATTCTTTAAACTCAGTTTGTTTTCTGGACTATGCGAAAAGTAAACATAAATATTTCTCAAAAGAATTTCAATGTTTTGTGGAATTTTTTGGCGGCGGCTGAAGAACATAGGCGTGTTCAATGGCACATGCATCCCAAAACAAATATATTTGGATTATGACTAAGCAAAAGTGATCGAACACCACTTTTTTTTGCCAACCATCCCAGCAGCATGTTATGATGTAATGTAACAGAGCAAGACAAAGAAAATAAAAATGAGGGAAATTCTGTTCTAATTATTTTGCTGCCAAATAGAAGAAATCGAAAGGTTGGGAATTTTTTTTAAGGGTGACATTGTACTTGGATTTTAAATATTTTTGGTTTCCTGTTTTTTAAATAGTAGTACGGGATTAAAAGGAGGAGTACGGGAGTACCAGTGTCTCGAAAGGAGGATAATCCTCCGATAGGAGGACTTTCGGCAATACTCTCTACCTATACGTTCAAAAGTAATAAGTGAATTTATATTAATAACTAAGAGATCTATTCTTCGTCATGCTCCTTGATTGACCTGAACCCTCTTAGCTGGATTTGAATTTGAATTCCAACATAGTGCGCGCGCCGCCGCTCGCCGGTATATGAGTCGCATCATCAGAGCCCTCTGGTAAAAACTTTAGTAGAGCCCGTCTCGTTATAGTTTTTGATACAGCTAACGACTTATTTTCATTTCCTTTGATGATACAGTGATGATACAGTGTCCGTATCTTAGTGGTTAAGTGCGTTGGCTGCTAAGCAGATCGTCGTGGGTTCGAGTCCTACTCGTGCCCATAGTTTTTATTTCATCTTTCAAGGGCACTGCCTCTTGCGAAGAACTGACAAAATTTCCAAGAGTATCATCTGTCATGAAAAAGTGCTTCTCAACTTTGCCGTTTGGAATCGGCGTTAAATTGTTGGTCCCCTCAATTCTTCACACAAACCTAGAGAATTGTTGATGAGAGTAAGCCAAGAGCTGTCGCGCCACTCTATTTATTTTTCTTTTTTTTGATGATACATTATTTTGTACTTATATGTACATTTACTTCTATATGTATTTCCAAAAAGTTCAACGAAATCTATTTACAATAAATTAATTTTGCTTTTGAAACTACATTATTAAGTTTGAAAGTTCTCTGAAATTACTTCCGCAACACATGTTTCTAAT
>CAKKXW010000002.1:40915696-40926607 GCA_920937365.1 Sphaerophoria rueppellii
TAAGGGACGTATTCCTTCTTTTTTTTTTTGTTTATTGTATTGGTATTCAGTATTAAGAGGACAGAACATAAGAACTGTTTTATAGATTTTTGTTTAAACGCGTTAGTAACGACCTGGTGGTTTCTGAAGTAGTAGTGTACCATATCTTATACATATAGTAAGGGTTAGAGTAACACTTAATAACGAGAGTTTTTGTGATGTTGAATTTGAGATAGGTCTCCTAAATAAACATATGACGGTGGAGTGTTTTTGACAATTCAATAAATTATGTGATGGTGGGAAAGATTATAAAAGGATATGCCTCATGTTCTGCCTCTGCCTCCTTTATGCATATATGCGTACTTCCCTTTGAGAGCAATAATTCACAATGAGATTGGGAATGATATACATATTCTATACCATGTGATGATGAAGTCTTTGGTGGTCCAGCAATGATTGCGCAAATTTGTTTTTAGATATTTTGTCAAGAATACAAGACAGGAGAATTATGACTTATGGTTATGTTATTTGTTTTTTTTTTTCTTCCTTATGCAGGGAATCATAGAATTAGGTATGTCATTTCACGAAGCTTTTTAATTTAAGGACTCTTTTAAGTAGGAAAGAAAATTTGAACTCGAGATTTTTGTCGAAAATACATATACACATGCAATGCCTATGTACATACATATGTGATCTGAATTCAATGTTAATTCCTAGAACCAGATCCATACTACCAGCACGATCGAGGATGGAAAATACATCGTGCTTCAATCTTACGGAATAGCTCACGAAATAGTTGAATCAACAATGCAACTTACTCGATAAGCATGCGGTGCTTCAATGCACAGAAAGAGGAATTCTAACAGGAGAAGAAAGCCAGTCTATTGGTGGTCGGAAGAGATAGCCGATTTTCGCAGAAAATGCCTACGCCTTAGGGGAAAGTATCAAGAGGTAGGAGAAAGTAAGCGATAGTTTCGTGCACTAGCTTAAGGAATTCTAATGGCGACAACGCATTCCATTTCTTTGTATGGAAGTCAGGTTTGGGCGGACGCACTTAAAAAAAAAAGGACCGAAAGCCCTTTTCATTAGTAAAAAGGTGCGGTGCCTTGCGTATAGCTTTTGCTTATACCACACAGTGTCGGAACTCGGCAACAGCAACTTTTGTGGTTGCATGTGTAATGCCAGTTGATTTCCTCGCAGCACAAAGAAAATACGTAGGTACACAAAAAAAAAGTAAAATCGGCCTGGAAGCAGCGAATTTGGAAAAGTGCTCACACTGCAGAAGTGGCTGAAATGTTGGGAGTCGGAAAACTGAGACCGCTGGACTGCAAAGCTAATCGGAAACGTTAGCAAATGGAGTAACCGGAAACAAGGTGAAGTGAACTGTTAAGTAACACAATTCCTCACCGAACACGAGTACGAGGTCCTGAATAAGATTAGAATAATGGAAGCCCTTCCTGCTAATACGGAGACTCGCTTACCACACAGAGTTCGAGTGTTGTAATATATGGGAATCCCTCCACCAGGAACAAAACAGGACTATCGGAGAAATCAGCCAGGATAATATCATTGAGAATATGCTTTGAAACCAAGAATATTTTATAAGAATAAGTACGCATATGACGAAGATCCTGAAAACAAAGAAACAAGAGGAACTATGTAGTTGAGGAGAGACAGCCCACAACCTAGACAAGGACCCCCCCCCCCTTGAAGAAAGGGGTGTCCGCCAACGGGGGAGATCCAAGCCCCTCTTTCCCACTGGTCACTCTGGGCAAGTGCCCAGGGCCCCGTGATGGATAGGGGCCCCCTCATCCCTGCCAGATTACGAACTTATTTACTTATCCGGCTCACTATCAATGAAGGAACTCAGCCTGAGATACTGCAACCTTCCATCGTAAACGGTCCCTCGCATGCACTCTCCAGTCGCCGAAACCAAGCGCTCTGGCATCCGCAGTCACTTGGTCCTTGTACCGTAGGTACGGTCTTCCTTGTCGTCTCGAACCTGGGGGCTGGGATGAAAAGAATTTCTTGGCTGGAGCGCTGTCGTCCATTCGTTCGATGTGTAGTCGTCTTTTCTTGGCCTTCTGGACTAGATCCACATCTTGGTACAGCTCGTACAGTTCTCGGTTGAACCTTCTTCTCCATTTGTCATCGTCGCATACGGGACCGAAAAACCGTCGAAGAATTTTTCTCTCGAAAGTGACCAGTATCAATTCCCCTTTTTTACTTATCGTCCAGCACTCGGCGCCGCCGTAGACTAGGACTGGTAAAATCAAAGTTTTATATAGCAGACACTTTGTCTTTCGAGTGAGAAGTTTTGAACCCAGTTGTTTGGCCAAACCGAAGCAGCAAAGCAGCGGTTCACTAGGGTAATGATTCTTCGGATCTCCACTAAGGTGTCATTTGTGGGATTGATGTTTGTTCGAAGGTAGATGAACTCCTTAATACCTCGAAAATGCTGCTACCAACAGTGACGTTTTGTCGTAGGCGGTGGACAGATGTTGCTTTGTTTTTTGATAGCATGTTCTTTGTTTTGTCCTCATTCACTCCAAGACCAACGAGTTTTGCCTGTTCTTCAATCGCTGTGAAGGCCTCAAGCACAGCTCTCTTGGATCGACCGATTATGTCAACGATGTCCGCATAGCCTAGGAGCTGGGTGGACTTGTTGAAGATAGTGTTTTCCGTGCTCACACCTGTCTTGCGCACTATCTGCTCCAGGACTAAGTTAAAGCGTTATACGCCACAGCTGGATCAGTTTGTTCGGGATCCCGAATTCAGACATCGCCGGATCTGCCTCAGTGTGAATATTTGGTCTATCGTTGTTCTGCCAGGCCTAAAGCCAAACTGGTACGTACCGATTATTGTTTTGTAGACACTTTAAGACGCTTGTATGCAACAGGGATTTTGTATAAGCAGGGATATGCCGCGGTAGTTTTTGCATGACATCGGATCACCTTTTTTGTAGATGGGGCAAATGGAGCTTATCGACCAGTCAGTGGGAATGCATTCTTCCTCCCACACTTTGCTGATGATCTGGTGCATGCGGTTCATCAAAACACCTCCCCCATATTTAAAGAGTTCCGCAGGTACGCCATCCGACCCGGCTTGTTATTTTTTATAGCTTTTGGATGGCTCTTTCTACCTCTTTTGCGCTGGGGGCTGGGACTGGGTCTTCATTGACTGGTCTTGCTTCTCTTTCGTCATTAGCTCGCTTAACATTTTGTGCATTCAGCAGCTGTTCGAAGTGCTGCTTAAAAACATCTACAATTCCCTGAGCTTCGGTGGTAGGTTTTCTTCACTGTTTCGAAGAGCTTGTATTCCGATTCTAAAACCAGAAGCTTATTGATTCGACCTTTTAAGGAAACACCGGGTGTTGTTCTTTGCCTGATATCTTTGAGCTGAGAAAATGGGGATGCTCTTTTCTTTCTTCGCAGGGTGCTTTTCTCATTTCTCCTTTTTGTTCGATACTCTTCTCTTGCTGCTCTTGTTTTCCGTTGCCTCATCTGCAAACGTGCATTTTCCGTCTCTCTTTTCAATAACGCGCACTCATCATCATGCCACGGGTTTTTTCGGGGGTGGCTGGTAACCTATGGTGGTCTCGGCTTCTTTTTTTTATTATTTCTCGATATTAGTTCCACAAGGTGTTGGCATCTGTGGTATTTGGGAGGACGGCGCAGAGTCACGCACTCAGGCGCTCACTGTAGTCTCTGGCATTGTCCGGAGTGCCAAGGCAACCGACGTTGAACTTCTTCCTTGGGGACGCACGTGATTATTAGTCGTTTGATAGTCGAGCTCTAAACTTAGCCACATCGAACAAATCTACAAATAACAAACTGGAAAATAAACTTATCTGAGTATTCATCGGTCGAATAAATAAGAGCGTTATTCGTCAGATAAAGTCAATCTGACAATTGAAAAATCCAATATTTTGTTATCTGTCGAAAAAAGAGTCGATTATGACAGCTTATACAAATAAGACTTTCCATGAATTAAAGGTCCAAATACCCTTTGTGTACAAAATAAAAAAGCAAATCCAACCAGGCTTATAGAGAAGTAATTTTTTCGGTCATCACAAAAAGGGTTGAAACGAAAAAAAAAAAACAAAAACAAAAACAAGCAGAATTTTCAGATACAATCCAACATAAATATCTCAGCCCAAAGCTGCCCTGCCACTCATTCTCCTGCAGAGTGCACATAATACATAAAAACGGAAGACCTGTTGCTGCATTGCATTCTTCTGGCTCGTTTTTTTGTACACTGTTGCTTTTCCCTTTGTTCGATCGTCCGCTTCGCTTCCATCGTCATCACACGTAATTGTCCATTTAACTTTTACCACAACATTATCTACCAGGTGAGTGCTTTAATTTCAGTTTTTCTTTTGTTTTTCGTCCGCGGCCATAGCCACGATTTCAGCTCCTGCTCTCAATTTCCTTAGGTTCGTTTTGTTCTGTGTTGCAGCAGCCATATTCCGAGTAATGGCTAAGTAATGAGTACACGCACATATTTTCGTCTTCCCGGTCGGACGTTGTGTTGTATTTTGTTGTATCATTCACTCTCAGCGTCCGTCCGTAGGTTGAGCCAACAACTGTTCTTGGCAAACATTCATTTTTCTTCAGGTCCAAATCCTCACTTCACTCTTCTTCATTCCATTCGACATCGCAGAAGACTGTTTCCATAGAAAAAGGGAAGCTCAGAAAAGAAGAGATACGTTTCGGGAGCAATATCATCGTAGCTACAATAAGACAGGTCTCTTGCAGCAACAACAACACGACCAAGAACTGTGCCTAGGCCGCCATAAGATGTAACATCAGCTTATCTATTTCGAGTTCATACCAATGCCAAACTGCAACCGAAAAGAAAAAAAAAGAAAATAAATCCCATTGGACTCGGTGTGGCGTTTTAACCTGCCTCTACTCAAGATCGACCAAAAGCTGCGAGGCTCCATCGCCAGTCCAGAGCAGCAGCATTCGGATCAGCGGCTTCAGTTCGATGAGAATCTTCGACCTGAATTGAGCTGTTTCCGCACACAAGCCAAGTCCGTACTGTCATAAACTCGCTCCACTTTAACTTCGTTTTATTCGGAATAAAATATTTGAAAGCCGAAAAGAGAATGTTTGTTGTTGCCAATGTCTTGTGATCTTGAATTGGGACTCTTGGCTGGTTCCACCTTCTGAGTGTCGCCCTTCGATTAAAGCGCTGGATACTTATCGCGGTGTTGTGCCTCCTTTTTTTCGTTCGTAGATTCCGGTAGAGAAAACACGAAAAATATATATAAATGCGTTAAAGCGCCTTAAGTTATCACCGGCAAAAGATGCCAATAAATCGATACGATTTTTCGCAATTACAGTCATTTTTTTTGTTGTTTTTGTGTCCGCTAGCTACTTGGCGATTAATCAATCGGCGGGGAGCACTGTGTGCGTCGTATTTGACTTACTTGAGGGTAAATTAATTCCAGTGGTGATTTTGTGGCCGGAACAAAGGACTTCGAACCTTTAATCGGTGTTTTTTTTTTTTTTGTTAAAGGCCGATTCTGTTAACTTTGTGGATACAATTAAGTCGACAATTGGTGTGTGCAAACTACGAATGAAAAAAAAAGGGAAAATTTACATAAATCTATATAGAATTGCATCCCGTTACGCGGTGTGCTTTAATGCTCCCTGAGCAGTTGAAATTGATTCGCTAGTTTGTTGGTGTGTATATTAATCTTTACCACAGTTACGACAAAAAAAGGACTACCAAGACCCATTGGTGAGTGGCAGATTAAGAGATATTGGCGAGGTATCCCGCCAGCTGGACTGATTTATGGATTAACATTTTAATTGGATATGCATGTTTGGAGGCGCGCACTCAACGCAATGCTAACAGTTGAACGTCGGTCGGTCGGCGCTGGTTTCTATTTGGAGTTGAAGATTTGTGATATCGTTGCTTTGAAAAAGTAAAAATTAAAAAAATTAAAAAACAAAGAATTGATATGTTGCGTTTGTAAATGAAATCAGCTTCCTTATATATTCATCTGCGTGTTGAAACTATTTTTAAAATTGATTTGTGGGCTTTCAATAAGAAACAAATAAGTTTTCTTTTTGTGTTCAAAAAGTTTTGTCGTGGTGTTGACTGATAAGAAACAGCGTACTAAGCATACCTTAGTTGAACGAAGTTGGATAAAAACGTATTTGACTATAGGTAAGTAGGTACTTATCTATTTCTTGCTTGCCTTTGCTAATAATTTTTACAAGAGATGAAATACTTCAAAATATCAACTTTGTTTCAAACATTTTTTTTTGCTAAAGTACGTATTTGGAGTTTGGACCCATCCTGTAGTACAGAAGCCGCACGCTATTGATGTTCAAAACAATTCAAACAGGAATTTCTTAAGTCTGATAAACTATAAGACCATAGTTTTGTTTTTTGGCCGATAGCCAATTTATGTAATGCAAACCATATTCTTAGGATATCTACAATTATGACAGGTATAACAGGTGATAGCAACAGATATATCCAAAAAACTTTTGCTTGGTATGCGAATTGTACGTCATTTGCAAACGCTGTCGTCTAACCTTTGAGCTTTGAGAAACATATCAAAACATGAATTGAAATATGCAAGAAAAACAATTATCGGGTTCTAGTACTGCCCTTGAACGTCAATTCACTTTCTGTACCATACATTTAAGAACAGTAGTTTAAAAGGGCAACCTCCGTTGATTTTTTTCCTATAAAAACGAAATTGGAACGGTGAAAACAAGAAAATCCTGCAAGAAAATTCGACGTTGGACGGCTACAATCGCAAGAGATCGCCAGATCCTTCTCTAATCGAGTGTCAAGTAACCTGTTAAGGAGTCCTATGCCGCCAACATCAAGTATCGAAGACCAGTGGCAACATTGCCACAGAGCAGTTAGAGATGCCGCCTCTAATGTGCTGGGTTTCACACAGCCACCAAAACGAAACCCCTGGTTTGACGAAGAATGCAGGCAGCCCATGCAGTCAAGCAGGAGGCATACGAAGCGGGCGGCGCTGCATAGAAGGACAAGAGCTGCTCGTGAGCTCAACGAGCAAAAGAGGAGAGAGGAACGCCGGCTTCTCAGGAGAGAAAAAAAAGAGAGCATGAGAAGCCTCAGATCGAGGATATTGAGAGCCAACAGCAGGAATGAAGTTCGGAGGTTTTACCGAAAGGTTAAACAGCTGGCTCAAGGTCATCGATCAAGAACCGATGCCTGCAGAGATAAACAGGGGAACATCATCGTAGAATCGCAGACAATGCTGGGGATTTGGAAAGACCACTTCTGTAGACTGTATAACGGCAACGACGAACAAAATACCGCCGTCAGACGGAGCCTTTCATCGGACACGATGATAGCCAACAATTCCTTGAACCTGACCTAAAAGAAGTGAAAACCGCAATATCACGGCTGAAATCCAAGAAAGCCGCTTGAGCAGATGGACTAGCTGCTGAGTTGTTCAAAGCAGCAGGCGAAGAGCTAGATAGGAGCATGTACCAAATTATCTGTAGGATATGGTCAGAGGAATGCATGCTCGATGAATGGAATCTCAGCATTGTTTTCCCGATCTTAAAAAAGGGAGATCCTCTAAACTGCGCCAACATCAGAGGAATCAGTCTACTTAACATCGCCTACAAGATCCTCTTTGCCGTAATATGTGAACGTCTGAAGCCTTTCGTCAACAATCTGATTGGTCCTTAACAATGTGGCTTCAGGCCAGGAAAGTCAACCATCGACCAAATTTTCACGTTGCGGCACATCCTGAGAAAGACCTATAACTCCAAATCGATATCCACCACCTTTTCATCGATTTTAAGGCCGCGTATGACAGTATCTACAGAGACGAACTGTATAAAGCTATGGCTAGTTTTGGCATCTCTGGCAAGTTCGTTATCGCTTGTGCAAAATGACGATTGAGAACTCATGCTGCTCCATCAATGTTGGCAACGAGCTTACGGAATCGTTCGACGTCAACAAAGGATTCAGACAAGGCGATGCACTGTCATGCGATTTTTTTAACATCGTTCTTGAGAAGATAGTGCAGAACTTCACCGTCAACACCAGAGGCACTATCTTCCAAAAATCTGTTCAACTTTTCGCGTACGCCGATGATATTGATATAACGGAAAGAACACAGCGTGATGTCAATGGCACCTTTGTGAGAATTGAGACAGAAGCGGCAAAAATGTGTTTAGCGGTAAATGAGGGAAAAACGAACTATATGCTGTCTTCGAGGAAGGACACCCAACACCGACGGCTCGGACGGAATGTCACAATGGACACATACGACTTGGAAGTATTAAAGGAGTTTGTCTACCTAGGCTACCGCTATTAACACGGGTAATAACACCAGCGCCCAGATCAGACGAAGAATAACTCTTGCTAATCGCTGTTTCTTTGGGCTAAGAAAGCAATTGAGTGGAAAAGCCCTCTCTCAACTAAGGTAAAATTGTACAACACACTCATCATCCCAGTGCCATAGGCTATTTCGAGAGTAAAGTTCTTCGCGTCATCTTTGGCCCCGTGTGCATGGCGAAGAAGATATAACAGCGAACTTTACGGGTTGTACAACGACATGGACCTAGCCAGAAGGGTCAAGGCCCAGAGACTCAGATGGCTCGGTCATTTAGAGCAGATGGACACCAATGCGCCGGACCGGAAAGCCTTCGACACTTTTCTCGAGGGACGTAGGAGGAGAGGAAGACTGCGACTCAGGTGGCGCACTCAAGTAGAAGAGGACCTCGATTAACTTGGAGTAAAAACTGGAGACAACTAGCTAAGGACCGAGCTAGGTGGTGCAGACTGTTGATTGAGGCTCAAGTCCACAACGGACTGTAGCGCCACCTCAAGTAAGTAACTATACGCTTCGTCACACACTTTTCATTTACAATAGCTAATCATACTTTACCACAGAGTCAACCAATGACGAAGATTTAGATGTGTCAGACACTGTTAATCAAATCGAAACTGAAAATTTTTATATGAAAGAAGAAAAATCAATTGAGCAAATGTCAGCGTGTTCTAGTCCTTCTACTCCGAAAACAGTTAATTTTAGAGAAAAATGCTCAAAGCATTTTTTTAGATAATATCAAGGCGAACAATTTGTCCTTGACCTCTATTGACCTACGGGCAATAGATCGCGAAATATTCACGAAAAACTGAATTTCGAGACCTTTTGACCACCATCACTTTTAAAGACAACAATGTCGATTTTTTACATCTTATAGTGGCAAGACAGCTCTTGAAGAGCCATGGCCTAAGTGGCTAACTCCCATCAACAAATCTCTGGGCGCGTGTGAAGAATTGAGGGGACCTACAATTTAACGCCGATTCCGAACGGCAAAGTTGAGAAGAACTTTTTCATGACAGATTGATACTCTTGGAAGTTTTGTCAGTTCTTCGCAAGGGGCAGTGCCCGTGAAAGATTAAACGAAAACTATAGGCACGAGTAGGACTCACGACGTTCTGCTTAGCAGCCAACGCACCTAACCACTTAGTCACGGAAGTTACCCTATTTTCGAAACATTGCTTTTATATTATTTGTATATTTCGTATTTTACTACAGATGCAATGAAAATGTACACTCGGGCGTATACGTGTTTTAATAGATTTATTTCTTATAGGTTTTTTTTTTTTTTACATAAATATAAAGCGTAAATCATTATCATATTATTTTTAATAACGGCACGTTAAATTATTTCGTATTTCTTCGATCGGCTGCCTCAAACTTCCCTAAGAGATAAATGAGGAGGATCCTAACGATGTTTATGTAACTTTTCAATCAATAGTTTCTTTTTACACGAATGCCGTGGGAAGAGTCTTTTTTTGAAGTTTGTTTTTTAAATGGTTTTATTTATTTCTCTCGACTTAGGCTCATAAATCATGCGAATATTTATTTCAGGCGAATATACTTAATATGTTTTCCACTCGCTGTCATTTCATTTCATCATTTCAGAAAAACCCACAAAAAATTTTGATCTTCATAATTTCACTCATCATTTATACCTACACTACAGACTATCATTTTATCATCATTTCTGCTTGTTTTAATCTTACTTACTTACTTATGGTGGCGCTACAGTCCAGGTCGGACCAGGGCCTCACCCAACAAACTTCTCCAGCCAGTTCGGTTCCTAGCTAGCTGTCTCCAGTCTTGCACGCCAAATTGGTTCAGGTTCTTTACCATCTGTGTGCTCCACCGGAGTCGCGGTTCCTCTTCTGCGACGTCCTTAAGTGTTGGATTCGAAGATTCTACGATCCGGAGCATTGTTTTCCATTCGCTCTACATTGTAAATCTGTCTTTGTTGACGTTTGCCCCAAGACGTCGATGTTGGTTGTCCTTTCTTGTTGACACCATTAACTTGGTCTTGCATCGTTAACCGCTAGACAAACCTTCCTGGTTTCCGTCTCAAGACTCACGAAAAGTCCACTGACATCACGCTGTGTCCTTACAAATTTTTCAATGTCGTCTGCGTATCCTAGTAGCTGGACGGACTTTTGAAAGTTATGCCTCTGGTGTTGACGTTGGAGCTTTGCACAATCTTTTCGAGAATGATGTTTGAGAAATCGCATGACAACGTATCGCGTTGTCTAAAACCTAACCTAGTTTTCCATTGTCATCTTACACAGAGGGACGAGTTTCTCTGGGATGAAAAAACTAGACATTGCTCTATATAATTGGTCTCTATAGACGCTGTCATACGCGGCCTTGAAATCGATGAAAAGGTGGTAGGTATCGATTTGAAGTTCCTGGGTTTTCTCCAAGATCTGCCGTAGGGTGAATATTTGATCGATGGTGGACTTTCCGGGTCTGAAGCCACACTGGAGTTACCAGGTTGTTGACGAAGGGCTTCAAACGTTCACACAGCACTGCAGACAAGATCTTTTAGGCGATGTTAAGGAGTCTTAGTTCTGTAGTTGGTGCAGTTCAAGCGACCT
>CAKKXW010000002.1:40939712-41039861 GCA_920937365.1 Sphaerophoria rueppellii
TTTTCACTCGTAAATTATCAGGCACGGAAACTTGTCTTTATTGGGTTTGGTTATTGTCTTTTGCACACACGGGTGGATTATTGTTTTTAGAAACTATGTTCTTATTGTTTTAAATAAAACTATTGGCTCTTTTAAGAGGACTCGAAGGACCAAAATGTTTCTTAAAAAAAGGGCGATTTCAAAATTGGGTGAGTTTAAAAATGGGTGGGTTAATTCGCAATCTCAATTCGGAAAAAAACAACTTGTCGGATTCAATATCTGTTCAACAGTAAGTAAGTTTATGTATTTTTAACCTTAATTTCACCTTAATCTATTTACAATTTTACATAATTTTGACTTTTAAATAACCTTAAATTTATATAATTTAACATACAAATAAAATTATGGTTTTATCTGTCATAATGACATTTAAAAGTTTTTTGGGGCATTAATGACTGCGTTCTATTTCAAATTGACGGGCAACATTCAACACACATATTACGGCAGAGAGGTGTTAAGCAGGTTGATTCATTTGTAGTTGGCACAGTTTAGAGGATCTGCTTTCTTCAGGATTGTTTGCTAACAATGCTGAGGAGTCATTCAACGGGCATGCCTGTTGTTTCATCGCAACTAAATGTTTTTCTACGTAGCTGGGAAGTCACTAGGGCGAGAGGGAACAAAAAAACCGCTCCTTTTTACGGACTGGGCCTCAAATATGTCGTAGTAGCCTGCATAATTGTGTTTGCCAAGTAGTTCGGCCTAACTGGACCTGAGGATCCCACATTGATTAAAAAAAAGAATTCTTCCGCTTCCGTCATTCATTGAAAGTGCCGTGATGTAAACAGTCCTTCATTGGGGAGAATTAGTAGCAACATCCTACACTCTAAAAAAAAATAGTAATTTTTACTACAATAAGTGTTTAAAGTTTTTCAACACCGGTTGAATTTTGCTACAATTATTGTAGCATCGAAATGAAATCGTAGTAATTTCAACATTTGCTGAAATTAAGCATTTTTTTGTTGAAAATTAATCAAATTTAGAATTATTGTTTAATTTTCAACATATTTAAACATTTTTCGATGAAAATTAAGCATCGCTGTTGAAAATTCATATCTTTTTGTTGGGAAATCAATAGATTGCTTAAAATTAAGAGTGGTGATGAATTTTCAACACCGTATTTTCTTACGAGAAATCATTTTTTCTCTTACTCAACAGACTTTTTTGAAAATTAAACATTTTTGCTTAAAAATCGTTAAAGTTTGTTCAATATTAATCAAATATCTGAAAAAAGGAAGAGAATAGAAAAATTCAACATCCCAGATCGTATTTTTAAGGATATCGTTTTTCTCTCTTTCAACAGTTTTGGTTTAATTTAAATTGATCGTTTACATTATCTCGTAATAATGTTGAATTTTCAATGTGCATTTTAACAAACAATATCTATCAGTCGTGAATTAGTGCTTTCAGAGTGCGGTTGTGCGATTATTAAAAAAAAAAAAAAAACAACAAAAAGTGAAAATAGTGAGGTGAGTGAAATATTTATATCATTATTATTATTAATATTATTATTATTATTACTAGGTATTTTATTTAGTTTTTTGTGTCACTTATTTCCACGATAAATGCAACAACCGCTTGGTTTAATTCTGTATTGTTATTTTATTTAACATGGAATTTCTTTTGCAATGTTAAATACAATAATAATACGGAATTAAACCAAGCCATTGTGGTATTTATCGTGGAAATATTTGACATTCAACATTTCTGTTGAAAATTCAACATTTCTGTTGGAAATTCAACATTCTGTGAATTAACATTCTGTTGGAAATTCAACATTTCTGTTGGAAATTCAACATTGCTGTTGGAAATTCAACATTTCTGTTGGAAATTCAACATTTCTGTTGGAAATTCAACATTTCTGTTGGAAATTCAACATTGCTGTTGGAAATTCAACATTTCTGTTGAAAATTCAACATTTCTGTTGGAAATTCAACATTGCTGTTGGAAATTCAACATTTCTGTTGGAAATTAAACATTTCTGTTGGAAATTCAACATTTCTGTTGGAAATTCAACATTTCTGTTGGAAATTCAACATTTCTGTTGGAAATTCAACATTGCTGTTGGAAATTCAACATTTCTGTTGGAAATTAAACATTTCTGTTGGAAATTCAACATTTCTGTTGGAAATTAAACATTTCTGTTGGAAATTCAACCTTTTTTAGAAAAAATCATAATTTTATGTTGAATTATCAACTAAATTGTTTAATAATTCCAAGTTGTTTTTAATTTTCTACAATAATTGACATTTCTCTTTAAAATATATGTCTATATTCTCTTGTGACAGCGAGAAAATTGCAACTGGATGATGGGCATGGTCTCTCATTTACATTTCGTTAGATTCAGTTAAGTATAAGATCTCCTCCTCAAAGTTTGTTTTTTTATAAGTATCGGCTTTAGATTTTCGTTATAACATAACTAAATAACCTTATATCTTATCCTAATTCAAATTATTTTAATTTTCATTGACATAAACCAATGCTTTTCTTTTTTCTTTTATTTACAGACATGCAGCTCATCATTTTTTTTTTTATTATTTTACCTTTTTTTTGTTAACAAAACAGTGTTTATGTATTCTTAGTTTTTAAGGAACTATTGAAAAGAAAAAAATAAATAAAAATATATTTTTTTTAAAATACATATTTAATCTTTCTTTTTTTTATGATAGTTTTTAAGAATGAAATTCAATTTTGTGGGATGATTGTTTCGAAGAATGAAGTATATTTTTCCAGGATTTCTAATGGTTCAATTGCTTTAACTTGTTTTTTTTTTTTCTTTTCAATATAAGGATCAAGAAGTTTGCTTATATGACTACAATCTGGTTTTGATGAGGACTCAACCCGTATAAAATGGTAAGAACTCAACATATATTTTGAAAGATATTAGCAATTATTAGAATATGTTCCCAAAAAGGCTTATATTTAATTAACTGTAGCTATAGATTTCTCAATACAAATTCTATTTTCAAAAATGAAAGCTCAAAAATATGAAAACCTGAATATTCTAACTTAATAAGCTTCTTTTTTACAAAAAAAAAATATTGGAAATTCAGAAAAATAAAACATATTTAGAGCCATATTTAGTATTCAAAATAATCATTGAAATATGTAAAGAAAATTGTGATTTTCCAATAAAATTAGCTGGATTTTGACAAAATATTATTAAAAAAACAGCATTTTAGTTCAGTAATACTATAGTAAATGCAGTTTTTTTTTTAAATAAATTTTGTTTAATATCCAAACAAATAATCGGAAATTCAATTTTTTTCACTTGTTTTAAACGTTTATGTTGAAAACTAAATGTGGCTGTGAATAAATTTGTTTAATTTTCCTGTATTTTCGTTTTTTTTTTGCTGAAAAAGCAGCTTTTTATGTTGAATATTCAGGTTTTTATTTTAATTTTAAGCATTTGTGCTGAAAAATAGGGTTAATTTGTTGAAAAATCAACTACGGTTGATTAATTTTAAGCAAACTTTTAGGAATAAATTTTAGAATATGTTTATCTTTCAACAACTATGTTGAATTCTTATCATTTTATGTTGAATTTCTGATTTAATTTTGATTGGTATTAAACATTTCTGTTTAATATTCAACAGATAATGTTGAATTTTAATGAATTGAAAATTAGTTTTCAGCAAACTTCGATTAAAATTCAACAAGTATGCTTACAAGCCAACAACACTTCCTGCATTTGGTGCGCAATAATGTTGAAAATTAAGTAAAGTTGTTGAAAATTCAGATTTTTATGTTGAATATTCAAGTTTTTATTTTAATTTTAAGCATTTGTGCTGAAAAACAGGGTTTATTTGTTGAGAAATCAACTACGGTTGATTAAAATTAAGCAAAATTTTGGGAATAAATGTTAGAATATGTTTATCTTTCAACAATTATGTTGAATTTTAATCATTTTATGTTGAATTTCTGATTTAATTTTGATTGGTATTACATTTCTGTTTAATATTCAACAGATAATGTTGAATTTAAATGAATTAAAAATTAGTTTTCAGCAAACTTCAATTAAAATTCAACAAGTATGCTTAAAAGCCAACAATACTTCCTGCATTTGGTATGCAATAATGTTGAAAATTAAGTAAAGTTGTTGAAAAGTCCGATTTTTTTGTTGAAATATCAGCAGAACGAGTTGAATATTAAACATAAAAGCTTAATTTTCTACAGATATTGTTTAATTTTAAACTTATTTGTTGAAAAAGGTACGATTTTTTCTTATTTTTGAAGAAAATTGGACATTATTTGTTGATTTTTCAACAAATCCGGAGTAAAATTTATATAAATATGTTTAATATTAAGCAAATATTGCTTAAAAACCGACGATCTGAGATTTACGAGCTACGATATACGATCTATGAAAATGCTTACTTTTAAGTTTGTTGAAAATTAAACAATTGCTTTTTTCGACCAAATGTTGAATAAAAAACAACGAAAATTCGTGTTGAAAATTACTACAATTATTGTAACGGACCAGTTGCATACAATAATTGGAGATAATTTTCAACAAAAATTTCTTAGAGTGTACTTCACTTCGATCTGCCAACCATATGTAGGAGTCCCTTCCTAGAAATCAAGTTTCGCGATAGCATAACTCTAAGCTTCATATTATTAATCACTGCAAGCCCCTCCGCCGACTATCAAATCGACGCACGCAACCCGGTGCTAATTGCCCCTGGCCACGTCAAGGCTTACCCTATGGAGGGGCTGACAGCTTGCTTCTGGAAATTCAACCAGATTGTATAAAATGTGAAAGTATGTAAACATGAACTTGTAAAGATGAGAGATAATAAAGCCGATAACAAATGTCAAAAAAAAAAAACCGCCCGGGCGCGGCGCCGTATTTCTTTTATGGAGTCGATGGTGAGAAATGCGAAAAGTACGTCCTGAAACCAGAACACCGAGCAGTCTCTTTATAAAAGCGACTGCGTTGGTGATGAGTGCATGCATCGATTGAACATGAAATTCTGCTAAGCTTTAACTAAGTTTTGTCAGTACTCAAGAGTAGAAGCCGATTAAAGTATGGACGAGCAAATTCGCTGGCTATATTGGATCAATGTCAAGCTTCTTGAATCATAGTGATTCGGCCCAAACTGGATCCTTGTTGTTTGACAGCTAAAAGCGATTAAAGAATACCTTAAAATCATTGTCCTGAAATCGTCTATAGGACAGAATTTAGTTGTTTGCAGTAAAAATTGTCAGTTTTCCGTCTTCCTTCAAATGTTTAATCAATCACAATAATCACAATAAAAATCACAATCTGATGTTATAACTGATAAAATCGGACCGTCAAAGTCAAAATCCATTTCAATTCTCCATAATTATCTTAAATTCAAATGCACGCTTGCCTTGTCAGCGCAATCATCAAATTTTTCATCTTCTTTCCACTCGACTCACGACTATGTACCGATGATTTGACCTTACCCATTTCACTTGTAGGCCGACACGGGCAGCGGTAAAAGAATACTACTCTAATAATAATAATTGCTAGCTGCTATGAAATACCACTGCGCCCTGCCACCATGTCACAGCTGCTTGCCTAGTTTAGTTCAGTCGAGATTTCACCTGAAGATATCATCCCTGTTTAGATTCCTCTAAAGCATGCCGCTTTCCGAGTACGAGAACCAAATACAAACGACTGAACCTTTCAAGTTGCCAAAGGATAACTCCGCTGACGTCAATTTAAATGCAAACCCAAATATGACTCTCGTAGCCGTCGTCATCGTCGTTGGCCGGCACAGATTCTCATTGGATGAGTCCGACAATGTTAACTATTACTTCTAAGGGATTTTTTTGGATGAGTAGATTCAAATGGCAACCGGTAATGAAATTGGACTGTTTCTCTAACGTTGACTCGTTCATTGAAGAAACTCCCGAAATGAATGAGCTTGACTGGCATTTGAGACTTCTTTCAAGGAACACAGATACACAGCCAAAGCCAAAAACCTGGAGTTTCCTCCGAATGCGATTTGGGATTACATACATAAGTCATACAAAGGCGAAAAAAGATTTGTTTACCAAACATAGCTACGCATTAGGACTTAGCTCTCCGTCTTTAGACAACGTACCTTCGGTCTGTCATAGATTTACAGAGATAAGTCCCTGTTTTGTGTTGGCATTTTTTGAGACTCCCTCCTCTTAGTCTGTTCCGTTCCCATTTATTTGTGTTGGCAACAAGACACAGACATAGAGAATTATACTCATCTGGTTTCCATGGCATTGAGAAAATATAAGGATTACCACAAAACTAATGTACGCTACAGTGACTGCGTGCACACTTACACTTTTATGTATTACTCGCTTCTGTACATACATAAATAGAAAAATAAACGGTTCGATAGATAGAATAGAGATGAAGATGCAGCTGGGGCTGGGCGAGGACGATGTTACCAAAGCTGTGGGGTCTTGCCTCATAGCCCCACATAAGTTCTATCCGCACACAGTCATGCCTTAGAGGAATTAGGCTGGGTTTTAACTAAATGATATGTTTATGGATCTGGAGTTATTATACCACAAACTGATTATACGGTTTTTGTGGTACTTAGCTCCTCGTATAGTTCTTCTTTCCTATATTTCTGTGAGTAGTACACTACATGATGTGTGAAACAACAGTTTTATAGAAATAGATGTAGCTACATTCTGTTCTGGTCGTCCGAGGGAGAAAACTTTTGCTTTGCTATTAGCTTGTTGAAGGATTATTTTAAATGAAAACACCTTCGTGTGGCTGCCTAATGAAAAAGGTGTAACTTTTGTAATATTTTGACTGCGGAGCAAAAGGCAAATGTATGTTTTTGATAAATCATAAAGTCTACTTTTGAGTAGGTTGAAGAGCTTATAGTTTAATGCATAGGATCCAGTGACTTTGAGAAAGAAGGAAAATTGATTTCAAAGACTTATTTTAAAGAAGCTTGTTGCAAAAAGTGAGTAGAAATTGTGAGGTTTCTTTCAGGAACTGGTCGTAGTTACAACCACGTTAGTGTAAAGTCTAGTAACCCGAGAGAAACAGTCTTCAGTCAATCAATATTAATTTATACATTTTTAACCTGAATTTGATAACCTGAATTTGTATTTATATATTTTCATTTTACTGTATGTTTAATATAAAACTTTGTAAATCGTTGTAAATCGTTGTAAATTGTTGTAAATAGTTGTTAATTGCAACCTGCAAAGCAACCAAATCGTTCAGTCACCAAAGGGTTTTTGAATTCAAACGAAATTCAACTTGTCACACTTGGTAGTTGGGAATGTTAGGAATGATAGCAATGCAGCAATCGAAAAATGAAAGTAACAATAACTACCCGCAACATTTTTAGCTTCCAAACTACCAAGCTATGTTTATAGCCAAAATAATATGAAATGAATGTTTCTTTGGTCATTGCAATGCTTGAGAATCAAGGACGAAGTATATCAAGCCCATGATCCTTCTACTGCTTTTCAGCTATTTCTTGATAAACTTCAATATTATTTAGTGTTATATAGTAAAAAAAATAAAAAAACAACAATAATAATTTTCTTAAAAAGTGGATGTCTGCTGCTCTATTGAAAAAAATACGTAGGAAAAATTTTCTCTATAAGTGTTTAAAAAAACATCCCAACAACTCTAGGTTGAAAAGGTCTTACGATAAGTTGTCGGAAGAACTAAAAACGGAAATACCTATTCAAAGAGACACTTATTTTAGTAATAGGTTAGTTCGAAATATGGGTAATTCAAAAAAAGAATGGCAGGTTGTCAACGACATTTTGAACAATAACAAGCCGTTTGCGGATCTCGTAGTCTGCACAAATAATACTTCCATATCCGATCCTTTTGAAGTTGCCAATGCTTTTAATGACCATTTCGTAAGTATTACTAAAACAATTCTGGACAATACAATACAATATTCGCCGAAAAGCTTTTTTATAAATGACAGTCTAACGAAGAATAATTACCAGCTGCAGAGATATGCATTAAGACTGAAACGCAAAGCTCTCTTAACTTCAGTGCACACTTTCAATGGGCTTGTTTATGTACGCACATCTAATAATCTAAATTCCACACCAATCCACAATATCGATGATCTGAGGAATGCCGTCGGACTAGAAAACAATGATGATATTAATTAACATGGTAGCTAAAATTAATCTCTTTTCGCAACAATTTTTATTTGTTCTCTCTTTCTTTAACTTAATGACTCACTATTGTATTGTTTTTCTTTATCAATCACAATTTCACTTGTTTATTCTCTTAATTTATGTTCAAATTCTATCAGTTCAAATTAGTTCTCTCTTTTCATGTGTTAATGTAAACAATCCGTACAGGGTGTTTGTGTTTGACTCTAGTACCAATTTTACTTTTCATTTTTATAATGGGCAGCAACAATAATACTGGCTTTAACAGCATATACGAAAAAAATAAATTTTTAATTAACACGCTTTGTAAAACTGAGCAAGGTTTGCATATTTGCCATATTAATGCTCAGAGCCTTGTTAACAAATATGATGAATTCAGGATGATATTTGAAGATAGTTTGATCGACATTATATGCGTATCTGAAACCTGGTTTTATCCAGCGTTGCAAAGCAACCTTTTCTCACTCAAAGGTTTTAAAAAACCATACAGAGCAGACCGTACTCGATCATCGGGCGGCGGAGTTGCTATTTTTGTAAAAAATTACATCTTCTCTAAACATGCTAAATGCTCTGATGGCACAGAAGGTTGTGATTATTATTTTATTGATGTATTTCAGGGCGATAATAAATGCAGTATTGGTGCTATTTATATGCCACCTCGCTTTTCGAGCTCTAATCTTATTACACCCATAATAGAAGATATGTGTTCTCGTGTACCTAAACTGTTTGTTTGTGGTGATTTTAATATTAATTTATTACAGCACTCATCTCATTGTTTTAAATCATCCATGGATTCTCTGGGACTTTTTTTTGTTAATTCCACTGAACCTACCCACTTTTCTCCAGGTTGCACCCCATCGCTGCTTGATGTTTTTCTTGTTAGTGACCCCAGCTTTGTTAAGTGTTCAAGTCAGCTATCCGTTCCTATGTTTTCGTATCATGACCTTATTTTTACTACTCTTGACCTACAATTTGACAAAATACCACAATCTATCCAGTTTCGTGATTTTCGTAATATAAATATCGACCATTTGTTTAGTGATTGTTCTGTTGTCGATTTTCATCCCGTTTATGTAACGTCTAATGTTGACAATCAAATTGAATTCCTTAACACTACCATAAACTACCTTTTTAACAAACATGTTCCTATTAAAACAAGGACTATAAGATCCCGTAGTTGCCCCTGGCTTTCCCCCGAAATTTTGAACGCAATGAAGACGAGAGACGTTTCCTATCGCCGTTGGAGACGATTTGGTTGCTCAGAAATGCTTTCACAGTATAAGTCATCTCGCAATTTGGTAACCAAGTTAATAAAACTTGCTAAATATAATTATTACAATGATAGGTTTAACTCTAATAATTCATCAAAATTTTTTTGGAAGGAAATACGAAATATTGGCTTAAAAAGAGATACTACTATTTCCGATGATGGCTTTGATTTGGATGAGTTGAATAGGAAGTTTTCCACTTCCCCAGTTCATACCAACGTTACTCGCCTAAGCTTAGCTGCGGACGAGAGACAAAACACATTTTCTATGTGTGCTGTTGATGAATACCAGGTAGGAAAAGCAGTATTCTCTATCAAATCTAAATCCACAGGTTTAGATAATATTCATCCTGACTTTGTCAAAATCCTTCTTCCTTTCGTACTTCCTCATATAACTCACATCTTTAATACGATTATTATGACCTCAACTTATCCTGTCTCCTGGAAAATATCCAAAATCATCCCTATATTAAAACCTGGAAAGAAATCAGAGTACAGACCGATAGCAATCCTTCCATTTCTCTCCAAGGTCTTTGAAAAAATCACGAGCCACCAAATAAAAATGTACATTGACGTAAATAAACTACTTAACCCTTTGCAATCGGGATTCCGATCAGGACATAGCTGTATTTCAGCACTTTTAAAAGTATCTGACGACATTAGACTAGCATTAGACAAAAATCATACAACCGTGTTAACTTTACTTGACTTTTCTAAGGCATTTGACTGCGTTAACTACAACCTTCTCTGTGATAAACTGACGACTTATTTTAATTTCTCTGACACAACCAAAAACCTTATTTATTCTTATCTGACAAATCGCTGGCAAGCTGTATCGTGCAATAGCAAGTTGTCTTCGTTCCTTCCTGTTAATACTGGTGTTCCCCAAGGATCAATTCTGGGACCTTTATTGTTTTCACTGTTTATAAATGACTTGCCATCTGTTTTGTCTCATTGTAAGTTTCATATCTACGCCGATGATGTTCAACTATACATTTCATTTCCCATAGGTATGGTTGAAGATGCGACAGAAAAGTTGAATTCTGATCTGAGATCCATATACAATTGGTCCATAAG
This sequence comes from Sphaerophoria rueppellii, assembly GCA_920937365.1. NCBI lineage: Eukaryota > Metazoa > Arthropoda > Insecta > Diptera > Syrphidae > Sphaerophoria > Sphaerophoria rueppellii. Next base: position 40,950,208 of record CAKKXW010000002.1, read on the forward strand.
CAACGGACTCTCACTGAACCCTGAAAAAACAAAAGCTTTACCTATCTCCAAAAACAAACCTTACCTGGAAGACTTCCCAACTATATTTTTAAATAATTGCCCAATTGAATTAGTTAATCACGCCAAAAACCTTGGTATAATATTTAACGATAGGCTTCATTGGGACAGTCACATTAATTCAATTATTTCAAAAATATATGCTTCGCTTAGAGGTTTATCTGTAGCAAAATCGAGTCTTCCAAGTGAGACAAAGCTGAAGCTTGCTAAATCACTTATCCTGCCAATTGTATCCTATGGATGTGAACTTTTCTCAGATCCTGATTCTCAGTCACTTCAAAAGTTGAAAGTAGCATTTAACGCTATTGCCAGATTTGTTTTCAACGTCCGCAGATACGATCATGTCACGTTTTATACTCGTCAACTTTTTGGATGCAACTTAGAAGCTTATTTCAAGTATCGATGTTGTTCTTTTGTCTTCAAATTAATTGTTAACAAGACCCCAAGCTACTTATTTAATAAACTTAGTTTCTGTTCTACAAATCGATCTATTTTATTGCGCTCCTCTATGCATACTTCGCTGACATCTCGCAGGCAATTTTTCGTGTATGCTGTCAGACTGTGGAATAATCTTCCCAGTCATATGAGGTCTAGAATCGAACACAGAAGGTTTCATGAACTCTGCTTTGAGAATTTCGCTAATTTGAACTGATGATCTTTAATCTTTACGCTTCACTTTTATTTTACATTGGAATTGTGATTGCTTTTAGGTTTTTACTTGTTAATTTTAATTTTCAATTTTAATTTTAATTTAATTTTTAATTTCAATTTGTTTAATTATGTAAAATGGTTTTTATATTGTAAATTTTGATTTATCAATTTATATTAAATTCTTGTATTGTATTATTTCCTGTACTTTTAATAAGTTTAACTTAATGTACAGCTGTCTTATTTTCAATAAATATCAAATATCAATATCAATACAATACAATACAATACAATAATGCCTCCTCTTGCCTATGTGATACTGTCCAATATTTTTGATCCGATTCAAAGTCAGAGTTTTTATTTCGAAATTTTCACACCTTTTGAAATCATTAAAATTATACAGTCGCTGAAAAATTCTAAATCTAAATCATGTGACAATATTACAAGTATTATTTTGAAAAATATATCTTTTTTTGTTTCTGATGTACTATGTCATATTTTCAATTCTAGCATAGAAAAAGGTATATTTCCTGATTTACTCAAAGAAGCAGCTGTTATCCCATTACATAAAAAAGACAACGTATTAAATTGAAATAAATACCGCCCCATTTCTCTTTAATCTGTTTTTGCTAAGGTTTTTGAAAAAGGAGTCAAATCTAGAATGTTGTCATTCCTTGATAAAATACATTTTTTTAGTAACTCACAGTTTGGTTTTCGTAGCGGTAGATCTACGGAAGATGCATTGTTAAAACTATGCAGTGAAATTTATAACAGTCTTAATGAATCTGAAATTCCAGCTACTTTATTTATTGACATTACCAAAGCTTTCGACATGGTAGATCATGACATCATGCTTAGAAAATTATTTAATTCAGGTTTCAGAGGCTCTGTTCATGATTGGTTTGCTTCCTATCTAAAAAATCGTTGTCAAAGAGTGAAGATTAATAATATATTGAGTACTAAAAAATTTATTAACGTTGGTGTTCCACAAGGCTCTGTCTTAGGACCAATTTTGTTTTTGATATTTGTTAATTCACTCTTCTTACAACCTCTTATGGGCAAAATAACAGCGTTTGCCGATGACACTGCTTTGTGTTACAGTAGTAGTAGTTATTTGAACCTATCCGCGTCTCTAAACCATGACTTAGAATTGCTTCGAAGCAAGGCCGTAGCCAGGGGGGGGGGTTTAAGGGGTTCAAACCCCCCCCCCCCGAAATTATTTCAAAATTCTTTTTATACTTTTCCGCATCAGTATGAAATTTGTACTCACTCTGTGCTACAGTGAAAAATAACTTTTGATGCGACTTAATGTGGTTGGTATGGTTGAGTAGGAACATCATATTAATGAAGAAAGGTATTGGTATAGTAGTGCATAAATATCATGTAGGTACTCAACCATACCAATAACCTAAACTAAGTCACATCAAAAGAAGTTACAATTTTTATTTTGTAGCACAGTTTAAATATTGATTATTTTCAAGATTTCTGATTTTGGCTTTAGCCGAAATTTTCGATGAATTAAGTAAGGTAACTCTGACAATTTTTAAATACAACCCCAAACGAAACAGCTCCAGGATGCCACGTAACTTTAGCTTGGATTCCACATGATATATAAACATTTGTACATACATACATCTAAACAACTCAAGAAAATTTAGTATACCTTGATAGGTATGTACCTATACCTACATGAAACAATTTGTTTAGTTTGATGTATTTTTATTTTCCTTCCTAATAAACAAATGGTTTCTTTGTATGCGTTAGTTTTCAAATTCTTTATTTCACTTCAATTAGTAGGTATAGCAGCATTTTACCCAGTTTATTGAATGCGTTTCTATTCTCTCGCAAAACCAATACCTAGGCAAAAAGCCAAAAAGCAACATAAGCAACGCACTTCTAATTTTTTTCTTATTTTTACTCTCCCATACTTACACATTTCCAGTGCAAAATCACAAGCATAAGCAGAATGAAAAAAGTACCGTTACCGCTACGGCTACTGTGCCCTTAGAATAAGAAAAACACACTCGGTTTTGATAGTAAGTAATTATAAAGAAAACAAAAATTGGTGTATTATTGCTTTTGTTCACAGCAGTTTTTTAAATTTTGATTGAAAAATATTTAGCAATTCTGTAAGTAAGTATTTCATCTGGAAACAATTCGTAAAAACTCAATCAGCACGTTTCCAGCATATTCAAAAACCAAAAAAGATTTGAATGAATTCAATCATGAGAGCCTTCCTAAATTTTAAATTTAACTGAAATCAGCTTTGTCATTAGCGAGAAATTCTGATGTTAAAATGCGGTTCTGTAGGAGCTCCCGTTTGAAGATAAATCATGCAAAACCCATTCTTACCAAAAGGTAGACTGTTTTATCTAAATCGTGAATGCTGTTTTTAGAATAATTAGGTTTTAATTAGCTTGCGAATCGGCCCATCCATTTGGGCTGCAGATTTGCGAAAAGGCAGAGGGACAAACAGAATTTTTCAACCCTTTTTTCTACTTCTCACCAATCTATAAAGTGCATATATAGATAGTATAGTATCATAATCCTAATTAAAATATTCGTGTTTGATCGATCTTCGGTTAAAACGGACTGTATCAATTTTTTTTATTACATCTACCATTTAAAAAGGTACACACTGATTGGTGTATTGGATATATATAACCCCCCCCGAAATAATTGTCTGGCTACGGCCTTGCTTCGAAGTTGGTTCAAACTGCATAAATTGGTCATAAGTGATAAAACAAAATTCATGATTTTCAACATAAAAGGTAAAATATGTCACAATATGCCATTAAAATATCATTCGCCCAACTGTGAAAGATTCCGTTCAATAAATACTTGTTCTCGCTGTAATAATGCACTCGGTTTTCAATCAGATATTTGCTGTTCTGCCAACTGTTTTGAAATTGACCGCGTTGAAAGTTTTAAGTACTTGGGTGTTACTTTAGACTATAAAATGAGCTGGACTAACCATACTCTGTTCTTAAAGCAAACTTTAAATAATGTAGTAAGACAGATCTATCTTCTTAGCCAATATTGTGGTTTATCAGTTCTAAAGTTAGTTTACAACGGCCTTTTTAAATCCAAACTTCAATATGGTATTGTCTGCTGGGGTGGAACTAACCGTAATAAAACTGACCCTTTGCTAATAAAACAAAAGCATGCTATCCGTATTTTGTGCAAAGTTAATCGTCTAACGCCAAGCTTTGAGTTGTTTAAGAGTCTTGAACTTCTTCCATTAAGGTATTTGTATTTCTACAAAGTCTTAAAAGTATTTTTTGATAATTCCGGGTACAACTCTTATAGAGCTTATGAAAATATAAATTTACGTGTAAACACCAGAAATCTCGTCCAAGTACCTACCATCAAAAAAGCACTTTTTACACACTTTTATAATGTAACTGCGCCTCGTCTATTTAATAAGCTACCTGTAAATCTAAGATGTGAAAGAGTTAAAACAGTATTCCTTAAAGGTATTAAAAATTGGCTATTTTTGATGAATTATGATGTTGTTGAAAATTTACTTAATCCATTAGTTTGATCATAAAAAATTAAAAAAAAAAATGTATATATAAAATTGTAATTCTTCACTTACTTTTTTTTTAACTTGAATTATTATCGTTTGTTTAATTCTTAATTTTATCGCTTCCCCATCGATAAATGCTTTAAATTGAAATAATCTTTAAGTATAGTACTTTCGCCGCTTGTTTTCGAACATTAGAATGTACTTAACTGTTTCGTTTTTAAAATCTTAATTGTCTTAATTGCTTTATAATTTGTAATTAATTAGCTTTAAGTGAATGAAATAAAGTCTTTAAAAATAATACTTGATTCAATTCCATTCTTACCGTGGGAAAAAGGTATTAAGAAGATAATTGAAAAAAGTTAACGTAGTAAAAAATGGGCTGATATGTTGAAAAGTACAAGCTAAATCAGAGCGGATACCGAGAGTCTTGTTAGGGGGGCGATCATGAAAATGTTGATTTAATAGGCAAAGAAAAAGAGGTCCTTAAAAGACCAATTAATCGTACAGGGTTTTGAAAAAGAGTGAAGATAGTGGTGAAGTTGTTTAGTACTTTGTACTTTTTTATCACAAATTTTAAGGATAAAAGAAGCTATAGATTAACAGCTCACCTAATAATATAATCACAAGACAAATTATTCGAACAGAGGTATAACGTGTACAATTTTATTATCGATGTTTGCTTTGTGCAAATCTATCTATGATATAGTCTGTATTCAAGTCCAAATCCTGAATGTTTGATAGCGCTAAGCCATGTAGTCGATCTTCTAACATGCTTGATCGCAGCCAAATAAGAGTTCTCCTGAGAGTAGAAAAAGTTCTCTCTCCACTTGCTGCACTGAACACTAAGGAAACAAAAATTTTTAGAGCACGCGCGGTTTCCATCTTGTAGGAACTACCCAGAACATACATACAAAATTCCAAAGAACAGTCATACTTTGCCAGATCCCATTTTATTTTCCACGTTTTTAATTGAAATGCTATTAATATGTCTTTTGGTAGTGTCCGTGGCTTAGTAGTAAGGTGCGTTGGCTGCTAAGCAGAACGTCGTTTATTTCATCCTTCACGGGTTCTACCTCTTGCTCAGAACTGACAAAACTCCCAAGAATATCAATATGTCATGAAAGAAAGGCCGTTCGGAATAGGCGTAAAATTGTAGGTCCCCTCAATTCTTCACATGTACTCAGAGAATTGTTGATGAGAGTAAGCCACTTAGGCCTTGGCTCTTCAAGAGCTGTCGCCCCACTCTATTTTTAATAATATCTCTAGGACATTTTTGGAGATAGGACAATGACAATGCTTCCTACGTTAATTTAGTAGGCCAGTTCCACCTAAAAATATCTCATTGAGATCTCAATGATACTTCACTGAACCAAAATCATTTGGTGGAAAATAATTCTCAGTTCTCATTGAGATAAAGTTGTTACATTACAAATTGTTGCTCTGCATATATCAGTCACGTCAAAATAGCTGAGTGAGAAATCGAATCCAAAATAATTTCATCTCAGAGATCCCAGAAAAAAATCAGTTCTCAGCTGAAATTTTTTGTTCCACTTATAAAATCTCTGAGACCCCTGAGATCTCTGTGAGATAGTGTTAGGTGGAACTGGCCATTATGAATTAAAGTTGATTTTCTTAAAGAAAGAAAAATTTTGATATTCTCAACTCCCCAGAAGAAGCTATTGTAAAGGGTCCGATCTTGTGAATCTACAATTTTTGCATCAAAATATTTTATCATCATGTCAGCGTTTGTATATGCGTATTGGTGTTATGCTTTTTCTACGATTATCTCGCGAACTACTCACAGTATTGACACGAAATTGGACGGTTTACCAATTTTTTAACTGGCATTAAGAAATTAAAAGTAGTAAAAATTCGTCATTTATACATGCGAATCACTCATGGTACTGATATCAAATTGATTTGATTGATTGATTTTTTGTAAGGACTGAAAGAAAAAAACTGAAAAAATCTAACATAATCTGAAAGTATTCATCATTTATTCATGAACATTATGATGATTTCAGCATAAAATGCAAAAATAGTTCGAAAAATGTTATTCATCAATATTACAAAATATATAATTTTACAATAATTTGTTATAAACAAAAGAAAATGAGTTTAAGCGGATATATTTTTGTGGTTCACCTGAATATAAATGTTTCCACGTGTCACGGTCGTGATGATGATGATTTATGTTTAACATTATTTTAAAACTATATTCTGCTTGTCAAATCACCAGATTTTAGGCTGCTCAGGCGCCTCAGGGGGGGCGATCGCCCCTATCAACCCCCCTTCTGAATCCGGCCTTGATCTAAATCAAAATTTACAACTTTTAAGTACTTGTTCTTCCATGCACAGTTGTTCTTTTTCGACGGAGAGAATTTTGTTCTGTTCTCGTCCAATTCTTGGTTTGAGATCTTCCAAATTACATGATAGGCGGGGAGCCCCATACAAGAAATTCCCGTCATCGCGCCCACTAAAATTGCTACAGGTATGCGCAGCCTTTCTGGCTTACTAAGTTCACGCTACACAATTGTTTAGGTATGAAATAGGGAGTGTAGCCTTGTGCTTCTTTAGAGACCTTAATCTTGAAGATTCGATTATAAGAACGCACGCTAGGACACTTTTTATGGAATAACATTGATCGAATTTTGGCCATAGAGGAATTCTCCCACAGGTGATGTGTCATTTCGAATGCACCAAGCAGGTCGTTTGTGTGCAATTATATTTATTTTAAAAGATTATGATGTTTGAATGTGACGTATCCTTACAAATGAGGTATCAAAATCACCGTTATTTCATGTAGATTACGCGTATAACTTGTCTATAGGATTAAAACTTATAAGCACTATTATGTGAAAATGTCTACATTTACCATATGTATGAGTTACCATTATAATAAAAGTATTATAAATTGAAGAGCATGAAATTCTGTATCATGTGTGAAATTTCACAGTTCTACGTTGAAATCTCTGTTCAATAGATTCGACGCGGCTATAAGACGTTCACCTCCTATTTTCACCCCTCCCCCTTCTCACAGTTAATTTTTTTAAACTTAAAATGTCGTACTTAGTCAAAAGCCATGAGCATAAGTTTTAAACTTTTTACCTTATCGACCTCCATACAAACTTTGACCTAATATTTCAACCCCTTGTGACCCTTTGAACTCCTTTCATTGTGTTAAAAAATACCGTATGCGCTTTCTCAGGTCCTAGTCTATCTAGTTCTACCAAATTTCATCTAAATTGATCCAGTACGTTAGAGGTTATTAAGAGTTAAAATAGGCGTTAGTAGTCAATTTTTGTAACGCTTTGTTTTCAATGTTTGATTTTCCTATCCGTATCTTTTTCATATATCGGGGTCTATATATGAATTGATTCTAAAGGAGTAAACTCTAATTGAACTAATTTGAAAGTTCAATCCTTCCGGTTAATAATAAAAAAATAATTTCATTCAAATGGATGCCTCGACCGGCCATGCAGTAGCCTACACGATCGGCCCAATTTTTAAGCACTTTATCCATTGTGTGCAGCAGTATTTCACCAATGGCTTCACGAATATTGTCCTTTAAATCGTCAATTGTCTCTGGCTTGTCGGCGTAACACTCATCTTTTACATCACCCTACAAATAATAGTCCAACAGTGTCAAATCGCAGCTCCGAGGTGGCCAAACGACATCAGCTCTGCTGCTGATAATGACAGTAGCTTCGGCTGTGTCGCCATTGACTGTAACGGCTACTCCTTTTCAAAGAAAAATTGCCCAACTATGCCTCTGGACCAAAATCCACACTGAACAGTGATTCGTTTTGGGCTTATCGGCTTTTCAATTTATGCGTGCGGGTCTTCTGTGCCCCAAAGGCGACAATTTCGCTTGTTTACATACCCGCCAAGATCAAAATGAGCTTCATCTGAAAAGTAATTTTTTTTTTGGCAAAATCGGCATCTTCTCTAAGTCGATCGCAGGCCCACCAAACGAAGCGAAATCGCATTGGATGGTCAGTTGGCTTCAACTTCTGGATCATTCATTAGAAATATAAAAGTAATTATCTCTCAAATCAGACATGACACATGAGCTTAGTGTTACCATTCACGAAATTAACACTAGTTGACAAAAAAAACGTTAGATGGCGAACCCTTTACCAAACAGATGCATATTCCATAACTCCTATAATTATAATCGCTTGTTTTGCTAAATTTCAGTTATTGGCTTCATTTATTTATCAGACTCCGTCTTCAAATTTCCATAACATTTTCAGATCGTATTCAAGACATAATAAACTCTTGAGTATCGATGCATCATTCAACAATATCAATAAAAATTACTCAGTATCCCATTCGGATTCCCCTCTTTATCTACCAGTTGGGCACTCCCACTCAACCAATAATGTCTGCTTCATTAATATGAATCTATTAATGGTAATCCATCGCTGAAGAAAATCTCCTTCACCAACCTCATAAATTTTCATGAACGACTACGACATAAACCAATAAATGAATCCTCCAGGAGACTTCTCTTGTACATCCTTCGTCATCGTCAGTGCACTTCAGCATCTTTGTAAGCACTTTGTCAAATCAAATTGAAATTTTTGGCAAAAGGATTTTTATTGTCTAATACACAAGACGATGCCAACCCCAACTTGCATGCATTTCAAATCCTTCGTTTCCAACCCCTGAACAAATTCTCAGTGGGTTGGAAACAAAAGTAAAACTTTTTCCTTGAAAAAAAAGGAAAAAAAAAACCATTTAAGTCAAAGAAACGGTTTAATACCACATTTTCGTTGGCCATAAACGATCATTGCCGACACTTTACGACGTCCTTTATGGGCGATGAAAACTTTTACGATGCAAGTACGATACGATATGTATGTTCATACATATAGAGAGGATATTGGTCATACTTAACTGCACACTGATTGAGGGAAATGAGGGTATTTAAGGGAAAAGAAATCCAAAGGTAAATCCTTCCTTTTTTTTTTTGTGAGATTTCAGTGACCAAGTCAGCTTCCTTTTGCCAAGAAATTGCCACCACATATGGCGACGATATAAGGAAGGGTCTATATACTCTGTGATGATTGAAAGTTTGATTTGTACTTTTACGAGAAAAGGGATGTCGTCAGTTTGAAAGAAAACTTATGTGAGAAGGAACCTTATTGGAATCGCTACTGTTGGTCGTGTGCTTGTTCGAACTTTCCTTTTTTCGTTGGAGATGAATTTAATGTCATCCGAAGTCTTGTCGTTTTTCATTGCATGGAAGCTTTTTATAGGGATTGTTGTCGTTGTCGTAAAATAAATGAAACTTTGTTGTTTATATGCTCCAAACTGAAAAGGACGTTAACTCAACTATATTGTTTATTGTTCTTTAATGTTAGTACACACATGTGCTTGTGTATGAGACAATGTCAAAAAGATATTGTTGGGAACAAAGAACAATGTCATACGGTTCGTTGATGTGTTTTCGGGGAGATTTATGATGGAGGCATTGGCTCAAAATGCAAGACTGCAAGAACTAACTTGCATTAAGCATCATACCCAAAACTTGAGCCCTTTTCGAGAATATCCAAACAACTAAGGAACATCAAACTGTTCGCAATCCATCCAAATTGAATTGATATAATTTGGAAGTTTTCAAAAATTAAATGGCTTTCCCCACGTTACCCACATTCAATTGGACAAATGACAAATTTGTACCTCAATACGTAGACAAAATTATGTATTCATGGAACCATGCGCTCAATTAAGGCCACCAGAAAAGTATTAAAGAATTCTTTTGTAGGGGGAAATAGAGAATCCATCAGCAACACCCTTCATTTTGTCAATAAATTAAATTTCGAACCAATTTGGTTACCATAATAGCAAAAACCACCATTAACCGCAATCAGTCAATTATCAATTTCTCTTTGTAGTCGAAATTGCACAGGCAAGTTCCATCCGTTATCCATAGCAGAGTGTAGAGATGTTCTGCTTTGTGTCCTGTTTTATAATATGCCACTGCCACACTATACCGACTGACACGAAGGTAGGTGTGGAAGTGTTAACCACAAATTGGTTCATCATCGTCGTTCGTCTTTCTCTTTGTGGAAGTTGAAGTTATAATGAAATTTCTCTGTGGTGCAACTTTGAAATAAAGGGGAAAACAGGAGCTGAAATTGAAAAAAGGGAGTAGGGATTTCCATTTTTGCTGTGAACTTTTTGTTTAAGTTTTGACATATTTTCAATGATGCGATGGTTAGGTCTTTATTTTTTTAAATAGAAAAGCATAACGATTCCATATTACAAAAAGTGCTCACAAAACATATACCTATGTAGGAAACACATTTACAATTCGCTGGGCATAAATATGTGTTTGAAAGGCATAGGTACATTTTTTATTAATTTCAATAAAATTAATTTTATGCAGATTTTGTAATGTGCAAACAAAGCAAGACAGATTTGGTGACGTATACTTAATATCCTTCAAATACAATGTTACTTACTTACTTACTTAAGGTGGCGCTACACTGCTACAGTCCGTTGTGGACTTGGGCCTCAATCAACAGTCTCCGCCAGCTAGCTCGGTCCTTAGCTAGTTGTCTCCAGTTTTGCACTCCAGTTGATTGAGGTCCTCTTCCACTTGAGTGCGCCACCTGAGTCGCGGTCTTCCTCTCCTCCTACGTCCCTCGGGTATAGTGTCGAAGGCTTTCCGGGCCGGAGCATTAGTGTCCATCCTTCTGGCTAGGTCCATGTCGTTGTACAACCCGTAAAGTTCGCTGTTATATCTTCTTCGCCATTCCCCTTCAATGCACACGGGGCCAAAGATAACCCGAAGAACTTTCCTCTCGAAACAGCCTAAGGCACTTTCATCCGATTTTGTCAGGGTCCATGCTTCTGCACCATACAGCAGGACTGGGATGATGAGTGTGTTGTACAGTTTTACCTTAGTTGCTCGAGAGAGGGCTTTTCCACTCAATTGCTTTCTGAGCCCAAAGAAACAGCGATTAGCAAGAGTTATTCTTCGTCTGATCTCGGCGCTGGTGTTATTGCCCGTGTTTATAGCGGAGCCTAGGTAGACAAACTCCTCTACTACCTCGAAGGTGTATGCGTCTATTGTGACGTTCTGTCCGAGCCGTCGGTGTTGGGTGTCCTTCCTCGAAGACAGCATATACTTCGTTTTTTCCTCATTTACCGCTAAACCCATTTTTGCCGCTTCTGTCTCAATTCTCACAAAGGCGCCATTGACATCACGCTGTGTTCTTCCATTATATCAATATCATCGGCGTACGCGAGAAGTTGAACAGATTTTTGGAAGATAGTGCCTCTGGTGTTGACGGTGGAGTTCTGCACTATCTTCTCAAGAACGATGTTAAAGAAATCGCATGGCAGTGCATCGCCTTGTCTGAATCCTTTTTTGACGTCGAAAGATTCCGTGAGCTCGTGTCCAACCTTGATGGAGCAGCGTGAGTTCTCCATCGTCATTTTGCACAAGCAAACGAGCTTGGCAGGGATGCCCAAACTAGACATAGCTTTATACAGTTCGTTATGCGGCCTTAAAATCGATGAAAAGGTGGTGGGTATCGATTTGGAGTTCACAGGTCTTTTCCAGGATCTGCCGCAACGTGAAAATTTGGTCGATGGTTGACTTTCCTGGCCTGAAGCCACATTGATAAGACTAATCAGATTGTTGACGAAAGGCTTCAGACGTTCACATATTACGGCAGAGAGGATCTTGTAGGCGATGTTAAGTAGACTGATTCCTCTGTAGTTGGCGCAGTTTAGAGGATCTCCCTTTTTCAGGATCGGGCAAAGAATGCTGAGGTTCCATTTATCGGGCATGCATTCCTCTGACCATATCTTACAGATGATTTGGTGCATGCTCCTATCTAGCTCGTCGCCTGCTGCTTTGAACAGCTCAGCAGCTAGTCCATCTGCTCCAGCGTCCAGCGACTTTGTTGGATTTCAGCCGTAATATTGCGGTTTTCACTTCTTCTAGGTCGGGTTCACGGAATTGTTGGCTATCATCGTGTCCGATGAAAGGCTCCTGTCTGACAGCGGTGTTTTGGTCGTTGTCGCCGTTATACAATCTACAGAAGTGGTCTTTCAAAATCCCCAAGTTCCCTTGTTTATCTCTGCAGGCATCGGTTCTTGCTCGAAGACCTTCGGCCAGCTGTTTTACCTTTCGATAAAACCTCTGAACTTCATTCCTGCTGCTGGCTCTCTCAACATCATCGATCTGACGCTTCTCATGCTCTCCTTTTTCTCCTGTGAAGCCGGCGTTACTCCCCCTTTCGCTCGTAGAGCTCACGAGCAGCTCTTGTCCTTCTATGCAGCGCCGCTTTGTGTGCCTCCTGCTTGGCTGCATGGGCCTGCTTACATTTTTCGTCAAACCAGGGGTTTCGTTTTGGTGGCTGTGTGAAACCCAGCACATTACAGGCGGCATCTCTAACTGCTTTCTGGCTGTGTTGCCACTGGTCTTCTATGCTTGATGTTGGTGGCAAAGGACTCCTTAAGAGGTTACTTGACACTCGATCAGAGAAGGATCTGGCGATCTCTTGCGATTGTAGCCGTCCGACGTCGAATTTTCTTGCAGCATTTCCTTGTTTTGGCCATTGTCGGGATATTCGTAGCACTACCTTGGCTACGACGAGGTAGTGGTCCGAGTCGTTGTTAGCTCCTCGGAAAGTTCGTACATCTAAAATGCTGGACAAGTGCCTTCCGTCGATCGCAATGTGATCAATCTGGTTGACGGATCAGGAGATCTCCATGTATCTTTATGGATGTTGAGATGTGGGAACCAGGTGCTTGCTACCACAACATTTCGCCCGCAGCAAAATCGATCAGCCTGAATCCGTTATCGGAAGTGGTGTCGTGCAGGCTGTGCTTTCCGACTGTTCCGCCAAAGATGTCCTCTTTTCCCAGGTTTGCGTTAAAAGCGCCGAGGACAATTTTCATGTCATAGCTAGGACATTGCTCATACGTCCTTTTTTTCTTCTCTGGGGGGGCATGCGCGCATATTAGGCTAATATTGTCGAATTAAGCCTTGATTTGGATTGTCGTGATGCGTTCGCTTACACATTTGAAGCTCAAGACTTTTTGCCTGAGTCTGCTTCCAACGACGAATCCGCATCCAAAGAGTAGCTTTTGTTGCTCACGGAAACAATCGCCATAGTAAATGTCGCAGTTTCTCATCCTCCTTTTGCCCGGTCCATCCCAACGCATTTCCTGGATAGCGTTTATATCTGCTTTGTAGCAGTTGAGGGTCTCCGCTAACTGTTTGTCAGCACGCGGTCTATTAAGGGACCTAACATTGCACATGCATATCGGAAATTCGTTGTCTTTTATACATTTGCTTGGGTCGTCATCAGTGTATCCGTCCGTTTCCGATGCCTGTTGTTGCTTCGCAACTACATCGTTTCTACTTAGTCCGGAAGGCACACTGACGTACAACCCCCAACCTGGAGTACCAAGCACCAAGAGCTGAGAAAACCGCTCCTTTTACGGCCTGGGCTTCAAAAGTCGAAGTAGCCCGTAAGGTGTTCACCAAGTAGTTCGACCTAACTGGAACTGAAGGCGCCACGTTGATTCCAAAAAAGAAATTCATTCGCTGCCGTCCCTCGATGGGAGTGCCTTTGGTGGGAATACTCCTCTTCGTTGTGGGGAAATTACTAGTAACAGCCTACAACGAAATAGTTATGCATGCAAATTTTGTCTCTATGTATCTAGTTTTTTTTTTAGAAACATATTTTTTTTAACTTCTCACTCACTTTAAAAGGTTTTGACGTGCAATTTTTCAGTTTTTGACTACAATATGCAAAAATGAAGAGTTAAATTTAATATAAAAATATAAAATTTAATATATAAAAATACCATTTTTTTAAACGAAAGTTTCGACTTTAAAATTAATTTTATCGTGAAGACTAGCGCTGTTCAGACCATGAATTAATAATGAATTCGAAAACAGTAGCATCTCTATTCACTTTCAGAAAATCTATACCAAATTATTGTGGACACTTATCTTCGCTTTTTACAAAACCAAATTTTAAAAATATGCTCCTCCCGCTTGATTGTTTTAATATCATCATCAATTTCGGTCATTTATATAAATTTTAAAAATAAATTTCAAATATGTGAAAAAATAACGGATTTGTGACTCATTTTTCAAGAACTTCGACCAAATAAGACAAAAAACCTATTACCTTAGATTTTATGGGTATTATTGTGCAGTAAAATAAGAAAAAAAAAATCAAGAAAAACTTCAAATAACAGGCGTTATCAATTGAATGCCGCTAGATGTGCGAATTTCCACACTATGCGCCGGTGTTTGGTTGTCCTTCCGCTAAACCCATTTTTGCCACTTCCGTCTCAATATTCACAAAGGCGCCTCGGCGAACGGGAGAAGTTGAACAGACTTTTGGAAGATAGTGCCTCTGGTGTTGACAGTGCGGTTTTGCATTATCTTCCCAAGCTTGATGTTAAAGAAACCGGATGACAGTTCGTCACCTTGTCTGAATCCTTTTTTGGCATCGAAAGATTACGTAAGCTCGTTTGAAATTTTAGATTTTAAGTACCTATGTGATTGTATCTTACTGCATGACGAACATTTCTGCGTTCTGGTCAGAGATTCTCAAAAAAGGGCCTGAAAATGCGGCGAAATGGTTCTAGTAAGGGATGGTACAGCAGCGTTTGTCTTGTGCTCGACTTGGCGGGGGCTCTGCCGTGCCCCCTGATACGAACCGAACATCATATTGCATATCCGCAACGCATTGGGGTGTTGTTCTTTTGTGACAGGTATGCTGAGTTTTTTTTTTGTTAATTAAAAAAAATCTGCGTTTTCATTAAGAAATAATCAAGAATTTCATTAAAATGAAATGTTTTCCCAACGCTGTTTCTCAAACCTTAAAAATTACCTTCTCATTCTGAAGATATGACGCCATTTCGTCTAGAACACTTCAGACACACTGAAATATAAATGAAACACAGAATTCAGTAAGAGCAAAAATATTCATCCAAAAAATGAAAAAAACAGGACTCTCTTTCAAATTGTGTAGACATTTCTCAGCTCAAATAGAAATCTGTGTGAAAATCTACTACAATCTACTCGAAGAGTCTCAATCTCGTTATGCACAGTCACATTCCTACTGCGCCTGTCACTATGTAACAAAAACTTTTCTCTTTAACATTAAACACGAGCTCTATCGCTTTATGTCTTTCAAACAACAGCATACTCCTAGGCTGATAAATTAATTCAATTTCCTAATTCAGTTGCGGTTTGATCTGTAAGCTCGTAGGATGTGTTCGCTTCGTTCGCTTTCCTCTTTCTTTGCGTACAAAATATTTGCCCCAAAAAAACCAAACAATTCATCCCACCAGAAAGTGAAATTATCTTCGGTAGACAAGTCCCTCAAGTGAAAGTGTTCTATCTATTCGGAATTTTAGGAAATTAAAGTGTTTTGAGTGAGACTTCATTCATTTTGTTTTCATTTTTGGATATCGGAGAGAAAGAAAAAAAAGTCCAAAACTTTGTCATGAATAATTCAAACCATTGTGAAAATTACTATATAACCCGTGAAAGCTCTAATGACAGTTTACGCTTAATATTCATCGTCCCATCATCTCAAAACTACTCATTTTGAATATTTTAATTCTTGCCTTCAAACGTCTAATCTCTAAAGAACTCCCACTCCTTCTTATTATCCTGGAATATTCACCTGCTCCTGTGTTCTGCTTCGCACCGGATTACCTCACAGTAAGTATGTGAAAATAGCTACTGAATTTTTAAAACGGAAATACATCTTGGAAATGAAATTTGGAATTTAGTGTGTTACGAGTTGGTAAATATATGCAAATCATTCTAAACGACCTTCAATGTTTCATTAGTCTCCTTATAAAAGCCCCAAACAATCCCAAAATGTGTTTCACCCCTCGCTCGGTCTTTCGTTTCGGCTTGTTTGGGTTTTAGCACCTTCCCTTCGCCATCGGCTTCAATGTTAGGTGTCACAACCCAACAGTACGTATCCACTTATAGAAGCTTTATAATTAAATGCATAGCTACTGATGGGAGTGGTATTTTTTGTATGGAACGGCGATAGGGATCCTTTGAATGCCAACTACCCTCACAGGAAACATGGGGGTGGTTGTGGGGACTTTCACATGAAAGACGCCAGGCACTTTAATAAAAAGGAATTTTGCATATTCATGGAAAGTGATCAACTTTGTGGTACTTTTGGGAGAAAAGTGTGCGAATCACGACAGCCATAGCCCATAGACTCGTAGACTGCATGGCGCGAGCGGCAGAACAACGTTACCGCCAACGTGCCAATGGTGTATCCTTTTTTTGCGGGAAATGTGTAGGATGTGGATGAGGAGATTTTGAGACAATTGAACTACTCTTTTGGTTTGGACGCAATTCCCAAGGCTGATTATGACGCTATTTTTCGTCTGGCATAATGTTTGCGTTTGCATAGTGTGTCTGGCGATGTTGTCGCTCGCTATTGTCTGCGATTCGAATTCAAATCCGAATCGGAATGAGAGATCGAAATGCACAAAAACGAAGCAATGCTGATAGAAATTTGCATTTTCAAAGTTCAGTGCACAATAAAGTCCACCGGATCAACCTATTCCAAGAAGAGCAATGACGAGCTTAAGCAAACCTCTAATTCGTTGTA
Source organism: Sphaerophoria rueppellii (assembly GCA_920937365.1). Lineage (NCBI taxonomy): Eukaryota > Metazoa > Arthropoda > Insecta > Diptera > Syrphidae > Sphaerophoria > Sphaerophoria rueppellii. The sequence goes on from CAKKXW010000002.1 coordinate 40,967,080, forward strand.
TAGATTAGATATGGCAAGTTTTCCATTTGTCATGGTACCATCGCTTCACATATAGGAGAAAAGCATCCATCGGTGTCCTCGGCGATGAAGGTTTCAAAGAATCGTCCTTTCGATTAAATTTTTTTTTTTACAACCAAATCCTATTACGGGTTTTGGTTATTCGGTTAGACCATCGTGACAAGGAATTCAACTCTGGCAAAAAACGTTACTCGTTTTTGAATATTCCCTCAACTTTTGGGCGGAAATTTATTTGGAATTTTAGCGTTGTGGGAATTTCCAACGTGACATAGCTATACATCTATGAGGAGATGAAAAGGACAAAGTTGTTTTATCCGCGGGCATATTTTCCTGAAACATATTTTCAGTTTGAAAAGGATTTTCGCTTAAGAATGCAGGAGTGGTTTGTTTTTTTATTTCATGTGGTTTATTTGATATGGAAATTCGTTGGACTCTTAAAAATACAACTCCGGAATTTGGTGTAGTTTTTTTTATGTTTGTAGTTTGAGGGATAATATTGGAAAAGCACCTGAATTTCTTGATGTAAATGCTTTGTCAGTTGTACCACAAGTTCTTTGAGAAATTCCGTTTTAACAGATTCCTAGGTATCGAGTTTGGAAAAAATAAAAAGTGTATATGAAAGTTCCAATCCTAAAAAATGTTACCCGGTTGCCCTGCAATGTTGTTTAGTTCCTCAATCCTTTCTCAGATTTGGGCTATGTATAGGTATGTTCTCTTCTGTACCAGTGTCATGGTACAGCATACATTTTATTCATAATGCTTACAAAATTCCACAACAATGCAATATTTAAAATTTTTCATTTTATAACAACTAATTTTTACTCGCATTAAGGACAAGATAAGGAACCACAATTGGAACATAAAAATTAAATAAAAAAATGTGGGACAAATGCATTTTCTTCCACAAAAGTCCTGGTATACACAATATTTTGTTTTGTGATTTTAGAAGTTGGCTTTTTAGTATTTAGCTGGATAACCTTTCAATTTTAAAATGGCTTTCAATCTGTTTTTCATTGAATTGACCAAGTTTTCAGTGCAAGTTTGTGAAATATTCTTCTATTTTATGACTTACTGCGTTTTGTTGCGAATGACGCTGACTGAATCTTTTTTTTCGAGAACATCGCACTGATTCTCAATCGGGTTCCAAGTCCGAGCTTTGGGGAGGGGTCACTAATAGGTGAGGAGTGTTGTAAATTAGCCACAAACGATCTTTTTTTGCAGTATGATTGGGATCGTTATCTTGCTGAAAGTAGAAATTATTTAAAAGACGTACAATCCTCTAAATTATCTTTGAGAATATTAAGCTAAAAATGTTGGTATTTTCTATTGAAACAAGGTTTCCGACTCAGATGCAGCACTACAACCCTAAACAATTACTCCTCCATCGTGTTTTATTGACGGCATATTTTAACGCAACCAACTCAGGCAAACACATGACATTGGACATCGATTTGTCTGAAACAATTACCTTGCGCCAGAAGTCAGGATTCTCACTAACGTACTGTTACACGAACGCGATCTTCCTTTTTCTATTAATTGATTGATTGATTAAGCTTCCGTATAGGTAAACGAGACTTAAACCCAGTTTTAAATATAGTTAGAATTAAATCGAAATAAAACATTTATGTATGTAAGTGTCTGAATAGTAAATTTCCTTTTTCTTTTCTTTTCCATTTTCGACGGCAGTTATGATCTCAGATGGGAGCACAACTCTCCTACTTTACTGCTTCAGATTTTGGTTCCACATGAAGGGTTCGCCGGGTTGACCTCAGGAAAAGTCCTCCCAGTTTTGGATTGTGTCATGCCTAAGGCCAACTGAATGCAGTTGTCATTGAATTTGTCTTCTCCTGTCTTGAGGCCTGCCTCTTCTTCGCGATTGTGCTAGAACGTCCTATGCTATCGCCTTTTGAACTAGGTTTCTTCTTTGTACATGACAGTACCAGCTTAATCAGTCGTGCTGTATTCAATCCTAAACGGCATTTTTGACGTGAACGGTCAATTTACAAGGCACAGTAACAAAATGTAGCAGAAATGATTTTTCTGTTCATTGCCGAAGTCGACAAACCGAATGTCACCATCCCAAAATATTTACTCGTTTGTTCGATCACTTATGAGACTCACTCACTCGATAACGGATGCCGTAATTCGGCCCCGGTTTTTTATTCGTAGACTTGGAGAAAGGAAATTAAGGAGAAAACTTAACATATGGAACATAATTTTTTTTGGCAGATTTGTTAATTTGTTTGAATTTAGAAAATTATTTGCAGCAATTCCAAAAAAAATAAGAAACAACTTTGTTTAATGATTGAAAAGAATGATAACAGATTTATGTAGGTGGCTGTGAGAACATACGGATGGCTGCAGACATACATAAGCTTATTGAGCAAGGTTAAGAGCAACAAAATACTCACAATTTGAACCATTTTTTAAAGCAAAAAATTGGTGAAATACCATTCATAATGGGGGAGCCTATAGGAATTTTATATTTTGTGGGAAGAAAATTTGCCAAACGCTATTAAGTCACTCAGGAGGCTGAGAAAAATATATGAAAAAAATAAGACCCTCTTCTCAGAAATGGTTTAAAAAACGGGTGTTCTGCTAAAATGTTCAAAGCAATTTAACTGCTGGTATTTCATGTTACACCTTTCGCGACGTGACGTCTAATTACCGGGGCATGATCCCGAAACCGAAAAAACATTAGTGTAGTGTTGCAAACTTCTAAAAAGTGGTCGAACGATTTTTAATATCTCCCAAAGTTAAAAGCACTCTTTGGTCTCGCAATTAAAAGCACTAGTTACTTCAAATTTTCAGAATTCAGCATTTATTCAAACCTTTCAATAACATAAATCCAAGTACCAAGTTATAAGATTTTAGACAAGTATACAAATTTCGATAACACAAACATACATGAATATAACAAACTTATTTTTTGAAATTATGAGAACAGGAACTTGTATATAAAATTTAGGTTTTAGGGACTCTATTAAATTAAAACCCAAAAAAGTAAAAAAACAACGAGAAGTTAATCCCTATTTTTTATACACTTTTTTATTGTTTTTTTTTTTTTTTTATTTTCTCAAAAATTTTACCGTGCCCGTGATAGATGAAATAAAAACGGGTAAGACACGATTAGGACTCGAACACACGACGTTCTGCTCAGCAGCCAACGCACCTTACCACTAAGGTACGGACACTACGCTATCTGCGTGGATATAAAGACAATCTAATTTGACGACTCGGAAACAGGCAACATACAGTTGTCCAAGTGAAAGCAATCCGCATCTAAATCTAAACCCCACAATTTTAAAGATTGACCTTGAGCTTTATTGGTTGTGATTGCAAATGCCATAAATAAAAAACCTAAACTGCTATCCGCTACCCGCTATCCCGGTATTCCGTTACTCGCTGTCCTACCTTACACGCTAACTGCTACCCCGTTAACCTCTACATACCTCCGCTACCTGTCACGCTGCTAAATCGCTACTAAACTACCCACCTCATATATCATATGCGACTTGGTCGATTTTGTACGAAATACTAAAAAACCCATTAACGCCACTCCGAACATTCCCTCAAAATTCGAAGCAGAACACTCCACTGGTACAAAAGTGGTGACCTCATTTCAGAAAAACAATCAAAAATACATGCACTACCCATCACCCCACTACCTGCTACCCACAACCTCGCTACTCTACTACCCGCTATCACTCTCTTTTACGCCACTACCCAAACGTTTCCTCAAAATACGATGACAAACGCTCCACTGATACAAAAGTAGTGAGTCGCAACAAATCTAAAAAAAGAAAAAAATCGACAACGAAAAACGTCAATTGTACGTTATTTATTGTTGATGAAAAATAATATTTGACAAATATATAATACTAGCTGACCCTGCAGACTTCGAACTGCCTCAATTGATAATCGATACCCCTCTACCACACTACCCACTACCCTTTAAACGCTTCCCGCTTGTGCTACCCAGTACGTCTACCCATATCCGCTACCCCGTTACGACCCTACTCTGTTACCCGCTACCAACTATTTCTACACGCTTATCATTACACCATTAGCCAGAAAACCACTACTTATTACCCGCAACCGCAACCATTCACCCTGCATTTCATTTGAATGCGAGTGATTTTGAGATTTTTGTTAAGTCAATTTTTTATTTGCATTTCAAATTTTCATTTTTCCAATTTTTTTTTTTACTTTTTCTTGCTTTCCAGTTCCCTATCACGAATTTTCCAGTTTCTCTTTGAAAACCAATGAGTTTTCCGCGTTCCATTCGAAAACCCATTTTGAAATTTTCCAGTTTTCCACTTCATAGCCAATGCATCCACAATTTCATGCAATTTTTCATTTTAAAACCAACGAGTTTTTCGTGTTTTTCATCAAGAAGTTTCTATTTTTCTATTTTTTCATGAGGTTTTTCCATATCAACCATGAAAATTTCACAAATATCTGTTGGGCCATTTCGGAGTCTATAAGAGACATATAAGAGACATATAAGACATTCGTAGCTATATTGATATATTTTACTGAAGTGAGAAACGCATTATTTTTTAACATTTGCTCCGTTTCTGATTTTAAAAGTTTACATTTTGTTTGTTTGCAACCTTCTACCCTTATTCCTCTTTGTTTAAAACAAAAATTAAGAAAATCGGTCAAACGGTTGTTGAGTTTTTGAAGCGCATACAAACCAACATAACATTTTTATATATATAGATTATTTTATGGTAAAAAAACAGGCATTATGATATAATAATTATAATTTTACTATACAAGATTAATTTTTTTTATTTTTTAGCTGGGTTGTTTTTCCCCTTACTGTTTCACATAAAATATGTCATTGAAATTATAAAATATCATTAATGGTCCATAAAAACCAAAAGATATGCAATTTTTAAAATCAATGAAACATTTTAGAAAAAGGTTTGTTAACATTAAACATCCACCGTTGTGATCAATTTTGTTTTGGAACACTCTTTGAACACTAAGGTGATCATCATTTTCTTTTTAATAAAATTTGTTTAAAAAGGCACATTGTTTTCTCTTTTAATTCCCTTTTTCTAAGAAGGTCTTTCCTTAGTCAGTGATTCCGAAACACCCTGAAAAACAATTTTCTTGAGATACAATATCTAAATAGCCCTGGTAGTTTTCTTCAAATAAAAAAAAAATGTAGCGCTATCTTACTGCATTCAGAAGTTATGAAAGTCATTTTTGACAACAGTGCACCGGACTAAAAACATTTCTCACAGAAAAATATAAACAAATTTTACTGATTTCAATTGGCAGAAGTTAAAGGTATATGAAATAAACTTTATTAAAGAAAGTGTATGAAAGACCTAGCAAGACAAGAACCAAAAAAAGAACAAGTCTCACTTTCGATTTTAAAATTCATCTTCCATAATTTCAACGAAAAGATTTAAAAATCGTCATTATTGCCATAAAAGAAACTGACGTTAATCTTTTAAGAAGATTCGCCGCCCCATTGCAATGAACGTCGCCATTCACAAAGTATCACAACAGTTAAGCATACATCGAAGAATGAATTATTGAAATTGCTTCACAGGGAGAAAAAAAAGTTAAAAATACTTACATTTTCTTAATGCCCAAGCCCACAAGTCCACACTCGTCCTAGTTGAGGGTGGATACTTGGAATTTTTTTCTCTTTTATTTTTTTTTCCATTATGATGCTGTAAAGTAGAAATAAACTGTCCTGGGGTTGACTTTAATTAAAAATTTCTTATTTTTATGGATGGGATGTGACTGATGAGCCAGCTATACATACAAATATATATTTACGTTTATGTTTCTCCGCAGTTTGGCCTTCATAAAATAATTCAAAGCTCAGGGTGGTACTTTTTTTTCTGCCATTTTATTTATTTGGTTTCCAAGATCAAGAATTAAGATTACGAATGGCTTTTAATTTGGGAAGCAGAAGAAAAAAAAAAGATGGCATGTTGTGCGTTTCGTGGCAGCAGGTTGGGCCATGGGCAGGTTCGAGATAGATTTATGACTTCGGTGTCCTTCCCCCCGAGAAATGGTACTGACGCAATTATTCTTTTCAATTTGAGGCAATAATTCATTACTTTTATGACCCAGAACTTTTGAATTTATATAGAGATGTCGTTAGAGCTATGATAGCGTTATTAGGGGAGAATGCTGCGCTCATTTTTCGCTTTTTCGTTTAAGCTGGGTGAGAGGACAGGTTCTAGTTCTACTTGGGCCGTAGTTTGATAAATGCCTGAGCATAATTTGTGTTAAGTGTTTAAACGATACAATGGGCATTTTTTATGTTTAAAACTTCAACAGTTTGTCCATTAATTTTATTTATTTATTTTAAACAACTTTGTAAGGGTAAACACAGTGCTTCTTTGTTAATTTATGTCATAAGTAAGTTCTTGATTTCTACTTCTCGATTTAAATGAACTTGAATCACACCTTTTAATAAACGCACGAACAATTTTATGAAACATTATTCGTGATGCTATATGTCCAACAATTGTAGTTATGGTTATGTCATACCTTCATACTCTTTTACTAAAAAAATTGATAGAAAATCTTTGTTTGAATCGTGACTTTTTCACATTTCATTTAAAAAGGGCCATGTGATCGTCTCGATTTAGAAATCCTCCAAAATAGCTGAACCGATTTTGATACAATTTTTTTTTTAAGGGAGTTCAAGTGCATTAAAATATGGTTAAAAATAAATAAATAAAGTGGTGCGACATCTCTTGAAGAGCCAGGACCTAAGCGGATTACTCCCATCAAGAAGTCCCTGAGCGTGTGTGAAGAATTGATGGGACCTACAATTTAACGCCAATTCCGAACGGCAAAGTTGAGAAGCACTTTTTCATGACAAATTGATACTCTTGGAAGTTGTGGCAGTTCTTCGCATGAAGCAGTGTCCGTGAAAGATAAAATTCAAACTCACGACGTTCAGCATAGCAGCCAACCCATCTAACCTCTAAGTCACGGACACTACATATGGTTACAATGCTCAATATAGTCGAATGCTTATGGGTACACGTTGTCTTGAATTACAAGTGGTTTTTTCGAATTTTTTCATCTTGAAAATGAAAACGAATGAACAAAAATTCAGTGTTTTCAGCTGCAGGTTTACTTGTAATTGTAAGTCGAAGATTTTGGAAAAAGAAATGATGAAAATTCCTCAATGAAGGCTTTGCAGATTCTTGAGTGCTATTGGAGTTGACCTTCAAAAATTAACAAAATAAAGATCTGTCAGTTTTATAATCTGAAAAGATATATTTAACTAACTTAACTACTGGTCCGATTGACTTCAAATTTGAAAATTAGAGGTTTGAGCAAAAAGTCATATCCCAATTTTTTTATTTTTGTTTTAACCATACGATTTTTTTGGCCAAAAACCAAAACTTTTTTTTCACAAAAACGGCCCGAACGATTTTTTTAAACTTCCTCGAGTTTAATTTTTTTAAACATTCATGTGTTTTATGTAAAAAAAATTTGTTTGTATTGCTCCAAAACGGTACCTCCCATAGAACCGTTTTTTTGTTATTAGATTTTCTCGGAAACTGAAAGTCCGATCAGCGTAAGTTTTTTTTCGAAAGTACGTTAATATTGTTCAAATAATATTTTGTTTTCAAAAAAATTTCAAATTTTTTTTTGGATTTTTAAAAAATATTTTTAACTTTTTTTTTCAAAATTCTGTATCTCAAAAACGGATTTATTTTAAAAATCCAAATTGGAGTATAATATGTATATTAACATGGTCTTGAAAACTGCATACCCAAATTAATTTTAAGATATTTTTGAAAAAATTTTATATAAAAAAATTAATTAAAAAAAAACGGCTCCGACGATTTTCAAAACAAAAATTCAATAAATCAAGGATAAGGTTTGAATTTGTTCGGCATTTAAATTTTTTGAATGAAATGTATATACGAGGTACATTTCCAAATTTTAATTTTTTTAATAAATTCTAATTATTTTTATATATTTTTTTTTTTTTGAGTTAAGTGTAAGATGTAAGTAAGAGTGTAATCAGAATTGCTTAAAGTATATCTCTTATTTTAACACTACCTTTTGCAATTAAAGTAATCGTAAATATTTAGTTTTAGCATGCAGGAGCAAGTTCGTACGACCCAGTCGTGCACATTTTTTTTACTGAGGTCTATTTGAAAATTTAGGAAGTCAATATATTTCCAAGTCTTAATTTCAAATCCCTATTTGTTCAATTAAATACAGCGATTGATAAATAGGTGAACTAGTGGAAATGTCGTCTTCCATACTGTATAAAAATAATTAAAAGAACTATTTAAGATAAAATCACCGGCAGCGACAAAAACTTTTATAAAATCTTTATCTTAATGACGCTCCACCGATTGAGGTGAAAACCGCAGGATTAATTCTTTTCGCTAGGAAAAACTTTTCAGAAACAGTATTTGCATAATCTCTTCCATGATTTTTTTGATATCGACAATTCAAAAACTGTGTTTTGATTTCAGATTGAAGTTGTGTTTTTATACATATAAATATTTTCATAATCCCTTTGGGCTCTGCGTCCCCAGTTCTAGAGATTTTTCATTTCCATTGTCAACCCTTATTTTTACTATTTCATAAAGGTAAAAATTGTTGCTGTTCCCATAGTGCTAAGCTTGATTCCTTTTTTTTCAATAACGAAATCCATAAATAACAAGTGTGTGACATATTTTCCTAACTCTGCCGTTGAGAGGACCAAACAAATGTAAGACCAAAGAGAAAAAACAAAGGAATCGCAATCAGGACATCCCATGGAGAATTCAAGCATTCGCTGCAAAGTATTTTTTCCATATATTTTTATACGAGCTACGAAGTATATAAATACGTACATTTTCAAGAAACAAAAAAAGTCAAATCTCTTACATTCTGTTTCTATCTCACCCAAAACCCATTTCATTTACCTTTAGTCAGATTTGGAGTGTACAAAAAAAAAAAAACATGAAAACTCGAGAAATGAAAATATGCTTTACATTATTCATCCCAACCAAGGAAAGGATCACATCGCAAAGCACAGAGAATGTGCCTTTGCCGTCGTCATTGGAATTTTGACAGAATAATGAAAACTGTTTGCTGTATCCTATTGTGTGTTTGTGTGTTGTATGGGAAGTCCTTTGCGGATGACATGGCCATGGCTCCATTTAGTCTAAGTATAATGGAAAGCTCAACAACTCCAAAGTCAGTTATCAACCGTTGTTATAACAGGACTTTTGAAAGTATGAATTGTTTTATACGGCATTTTATGGTAAAATGACGGTTGAATAGACGTTTTACTTAACGATGCAGAATTTTGACATTTAAAGTTTTTGACACACCCTAAAATTGTTATGATTTGATAACATGTTGTTTATTTTTTTTTTAGAAATCTGAAGTATGATGATGAAAGAGGATATGGGATCGCATTTTCAGTTTGCATAGGAAAAGGAAGTATGCGTTATTGCCACGTTGTTTTAGAAACTGTGGACATAATTAATAACTGTAATTGAACAAAGGAAATCGACTTATGCTTTCATACCTACATACAGAGGATACACTAACGTCTTTCACCCGAAACTGAGACAAAAGACATAATAGAACATTTGGTTGCCTCGAAAGTAATAAAAGATTCATCGAGTATCAAATTTTCTAAAATAAGTAAATAAAACAGTTTTTAGCGTCTTTTTAAATAACTGTTCCCAATTCCTTATTTGAACCCATTCTGAATAGTCTTTGGCCTGTTAACACATTAGTTAAAGAATTTTCTGCTCCTCATAGAAGAAAATCAGGTCTCACTGCTCTGTCTGGTCCGAATCAAAAAAACTCCAAAGACTCTCCCTTAACTACCAAAATGTAAGACGACTTCGTAGTAAAACTGCAACTATTTTTCAAAATCAATCTTTGCTATACGGTCTTTTCGCTCTTACTGAGACTTGGCTAATGCCAAATTTAGATACAAACTCTTGATAATGAGTTTGTAGTTTTCCGTAAAGATCGTCATGACGATGTCATTAATTCGGTTGGTGGGGGAGTCCTCATTGCTGTAAGAAATAGTTTTTGTTCCAATGTAATCGTCTGTCATATAGAACTTGTCGTTGTCTGTATAAAAATATCTAAACAATCGATGTCTTCGTTCTCTGAACTCTCTCTCTCTCTCTCTTGCAATTGATTTAATTATCAACTAAGCAAGCCTTGACAGTATTAAATTATTACTGGGAGATTTCAATTTTCCCAACATTGACTGGGTTCCTTCCGAAGACGATTCTTATTTTGTTGACAAACTCATCCCAATCAACAAACTCATCCCAACTAGAGCTTCAATTGGTACAAGATAACATTATATCTTCGGATTTACACCAAGTTAATTGCATACAAAATTATAGAAATAGAATGCTGGATCTTGTTTTTTCATCTGACGCCGTTAATACTGAAGTTCGTGAATCCTCCTCTGCTTTATGTAACATAGATAACTGACATCCACCTCTCGACATTTTTCTTGACACGAGCGGTCATTTACTTGAAAATAGTAATCCTCATGACTGCTCACATGCATTTGATTTTCGCAAAGCTGATTTTGAAAAGCTTTTGGATTGTTTAAATAAATCCGGTATAGAACACTTACCGATCTCTAACGATATTGACGAAACAATTTCGAGTTTTTATTCAGTTTTGTTAAATTGCATAAAAGAAGCAGTACCAATTAAAAGGACGATTCCCTCAAATACCCCTTTCCATCCCTGGTATACTAAGGACCTTAAACATCTTCGCAACAAAAGAAATAAGGCCTGGAAGAAATACATTAAGCATATGACGGTGGAAAATCAAGTCATTTATATCTCTTTGTTTGAAGAATTTAAGAAACTCCCTTTCGAACTTCATAATGAATACCTAGAGTCGATGGGAGCTTTTTTAAAATCAGATCCAAAGAAATTTTGAATATGTATTAACTCAAAGAAAAAGTGTGATGGTTATCCTATTAACTTCACTTATAATAATGTAACCTTGACCACTACTGCTGACATTTGTTACCGTCTTGCAAAAAATGTTAGTCAATCTTTCATTGATTCTTCTGTCGTAGTGGACGAAACCTATTTCCATTATCTGCAAAACTGCCCCCAAGTGTCTTTTCATACACTCTAAGAAATTTTTGTTGAAAATTACTCCAATTATTGTATGCAACTGGTCCGTTACAATAATTGTAGTAATTTTCAACACGAATTTTCGTTGTTTTTTATTCAACATTTGGTCGAAAAAAGCAATTGTTTAATTTTCAACAAACTAAAAAGTAAGCATTTTCATAGATCGTATATCGTAGCTCGTAAATCCCAGATCGTCGGTTTTTAAGCAATATTTGCTAAATATTAAACATATTTATATAAAATTTACTCCGGATTTGTTGAAAAATCAACAAATAATGTCCAATTTTCTTCAAAAATAAGAAAAAATCGTACTTTTTCAACAAATAAGTTTAAAAATAAGCTTTTATTTTTAATATTCAACTCGTTTTGCTGATATTTCAACAAAAAAATCTGACTCTTCAACAACTTTGCTTAATTTTCAACATTATTGTTCACCAAATGCAGGAAGTATTGTTTGCTTTTAAGCATACTTGTTTAATTTTAATTGAAGTTTGCTGAAAACCAATTTTTAATTCATTAAAATTCAACATTATCTGTTGAATATTAAACAGAAATGTTTAATACCAATCAAGAGTGAAATCAGAAATTCAACATAAAATGATTAGAATTCAACATAATTGTTGAAAGATAAACATATTCTAAAATGTATTCCCAAAAGTTTGCTTAAATTTAATCAACCGTTGTTGATTTCTCAACAAATTAACCCTATTTTTCAGCACAAATGCTTAAAATTACAATAAAAACTTGAATATTCAACATAAAAATCTGACTTTTCAACAACTTTACTTAATTTTCAACATTATTGCGCACCAAATGCAGGAAAAATTGTTGACTTTTAAGCATACTTGTTGAATTTAAATTGAAGTTTGCTGAAAACTAGTTCTTAATTCATTAAAATTCAACATTTTCTGTTGAATATTAAACAGAAATGTTTAATACCAATTAAAATGAAATCAGAAATTCAACATAAAATGATTAGAATTCAACATAATTGTTGAAAGATAAACATATTCTAAAATTTGTTCCCAAGAGTTTGCTTAAATTTAATCAACAGTAGTTGATTTTTCAACAAATTAACCCTATTTTTCAGCACAAATGCTTAAATTTAAAATAAAAAACCTGAATTTTCAACATAAAAAGCTGCTTTTTCAGCAAAAAAAAAATAAAAATTCAGGAAAATTAAACAAATTTATTCACTGCCACATTTAGTATTCAACATAAACGTTTAAAAAATGTGAAAAAAAATTGAATTTCCGATTATTTGTTTGGGTATTAAACAAAATTTATTGAAAAAAAAACTGCATTTATTATAGTATTACTAAACTAAAATGCTGTTTTTTGAATAATATTTTATCAAAATCCAGCTAATTTTATTGGAAATTCACAATTTTCTTTACATATTTAAATGATTATTTTGAATAATAAATATGGCTATAAATTTGTTTTATTTTTCATAATTTCCAATACCTTTTTTTGTAAAAAAAAAACAAGCTTATTTAGTTGGAATATTCATGTTTTCATATTTTTTGAGCATTTATATTTGAAAATAGAATTAATATTGAGGAATCTGTAGCTACAGTTAACTAAATATAAGCCTTTTTGGGAACATATTCTAATAATTGCTAGTATCTTTCAAAATATATGTTGAGTTCTTACCATTTTATACGGGTTGAGTTCTCATCAAAATCAGATTGTTGTCATACAAGCAAACTTCTTGATCCTTAGGTATATTGAAAAGAAAAAAGAACAAGTTAAAGCAATTGAATAACTTCTCTCCGTTGAATTTGAATACAAACCATTAGAAATCCTGGAAAATTAAACTTCATTCTTCGAAACAATCTTCCCACAAAATTGAATTTCATTCTTAAAAACTATCATAAAAAAAGAAAGATTAAATATGTATTTTAAAAAAATATATTTTTATTTATTTTTTTTTTCAATAGTTTCTTAAAATCTAAGAATACATAAACACTATTTTATTAACAAAAACAAGGTAATTTAAGAAAAAAAAAATAATGAGCTTCTGTCTGTAAATAAAAGAAAAAAGAAAAGCATTGGTTTATGTCAATGAAAATTAAAATAAAATTTATATTAGGATAAGATACAAGGTTATTTAGTTAATGAAAATCTAAAGCCGATACTTATAAAAAAGCAAACTTTGAGGAGGAGATCTAATACTTAACTGAATCCAAAGAAATATAAATGAGAGACCATGACCATCATCCAATTGCAATTTTCTCACTGTCACAAGAGAATACATATATATATTTTAAATAGAAATGTCAATTATTGTAGAAAATTAAAAATAACCTGGATTTATTTAACAATTTAGTTGATAATTAAACATAAAATTATGATTTTTTTTCTAAAAAAGGTTGAATTTCCAACAGAAATGTTGAATTTCCAACAGAAATGTTGAATTTCCAACAGAAATGTTGAATTTCCAACAGAAATGTTGAATTTCCAACAGAAATGTTGAATTTCCAACAGAAATGTTGAATTTCCAACAGTAATGTTGAATTTCCAACAGAAATGTTGAATTTCCAACAGAAATGTTGAATTTCCAACAGAAATGTTGAATTTCCAACAGAAATGTTTAATTTCCAACAGTAATGTTGAATTTCCAACAGAAATGTTGAATGTCACATATTTCCACGATAAAAACCACAATGGCTTGGTTTAATTCCATATTGTTATTGTATTTATTGCAAAAGAAATTCCATGTTAAATACAACAACAATACAGAATTAAACCAAGCGGTTGTTGCATTTATCGTGGAAAAAGTGACACAAAAAACTAAATAAGATACCTAGTAATAATAATAATAATAATAATAATAATAATAATAATACAAATATTTCACTTACCTCACTATTTTCACTTTTTTTTTTTTTTTTTTTTTAATAATCACACAACCGCACTCTAAAAACACCAATTCACGACTGATAAATATTGTTTGTTGAAATGCACATTGAAAATTGAACATTATTACGAGATTATGAAAACGATCAAATTAAATTAAACCAAAACTGTTGAAAGAGAGAAAAACGATATCTGTAAAATACGATCTGGGATGTTGAATTTTTTTATTCTCTTCTTTTTTCAGATATTTGATTAATATTGAACAAACTTTAACAATTTTTAAGCAAAAATGTTAAATTTTCAGAAAAATCTGTTGAATAAGAGAAAAAAATGATTTCTCGTAAGAAAATACGGTGTTGAAAATTCATCACCCCTCTTAATTTTAAGCAATCTATTGATTTCCCAACAAAAAGATATGAATTTTCAACAGCGATGCTTAATATTCATCGAAAAATGTTTAAATATGTTGAAAATTAAACAAAAATTCTAAATTTGATTAATTTTCAACAAAAAAATGCTTATTTTTCAGAAAATGTTGAAAATTACTACGATTTCATTTCGATGCTACAATAATTGTAGCAAAATTCAACCGGTGTTGAAAAACTTTAAACACTTATTGTAGTAAAATTACTATTTTTTCTTAGAGTGTAGTATTACAACAGAATATAATAAAACCTTAGAATTTATGTCTGGTTATTTTTTAAATAAATGTTTAGATGCTTTGGAATGTGACCAAGAAGTAGATTGTGTTTACACGGACTTCTCGAAGGCTTTTGATCAACTATCTCATGAGATTATCAAGTTTAAATTAAACTCTTACGGCTTTCCACTTTTTTTTAATTACATGGATTCCTCTTACCTTGAGAATAGATCTAGTCAAGTTAAATTCAAAAAATAGTTACACTAAATCATACTTGGCCAAATCAGGAGTTCCGCAGGAGAGCCATCTGGGGCCCCTTCTCTTTATATTAGCTATCAATGATGCACCGTTATGTGTAAATAGAAGTGAAATTCTCATCACTTTAGCTCGCGTTTTTACTGTTAAGGACCAAGGAGTTCTTTTTACGCATAATGTAGATTTTTCTGAGCATATTAACTGCATAGTCAAAAGACATAATTCTATGTTAGGTTTTATTTAGCGATGGGCAAAGGAATTCCGGGATACTTATGTCATCGCGTTTTGTACAACAGTTTGGTTCGTCCCCATCTAAAGTATGCATCGCAGGTGTGGTCTCCTTTATATGATGTATATATTGAAAGACTGGAATATGTGCAACGGAATTTAACCCGTTTTTTGTTAAAAGGGTTTCAGTGGATTCCCTAAATACCCTTCCATACGAAAATCGTTTGTCAATCCTTAAGATGCAAACACTACAACAGAGAAGAAATAATAATGATATTGTATTTTTCCATCAAATTATAACTGGAGTCACTGATGCTCCTGACCTTCTCTTTAAAATTTGTTTTGCTTTCGAGGGGGATGTTATAATCTCCGTAGTCAGGATCTGATTAAGATCCCTATTCACCGTACTAATTACGGAATGCATGAGCCTTTGACACGTATGGGTAAACTTATAAACTGGAACTGAAAACTTTTTGATTTTAATTTAAGTAAAATTCAACTTAAAATAATTTTGAAAACCAGTGTTCCAGTGTTATTTGGTTTAGTTTCGTTATGTGCTTACTAACAACTAACACAACACTAAGTGATGAGCCGGTGGTATAACACAGTCCCTGTGTTGGCAAACCATTGGTCGTAATATGGTGCTTGCTATAAGTCTATACGACCAATTCTGATAGTGCGCTAAAAAAAATTTACAATTATTATTGTGACATATACTAAGCGGAAACTTTTGCATTCGGAAAAATATACGATCTTGTTCTTGTGAAAAAGACAGTTTAATGTACAGGAAACTTTCTTTAGGATTTTATTTGAGCACGATAGCAGAGTTTCATATAAGTCTACGATGTCTGAAAACACCAGCTCAATGAATCATTGGTGACAGGAATAGCTTCTTCTTCGTCGATATTACACAATGTTAGAATTCCTTACACAAAAATGTTGAAGATATCTACCAGGTCCATGGCCTATTCCTATTGGTAGATAAAGTGTGAGGCGGACGATTTCCTCAGCACACCAGTCTGGTAACGATTGTATACTCGATTGGTTGAGATTTCAAGTCTGTGCATGTTTTTCGTCTTTGGAATCTGGCGTGGCGACACGTTGTCTACTTTATCTAAGAGGAAATATTCAGTTACCACAATTATGAAAGGACCCATGTTCCTGCGTTTTGTTTATATTCTTAGTTTTATCAATGATAGTTCAAATTTATTTGTCTCTTAACGATTTTTGGTCATGTTCCCACTGACACTGGTCTTTCGGGTCTGCAGACGAACAGATGAGTTGCCCATAATCAATAGCATCCAACTGTTGCATGTCAATGACATGCGAAGACTTTTAATGGCGATTTCAAAATCAAATTGTCTTACATTCAATGTTTACATTGAACGAAGATTTATTTATCTACGTCTACGAAGATCAACTGATTTCCAAATTTAACAGGCTGGACGGTCTCCTCCTGTCTAATCCATCCATCGAGTAACTCCTAATGGTGGGGTTCACAGCCACACGGCACAGACTGTCAGGTTTTGGTTTGTACGAACTAAATCACCTATAAAATCGAACTTGTTGCTCAGACATAGAATGAGGTGCCAAGTTTATGCCGTGTGGATCCACTTTAAGATCCTAATATACTCCTCCTTAATCATGGCTTCTTGACTGCGAAAGTTATAGGCATGATCGAATTTTTGTAAGACTA
The DNA here is from genome assembly GCA_920937365.1 of Sphaerophoria rueppellii. Taxonomy (NCBI): domain Eukaryota; kingdom Metazoa; phylum Arthropoda; class Insecta; order Diptera; family Syrphidae; genus Sphaerophoria; species Sphaerophoria rueppellii. The sequence goes on from CAKKXW010000002.1 coordinate 40,983,914, forward strand.
CGTCATGTGCTGTTTTCATTTGCTAACTCAACAGTTTATAACAACTTCTCCATGTTTAACTAATTATTTTGGTCGATAAAATTCAAAGTGAGGCTATGTTTGTTAACTTTTATGTTACAGCGTTAGAATCAGTCAAAATAGCACTATTCCAATTTAAAAACTTAAAAGCTATTATTTTATTGAAAACTGTGTTAAAGTTAAGATATGTTAGATAATTAAGAATTGAAAGAAGAACATGATTACCTTTGAAAGTTGTTCTTTCGTTTTAAAAAACTTCTTATGAAGGCTGAGGAGCCCACATTTATATTCTCGTGTAGAAAAAACAAATCCAAAGTTTAATGTTTCTACTTTAAATTATGCCCATATGCATTGGATTTAAACATAAAAAATAACAATCTTCTCGTATTGCGTTAATATTAGCTGCCAAGATTGCAATCCTTTGATGTACAAAATTTTAAACCTATTAAAACTTAAACTTCCAAAAGTCAAACCTATAACTGGAATGCAATTATTTATGTAATTCATTCTCTAAAAATATCTGTCTAGGAGCCAAAAAAAAACTTCTATTTAATTACCAATTCCTCCAGAGATTTCAAGTTAATTTTGTGACCAAAGTGATTGTCTCTGAGAATTTATACCAAAAACAACACGAAAATAAGATTTTATCTCTGTCGGAATTTTGTTTCTTGTGCCAATTGAAAGTTCATAAATAAATTGTAAGTGTGAATGCTCTAATGGATGAATGCATTTCCAAATGCGACCGACCACACGACGACAGCGATTGTTACCTACATTTCCATTCACTTTTTGTGCCAAATGGTCGAAAAAACATTAAGTCACTTTCTAAATTTTAAGGCGGACTCATTTTAGACTTATAAACAAGAAGTGAAGTCGTAAGTAGTTTATTCACATGTCGGCAAGCTATCGTCGTCACTGCCGTCTTCGTTGTTGTATCTTCGAATATAGAGGTAAAGTGTCTTCCTAGTTGCGTGTTCGCTGTAAGTTAGCCGTCCAGCACCAGCATTTAATACAAGCAAGGCATGTTTTTGTTTACGGTTACAAGCCTATTTCTCCTTATCCCCATGCAGGTCTTTCAATTCAACAATCTTTCTGAAATCGAGGAAAAAAAAGTGAAACAATTTTGCATGAAATGACCTATGTACAGCTAGAAGTTATATTGAAATGAACATAACATCGTGAGCGCTGAAGTATACAGCTACTCGTTTTTGAATTCAGATCAATGGCCATTGCGAAATTATTAAGTCTGCTATGTGTAGTTGCTTGCTTTCGATTTATATGGACCACAATGCGATTTCCTTCATTAAATATCTTAATCCTTGTCGACTTCATGCTGGGGCATATTTCTAACTCGAATGTCGCAATTATGAATTATCATGGGTCCGAAAACAGCACGAGGATTTGGTGCTTATTAGAACAAATCAGTGTGCAGACAGTCAAATTGTAATTTGTGTTTGAGTTTTTACTGAAAACTAAATGTTAACGGTTCAAAATTAATAAATTCTTTTCTTTTATTTTGCAGATTTCCTACTGGCTGAACGTGAAAGGAACTAATGATTGCACTTAAAGGTTGGTGTTATCTAATTTTTGTCAATTAAGTTTAATTAAGATTATAACATATTTACTTACTTACTTAAGGTGGCGCTACGGTCCGTTGTGGACCTGGGCCTCTATCAACAGTCTCCGCCACCGAGCTGGCTGGCTAAGTGTCTCCAGCTTTGCACTCCAAGTTGATTGAGGTCCTCTTCCACTTGAGTGCGCCACCTGAGTCGCGGTCTTCCTCTACTACACGTCGCTCGGGAATAGTGTCGAAGGCTTTCCAGGCCGGAGCATTGGTGTCCATCCGCTCTAAATGATCGAGCCATCTGAGTCTCTGGACCTTGACCCTTCTAGCTAGGTCCATGTCGTTGTACAACCCGTAAAGTTTGCTGCTATTCCCCTGCAATGCACACGAGGCCAAAGATGATTCGAAGAACTTACCGCTCGAAACAGCCTAAGGCACTTTCATCCAATTTTGTCAAGGTCCATGCTTCTGCACCATACAGCAGGACTGGGATGATGAGTGTGTTGTTCAATTTTACCTAAGTTGCTCGAGAGAAGGCTATTCCACTCAATTGCTTTCTTAGCCCAAAGAAACAGCGATTAGCAAGAGTTATTCTTTGTCTGATCTCGGCACTGATGTTATTGCCCGTGTTTATAGCGGAGCCTAAGTAGACAAACTCCTCTACTACCTCGAAGTTGTATGCGTCTATTGTGACTAGTACTCTTTTCGAGAAGATACAAAATTCCTCAGATTAGCCCACCCAAGATTAAAGGAATACCATTAAGCTCTTCCGACAAAGCCAAATATTTAGGCCTCATTTTAGACAAAAAACTAAATTGGAAGGCAAATATGGATGAAAGAGTAAAAAAGGCTACCCTAGCGCTTTTTACTTGTAAAAAGGCCATAGGATCAAAATGGGGCTTCTCCTCAAAAATGACCCACTGGCTATACACTTCGGTAATCAGACCGATACTCACCTATGGAGCTGTCGTATGGTAGACCAAACTAGACAAGATGGTAAACCTAAATAAGCTCATCAAAGTCCAGCGGTCAGCAGGTATGTGCATCACAGGAGCACTTCGCTCAACACCAACCGCAGCCCTGGAAGTGCTTTTAAACCTAACACCTCTTGACATCTTCTCCAAAATGGTGGCAGCTAACTCATGCGTAAGGCTAAAAGCCACCACTCAATGGTTCAGTAATAACACTGGACATACTACTATCGCTTAGACTATACCACTTCAAAAATGACATTCGATAATAGCTTCCAAGATTCAATCCCTTCAAGATCTTCTTGGGAAGAAAAGAGACCCCTGGAAGAAGATACGGAACACTTCTATACAGACGGTTCAAAGACTGATTACGGTGTTGGAGGTGGTATCTATTCGAAACAACTGAATCTCAGTCTATCATATAGACTTCTCAATCAATGTAGTGTATTCCAGGCAGAAGTAATGGCGATTAAAGAGGCACTATCCTGGCTCAAAGAAAACGTTATATCTTGCAAGGATATACGAATCTTCTCGGACAGCCAAGCCGCTCTCAAATCTCTCGCGTCTGTCTCCACAAACTCTCAAATAGTCCACGACTGTCGATCATCTCTGAATGAGATGACGGATCAGTTTAACATTCACCTCATTTGGGTGCCGGGCCACAGAGACATCCCGGGAAATTGCAAAGCCGATGAGCTCGCCAAAAACGGAATACTTCTGCCTAATGTTAGACAAAGACATAACATAGAAACATCACTTGCTGCATGCAAATATCTTCTCAAACAATATGCTCTAGAATCAACAAATGCTAGATGGTCACAGTGTACCACCTGCCTAGCAACCATGCAAATATGGCCAAGCATAGACTTTAAACGGTCAAAAGGCTTGATATCCCTGAGCAGACAAAATATAAACTCTAGAATTGGAGTAATAACAGGACACTGCCTACCTAAGGCATGCTCTGAGGCTAAGGGTCTACGCAAACGACTTATGTAGAAGCTGCATGGACGGGGAGGAAGAGGAAACAGTCCAACACCTTCTGTGTGCATGTCTGGCGCTCTCCAATAGAAGGAATAACTATCTCGGTAATCCCTTCTTCGATAATACCAGTGAACTGGCAACGATCGACACAAAATGTCTCTCTAACTTCATTAAAAGTACAAAATGGTTTGTTTATGTTCACTACCCTCCCAAGAGTAACTTCTTTAATGGTATCAAAATGGACCCTTGAGGTCTGAGTGAGTCAACAACAACTAGACAGCCACTACAACCTAACCTAACCTAACCTAACCTATAATTGTGACGTTCTGTCCGATCCGTCGGTGTTGGGTGTCCTTTCTCGAAGACAGCATAAACTTCTTTTTTCCCTCAATTCTCACAAAGGTGTCATTGACATCACGCTGTGTTCTTCCCATTATATCAATATCATCGGCGTACGCGAGAAGTTGAACAGATTTTTGGAAGAAAGTGCCTCTGGTGTTGACTGTGGAGTTCTGCACTATCTTCTCAAGAACGATGTTAAGGAAATCGCACGACAGTGCATCGCCTTGTCTGAATCCTTTTTTGACGTCGAAAGATTCCGTTAGCTCGTTGCCAACCTTGATATAGAGCAACGTGAGTTCTCCAAAAGCAAACGAGCTTGGCAGGGATGCCAAAACTAGACATAGCTTTATACAGTTCGTCTCTGTAGATGCTGTCATACGCGGCCTTAAAATCGATGAAAAGGTGGTGGGTATCGATTTGGAGTTCATAGGTACTTCTCCAGGATCTGCCGCAACGTGAAAATTTGGTCGATGGTTGACTTTCATGGCCTGAAGCCACATTGATAAGGACCAATAAGATTGTTGACGAAAAGTTTAAATATTACGGCAGAGAGGATCTTGTAAGCGATGTTAAGTAGACTGATTCCTCTGTAGTTGGCGCAGTTTAGAGGATCTCCCTTTTTCAGGATCGGACAAACAATGCTGAGGTTCTATCCATCGGACATGCATTCCTTTGACCATATCTTAAAGATGATTAAGTGCATGCTCCTATCTATAACATATTTAGGTATTAAAGAAATAATTTTAGCGTTAGTTGTTATTCGACTTGATTTGACCTTTCTTAAAAGTGCAATAGAGGGTCTTACGATTTTGCTCATGTATCTACTTAAAAATATTAAAATTGCTCACAAAAATATTAACTCACAAACAAATAATTTACTACGCCTGTGTCCGTTAACTTAATTTTGTAATTTTGTTTTCATTCCAAGCCCACCGATTGTTTCCGAGAATCTTAACTCGTCAATTCCAGTCTTACAATCAAGGCTATGCTATGAACCTGATACGATATCTGTGAGGTCAGCTAGTTTTTACCTTTGCATGTGCATGACGTTGGCCGGCAAGATCACATATTATTTTATTGATCATTATTTAAAACCGAAATCATAATGGTGACAATGTTGAGAATAAAAATTAATGTACTGAATTCTCAAGCATAACTTTCCTTACATTCTTAGACCGTACGGTCTCGAAAACACATCAAATTCAAACTTTTATGACATCACTAAAGATTTCACTAATCGACTAACGACTACATACCTACAAGCTTAAACAGCCACTGAACATACTCTCAAGACTACCTATTTTAATTATTTAGCGACATCATTAAATGACTGCCCTTAGCATACATTTTAATTTTTACGACCTTAGTCCAAGATGCCCAAACACAGATCCCTTGGTTCAAGTAGGAATTTCTTAAAAAAACAAATTCTCGTAACCAATCGGAGGTAACATTTTACTTTAGCCATGCAATCAACTAAACGCCAAGTGGATCAATTAAGTTAATAGTTAATTAAGTAAATAGAGAACATTGCTCTTAACGTTTAAGTCTGTTAAGCCTCATTGTCATTACCCAACTTGTGCGGTCTGCTAAAACCTATTTTATGAACACATGAACCGAATCGAATAATTCTGAGGCTCACCTAATATCCCCGCCAAAACCTTTTAATGAATAATCGCATTCCTCTTTCGAAGGTTTCGTTTTTATCGACCGGCTTTTTTCGCTTTTACCAGCATACCGTTCTTTATCGAGCACACACAATTTTATATCCTACTTACAACTTTCACACGACATTAAGTTATCAAAACATCCAAACAGCACGACAAATAAAAAAAAAATAGCCGACAAATTCTCTGACATATTTGCATTATTTGTTACCAAAACACACAACGATCACACGCAATCATCCAGATATTGTTGTTGTTGTGGTATTGGTTGTAATTCTATGGACACACACAACCTGTTAACCCAAGTCAATGATGTACACTTGATCTCATGCGCATTTTCGACTTAAAAGTTGAGACTGGGAGATGCTTAAGCTCTCATACTCTATGCTACAGCAGCAGCCGTCGCAACACCGATCGCAACGAACGAGGAGAGATCCATGTTTGTATCTATTTAAACGGCTGGAGACATGGTAGATGGTACACCCAAATCGTAACCAGTTCCCAACAGAAATTTTCTTATAAGCAACGAACCAACAGCGATGACTCTCGATGTGGCCAGTGGCGGCGGCGCGGCGGAGTGAGCGAATGTCGGCAGTTAGCACACGATTATCTTCGTTTTTGTTTTGACTATCTCTTCCTCTCGAAAAACTGGAGTTGGAGTTCCACGTTTCTTCCACCTGTAAGTTTGTTTTGTTTTTTTCCGTTCCTTAACAAAACTATCTTGTATCTTGTCTCTGGTATACAAAACTTCATGCAATTCTCGTTTGACTGGGCGCAGCAAAGTCTCTTTGGAATTCCTCAGCTCTTCAGTCGATTCTCAGACGTGGCCGCGTGCGGAGCTTAAAACATTAATTTATTGATCTGTTTCCTGAGTGTAGCTCAATATTGTTTGTTTCTCTGACCATGTTTTGATCAATTTTTATAATAGAAAATGTCGAATGCAATGTTTAACCAAAATAAGCCTGTCGCTCGTAGGGCTACCCTGATGGCTTGTAAGAATTGGTGGAATGTGTGTTTCTTGCAAAATGACCAAATGAAATTCATTCAAAAAGTGTATGGCAAACCGCTGACCCTATCGATATGTGACAACAATTCGAAAAGTGAAAACATCACTTCCTACCAAGGAAGTAGTCTAACCCCTACCCCAACGCCGTCACTTTTTCCCAAAAACATGCCCAGTATTCGAAGAAAGGGCAAGGCAAGTGCCAAAAATGAAAATACCCAAACATCGCCATCCAGCCACTCATCTCGAACCTCACCCAGATCGATAAAAACCCGAAATCGTCATAAACGATCCCACAGTGAAACTAGCCAACCAAATAGTCGATCGAATAGTCGGTCCGCAAGTTTATCAAACAGTCGTCGAAGTAGCTGTTCGAAGGAGCCAATTGTTGCAAATGCCAAAGTAGCTATTCTGGATGATACATTCCTTTCGTCTGGGGTCTCCTGTTCCGGGGAAACTCATTCGGACCAAAGTGTTTGTATTGACGATCATGCGCATTGGGAGCATCCGTTAGCAATGACCACCGATCCCGATCATCATCATTCTAACAGCGATCGACCTCAAATGGCTGATGATGAGCATGATGAGGTCAGACAGAAAAACGACCAAATCAAAATGGCAATTAATCGAACAAAAAACCGAGATTCTGCTGACATGAGAGACGGTATAAATATATTCGCGTGTGATCGCAGCATACGGTTTGAAGAACATGACCTGCGAAACTTGTTTGTGCGACGCAATCGGAGCGCCCTGTGGGTGCAACATAATAATCATGAATTTGAACGTGAATGAGGCCGAATTGCAGTTGAGTGATATCGAAGAACAATTGGCAACGGTCAATAGTTTGCAACAATGTGGATTAGTTGCAGGCTTGAATTACAATGTTTTGAGGTATGTCGACAATAGTTGTTTAATCCCAAATACATTTTTCCTTACTTGTTTTGGTGAGCTGTCAATTTCGTTAGAGAGACGGCTTCGCTACTTAAGGGCCTCTTCACAATTCTAAATTGCAGAACTGTTAGAAAACATATTGAAAGGAAGCAATTCAGTTTAAAATTAAACATTCACCAACAAAAATTTGGTTTGCTAGGCTGTCTACTACGTGATTGAACCGTAAAGGACTTCCAAGGCAGTTTTTTTTTTTTATAAAAATTTAAAAAAGATCAGGAACGCTACAAAAGTTTTCTAAAATAAATGGAAGTAAGTACATTTCATGCCATTATGTATGGAACTCGATTTCTTTTGCATGGCCACCACGGGCACGCTTGCAAAAGTCCAGACGCTGAACCCAATTTTCGATGGTTTTCAAGCATAAATCGGCCGATACTGCTGCAATTTCACGTTCGATATTCGTACGAAGTTCATCAATCGTCGCTGGCTTGTTGGCATAAACCATAGATTTGACGTAGCCCCACAGGAAATAGTCTAACGGCTGTTAATCGCATGAACGAGGCGGCCAATTCACAGGTCCATTTCTGGAGATAATGCGCTCATCGAACTTCGTTCTCAATAATTCGATTGTTTGCCCGCTGTGTGACATGTGGCACCGTCCTGTTGAAACCACATATCGTCCAAGTCCATATCATCCAATTCATTCCAAAAATAATCGGTTAGCATTGAGCGGTAGCGATTCCCATTCACAGTAACGTGCCGGTCTTGATCATCACGGAAGAAGTACGGCCCAATGACACCACCAGCATGTAAACCGCACCAAACAGTGATTTTTTCGGGATGTAATGGTGCCTCGTGAAGCACATGTGGATTGCTGCCTGACCAATAACGCATATTTTGCTTATTGACGAAGCCATCCAGCCAGAAATGAGCCTCATCGCTGAAGATGATTTTTCGATGAAAATCCGGATCATTTTCAAGTTGTTGCTCAGCCCAATTCACGAACATACGACGCTTCTAGTGATCAAGCGGCTTCAGTTCTTGCGTCAATTTGATCTTGTAAGGATGTAGGCCAAGATCTTTTCGCAAAATTCGCCACAACGACGTCACAGAGATGCCCAACGCTTGAGAACGACGTGTGAGAGACTGATTTGGGTCTTCCGCAATTGATGCGCTAGCGGCAGCAATATTCTCGACACTACGGGCACTTCTTTTTCTCACTGGCACGGGAACATTTTGTACTGAGCCTGTGGATTCAAATTTTTCCACTAGACGCTCAATTGTTGATCTGGCAGGACGATTATGACGACCATAAATTGTACGTAGCGCTCTTAAAGTGTTGACCACTGACTCCGAATTTCGGTAGTAAATTTTAATAATTTCGACTCGTTGTTGGATCGTATACCTTTCCATGATGAAATGGCAAACCTTACTGAAGAGAAATGTTAGGAGAGCGGGAAAAAATATGGCGTCGTTTGCTGTCCATATCGGTCTACTTTTGTAGCGTCCCTATTGAAAAACCCTTTATAAAAATAAGGCGATGCGAAATTAGCAAGGATGGTGTTGATGTCATGCAGGGCAACAATGTCGTTATCTTGGGAGTCCTCATCCTCAGCCAGCTTAGTGAGGCAGATTCCTCGCAAAGTTTTCATTTATTACAGTGACAATACTTTTTTAAAATGGGTAGCATCAGACTTAACCCTGTTAGAAGTGACTAGCCTTTCCATATTACCTGGCATATAAGATTCCCTCCGCAGCAGAAGCCTCAAGGAGCTTGTGGTCTATAAATTTTTAATTCCTTTCCAAGAAGAAACATAATCAAAGTGCCTACGTGAGAAATTATCAACTTTTCTGGCTGATATTTTCTGTAACTCACATTTTAACCGAATATTTTCTCAAAAACACAATTATCTCTGCAACCGACAGCCGCCGCCGACGCGTACGATACGATTCCCTTCACTTCAATCATTTCCTCTCACAAGAACAATCCATTTCAATTTGAACGGATGAACGAACAGACGGACGACCACAGTTCCTAATTTCCTGCACTGCGGAATTCGCATTCTTCCTTCACCAAATTATACGCCATATTCAATTATTGAATATTTTGTTGGAAGACACGAGGTGAACACAAACAAAAATAAACCTGGCCGGCCATAAAAAACCGCACCACCGTACGTGATTTTCAATGATGATGATGGTCAAACTATCTCTTTTCGTGCCCGCATCAAGCGTACCAAATCAAAAAGCCAATAGAGGTCAGTGCGAAAATACATTAACCATGATGGCCAGTAACAGGATTCTCTTCAATCTTGAAGATTTTTTTTTTCAAAATATTTTCACTAAAAGTGTGAAAATCGAAAATTAAATTTTGGCTACATCAGCCCCGGCAATTACGTTTGACTTGAGAGAGATAACTCTTTGCGAACATGAGTCCTTTCAGGTGCTAATAACCATCGATGACGCGATGCGCAGCAAGAAACGCAACTTGATTCCAAAATGAAAACATAAAAATTGCACTCAAAACATGATCGTAAATTGCAAGTGTCGCCATAATAGCGCATCGAGCCACTTTTACGAATATGCTTTGTATAAAAGCTCGTATAGGTTGTCTTAATAGCTCTTATAGGCACAGGACATGTCGATGTTCATGCGGAAGCCTAAGGGCGCATTTTGTGTGGATGCTGGTTGGCTCCACCTTCGATGCCTATTCGAGGGGTTAATTTGTGGCATCAACATGTAGCGGATGATAATAATTTAGCTCCAACATTGGTTCGGTAGCCGACGAGCCGTGATGAGACTTTGTTTTTGCGCCTTACACTCTCTCATTATGATTTATGGTCTTGCGGTTGGACAATCTCTATATAGGTACGCTCCTATACAGAAGCTGATTTTTTTGCGGTGTGTAGCAAATGAAGGAGACTACCATCATATTTATTTCCTTAGATGCATGCAGTGTAGATAGCTATAATTTCATCTAGTATACTTTTGCCCGGCGAATGCCCCCGGTTAACATGCAAGCTAGTGTCGGATGATGGCAAATCATCTGCATATTCTTTCCTTAGGTTGCGAGTGCAGAGTGCGGTTGACGGTATTGCAAAACCGCGGAATTTTTGTCGGCTTTCTTTGGCGGTCAGGGATATTATTGTACTTCGTAATGAATGTAATGATGACGGTATAAGTGTTCAATCTGAACCATTAAATGGATGTGTCAGCTCGGAAGAACGTTGAAAGGCTATTTTTTTTTTCTTATTCTGGGTGGGCTTGGCAGATTCTCTTCTTGAGACAGTTTTCGTATGAAAATGAACACAACAATTATAACTTGTCAGAATTTTCATGAGAATGGTTTTCATATCATCATGTGAAATCAAGTCAGGCCCTACAGGGAAGAAATTATTGAAAGAAGAAATATCGATGGAAAAGATAAAAAAAGTCACAAGTTGTTGCTCTTCTTTGATACTTCTTGTGTTTTTGTTTTTTAAGAATGTTGACAGGATATGAAGATGGTTAATGTTGTGTCACAAAGAAAAAGAGTAAAAACATTCATGAAAAACTAAGAATGCAATTGTTAGTAGATGAAATGATGGATTTTGGTTACAGTGAAAGAAATGTAAATTCAAATATTCAATGTACAAAATTATAAAACATAAAAAACTCCTTTGTTGACACGCCTAGTACCTAAAAAACGACTGCACCAAGTCAAAGCTTTGAAGTAACAACGCCAAGGGCTAGAGAGCAAAGCAACTACACAAATTCTTAACAAGGGGAGCTGCAGAACCACATTTCTTTTCTAACCGAATTTCAGACTGAATTTCGGTACACTTATACTTTTAAACACATTTAAAAGTGTCTGATACCAAATATAAACGAAAAACAAGACTAAGCGTTTACTTACTTACTTATGGTGGCGCTACAGTCCAGGTCGGACCAGGGCCTCACCCAACAAACTTCTCCAGAGAGCTAGGTCCCTGACTAGCTGTCACCAGTTTCGCACGCCAAGTTGGTCCAGGTCCTCTACCACCTGTGTGCTCCACCGAAGTCACGGTCTTCCTCTTCGTCCTTCCGGGTTGGATTCGAAGACTCCTCCGGTTCGAGGGATTATTTTCCATTCGCTCAACATGACCCAACCATCTAAGTCGTTGGACCTTTACTTTTCTGGCTAGGTCAGTGTCGCTGTACAGCTCGTACAGTTCTTGGTTGAATCTTCGTCTCCATTCTCCATTAATGCAGACAGGACCAAAAATCACTCGAAGAATTTTTCTCTCAAAGCAGCCCAAAGCGTTTTCATCAGATGTTGTCATAGTCCATGTATCTGCACCATACATGAGGACCAGGATGCTAGAGGTGATGGAGAGACTTTACTACTCAATTGCCTTCTAAGTCCAAAGAAGCAGCGATTGGCAAGAGTGATTCTTCGTTTGATTTCAGCGCTGGTGTTGTTGTCTGAGTTGATAGCGGATCCCAGGTAGACAAAGTCCTTAACTACCTCGAAGTTAAATCTGTCTATGTTGACGTTTGCTCCAAGACATCGATGTTGGTAGTCCTTTCTTGTCGACAGCATTAACTTGCCCTTGTTAACCGCTAGACCCATCTTCCTGGCCTCCGTCTCAAGACTCACAAACGCTCCACTGACACCACGCTGTGTTCTTCCAATTATATCAATGTCGTCTGCGTTGAAAGATTGTGCCTCTGGTGTTGACATTGGAGCTTTGCACAATCTTTTCAAGAATGATGTTGAAGAAATCGCATGACAACGCATCGCCTTGTCTAAAACCTTTTTTGACATCAAAAGCGTCCGTTTTTTTGCGACCATGATGGAACAGCTTGAATTTTCTATTGTCATCTTACACAGACGGATGAGATTTTCTGGGATGCCAAAACTAGACATTGCTCTATATAATTGGTCTGTATAGACCAATTATATAGAGCATACGCGGCCTTGAAATCGATTTGAAGTTCCCGGGTCTTCTCCAAGATCTGCCGTAGGGTGAAGCGGGTCTGAAGCCACATTGATAAAGGCCTATCAGGTTGTTGACGAAGGGCTTCAAACGTTCATACAGCACGGCAGAAGAGATCTTGTAGGCGATATTAAGGAGACTTATTCCTCTGTAGTTGGTGCAGTTCAGGGGATCTCCTTTTTTGAGGATCGGGCATACGACGCTGAGGTTCTATTCATCTTTCTTTCTGAGAAGTTTATGCTCCTCTCTCCTTTTCTGATCGTAGAGCTCACGAGCTGCTCGTGTCCTTCTTTTTAGCGCCACTTTGTATGCCTATTGTTTAGCTGCATGTGCTCGCCGGCGCTCATTGTCAAACCAACTCAGCGTTTACTACCACAACTTCTTTGTTTCTTTCTGAAAACTGAAAAATATAATACGTTTTAATGGTTAAAAAGTGTGTCATAAAGATCAAACATGGAATATTTATATTCTTAAGAAAGTTGCGTGGGAAATAGAAACTAACAACTTAAACATTGCCAAAACCAAATGCCTATAATTCTTCTCGTGACCACTGGAATTTACTTCAACTTATTTTATCAGCACTGCAAAACTAAAATCCATCTTTGTAAGTTGTGTCAGACCATAAAAAATGTAAAGAAAGAAATTTGTTTTCTAAACGTCCTTTTGTCAAGTGTTTAGATTTTAAAAGTTCGAACGCCAGCTCTTTTGTTTCCATGTGTATACACTCATATATTTGGGAATATATATTTACTTACATTGTTTTTGCTCAGGTAGGTATGCATATCAGCATAATATTCATTCTTGAAACGACATTATTGACCAAATAAAGCGAACACCGCAATAAGCCATGTCCCAAGCCACATGAGACTAGCTTCAAAAACGCTTATGTTGAAGATAAAATAACTAACCTAGGAAGGAAGTGTTAAATGGTCTGAAAACGTGACTTTCAACCGACGAGAGAATCGTAGATTTCATCTTACAAAAAATAACATCAATCATTTACCCAAGTGAACATATCGCACATAAAACAAATAAAGAAGAGACTCTGATGAACATGTGGATCATCTGGTTTTCTTATCCGGAACGAAGGCGATTATACTTGTGTTGGAATAAAGTATACAACAGGTGCACACTTCTTCAAGACTTATAGTTCAAATCATAAGAATTATTACAGTTCACGTTTGAAAGTTGACAGTTTGTTTTTATTGCTAAGGCTAGACCCGAGACCATTTCGAACTAAGAACATAAATTATGAATTGCGTAAAAAAGAAGTAAGACTCAACACAACTTGCTAGTTTATAAGATCCAAGATCTCTTTAGCCTGTTGAGTTCTCCCTCTCGTTTCCCTCTTTCTTTGTCACGTTTGACTTATTTTCACCTCTTCTCTGGCTTCTAACGTTTCAAAATGCGCACCTGATGCCTCAAGTTGTTATCACATAATTCTCGCGTACTTCAACCAATCTCATACTCGGTCACCGTTTCGGTTTTGTGTTCTGCATAACAAACATTGAATGAGCATGAGTGGTAGCTGACCGCACGCTTCCCTGACTTGGAACAATCTCCAGACCTGATCAGATACACAAACATACATATATTTTGAGAAACAGCAATCCACTCGAGCAGCGATCTGGATGAGCAACAAACTAAAGCAGTGGAAAAAATGTTGATGTTTCTTCGCGAGAAAGGCACATCTTAATCCGATTACAGAAGTGACAACGGATATGTTGTGTCAAGGTAGTTTTTTTTCTTGCCATAAACTTTAAGCCACTTGTTCAAAGATCTCGAGACTTGAATGGTGTTGTGTTGTGTCATCCCATCCTCATCCGTGATTAGTATCTACTTTGATTTTATTTCTTCTTACACACCTTCAAAAAGATAAGTACGAATTTTTTTCTCTTTCGTCAAAGAATTTTAAATAACACTGAAGAATAACAATAAAAGATTGATTGGATTTCTCGATGGTGAATTAAATTTGAAGAAGAGTGGTTCCAGGGGATTTCCTTAAAATAAAAAGGCAAATGACCGTTCACTCTCCCTATCTACGCTATTGAACCTATTTTCAATGACTTTGTCAAGCGTGTCGAATTCCCGAAATGCGACTTCATGTCAAAGGAATATAATTAACGGTTCTCAATTTGGTTTGAAAAATTCTGAAGAAAAGGAAGGGTCCTTTTATGAAAAAACCAAAACAAAAATCGAAAAAAAAACAAATTATTTGAGACACTTGTCCATTCTTATTTTTTTTCTTTTTGACCACCTGTTGTCGTGGAAGCGGTTACAAAGAAGATCTTTTTTATTGTATTTTTATGTTTGTATACACCTTTGATGCATGTAGCGCTTGCTTCATGGTCTCAGTCGTAGGAATTCTCACGCTTTGATAGTGGTCGCGTTTGTTTCGGTTGGATGATTTGTTGCTCATCTTTTCGTAAGGAAATTAAAAGACGTTCTTGAAATTCACATGAGACGAGAAGTACCTACTTTGTAAAGGGGAAAGTCAGCTATATGACTTAAGACTGTAAAAGTAGCAAAATTAGAATTAACACTCCTTAAAATGAATTTCCAATCCCACGTGCACGTTGCAAAGAAGAAATCAGAACTAGTGATTTTCGTTACTTCCTCTTTTAAATTAATTTTTGGACAGTTTATGCATCACGTTATGTAGTGTGTTTATTTAAACAAAAGAAAACGAGGAAGAAAGGATAGATAACAGTGATAATAATTGAGTAAATGTATTTTAGCAAAGATTTCAGCACTGTAAGTCACTGTAGTGTCCGTTAGGTTAGGGTAGGTGGGTTGGCTGCTAAGCAGAACGTCGTGGGTTCGAGTCCTGCTCTTGCCCATAGTTTTTATTTCATCTTTTACGGGCACTACCTCTTGCGAAGAACTGACAAAACTTCCAAGAGTATTCACCTGTCATGAAAAAGTGCTTCTCAACTTTGCAGTTCGGAATCGGCGTTAAATTGTAGGTCTCCTAAATTCTTCACACGCACCTAGAGAATTGTTCATGAGAGTAAGCCACTTAAGCCTTGGCTCTTCAAGAGCTGTCGTGGCACTCTATTTTTTGTTTTTAAGTCGCTGTCTCAATTTAAGCTGAATCTGTCATACTTACTTACTTACTTATGGTGGCGCTACAGTCCAGGTCGGACCAGGACCTCACCCAACAAACTTCTCCAGCCAGCTCGGTCCCTGGCTAACTGTCTCCAGTTTCGCACGCCAAGTTGGTTCAGGTCCTCTACCACCTGTGTGCTCCACCGGAGTCGTGGTCTTCCTCTTTGCGACGTCCTTCCGGATTGGATTCGAAGACTCTACGAGCCGGAGCATTATTTTCCATTCGCTCAACATGACCCAACCATCTAAGTCGTTGGACCTTAACTTTTCTGGCTAGGTCAATGTCGCTGTACAGCTCGTACAGTTCTTGGTTGAATCTTCTCCTCCATTCTCCATTAATGCAGACAGGACCAAAAATCACTCGAAGAATTTTTCTCTCAAAGCAGCCCAAAGCGTTTTCATCAGATGTTGTCACAGTCCATGTCTCTGCACCATACATGAGGACCGGGATGATGAGGGTTTTGTAGAGTGTCACTTTAGTTGCTCGGGAGAGGACTTTACTACTCAATTGCCTTCTAAGTCCAAAGAAGCAGCGATTGGCAAGAGTGATTCTTCGTTTGATTTCAGCGCTGGTGTTATTGTCTGAGTTGATAGCGGAACCCAGGTAGACAAAGTCCTTAACTACCTCGAAGTTAAAGCTGTCTATGTTGACGTTTGCTCCAAGACGTCGATGTTGGTTGTCCTTTCTTGTCGACAGCATTAACTCGGTCTTGCTCAGTCATACTCAGTCCTAAAATCCATGAAGAGGTGGTAGGTGTTTACTTTCAGATCTTGCAAGCTGATTGATAAGGATCTTAAATTCAATTGCAGTCAATGCGACTGGCACAGATCACTGGAACATCAACTAGGTCTATACGTATTCAAGTTCATGTTGCAGTGGTTGTTCAAATGGTTCCGAAAACCATCCAAAGAATTTTCTATCTGAAATTGTCAAATTTTTTGTACAGATAAAATGTAATTTAAATTGATTGAGATACGTGTCAATATCAATTGTCAACTGCTAATAGACAGCAGCGTCTTGTGACTTTTTTTTGGCACTGACATGTGTTGCTATCAGAAATGTGATGACTTTGTATTCACGTGCCGCCACGCACCGATGAAACAAACGCGCTTCGAAGTGTGGTTGATAGAAATTTACAAGTTATTGATGCATCGATTAAAAACACATAGAAGACTTTCGACGACGACGACGCGACGCAACGAAACCGTAACGAATGTAAAATAATTTTTTTGATTTATTTTGAGTGGAATGCATACAAAATTGAATTAGTAAACATGTCTGCTAGTTGACAGTTTTCGTCATCAATTCCAGTTTATTCAGTTAATAATACCATTGCACCTAACTACTGGAAGCGCGAGTTACATGTAGCAGATCTTAACTCGCGCAAAATAATTATCATCCACTTATCACTTATCGTTGTCATCTAAGTATAGGTAACTCGCTTAATCGACCATATCAAGCGTCGTTTTTTATCCTAATGACACCATTTATCAATCGATTTCCCTAAATGGCGAGCTACTTCATCTATATGTATGTAGTTGTGCCTCTGCCTTTTAATTACTCTCCAATCGTCGTCGCTGCGGAGAAGAAAATCCGGTTCGAATGTGCGATCGATATTCTTTCATCCAGATCGGTAAAATCAAATTTATATAGAATCGCCAATCTAGTCCACCAATTAGTCTAAATAGATTGAGAAGCGATAGCGATTCCTGTTTTGTTTCTCTTAGTTGTAAAAAATAGTTGAAATAAAAAGAAGGGAGCATTCATTATGTCAATGGAATTGATGCCATGTTCCACTACCAGTTGAAGGTACACAGAGAAGTAGGAGTTTGTGTCGACCATATTCATGGACAACATTAATTCTTGCTGTATAGGCAATGCCATCAAGTTGAACGTAGGTAGAGGAGGACTACCCTATATACATGGCATGAAAACTCAACCTTCACACAAGCACAGGGTCATTCATTTTAAGGTTTCGAAAGTAAAGCTAAGTAAAACACACACTGCGATACATTTTAATTAAAAAGTTTATTACATTTTACCTAAAGTTTGGACCTTGCCATAAAGTTTGAAAAACAATATTATTCAAATGACCGCCTCGGTAGCTTTCGCAGCATGCGACTCTTTTGAGTTAATTTTTAACCACTTTTTCGCACATGTGGGGCGGTATCTCGGCCAAAAATGCATCTAGAGTTCGGGGACTATTTGCTTTTGGGTAAATCCAATGGTGTTCAAATGCGAATGATCTGGTGGGACGTTGCCAAAATGTTTGGTGTTCGTGTGACATCTTACCCCGTCTTTTTGGAACCACTTATCGTCCAATTCATGATCTTCAACGACGCAAGCGCGTCCATTTGCTTTGAATTGACTGTAACCGAAATAGGGACCAATGACACCTTTCGACCACAGAGCACACCAAACAGTCACTTTTCTGGATGCAATGTCACCGCTTCAATTCAGTCTACGGCGTTGTGTAGTGATCCATTATCGTAAATGGAAAACATTGAATTTTTAATATATGAATTAACCGTTAAGGATAAACGACATGAGTGATTTCGATTTCAGTTTTGGTTTTAAATTTGTTTATATAGATATTGCAATGATCGAAAATTTCAGAGTTGACTATTGTAATGTTCGTGGGCTTCGTACGAATTTTCTTTCTACGTACATCCACACTGTTTCTAACAGGCCAGCTGTTTTGGCGCTGAGTGAAACCCAAGTAGGTGAGAATTCCGATCCTACTGAATTTCTCATTCATGGGTATAGCTTAGTGCCATTATTCTTCCTCCACCATGTCGCTTATCAATTCCTTCCACAATATGGACGCTGCTCCAACCCTGTTTTCAATTTTATGTGGTTTAAGTTCACCATAAATAAGCACATCATTCACTATTGTTTTCTTTATCGAAGCCCAAATTTGGACAGGGCTTCAACTTCTCGTGAATTTGACGCTCTGTCTGACTCCATCCAAAGAATTGTATCCCTGTATCCTCACACTGAAATCGTTATTACGGGCGATTTCAATGTACACAATTCTTCGTGGCTTCTCCATTCGGGCCAGACAACACCCGAAGGAATGTGTGCTGAGATCTTTGCTGAGTTTAACCACCTAACTCAGCTTGTCACCGAGCCCACTCGAATATCGGACATTAATGGCCAAGCGGAAAATACTCTTGACTTGTTTCTTACGTCTGACCCTGATAAATACACTATCAGTGTATTAACGCCTCTAGGCAGATCAGATCATAGTATTATATCTGCAAATTTCTCGTGTCAAGCTAATCCAGTTAGAGAAAGAGCTCCGAAGAGAACCGTGTGGCAATACGAGAAAGCCAACTGGGACGGTCTCAACAACTTTTTCCGGATCTTTAACTGGTCACTATGCTTCCTCGATAGTGACGTAGACTCCAGCGCAGATATGATTACTAATATGATTATTTTGGGAATGAAAACTTTTATCCCGAATAGGGTTAAAAGCATCAAACCCAAGGAAAAGTCATGGTTTGATTCAAGCTGTAAAGAGGTTATCAGGGAAAAAGAAGTAAAGTTCCGGTGTTTTAGAGCCAACCCAACTGAGGAAAACCGGAACAAGTTTAAACAAGCCAGGAAGGCCTGCAATGCCCATATTCGGCGGACCAAATTTTTACATGACCAAAAATTAAGGCAAAAAATACTGCAATGTCCCAAAGGCAGTAAGAATTTTTGGTCATTTGTAAAAAATATGAAGAATTTTTCTTCTTCCTCGTCCCTACGCTCGTCGACAACCTTTTTGCTAGGCAGTTCGCCGCCAACTCTTCGCTGCCAGAGAGTGTTATGACTCCTCCAGTTCTTAAGTGCGTCAACGATTCCATGGGACAAATCTTCTTCTGCACTCGTGCTGTGGCTCGAGTCCTAAAGGATCTCAACATACATAAATCCGCTGGTCCGGATGGTATCCCCGCTATTATTCTGAAGAGGTGTTCTTCCACGCTGGCAAAACCCTTGCGTAAGCTTTTCCATCTATCCTATTCTTCTGGGCTCGTTCCGAGCAGTTGGAAAACAGCATTTGTCCAGCCTATTCCAAAAAAAGGCGAATCTTCTTCTCCCTCCAATTATCGTCCGATTGCACTTACGTCCCTTCTTTCTAAGGTCATGGAAACGCTGATAAACTATCAGCTTAAGAAATATCTCGAAGACCGAAAGCTTCTTAATGACCGGCAGTACGGCTTTCGCAGCAACAGGTCCACTGGTGATTTGATGGTTTATCTCACCGAACAGTGGAACAAATCTTTACATCGTTTTGGAGAAAGTAAGATTGTTGCACTTGATATTTCAAAGGCATTTGATAAAGTCTGGCATCTTCCTCTTTTATCGTAAATGCGTGCCTTCTTCGTTGGATTAGAAACTTTCTTTCGAACCGTTCAATGCAAGTTGTATTCGACGGATTCAAGTCTGAAACCCACAATATAAATGCTGGTGTGCCCCAGGGCTCCGTTTTGTCTCCGACCCTCTTACTCATTTTTATTAATGATCTCTTGTCTGTTACTTCTAATCCAATCTGACGATAGTACCCTTAGCTTCTCATATTCGTTTCCAGATTCACATCCCTGCTCTTCGGATGTGGAAATGCAACGGCGAAATATGATAAGCTCATTAAACTCTGACCTAAACAGCATTGTCCAATGGGGAATTAAAAACCGTGTAGAGTTTAATGCTTCCAAAACTTAATGCTGTCTGGTATCGTTGAAGCGAGATATACCCCCTTGCCACTGTCCATGAGTGGCACTTGCATCAATGAGACCGAACATCTCGAGATTCTCGGTATGTGCATCACTGACCACCTCTTGTGGACCGAACACATACGCGATGTCGCCAAAAATGCCGCAAGATGTTTGGGTTTCTTAAGACGGTGCAAGAAATTTTTCTCCCCGTCTGATCTGGCTATTATCTACAAGACTTATATCCGTCCAAAGCTTGAGTACAATTCCCATCTTTGGGCTGGTGCTCCAGCTACTTACTTGAGCCTCTTGGATGGAATACAAAAAAGAGCTGTAAGAATGATTGGTGATAGAGAGATCACTAACTCATTCACTTCATTGGAACACCGTCGTAACGTTTCGTGTCTCTCCTTGTTTTATCGTTACTTCTACGGTAATTGCTCTAGTGAAATAGCCAGTTGCATTCCTCCCCTTAAACAATTCAACCGTAATACTCGCGCTTCCAGGAATGCCTATCAGTTTACCCTCGAGCCCAACTTCGGTCGTACGCTCAAGTATAGAGAATCGTTCTTTAGCCGTACTACGCGAATGTGGAACTCTCTTCCACACTCTGTCTTTCCCGATCATTGCAGTGTTCAGAAATTTAAGATCAATGTACACCGACACCTCCTTTCCAACCCCTTCCCTCTTTCCTAAGGCACTCACTGTGTCTATGGCATAATAAGGGTATGAAAACCCCTTGAGTTTGTGTCTATTATAAAAAAAAAAAAAAAACAGCTGAGTAAAATAAAAATGCTCCAAAGACCACGTTTTTCTTTTACTCTTTTTGAAAAATCCGACTTCACTCCTCGATTCAGCTTTAAAGCGAGCTTTTTGTTCAATGATCTTGACGGTTTTCTTGTTCTTGTATTTCGTTCTTCAGATCAGCCGATGTCTTGAAACGGCGACGGCTGTACAGCACATAAGAATGCTATTCCACTGGGGTTCTGTACAACTGCATTTTTAAATTTAAATAAAACTTGCGTTCTATTTTGTATACGAATTCAATAAAGGGTTTAAGGACTATAAGATTTTTTAACAGTATTGGTAATTGACGCCAACTACCAAACCATTTTGTCAATAAATAAAATTCCATGGCCAAACCAAAACAAAGGTAAATGAAAGGCTAATCAAAGTTCTTACGAAAAATTTCACACAGCCTTTTTTTGCTAACTTGGCTAATTTACTCGCTGGAATGTCTACACATAGGTTGACGCAGCAGCATAAATATTGTCAAGAGTAAACAATTTTCTCAACTTAAAACCTCCTTTCTCTTCGCTGCGTGTGAGAAAAAACATGAGTGCCATCCGCAGCTACAGCCACAGTGGTTATAAGGTGCTCAATTAAATTCAAATATTACGTAAAGACCTCCACGGTTATTAACAGGTTTTCTGCTAAGCTTCTTAAGATGTCGGCGACCAATTAATTACATCAAGAGTCAAGACTTCTGGACTGAGGTCATAATTTAAAAGCAATCATGGACTCAAAAAAAAAAAAAAAGAAAATAGCTCTTTGGGAGGAGGAAACTGATGACTTTGAGAATGCATAAAGATCGTAAGTCGCATTCCATGAAGAGAAATTTTAATTAATTTTATTCTATGAAAAATTATTGAAAACATTATGCAAATAAGTTATGCTAGAGAAATAAATTGAGTTGGAAATCTTGACTTCTTACTCTTTTTAAACTGTGAGAGAGGTAACATAAAAAATATCTATGAAAGCATTGGATTTATGGATCTTTCCCATTAAAAGATTTTTACTTGCTGTAACTGTAAGCCAAGGTTCAAGCATAATTGCTTTCGCAATTAGACCAAGTAAAACATTGGGTGGTTAAAAGGAGACTTAAATTATTTTCTTCAAAATGTGATAACATTTGGACACACCTCCTCACGTTTCTGAAATGTTTTACAGTACAATTTATGCCACGCAACACAGGTCTAATCTCAATCTCAAGCTAATAAGCTTGCCAGAGAGGGCTCAATAAATGCACTATGCAACTACCAACACCATCTGCCATATAGTTAAAAAGAACATCCTAATCATCAACCAAATTACACACATTCCCGTTCGAATTTAAATCTTCCATCATATTCCATAACGAAGTACCTTAAAGAATTTGCACTCTGCTGGGCACATGCAGTCAGTCGCTTATACGATTTGAGCTAGACACCGATCTGCTAGTCTATGTTTCTATTTTTAATCACGGCATGGGGCAATTTTTTAACCGATCGTTATCCTCCCTAGTGGAAGCATTATCTGAAATTAAACTTGATCAATGATCCAGGCAGATTGCAAATTGTTCGCTAGCTCCCTCGCTTGCTCGTCCACCATGAGTTGGAAATAGCGTACACGTGATATAATTTCCACTATGGATAAAAAGTTCGATCTCACTAAACCAATTTACCAGACTAGACTTAAGTGACTTTAGGCTAAAGGAAAATCCTACCATTTCTCAACAACATGCTCATATTCCAGATGGCAACCACAAACGGACAGTTAGTTGAATAAAGTTCCCAACAACAGTTTTTGTTTCTTATGCGCAACTTACCAAACTTATGTATGTAGATCCATGCATATGTTGGGAGCATCATATCTAGCTAAATAAAAGCCCGGCACTAGCCTGCACTGTAATAAATAATTTGTGCTTATGCAGGAACAGCGCATACGTAATTAAGAATGAAAGCATCTAAGCTAGACCACGCAATGCTGCCATTTATTCATGGACTATGTTTAGTTCTCCTCAATAGAATGGCGCACGATATTCGTTCTAATGGATTGAAAACAGTGGGCCTGGTGAGTTTGCTTTTCAGTAAGAAGTAAGCGAACGCCTGAAGTTGCCACGGATCAACGAGTATAGAGCGATGAAGGCTGATTAAAATTATTATCATCGGAATGTTTACAATTTAGTGTTTTTTTTTTTTAATTTTGGGAACGTTTGTTAGGTGTAAAAAAGTACATTTTATATGTTAACCTGAACATTTATCTCATTACTTACCGGATTTATGTTACCATCAAATTTCCTTTTAAAGAGTTTTCCTTTCTGGCCCATCGATTTACCTAAAATTTAGCAGATCGAATATTCCAATGGTCTTCAGAGACCGGAAAAAGTTGCTGCTGCTACATGATTCCTGAAATAAACAAATTAACTTATTCCAAGGCAACAATTGAACATACCAGAAGACTTAAGTGGGTCTGACAATTCCGTGATTCTGCCAAGCTGCTGTCTGTGGTTTGAAAGGATACTGTTAGGCGATGTTGGAGGTGTTTAGAAAAAATCAATTTGGGTGCCCCTTTATTATATAAAGTTACAAGACTTCGTGTCGCACGAATGAACATGCATGAAGTATATCAAAAGTCATATGAATCAAAAGTAGTATTACAAATCATCCATTATTACAATCTTTAAAAATTAGCAATGCTCGCACGCTAAGCAACACAACAAGCAAATCATATGTAGTCTAATATCAAATTTTCTATCATCTTGTTAAAAACGTGTACGCATCTTAATTAAATGCATCGATGCTTATCTATGGTGAACACCAGTGAAAGTGTGAAACCCATTTAATCGAATACATCGCTTCACTATCAATTAAACTTAAATCAAAGTTTTCATGGGATGGTCTAGTAAAATTGCATACATTTTCACATTTCGTTTGCTCACGATTTTAATGGAAACCAGTTCAACGAATAAAAAAAAAAATACAAAATAGGTTTATCAGATTTTCAATCTAAATCATATGCTCCGAACACATCATCGCGAATTTCTACTGAAGAAGAAATAACCACTTTAAATCATTCTAATCCACAATTTTTAAACTGCCTGGTGTGGACTAGAATAAACTAAGTGAAATTTTTTACGGGACGAAGGGAAATGCATTTAAAGCTAAGTGGTATATTCGGAATGTGAAACAAAATTGAAGACGGGTAAAGAAACTAAGGAAAATGGTAATATCATAAGACTTTGGTCTTTGGTCTTATGATATTACCATTTTCCTTAGTTTTTTTTTTACTTTTTACTCTAGAATGCGAAAAAACAAGACCCATCAAGAAATTAACTTTAATTTAAAGTTAAGAGCCAGGTGGTTCTTATGATCCCTTTGGTTATAGCACAAATTTATATTAATGAAGATATATTTCATTAAATCCGATACATAATTACTCTCGATATGTAAAAATAGAAAAATAAAAGAATGCACAAACCTGTTTTATAACTTCAAATATTTAAACTGTGGTCTATGCTTTGCGGTATGTTCGATATAGCTCATTATTATACCGCTTCTACAATCTTGAAAGGTCCTTCCTGAGAACCGAGGCCAATTATTCTCCGCAGGATTCCATCGAACACCATCTCAAAAAAAGTAGAGCCAACCGTCAGAGCTGGTATTGCCATGTTGAAACACCGTCAAAATTGCAAATCATACAACGTTCCGCATTCCGACACTCCAAAAACTTCCGGTTAGAGCAAAGTATTTAGTTGGGCTCAGAAACGGAGCAATACCAGACGCTGCAGATTTGTGGTTTCATTAATCGAATTTCACCGACCAAAAAAACCATATGACATCCTAGTTGCACCTTCTTTTTCGGATATTGACATTGGTTTCTCATCAAGAATTCCTTTGGTGAATTGGACAATTTTCCAATTTGCGGGATCTACAGATTTACTTGAAGCTTGTCAAGGTTATTATGATTTAAGATTCTTTTCTCCTAGAATTCATTTGAATGCGAATAGATCAGTGTGAGGTTCTTAATTAGCGGATTTTATTGCCTAATTACTTGCTCTGCATCATTGCCATGTCATCAAAAATTCAGAGAACGGAGACATACCCATCATGCATGTTACTGTGAAGTTATTCCAGTACGTGAGCAAGTACATACGACCGAGTCATGTAGTTACATGTAGTTACTTGTCTGAATTTTGAATTATTTGCTTGTTGCTCTCCTTCAGGCTCAAAAAAGACAATTATAGTCCAGACAAAATAAACATTCGACCCAGAAAATATTCGCATAGAGCTGAAAATTGGAACATAGCATCAGAACCATTTACTGCGAAATCGGGAGTCCCTCAAGGCAGTCACCTAGGCCCTATTATTTTTATTTTGACTATTAATGACGTAGAATCTGTGATTGAAAATTCCCAAGTTTCAATGTACGCAGATGACATGAAAATCTTTAGAATGATTTCATCACCCGATGATGCTCTACCCTTGCAGGCCGATTTAAACAATTTCTATGTTTGGTGTCAAAAAAACAATTTAGAATTAAATGTTTCCAAATGCCAAACAATCACATATTCCCGTAAACGTTTTCGTCCACCAACACGCGACTATTATATCAACGAATGTATTGTTAACAGAGTAACAACTATCCGAGATCTAGGTGTTATTTGCGATATGGAGCTAAACTTTAGGTCTCACTATGATAATATAGTAGCCAGAGCTAATTCCGCTTTAGGTTTCGTCAAACGTTGGTCTAAGGAATTTTCGGACCCTTACGTTACGAAATCTCTTTATACCACGTTTGTAAGGCCTCTACTGGAATACGCCAGCCAAGTATGGTCCCCTTATCACCAAGTCCATATAAAGAGAATTGAAGCAATACAACGTAGATTCCTCCGTTTTGCTCTAAGAGGACTTTCGTGGGTTGACAATTTCAACTTACCTCCGTATGAAGAACGGTTGTTGCTTATAAACCTGCAATCTTTAGAAAAACGTCGTGAAGTTGCCGACATTATTTTCGTACACCAAATTTTATCTGGTGCTACAGAATCCTCAAACCTTCTTGATGCAATGAGTATCAACGTTAACTTTCATTCTCTAAGATCGGTTCCCCAATTCCATCAGTCTCATCACAGAACTGACTACGGCAGTAATGAACCAATTACGAGAATGCTACGTAAGGTGAACGAAAACTCGAATATCTTTGATTTCAACCATAGCAAGATCACTCAAAAGAAGCTTTTATACAGTATTTCCTAAAACAACTAATAAAATAAATAAATACGTATATGTAGTAGAGAGAAACTGACTCTTTTTTTTTATTTAATTTTATTTAATCTATTAATTTTTTTACGTACTTGACAAGTGTCTTCTACACGCTTATTTACTTTTTACTTTGTTTTTGTTATTTTTTTTATTTTTTATTTTGGACCTTAAAATTTTTGTTTTTAAAATTTTGTACATTTTTTTTCTTCTTTCTTTTTTCTTGCTTTTGTTTACGTTTTGTAAAATTTTAATTTAAAATTTTAATTTTCTTTTTTGACCCTGCTTGCAATAAGCAGTCCCAAACTCTTGTCTTCCTTATGTTCGTGTCGCCATCGCTTTCTTATTTTTAGTAATTTTAAATAATTTCTAATTAAGTGCCGATACGTCTAGCAACTGTAATTGCCGTCGTATTCGGTGAAAATGGACCCCAGCGCGTGCGGTATCTGGGGGGGAAAGAGGCGTGGGAATAATTAATTAGAACATCTATTAAAGTAAAATGCCAAAAGGCCCCAAGCATCCCATCATGTGTGCATAAGGAATTATTCAAAGTCAAATTGAAACGGGGGAAGCTATCAAAAAAAAAGTATATGAAAGACTTGTACGCCTTGTAATTAGTTTTAAAAACTGTAACCAAGCATTACACCACATACTGTCCTAATATTCGTTTGGAAATAAGACAATTGGAATTGGAGCACCCTCTCTTCAGAAAAATTAATAAATAGATAAACTTGTCCTTTTCTACACGACTTTATACTAAAACTTTTGTTCAAGATATAAGTTTCAGATTCTGGTAAAACTGGTCACTTGTGCCACCTGAAATACATCCAAACATGTCATCATTGTCACCAGTAATAAGGGGTTTTGATCTTGAAGATTTAACTGTCACAAACTGCTTCGGTACATGCTAATCAACTGCCACTAACGCACTCTGAGGTCAATTTAACGCACCCAATGAGCAGCCACCCGATATCCGCCAGACCAGACTTTGATATCGATATTCGTACTAAATTCAATATCGATTATTGTCATTTGTAAATCATTAAGGTTATTCTTAATAACTCTTTTGTCGGAGAATTCAGAAGACCTATCAATGGAGTTATGTTTTCTTAAGTGACTACGACTGACGGGTACACAAACATCCCACAGTTGTTTATAATGTCTTTGAAAAAGGACAAGGATTTGTTGTTGTAAGGCTTCCTAACCTTTCTTTTCAGCTTATTGTGCGCTACGGTGAATGCCTATAGAACACTCAGATAGAAGCTCATCGTTCATACATACCTATACCGTCTGCTGATAGGTAGGTTTGAGACGTAATTCGATTCTGTCATCATTGAGCATAGGTAAGGTTAGGTTAAAGTGGCTGTGGATACAGAATCCACACACTTAGGACAAAAGAAAAGGCCCATTGTGATACCACATGAATCTAGAGAATTACTTCTTACTAGTCGAACCATTTTGAGCTTTTTATAAAGCGAAGAAGATATTTGATATCTCTATTAGCTAGTTCACTGGGATTATCATAGAAGTACTCTCCCAGATGAAGTTTGCGTCTTAGTGAAAGAGCAGGGCAAGTGCAGAGTAGGTGAGAGATTGTTTCCTCTTCTTCCTCGTCCATACAGCTCCTGCAGAAGTCATTTGAGGCTACACCAAGTCGTGTTGCGTGTCTGCCTATAAGACAGTGTCCCGTAAGGACACCTATTAGGGAGCTAATATGAAGTCTGCTTTGAGATATCAAGTCTTTCGAGCGCTTTAGGTCCAGTGAAGGCCAAATGAGTTTTGTGGCTGCGCACGTTGGAAAATTGAGCCACATAGAGTTTGTTATCTTTAAGGTTGTTTCTCTTAGCAGAAGCTTACATGCAGCTATCGGTATACCTATCTTTTCCCTTTCAAGTGAAATAGGTATGACTGTTCCATTTTTAGCGAGTTCATCGGTTCTACAATTTCCTGTGATGTCTCTGTGGCCCGGCACCCAACAGAGGTGAATGTTAAATTGCTGCGCCATCTCCATAAGCGACGATCAGCGATCGAGGGCCGTTTGAGATTTGGTTGAGACACCGTCAAGAGGTTTAATAGCAGCCTGACTGTCAGAGAAGATGCGGATATCCGAAGTTGATATCACGTTTTCTCTTAGCCAGGAGAGAAATCATTGAGCATATTTAAGTTGTACTGGGCAATTCAACAAATGTTAAATGTAACTTTCCCGTGTGTAAGCAGTTATTCTCTGAAGTTAACTATATTGTTACATAACGAAATTCTCCTTCTTAAGAATAGTTAAGCACTCTTGCTGTTTGTAAAGCAAACACCAATCGTGCTGTTATTAATTGAAAAGAGAACCTAACTTATTTCTTTCCAGCATGATCTCCTTTCAGACATCGAGTTAGAGAAATGTTTGACCGTAGATCGTAAGTTAATGATCGTAGTCATTAGTTTGCAGACATTAGGTCTTTTGCTAGCTTGTGAAGCAAAAAACAGAGTCAGTCAACTGTTAGTTTATACGATAAGGATGTAAAAAAATAAAGAAATTTAATAAAAAAAATAGTTTTTAAATATTAAAATTACACCAAATTGTGTTTCATTTCGCTTATATAAATGATAATACTTAAATATATCGTCGATTTAAAACAACTCAACGGTGGTCTCTCTTTGGCAACCGATCATTCATAACCTATCCAATGCAATGCAATAAATGCATGCAAAGCAAACACTTTTCGAATAACAAACCATCTTGTTATTTTTCATGTGCACAGAAATGAGAGGGAATTGATTTCGACGATTTTGTTTTACACTTCCGGACCTCTTAACCAAATGTAAGTTTGCCATTAACGCAAATTCAAACTCTGCAAACTTTCCAATTTGAGTTTATCTTAGCGGATCGCCTGCAAACCGAATTCTCTTTCTGGCTACCGCTACTTATTTACTTTCATTGTACTTTCCGAGTTTTAAAATTTGTATCACACACAACAACTTTCCGAGTCCAAATCAAACGTATCTGTATGACAAGTGAAATTCTATTTATTTGGGGAAATACATGTCTCATATGCAAATCTGATCAGAGGTCTGAAATAGCTTTGGGATAGTAGCCATGTTTTTTTTTTTTTTTTTGAGATTACGAATGAAAGTGAAAAACTACAAACCAACAAAAATTGAAAGTGAAATTCTTTCAATAAGTTGGTTATGATTTACAGCTCTCAAAAGCAGCGAGCTCTAGAGTCTAGTGTATTTTATTCGGAAGTTAGGCAAGAAGCCTTGGGTCACAATTTAATAAGCTAGCTTTTGTTATAAATAATTTGCATAGAACTCACATTTGTAAGATTTGGTTTCTTCTCTTTTATGGTAATTTAAGATTTGAAATTTTAATGTGGATTAGAAGCCAGAAATAAAAAGCTTCTCATTCTACAACATTAACATGTTCGGTTTGTGAAAATCTCATGATTTAAGACAATTAATAAAATATCTGAAGCCCATAGAGTTTGAGGTAATTTAGTTGCTGATTCTTTTTTTTATAATTGGAATGTGTTATTTATTTGATGTTGACGAAAAATTAATGCCTTTTGTAGAAATTTTAATTATTTTAAATATTGAAGAAGTTTAGCTGAAATAAAACTTTATACAAATGGTAGTTTAAAGCAGGGCCCTATTCCACAAAACAACTTATCAACTTTTCACTTAGCAAATTAGAAAAGTTTGCAAAGTGATTAGTGTTTCTGTTTCACAAAATTCTTTGCAAACCTAACTTTTACTAAGCAAATTTGTGTCTTTGCAAACTATTCCTGCAAAGTCTTTTCACTTTTCATTTATCAGTTTTTTCTTTTGAAAATAATTTAAAATTTTGTTCAACAAAATTCGGGAACGGGCCTACCATAAAAAACGAAAAAAGTATAAAAAAGGCAAGCGCCCCGTAAAAGAATAACCTATGTAGATCCGCCCATGAAAAAAAAAACAATGAGAACCAACAGCCGAAAAACCGAAGAGAAACAACAACTCGTAAATCTCGAACACAACAATAAGGAAAGAAAAAGCAACAACCGCAAAACACCGAAGCAACAACACGAAAATACCGAAGCGACATGCGACACCCGACAACACATGATAATGACTTGGGTATGGTACGATTCACACCCAATGTCGACAGAAAAATGCATAAGAGGAAGAGTGAACGTCCTAGAAGTTTGCTCTAGTTAGCATCCTGTTAAAAGTTTTTGCGGGAAGGCACTATTTCAGAGCTGCCCATTTATATTTTGCCTTTGGAGGGAGTATATTTTAAAATATAAATAGAGTGCCGCGACAGCTCTTGAAGAGCCAAGGCCTAAGTGGCTTACTCTCATCAACAATTCTCCAAGTGCGTGGGAATAGAGTTGACTTTCAATTTTACGCCGATTCCGAACGGCAAAGTTGAGAAGCACTTTTTCATGACAGATGATACTCTTGGAAGTTTTGTCAGTTCTTCATAAGGGGCAATGCCCGTGAAAGATGGAATAAAAACTTTGGACCCAAGCATTGAATAAGAAGTACAGGAAGCGGTGTTAGCTACATGTACAGTGTACGTGAGTGAAGCAACAAAAATGTCTGATGATGTCCATTTTTAGGGTATGTGCTGTCAAACTTTGACTGTGTTGTCAGTCGAGTTCAGGGGTGTATTATTTCTGTTCGTGATGGTAAGGTGCACGGTTGTTTTGAATAGTTCTTCCATCGTGTTTCGAAACGTTTTTTATTTGTTGGTTGTATTACAATAGGCGTAATAAACGTGATGAATTACGGATGAGAAAATCAAGAAAATGTACTGGAAAATAAAAAAATTAATCATTGAAAACCGTGCAGTGCACCCTTAGAGTTAAAACACCATGCTTCCTAAAAAGAGTATTGAGATTGAAAAAAAAAGTTGAAGAAAAATCGATGAAATCTTGATTTAATCAAATTTCGCTTGGCGCCCCTGAGATTAACCAATCAACTGCAGCCCAGCCCTGTTGTAATGCGTTTGTGTTTGTGAAACTCACACTACTTAGAAAAATGCTTCAATTCTACTTCATGTACTTCTTATTCAATGGACCCAAGTAGGATTGGAACCCACGACGCACGTTCTGCTTAGCAGCCAACGCACCTAACCACTAAGCTGCGGACACTACTGGGGAGTATATTTAATCAAAATATTTTCTCAACCGACCGGAGCTTCTCCCCGATCTGATATTTTGCCGACCGTTTATTTTGTGTATTCTCCCTTCCTTCTAGAAATATACAAACAGGAGTAATTGGTGCTCAACCATTTATTTCATAACCTTTGTTGTGAACAGGAGTCTAATTTTGACTAGACTCAGTTTATTCTTTGATCCACTTCTTCTGAGTGTATCAAAGACAGGGCACAAGCCAAACATCGAATAATTATATTCTGGATGGAAAACATTGTACGATTATTATAGCTAGCAGCATGTGGAAAGGAATTTACCTGTTTTAATTTGGGACAATTGACGTTGAATCACCAGAAATCGCAGGTCATGATCAATGCAAGTACAAGTTTCCCGCCTAAAGTTATTCACAACAATCCATAAAGTAGGATTTTCAACTTTTGCTACGCGTAAAGTAAACACCAAGCAACAAGTTGCGGAAACTAGTTATTTGAAAGGTTGTCTAGTGTGTAGCTAGCATTACGATCCTCCCAATTGTCACCAATTCGTTTTGATGGTATGTATGTGCCATGAATGGCTTAGCAGTACAGGTTGCAAAAGCGAGAGTATTAATCTGACAAAAATTAAAATTAAATTCGCCTTTTTATACCGCAAATGTTGCTGCTGGTGGATTCATATCATCCGCAAGCAAACCGTTTAGCAATTCATTTAAGAGCCATTTCCATGCTAGGAATGACTTAAGGATGGTAAACAGATTTACTTCTCCGATCTTGCAATAGGAGCAGGTGTTTATTGCGTCATTTTTTGAAAGGATTAGTTGAATTACTATCCTAGCTCTCTACATATTTCTCTATCACATGCAATGTTATTTTTCCGAGCTTCTTTTCTCTTTTCCTGAGTTTACTCTTCTTTTGCTTGCATCGCTCGGCATTGAACAGTCCTACACATCGAATTCTGTCATTCCTTGCTAAAACGAAGTTGGCAGTATTACTTTTAAGAACTAAGTAATTCAACAATATGTAAACATTTGAGAAATCTCCCACGTGGCTCTCCTCTTTCTGTCACTTTAAATGTCTTCTTGATTCGTTGAAAAGCGAATTTTGAATCAATTCTTTTTCGTTTTTATTTTTTTAAAATGATTTCTGTTTGTCCGGTATTACACGGCGCATGTTTGTTCTCGCATCAATGAAGTGCGAAAGAGAAAGGAAGAACAAAAGATGAAACAACGATAAATCTCTCTGAACATGCACGGGTTTGAAATTTCCTAGCATGTTTCTGACGTTCCCGCTTTCTACTCTTTCTTTTTTTTGATTTGCTTTATTTCATGTTCGTAATTTGAAAGTTTATGAGTACTGATGAAATTATTTTTTTTTTTGAAATCGCACATTGAATTGAATATTGAAATAATTTACTGTTTATGTCGGACGAATTCAAATGGACAAAGGAATTAACTTCCTCCGCTTTATTTTACACTATGAAATGCTCCCAATTTTATATAATCCGTCCATGCAGATTATATTAATAGGGTAAAAAAGGCAGACGCCCATGAAAAAGCTTTTAAATGCTTTGATGGCTTATGATCCATTAATAACGATGGATGTTATAAAAAAAAAAAAATATCCATACGTTACGAACCCAATTTTCGAAGGAGTTCCGTGAGACAGAAAAGTCGAAGAAGAGTGGAGCTGGTGCTGAAGACGTTTACAAACCTAAACTGTGGTGCTATGACCAACTAGTTTTTATAAAACTTATTGCAAAATGCCCAACATAATTTCTTCATCCGAACTACTATTGGTGTCCATGGAATTAACAATGTTAACCGCCATGTCTAATAAATTGGTAACATCTTTGGCTTCCATGTTTGCTAGCGAAATAATTTCATTTTTTCAAATCTAAACACATTCAATTGAAGGATTTTATTTGTTTTACCTATCGCTGCTGATTTGAAAAAAAAACGTTGATGATTTGAAAAAATATAATTATTTTTCAAATCAGCAAAGAAGAAGAAATGAAAAGAAATGAAAATAAATGTCAAATACATGTTCAGTTCTAAAATGAGAAAAAGTCTTTGGTAATATCTTGAGCGTTACGGAATGTCTGTTCAAAAGGAAATAAACAAGACTTCCGCATTAAAGTCATGCGCCGTGTAATACCGGACTTTCTTATTACTCAAATGAAAACACGCCGAAACAGTATTTAATCTTTGATATATTTAATCAAGATGTAAGATGATAAAAAATTCCGATTTTTTTTTAAGCGCGCAGCGAACACATCAATTCAACTTTATTTTAAATTATATTCTTGTTTTATTTTTTCAGCATCAACCCTTCAGTAAAAACTATGGACGAAACAATCTTTTTCACTCAAAGCGAACAAGATCTTCATCGTCTGAACGATACACCCTTGCTCGACGACCAACTCCAGCCAGAATCCCAACAATGTTCCGACAATAATCCTGAATTGCTTTTGCGGTCTTTGGACAGTAGCAGTTTCAGCAGTAGTGCAAACAACAGCACAACCACTTCTGTCTCGGGACATTTTCAGCCACCGCCACCACCGATCCAAAGACGATGCTTGCCTCCACCAAATCTTCCTCTTAGTGCAACATCATCGCCACTTAGAGGCAATTTTAAAAGTTATCATCATAATCATCAGATTGACTTTCAGAGGAATTCACAGTCGGACGATGATAGTGGTTGTGCCCTTGAGGAATACACATGGGTGCCGCCAGGATTGCGACCAGATCAGGTAAGAAACAAACCACATTTTTCGACTACTTCTAGTTATTTTTTTTTTCATTAACATGACCTTCACTCGCCATATCTGCGTTTTATGAAAAAGGCTTAAGGTCTTGGAATTAAGCTACTGGTATTGGAGTAAATTAATTCTAATGTTTTTTTTTTATTGTCCCCATTTGTATGGTTTGAATAAAATTAACGAAAAACTTTGAATATAAAATGACGCAATTGTTTGTTATTTTGAGGGAAATGATTAAAAAACGTTTGTTGAAATATTTTTAGTATAATTTAGCTTAGGCTGTCGGTTGAAGGTTTTGAGGAAAATTCTTTAAAAATAACTGACGAGCCAATATAAAATAGAATCGAAAATAAACTTATGAGTTTATTCACTTTTATTCCTAACCAAATTCAATTGAAGCACAACACATCTTTCTATGAGTCGCGAGCTTGATCAGGCTCAAGGAGTGCCGGTGAGTACATATCAGTGCATAGAGTCTATTGACTCCAACAGGCGATACCTAAGTTACTCTGTGGATAACCTTTCACGAAAACAAGGTGCTGCTTTGGTGCTGCCAAG
The DNA here is from genome assembly GCA_920937365.1 of Sphaerophoria rueppellii. Lineage (NCBI taxonomy): Eukaryota > Metazoa > Arthropoda > Insecta > Diptera > Syrphidae > Sphaerophoria > Sphaerophoria rueppellii. Next base: position 41,018,567 of record CAKKXW010000002.1, read on the forward strand.
TCTGTCTATGACCACTACCTAGTCTTTTGGACCAAAGTTATTCCCGAAGCTAATCTTGTTGCATAATTTTGCTATGGCACCTTGTTCAGACATTGTGGGTCATTTTTGTTGCTGTGGTCCTTGGACAGAGTTTGTCTTAACAGTTTTTGTCAAGTAAACAACTAACGCTATGGAATATGTCAACGTAAATTAATGTTAAACAAAAATGGCTATCCTCGTTTAAATGGATTGAAATCGAATAGCCAATTTCCGGCTTACCGAAAAAGATCAACCAACGTTCACCTGAACAGCTTTCATCGACGTTTCATAACAAAGCTACAACATAAAATTCGGCAGGGATCATTAACCTGCAAGACCCCAACTGTGAACTCTTCGTTCGATGTCTTGTATGTTCGAGTAGCGTCGAAATCTATACGAATTTTGTTCAAGCAACTTGCAACTGTATGTATGTAAGTTAAGAAAGAAACTTTCTTTTGGGCGTGATGCCACACAAACTGCCTTTGGCTAAATCCAAGCACACATTCACCGCAATCAACATATCAGCTTGTACCCAAATAGCAACAAATGTATTGCTGCACTTTGTCAAAACGAAACTAAACCTCACAAATCTCCATCTACTCAGTGCACTTACCATTTCCCACCCATATAACATATAACATCGTCGGAGAAGTTGATTAAGTACCGCCACATTAAAGTCGGATTTCTTATGACCAGAGACCAGACCATGTGATCGATCACGGCAAGGCAATGCCCCAACCTAGTTGACTTCGATGATGGTTGATGCGGCATGCCACTGATTGCTTCTTGCTGCTCATAAAGTACCTATTCCTCGTTTCGAAAAATTAATTGCTCTACTTTAAGTCCTTTTCTTGCTTGGACATTCACCCGCTGTGCCTGGATCGTTTATTTTATTTTTTTTGTTTTTTGCATTGCGGAGAAAGTTTTCGCGTCATTAAACGCCTGATAGAGACAACTATAACTAATTTGAACCATTTCCAACTTTCAGAGCCCACACGTACCTCTCAGAAAAAAGCAAACGACAATACAATGATTTCTCTTCTCTTTGCAGGTTCGATTGTATTTCTCGCAACTTCCGGACGATAAAGTTCCTTACGTTAATAGCGCTGGCGAAAAGTATCGAGTGAAGCAATTGTTGCATCAACTTCCGCCGCAAGATAACGAAGTGAGTATGGCAGTCTGGAAATTTGTAATCTAACGTTTCTATTGTACCCGCTCGAATACATATTAAAATGTTGAGTAAAAAAAAGGATAACGAAATGCGCGTACAATAATGTTAATCCTTTAAATCCTTCCAAGTAACTTAGTTTTCTTTTACTTTCAAAGGTTCGATATTGCCACTCGTTGAGCGATGAAGAGCGAAAGGAATTGCGGATATTTTCAGCACAAAGGAAACGCGAAGCTCTTGGTCGTGGAGCCGTGCGATTACTTTCGGATGAGAGACCATGCAAAGGGGTAAGAGGACTCAATTTTCAACTTATAGAATTTTGCTCTTCTTTTGTTTGGCTGTTATTTTTTGCTGTTGTTGTTACTGACTATTGGCAAAAGGAAGGAAAAACTTTTAATAACTTTTTCTTTGGCAAGGACTGCGTCTGGTACTTTCAACAATGCAAATTTGATTAAAATGAAAACTTAAATATATTGAGAGCTGCTTTTTGAAAGTTCTGCCGCAGTATGCGATTTTATTTTGTTTTCATTCAAGATAGAATATTCAAGAACAGGAGCAATTGAACGTTAGTGGATTGCAAGCAATTTGAAAAAAATATTAAAGGTTTTCTAAATTTAAGAGAATTTAATTTTGGAAATTGGAGTAAGCAGTTGATTCTATTTTTAATCTTGTAAAATTATTTGTGTTGTATGAAGAAGAACGAAGAAGCGATGTTCCAGTTTTATTGACAAAGATCTGCGGTGGAGCGGAAGACTAATCCATTGGGGGCCTTCTAAGTCTGAGCCAATACTGACGAGTGTTCATTTGACTGTTGACGAACTGGATTAGACATTGACTATGTGCGTTGTAAAAGATATACCAGGCTGTGTTAAGGATATGTATGTCCTTTTGGAAAAAGATTGGGTACACCGATTTTAAATGGCTCTTAATTCTTGTCTCCATGGAAGATGTTGTCTCTTAAATACTTCTTAGAGGAGACCGCGACTGAGTTCCACTCAGTGGAAGAGATCCTCAATCAAATCGGATGCAAAAACTGGAGATGACTACCAAGAACGAGCTAGTGCAAGCTGTTGATTAGGCCAAGTCACAACGGACTGTCGCGCCACTAAGTATATAATAAATAAGCTTTGCTTATTTCATTTCGATTAGCTGCTATCAACACGATGAAGAATGAAGATCGTTCAGCCAGTCTTGGATAGAACCCATAGCATTGAGATCATGAATTCATGATGGAAAAACACCGAAATTCCTTGTAGAATTTGCATATCGTATTGCTTGATTTTCAAAAGGCATGCAATCTACAACTATGAGATTTAGAACGGATTGCTCTCAGGCAATGAGGAGCTGTAGAATCTTTTGAGTCATAATAAGGAACATGTATGATGAAGCAAAAACACAATAGGTAAAAAAATTGGGGAAATGTCTTGAGTTTTATTGTAAGTGAAAGTGAAAGGCCCACAAGTCCATGAAAGGACACAAAGGGTTTCTTATACCCTTATTATGCCATAGACACAGTGAGTGCTTTAAGAAAGAGGGAAGGGGTTGGAGAGGAGGTGCTGGTACATTGGACTTAAATTCCTGAACACCAATGATCGGAAAGAAAGAGTGTGGAGGGAGCTTCCACATTCGAGTAGTACGGTTAAAAGAACGATTCTCTACACTTGAGCGTACGGACCGGTATTGGGCTCGAGGGTAAAACTGATGGGCATTTCTGGAAGCGCAGGTATTACGGTTAAATTGTTTTAGGGGTGATATGCAACTGGCATTATTTCACTAGAGCAATTACCGCTAGAAAGTAACGGTTAAAACAAGGAGAGACGCGAAATGTTACTACGAAGTTCCAATGAGGTGAATGAGTTAGTGATGTCTCTGTCACCAATCATTCACACTGCGTTTTTTGTATACCATCCAAAAGGCTTAAGTAAGTAGCTGGAGCACCAGGCCCAAAGATGGGAATTGTACTCAAGCTTTGGACGGATATAAGTCTTGTAAATAATAGGCAGATCAGACGGGGAGAAAACCCAGAACATCTTTGGCATTTTGGTGACATCGCGTGTGCTCATTCTACAAGAGATTGGTCAGTGATATCTACACATACCGAGAATCTCGAGATAATCGGTCTCATTGATGCAAGTGCCACTCATATATCGCTTTAACGATACGATACAAGACAGCATTGAGTTTTGGAAGCATTAAACTCAACGCGATGTTTTATTCCCCCTTGTACAGGAGGGATGTCAGTCTTGGAAGGAATTTGAATTGCTAAGGGTACTATCTTCAGCGAAACAATGAATTGAAGTTATTAGAAGTTATAGACAAGAGATCATTTATAAAAATGAGAAAGAGGGTCGGAGACAAAACGGAGCCCTGGGGCACACCAGCATTTATATTGTGAGTTTCAAACTTGAATCCGTCCAATACAACTTGTATTTTTGCTGGCAATATAGAGCCCTCATGAGTAGAGAGTTCTGCAAGGAAGTGGATATCGCATAACGCAGTACCGACAGAATACCTATGCCGTCCACTGTCTGACTGAAACACATATGCCATTTTATTCTGACATTTATTTAAATGGAATAATGCTTTTAAAGTGTTAAAAGTTTAAATATTTGGGGTTGAAATTTGGAGAAAATTGTAAGAGCTTTTTGCAATATTTCGATTCGGCAGTAACTGATATCAGTTTAAAAAGAAGATACCTACTTTTTAACAAAACTTGAATCTTTTCCGCATTTAACCTTTTTATCAAAAATGTGATAGGAGAATCTCTTAAAACAATCTTCTTCCTCCCACTGCTTCAGTTCAAAATCAAAAACGTTTTCAATAAACTCAAATACTAAAACCCAGTGATTTTGGTATTTCTATTTTCCACATAATTCAATTTCAGAATATCTCTTAAATCTCTGTTCTTAACTATGACAAAAAAGCATCCAAGGAAATACTGCTTCTTCAAGAATGAACAATAAACTCCTTTTAAAGAAATAAAGAAAACTCAAAGTAAAATGAGAAAAGGGGACCGGCCAACCGGTCGCCTCGTTAAATATATTTTTCTCTTATTCATTCAATTGTGCACTCATGTGTACTGAAGTGAAGACGCTGTCATTTGGAACAATGAAGATAAGAATGGTTCCCAACGATTCCAAACGACGAATCCATAAAGAAAATGAAGAGCACCAATGCTGAAAATAAGACGAAGAAAAAATCATCGGTGGTGGGATTAAGTAGCCCTTTTGCAGTGTCAACGGGCCCGGCCCAGCGGTATTTTGGGGTCGATGATGTTTTTGTGAATTTTTTGCTTTGCCTTATTCGGTTTTTCAGAACCAAATTTTATGTAGTGAAAGACGCGATAACGAGTCTCATTAATAATTCCACAGAATTTTGGGGACGAAAGACGCACACGGTTTGCCGTTTAAATGTTGTAAAACAGAAAAGCAAAATTTGGATATTCTTTTTGCACTTTAAAGAGAAAGAATGGATGACCTGTTATATTGATTAAAAGATGAGATTCGGGAAAGTGGTTGTTTTTAATTGATAGTCACTTAAGAGATAAGATAATTTAATTATATTTTAAATGATAATAAAAAAAAATATTATGGTCATCGGCCACTGGAATAAATTCCACAGATCAAGTGACCATTGATATTTTGAGAACAAACACATTTCTCAAAGCAATGAAGTTTCACTTTGGAGTTTTACTTAATACTAGCCGACCCGACGAACGTTGCTTCGTCAAGGTTTTTTAATGAATTTATTTTCTAAAATAATTCTATTACATCTACATTGTATTCTCATTTTTTGACAGATGTGATTCTAATTATTCAAAGTTATTGTAATGGGTCCGATTCTGTGAATCTCCAATTTTTGTATATCTCCATGTTTTGAGGTCACTAGAGTGTATGTGTGTTCGTATGTGCGTATGTGCGGACGTGCGTTACGTTTTTTCAGCTCAATTATCTCGCGAACCACTCATCGTATCGTCTCATTCGACGCGGTATTGTGTTGTTAAAAGCTGATTAGGTTTTGAGCGAAATTGGTTTAGCGGTTTTTAAAGGGCAATCAAAAATCTAAGACAACCCAAATATAATGAAAATTATGATAATTTCTGCAATAATTTCAATAAAAGCGCAAAAAATCTTATAGTTAGTGGAAAAAAATACGCAGGAGTATCTATATTTAATTACAAGCTGACCCACCAAACGCTGCTTTGCTGTATAAATATTAATTTTCGAAAATACTAATCCGATGAGAAAAATTGCTTCAATAATAGAAAACTACAGTATTCAGGAGCAGTATAGGCTGTATTTTAGTGTGCAAAGTAGTTGTTAATGAGTCCACGAAATAATAAGATTTACTTTTGGCAGATGGCGCCAACGTTGTTCAATAAATTTAATGTTTTTTCATAAAATCATCAGTTTTATGGAATTTGACTTTGAACCAACGTGCGTGTACAACTACAACGGGATGCATCGGCTGAATATTTTGCAAAACAATTAATGTTTTACGTATTTTTCTACTCTGGGAAATTAGTCGTGTGGGTTCCATGGGTCGCAGTGATACAGTGCGGTTCACATGGTTAGCCGCACTATTTTTTTCCTCAATAAATTGTATGTTTTCTGTTTGTTTTTCTCATAAACTACCAAACAATGCATTTATTTGAAAGGTTTTTAAATTCTCTTGGAAAAAAACCTAAATTCAAGATTTGTGAGAGACACCTAACGGTTATTTTCATCTCTTTCTCCCCACTAGTTCAAAAAAAGCTCAAATAAATCGGTTAACTTGGTTAGACGCACCTGTTAAAAGTTTGAAAAAAAAGAAGTTGATCGATTCCTAAATTTTTTGTTTGCGTTTTTTTTATTATTATATTATTTTTTACAGTTTCAGTACTTTGTACAACCTCCACGACTTGAAATGACATCAAAAATTCTACTTATAAGAGATTCATATAACTTTTTTAAATAATTTTATGAAATCTTAGACCAGGCATCTTTTATCGCGGCAACAAGCTCCTCACAGCTTTCATACTGTTTGCCTCTTTCATAAATTTGACGGGTCAGCCATTCCCAAACGTTTTCTATAATGTTTAGATCAAGTGAGTATGGTGGCCACGGCAACAGTTCAACATTTTCACTAGCGAGAAATGCTTTTACTACACGCGCGTTGTGGAACGGAGCATTGTCTTGTTGTAAGATCCACTGGATTGGTCCAAAAAGCTCTCTTATTTCTGGAAAAGCTGTTTCCAAAAGAGCTTTATGAGAAACTCCTGTCATTTCGTGAGAGACAAAAACCAACTCAAAGGCGCCGTAGTATGGAATGATTTCGATTCAAAAAGCATTCGTCTTTGCGGATGTCATGGAAATAAAAATTATACCCATCAGGACCATCTAGGTTGAACTTTTTCTCATCAGAAAACACCACATTTCTCCAATTTAAAACGTTCCCAATCTGAGTATCCCATGTCATGTGAAGACGCGCGAATTCTAACCGAAGTTCCTTTCTTGCAGCGTTTAGTGGTGTTTTTTTCTTAGCTTTTTGAATTTCAAGTGTGGAGCACTTAAAAAAGCTCGACGAACCGTTGATTTGCTGGCACTTACCCCCGCTAATTGTCTGATTTTCATTATGGAGTGTGCTGAATTTGAGGCAATTCTTATTATTTTTCGCTTCTCGTTCAGTGTTAAGGCTGTTTTTGTCCTTCCTTTATTATTTTTTCCGTAAGAAGCAGGGTTTGATAAAAAATTTCGAACTGCTTTATCACTACGTCCTATTTTACTGGCAATTTTCCTCATAGAATATCCTTCTGAGTGGTAGGCCTCAATTTTTGCTTTTTCCGCCACCGTCAACATTTTTTTTTACCCATTTTCACTTTAATATCGAAAAACTTTAAAACGTACACTCATTAACCAACTTTAATTTGCATTACCTTTACTGAATAAATTCGTGCGTCTAACCAAGTGAACCGATTTATTTGAGCTTTTTTTGAACTAGTGGGAAGAAAGAGATCAAAATAACCGTTTGAATTTAGGTTTTTTTCCAAGAGAATTTAATAACCTTTCAAATAAATGCATTGTTTGGTAGTTCATGAGAAAAACAAACAGAAAAACTACAATTTATTGAGGAAAAAAGTAGTGCGGCTAACCATGTGAACCGCACTGTATTTTTTATAATGAGCACGCTTTCAAGGGCTTTCATTCCCTTTTCATGCTAAAGAACAGTGCGGGCGTTAAGGAAAATGTAATAGACGGAGAGGGTTTACGATGAGGTGTCGGTTAACATTGGTCTTAAATTCTTGAACAATGACTGGGAAAGACAGAGTGTGAAAGAGAGTTCCACATTCGCGTAATACGGCTAAAAAAGGATTCTATGAAGATGACCGTACGACCAAAGTTGGGCTCGAGGGTGAATTGATGGACATTCCTCTAGGAGCGGGTATTACGGTTGAATTACTTTAGGGGAGGAATGCAACTGGCTATTTCTCTAGAGCATATACCGTTGACATAGCGGTAGAAGAGGGTGAGGCATGAGACATTACGTCGGTCGGTGTTCAAAGTTCAAGTGACGTGTATGTCTCAACGATGGTATGGTCACATATCATCTTAAATGCTCTGTTTAGAGTTGTTCAATTCTTCAAATCTCAGTACCAATAGTATCCGATGTTTTGTATTTTTCTTATGCAAAAAATATTTTTTTTTCTTTTCTTATCCACCTTTATTTTAAGATTGTTGATCGTGGTGCCCGTGGAGTAGTGGTTATGGCTGCTACGCAGAACGTGTAAGTTCGAATCCTGCTCGTGCCCATAGTTTTTATTTCATCTTTCGTGGATACTGCTCTTGCGAAGAACTAACAACACTTCCAGGAGTATAAATCTGCCATGAAAAAAGTGCTTCTCAACTTTGCCGTTCGGAATCGGCGTTAAATTGTAGGTCCTCTCAATTCCTCACACGCACTCAGAGAATTGTTGATGAGTGTAAGCCACTTTATCTTTGGCTCTTCCAGAGCAGAGTGTCTTGTTGCTTTATTTTTTAATTTAGTTTTTTGTTGAGAAGCTCAGTGCCTAAATCGATGGCTTTCAAAGACTGCCATTGTTTTTTTTTTTATTTATTTATTTCCGTCTACTTGGGTCATTTTCGCATTTACTACTTTTCTAAACTGCTAAAGTAACTATAGCTGATTATTTTCGATCCAAACTATCTTCTTTTTGTATCCCATTTGAAGGTGTTTCTTGGATGTAAGTTTTGAACAATTTCCAACCAAATTTTTTTCAAAGATATTTAAACGATTTTTCCAATTGCACAAAATGGAATAATCTGAATTGCGTCAATCTTATTAAAGTATTACTTCAGTATCAACAGAATTGGCTCTTTTTTTTACCAGGAATAACCTTTTCAAAAATCAGACAAACTTCACATTTTCTTCCTCTTCAGCCTTCCGCATCTTTTGCTGAAATAATTTTTCTTTCATTTGTCTTATCACAAAAGCAAATCTTCACAAGGAAAGATTTAATTCCGGATACGGAAGCCTCGGAAGCGGTTTCCGCCTTTCATCCCATGGCTTCCCGTAAAACGATTCTGTAAAGTCATTTTTTATTTATATGCACACAACCCTGCAACAACGCAAAATAGTCCCAGTGAAAAAGGACTTAAGCCAAGGAAGAAAAACAAAGCGAAGGATGAGAATGAAAGAACTAAGTAGTTTGCCATTCAATCCCTCGCTGTTAAAGTTTAAGGCAAGTAAATTACTTTCGCTAAAGGCGGGCATGCAATAAACTCTTGTGCCTACAGCCTAAATGACTTAAGTTAAATAGTCTGGAAATCTTTGAGGCTATTTGTATTACGAAAATCTTTCCATACACAAAAAGGTAAGAGGTCATTCAATGAAGCCATTCGCAGGTTAAGGGTAATGATATAGTCACCGTTGCCGTGCTTCGTCGTCGTGGAGATGGTGGGTGGTGGGATGGGAAATTCGGGAGTAGGTATTTCAGACCAAGACTCAATTAACATTTTGTTTGTTAACTCTTGCCAACTCTGTGTATAGGTTCTGTTAATTAGCAGCTATTAGTCGGAATTTCCTTTCCTCGCCGGGTCTTAATGAAAAAGGTTTAAATTAAGTAAAATTGTTATTATTTGGAGAGTTATCAGTTAAACAAAAAGTGGTACTCTTTTTGATTCAAAGCCATAGAAAGGAAGACTGGGTTTTGTTATTCCTAGAGGAGCAGTATATATATAAAAAAAAGAATTCTTGTACTTTTTTTGAGTCTCTAAAGTGTATTCTTTTTATTTACAGTGTGAAGACCAACTCTCGCCCGGTGATATTGTTGTATTTGCCCAACGGCTTGGAGCTAACGTCTGCTGGCATCCAGGATGCTTTGTGTGTTCGGTATGCAAGGAGATTCTTATCGATTTAATATATTTTTACAAGGACGGCAGCTTATTTTGTGGTAGACATCATGCCGAAACCATGAAACCACGCTGTTCGGCTTGTGATGAGGTAAGTTTTAACCTCAAAACTTAACATTTACGACTTTAGTGAGCGGTTTTGTTATTGCAGATTATTTTTTCCGATGAATGCACCGAAGCTGAAGGAAACACATGGCACATGAAACACTTTGCCTGCTTTGAATGTGATCATCAGCTGGGGGGCCAGCGATACATTATGCGTGATGGCAAGCCATTCTGTTTGACTTGCTTCGATACCATGTTCGCTGAGTACTGTGACTTCTGTGGGGAAGTTATTGGCGTCGATCAGGGTCAAATGAGCCACGACGGTCAACACTGGCATGCAACGGACCAATGCTTCTCGTGCTGCACTTGTCGATGTTCACTACTTGGCAGGCCGTTTCTGCCTCGGAGAGGAACTATTTACTGTTCGATAGCATGCAGTAAGGGAGAGCCGCCCACGCCATCCGATAGCTCAGGTCCAGGTCCTCGACTGACAAAACGTTCTTCATCGAATACCGAGGCTGGCCAAAAATCCCCTCGGCCCAGTCGAAAATCAAATGCTAACCAAAAAGACTCACTTAACAGAAACCTCGATAGATTAATACTCGAACGAAATATGGAAAAGTCTGTTCTAGATCAAAAGTCCCCACTTCAAGATCACCGCAGAGAAGCTATCGATTTGTCAGAACTGGGTGTAAGCTTGGACAATTTGCGATCAAGTGAACGAACTGAATTTCCCGACCAAAATCTGACTTCCTCGCTTCCGGAATTGTTGATTTCAAAGGCAGAAGACTCTCATAGCTACCAAAGTATAGATAAAATAATAATCAACTCTCCAAGTGCCTCTGAAATGACTCAGAGTACTCAGGAGCTCACTCAAAACGACAACGATGATGTAGACAACGAAAACGCCAATGAATTGAATGATCCACTTGTAAGTCCAGTTGATGATATAGACGATCGATGACGAAGAAGAGGATGACGAAAACAATTACCATCGCAACAACCATCACCAGCATCATAAACATTCACAACACCTTGCCAAGGAAGTGCGATTCCATAGCGGACACGACACAATGTCACGCTCTAAGAGCTACACCGACAATTCTAGTTCACGTCGTCGCAGGCGTCGCAGAAACCAGAATCGCAGTGCTTCTGAGATGCAAATCAATCAGCAGAATTCAAGTCATCACAATACGCAACCGAAGCATGAACGACCGGTGTATGAGAATGCAACTGACGCTTCGAGTGTTTGTTCGACATGTTCCTCAAGTTCGTCGAGTCTGGACGAATATGTCTATAGAATTCCAGCACGAAAGCATTACGGTGGCGTGAGGGTTTCGTATGTGCCGAATGATGCGATTGCCTATGAACGCAAACGCAAACAAAATTCGACAAGTGATGTGGACAATAAAAACTGCATTATATCATGACAACCTGTCGCCATTGAAACACCTCTGGAACATCCCTGTTCATGTCGAACAGGGTGTTTCAAAGGAATTCTGAAATTATTTCAAAAGCCTTGCGATCCAATACATTCGGTTTGAAAAACGAACTTTTTTATTTGTAAATATTTGAATAATTTTATGAAACCAACAAAATTTAATTTATTTTTATTTTTATTGATTTTCAACATTTTTATTTAATTTAATTTCTACTCTACTATATAAAAGTGTATGTACAAAAAATTAAAATAAAAAAAAAAAAAAATTATAAATGTGAATGTGTTACCGTTGTATTAAAAATGTAGGTCCTTATAAGAAAATTGCAAATCAAAAATCCTGTTCAATAAACCGCAAACGAAAATATATTAAAAACGAACGAAACAAAAATGCTTCCATATTTTTTATCATTGTTAACCTCATATCGCACAAGAATCGAGCATTATCAAAAACTGTAACTGTAATATACTAAGGATATAAGGATTTTTGTTTTAAATGTATAATTGGTTAAGAAAGAGGAAACCATATCAGTTATGTATGCATTTATACTGTAAATTGTAATTATATAGGAATTGTCACAAAACGTACAAGTATTTAAAAAACGAATTCAAAAATCATTTTTGATAATAAAGTATTCAAATGAACAAAGAAAACTTTTTATTTCCTGTCAGCGTTGTTATAAGAGGTGAGTCAGAACGTTAAGCGACTCTTTTATTATATGATAAAATTTTATCATATGATAAAATAACCCCATGATTTGCGGATGAAATTTCTTAGTTTTCTTAGAAGCAGAAAACCTACTTAGAAACCTATGAGGCATAGTGGAGGGCAAGAATTTCATATGCTCTTTATCGTAGGGGAGCATCAGTTTAAGCTAGCAATTTTTGAAGAAAAAGAATTCTACTTCAACTGGGGCTAGAACCGGCCCCGTTTGGCTAAGCAGTCATCTACTTATATTGAGTTTTTTTTTATAATTTGCACCCACTCAAGGGATTTTTATACCCCTTTTATGCCAGAGACACAGTGAGTGCATTAGGAAGAAGAAAAGGGGTTGGAAAGGAGTAGTCGGTGTACATTGGTCTTAAATTCTTGAACATTGTTATGACTGGGAAAGACAGAGTGTGGAAGAGAGTTACACATTCGCTTTAGCACTATTCACATGAGCACGAACAACGACCAACGAATAAACGAAATTTCGTCGATTTTGACATTTCTTTCACATGAGAGTTTTAATTCGTCACCGAATAAACGACCAAAACACAAAGCAAGAATGCCTTTTGAGGTTAGACGCGCGTGAAAATTTTGTTTGTTGGGAGTGTGGATGATGTGGAACGCGAATAGAGTTTGGCAGTTCGTATCAACTACAACTCTATTCGCGGCGAGTAAATTTGATTTCTCAAATTTATTAACATTTGAGATAAAAAATTTAATTTATGCATCACAAATTAAACATAACCTATACTTTTATCGTTTTGATGACAATTTGTAAGGAAATACGGCTTCAAACGTATCACTTTTCTTCATTTATTCGTCGTTCGTTGTTCGTGGTTCTCTATACTTGAGAGAACTTCCGAAGTTGGGCTCGAGGGTAAGCTGAAGGGCATTCCTAGAAGCGCGAGTATTACGGGCGAATTGTTTGAGTGGAGGAATGCAACTGGCTATTTCACTACAGCATTTACCGTAAAAGTAGCCATAGAACAAGGAGAGACACGCTACAATACTACGATGGTCTAAAGGAGTGAATACGTCAGTGATCTCTCTACAACCAATCATTCTTACAGTCTTTTTTGTATTCCATCCAAGAGGCTTAAGTAAGTAGCTGGAGCACAGCCAAAGGTGAGAATTTGTACATCAAGCCAGATCAGACGTCTTAAGAAACTAAATATCTTGCGGCATTTTTGGCGACATGACGTATGTGCTCGGTCTACAAGAGTTGGTCAGTGATTCACTTACCGAGAATCTCGAGATGTTAGGTCTCATTGATGCAACTGACACTCATGGAAAGTGGCAAGGGGGGCATATCTCGCTTCAACAATACCACATACAGCATTGAGTTTTCGAAGCATTAAACTCTGCACGGTTTTTAATTCCCCATTATACAATGCTTAAACAGCATCAGTCAGAGTTTAATGAGCTTATCAAATTTTGCCGTTGCAGTCCCACATTCTACAGGAGGGGGGTCGGGGGGATGTGAATCTGGGAATGAATATGAGAAGCTAAGGGTACTATCGTCAGCGAACCAATTTTTTGGATTAGAAGTAACAGACAAGAGATCATTAATAAGAATGAGAAAGAGGGTCGGAGACAAAAAGGAGCTCTGCGGCACACCAGCATTTATATGTGGGTTTCGGACTTGAATCCGTTCAATACAACTTGTGTTGAACGGTTCGGAAGAAAGTTTCTAATCCAACGAAGAAGGGATGCATCGATACCGAAGGCACGCATTTTCGATAAAAGAGCAAGATGCCAGACTTTATCAAATCCCTTTGAAATATCAAGAGCAACAATCTTACTTTCTTCAGAACGATGTAAAGATTTGTTAAACTGTTCGGTGAGATAAACTATCAAATAACCAATGGACCTGTTGCTGCTAAAGCCGTACTGCCGGTCATTAAGAAGCTTTCGGTCTTCGAGATATTTCGTGGGCTGATAGTTTATCAACGTTTCCATGACCTTAAAAAGAAGGGACGTAAGTGCAATGGGACGATAATTGGAATTCAAATGTTATGTTATGTTCTTATTTCTAGATATGATTTTCTTTACACTCGATATAAATTTCCGGTGAAAAAATATTGTATGTTTATGTGATGCTTGTTTTATTTACTGCTGAGGTAAAGCTCAGGAGTGTCCAGGGTCGAGCCCAAAGAAAGCAAATAAAACTTGGGTCGAAAAGTCTCAAACATCCAATAACGACCAACCTTTCCGATGTCGTAACAAATTTTATTAGAGTTTTCTTACAATCTAGAGTAACAGAGTATTGCATATACAACTTACAATCTATAAATGATACAAATTCTTAATCAAATAATTTCTTACAATACGGTCTTAAACTAAACGAGCAGGTCTCAAAATGCTGCTCCTGTCTCTAGCCCCAAACTAGAGAATAAACGTTCGAACTGTCCCCGACTTGACAGCTCTCTGTCTGTGGTGCGCTTAGAAGAAGGGCAACCACAGAATAAACAGGCAAAAGCGGCTTTTCTGTCCCCGATACACTCGGAGGGAGTGGAGCGAAGAATAAACAGCAGGACTCAAAATGCTGCTACTGTCCCTAGCACAAAACTAGAGAATAAACGTTCGAACTGTCCCCGACTCGACAGCTCTCTGTCTGTGGTGCGCTTAGAAGAAGGGCAGCCACAGAATAAACAGGCAAGGGGCGGATTTTCTGTCCTCGATACACTCGGAGGGAGTGGAGCGAAGAATAAACAGCAGAACTCAAAATGCTGCTACTGTCCCTAGCACAAAACTAGAGAATAAACGTTCGAACTGTCCCCGACTCGACAGCTCTCTGTCTGTGGTGCGCTTAGAAGAAGGGCAGCCACAGAATAAACAGGCAAAGGGCGGATTTTCTGTCCTCGATACACTCGGAGGGAGTGGAGCGAAGAATAAACAGCAGACTCAAAATGCTGCTACTGTCCCTAGCACCAAACTAGAGAATAAACGTTCGAACTGTCCCCGACTTGACAGCTCTCTGTCTGTGGTGCGCTTAGAAGAAGGGCAGCCACAGAATAAACAAGCAAACAGGCGGATTTTCTGTCCCCGATACACTCGGAAGGAGTGGAGCGAAGAATAAACAGCAGACTCAAAATGCTGCTACTGTCCTTAGCACCAAACTAAGGAATAAACGGTCGAACTGTCCCCGACTTGACAGCTCTCTGTCTGTGGTGCACTTGGAAGAAGGGCAGCCACAGAATCAACAAGCAAAGGCGGATTTTCTGTCCCCGATACACTCGGAAGGAGTGGAGCGAAGAATAAACAGCAGACTCAAAATGCTGCTACTGTCCTTAGCACCAAACTAAGGAATAAACGGTCGAACTGTCCCCGACTTGACAACTCTCTGTCTGTGGTGCACTTGGAAGAAGGGCAGCCACAGAATAAACAGGTGGAATCGGTCCGGCAAGATAAAAAAAAACAGGTCAGGAGAAGCCTTTCCTAGTCGGAGGTACACTTAGAAGAAGTGGATCTTCGACAAGCAAAAAATATATAAAAAGTTTTTAGGCCAAAAATTTCCGGTATAGAAGGCGAAGCCGTTAATACTATAAGTATAGTCAGCTTGCTTCCCGGCGTTTAAATTCTTCTTTATACGCAGGATTGGTATTAACCACACCGAAGAAAGTAAACCTCCTTTTGTATTGACATTTTACTTCCCCTTGTTAATTTTTGTGTGAAAACACAACGTGAATTGAAAGAGAAGAAAAGAACTAAATGCATGCATTCTTCAACGATCGGTTGGCAGGTACAAAATGTATGCATGGTGTGTGTACGTATGTACGAACATCTCGAGTCAACGCATGGGCGTTGCCGTGAGCTACTGAGTGAGGATTGCATGGGCGAGACGGGTGATGATTTGAGTTCGAATGCATTTTTTGTTGTTCGGTCGGCTGGTATGGTATAAAGAAATGTATGCAGAGTGTGCATGTGCTCATAGCATGAACATATGGAGGCAATACATGAGCGTTGCCATAATTGCGGAATGCATGGGCAGGTCGGGTGGATGTTCGTATTTAAATTTAATTTTTAATTTTTCCCACGGTCGGTCGTATGGTTATTTATATTTGTAACGCTTCGTTACATTCCCCCCTTACTTCGGTTTTTTTTTTTTTTGTTTCCTTTGTTTTTTTTTTTTTTTTTTTTTTTTTTTTTTTTTTTTTACTTCATTTCTTTTCGTTTTCCTTTTTCTCTTGTTTGTCTTTTTTTTGTCATTATTATACGCTTTTCATTTCATTTTTTTGCTCTTTATCCATCATTATCTTTTTTTTTTTTTTTTTTTGTTTTGTTTTTTCACACCTCTTACTTCAAGAACAATTTAATTTAAAAAAAAAAATACAATTTTATTCTTACATAAAAAATTCATTCTTAAATATATACAAAAAAATACGTTTTGCAATGGTCTTCGTTGGTCGGTGCCGCCTAAGGTTTGATGTCAATTATTTTGATCAGCCTTTTATAACGGAGGCTGGCTTGGTCGCCCTTCTTGTTCATCCGAACCGAGATGTGGCCCCAGGGCCGTTGGATTGTGAAGGTTCGATGATGCCGTTTGCCTCGTAATTCGATTCCGGCGAAAGGATCGCGGGGTTCGGTTTGCGGTGCCTCGCCTTCTCGTAGGGCGGCCGCTTGGACAGGCTGGCTGGTTTTGGGTGCGGATGCTGTTAAAGATGCAATGGCGGACGGGCGGCTGAGATGGAGTGATGGCTGACTACTGCTGGTAGCTACATCCGGGCAAGTGGACGATGGTTTGCGCTTTGCCGGTGGAAGGGGCTGACTTCTTTCGGATTCACCGGGTTGACTCGACGGCTTGGTACCGGCTGCCGCTTTTCTCCCTAGCGGTGGCTGAAACCCCTCCGTGCGTGGTGGCTTTGGCTTCACCGGAGGGTTCAGCTGAAACCAGCGCTCTTCGGCTGCCTTGCGCTGCGCCTTTGCTTCTTCCAAAGCCTTCTCTGGTGGGTCTCGTGCGGGAATCGGTCGGGCGGCGGCCAAATCGTGAACGACCAGTCTTCTTCTCGCACGTTTCGGTAATCCTTCCAGGACCAGGGGTTCCCGAAGTCGGGACGGTGGGGCAACGTTGGTCGTAGTTGTCGGCTTACGGATGCTAGGGTTTAGTTCGGCTGGAAGCGGCTGGCGGCCTCCTCGGCGTGACGGCCCCGATCTGTTTTCCCTGGAATCTGTCGATGGGAAATGTCGCTCTGGTGACGACAAACGGTTGTAGCGTGGACTAGGTGCTCGAGATTCGTGATGACGGGGGCTACGGCGCACTGTACTTTCCATACTAGTATTTTTCGCTGATGCTGCTAATAAGTCGGTGAGTTTAAAATCGTCTTTTAATATCTCATTATTATTCAAATTTAATTTAATATTCACAAACCACGGTTCCTCTGGTACTGGAGTCAAGCTGGGACGTCTTCCTTCTTCGGCTGCTGGCTGATTTATGAAATTATTCGCGGCATCGACTACTCTATTTATACTGCCGGAGTCAGAGTTTGAAATAGAAACAGGGCGGTCGGCATTGGTTCGATCTTCAGGTTGGGTTACAACGACGGTGGCGGCGGTAGTGGTCCGGTACGGAGGCAAGTTGGCTATTCTTTTTAGCTCGTCAAACTTCGTTAATTCGGTCGTCAGGGACTCATCGAGTCTGTGCTGGTCGGTATCGGGAAGGTTAGAGACAGCACAGATAACATGAACGGAATTGTCAATTATATCGGTCGAATCAGGCTTGTTACATGTTAAAACTTCTCCTCCCAAAAAGACTTGCAGGCCAGCTTGGCTCAACAAATTCATCCCCAAGATGGCGTCAGTACCAATCGATGGGAGATAAGTTGCTTCTCCTAATAACATTATCCCGCTAAAAGCAAACTCCAACTTATAGTTCTCTTTCGTAGTTACTGCAGTACCGTTAGCCATACGCACCTGACGGTAGTGCTCGTACATAGGTAGATCCAACGCTCGGAACTTATCACGCAGTCCTTTGCCCACATAAGTCTTAGTTGAACCAGTATCGAGCAGCGCTTGATATACCTGGTCCCCAACCTTAACTTGGACGAAGTAGCGTGGGTCATGAACAGTTGCTGAATGTATGACAGCTACGTGGTCTCGGCGACATGAACAGTCCTTCGTAAGAATTCCATCCTCCCCGCAGTAGGAGCAGAACAGTCTAAAAGGTCTTCGGCAGTTTTCCTTACGATGACCCCGTTGTTTACAGTTCCAGCAATGGGTCTGTCTATCGTAAGGAGCAGTAACTGGAGGGGCTCGCGGTGTCATGGGAACTGGTAGTATCGGACGTGTGGTCGGTTGCGCTATTCTCACGTTTCTCTCTTCATTTCGGATCGATTCGAACTCCTCAGTAAGACCAATCAGCTCGTCAATTGTCGTGAAATCGGTACGTTTTATGTACAGCCTGTACTCGGGTCGTAAGCCGTCGAAAATTCGATCAATATTACTGGTGATGGTGATTCGGGGATGTTGGTGTATTAAATACCGGTAGCTCCAAATGTATTCCTTGGCTTTCTCCCTCGGACCTTGGCGGCGGCGGAATATCTCATCTTCGAGCTTATGGAGGTATCGGGGTGGGAGGAAGTTCTGTATGAAAGCTTGGTGAAAGTCTTCCCAAGTCGCAAAACTGTCGCTCTTAATGCGCAGCCACTCTAAAGTTGTTCCTCTGAAGATTTCGGGCAAGGTTCGTAAAATATCATTCAGGGGTATGTCGTAGCACTTTGCCAGCTCGGTCAGTCTCTCTATAAATTCTAGAGGGTTTCCGGTCCCGTCGAACTTAAGTCCCCACTTTCGGACTGTGTTCATAACCTCAGCTTCGTAACTTAACGTCAGACGGCCTGACGAGCGAGGTTGATGGGAAACATCGGCCGGTGGCAGTTGCGTGGTGCTGGCTTTCGTGACTGGTGGCATTCGGTGGACTAGTTACCGGTTTTTGCTGGTCAGGAACAGGATAACTCGTCTGCCAGTATGAGGGTCTCTTGTCTTCTGCGGCGATCATACTGGACGGCGCGGTTCCGACTTGGCTGTCTTTCTCACAGGGTAGGTCGTTGACTGGGTCTTCGTCGTCGTTACGTTTTTCGACAACCCTCTCCAAATGTTCGCACAGGTTCTGAGTCGAACCATGGTCACGAGTTTTCTTTAGATGCTGACTCAGGCGTTTTCTAAGCTCTCGCACGTTGCCAGCCGTGTCAAGTTTTCGGTTCTTAAGCGTTTCGATCAGCTCAGGCTTTTTCAAGAAATATATAAATCCCAGGTTCTTATACGGACTCAAATGTTGCTCGTCTTCATCTTCGGAGGCGGACATGGTGCGGTAGGAAGCGGTAGTTCGGGGCGGAGAAACGGTAGCTGGTGAACGGTTGACGGCGGCACTGATTCCAGTAATAAGAGAAGACGGCAAAGGCGGTTGCTGGTCGGTAATTCGGTTTAAGGCGGTTGCTGGTCGGTTGCTGGTCGATAGTTCGGTGAACGGTGATTCGGAGGTACCTTTCGAAGATTCCGGTTCGGTTAGTGTTCGGAGTTTGGTTGAACCTTCTAAGGTCCCTGCTCGGGCGCCAATTTGTGATGCTTTTTTATTTATTGCTGAGGTAAGCTCAGGGTGTCCAGGGTCGAGCCCAAAGAAAGCAAATAAAACTTGGGTCGAAAAGTCTCAAACATCCAATAACGACCAACCTTTCCGATGTCGTAACAAATTTTATTAGAGTTTTCTTACAATCTAGAGTAACAGAGTATTGCATATACAACTTACAATCTATAAATGATACAAATTCTTAATCAAATAATTTCTTACAATACGGTCTTAAACTAAACGAGCAGGTCTCAAAATGCTGCTCCTGTCTCTAGCCCCAAACTAGAGAATAAACGTTCGAACTGTCCCCGACTTGACAGCTCTCTGTCTGTGGTGCGCTTAGAAGAAGGGCAGCCACAGAATAAACAGGCAAAAGCGGATTTTCTGTCGCCGATACACTCGGAGGGAGTGGAGCGAAGAATAAACAGCAGGACTCAAAATGCTGCTACTGTCCCTAGCACAAAACTAGAGAATAAACGTTCGAACTGTCCCCGACTCGACAGCTCTCTGTCTGTGGTGCGCTTAGAAGAAGGGCAGCCACAGAATAAACAGGCAAGGGGCGGATTTTCTGTCCTCGATACACTCGGAGGGAGTGGAGCGAAGAATAAACAGCAGACTCAAAATGCTGCTACTGTCCCTAGCACAAAACTAGAGAATAAACGTTCGAACTGTCCCCGACTCGACAGCTCTCTGTCTGTGGTGCGCTTAGAAGAAGGGCAGCCACAGAATAAACAGGCAAAAGCGGATTTTCTGTCCCCGATACACTCGGAGGGAGTGGAGCGAAGAATAAACAGCAGAACTCAAAATGCTGCTACTGTCCCTAGCACAAAACTAGAGAATAAACGTTCGAACTGTCCCCGACTTGACAGCTCTCTGTCTGTGGTGCGCTTAGAAGAAGGGCAGCCACAGAATAAACAAGCAACAGGCGGATTTTCTGTCCCCGATACACTCGGAAGGAGTGGAGCGAAGAATAAACAGCAGACTCAAAATGCTGCTACTGTCCTTAGCACCAAACTAAGGAATAAACGGTCGAACTGTCCCCGACTTGACAACTCTCTGTCTGTGGTGCACTTGGAAGAAGGGCAGCCACAGAATCAACAAGCAAAGGCGGATTTTCTGTCCCCGATACACTCGGAAGGAGTGGAGCGAAGAATAAACAGCAGACTCAAAATGCTGCTACTGTCCTTAGCACCAAACTAAGGAATAAACGGTCGAACTGTCCCCGACTTGACAACTCTCTGTCTGTGGTGCACTTGGAAGAAGGGCAGCCACAGAATAAACAGGTGGAATCGGTCCGGCAAGATAAAAAAAAACAGGTCAGGAGAAGCCTTTCCTAGTCGGAGGTACACTTAGAAGAAGTGGATCTTCGACAAGCAAAAAATATATAAAAAGTTTTTAGGCCAAAAATTTCCGGTATAGAAGGCGAAGCCGTTAATACTATAAGTATAGTCAGCTTGCTTCCCGGCGTTTAAATTCTTCTTTATACGCAGGATTGGTATTAACCACACCGAAGAAAGTAAACCTCCTTTTGTATTGACATTTTACTTCCCCTTGTTAATTTTTGTGTGAAAACACAACGTGAATTGAAAGAGAAGAAAAGAACTAAATGCATGCATTCTTCAACGATCGGTTGGCAGGTACAAAATGTATGCATGGTGTGTGTACGTATGTACGAACATCTCGAGTCAACGCATGGGCGTTGCCGTGAGCTACTGAGTGAGGATTGCATGGGCGAGACGGGTGATGATTTGAGTTCGAATGCATTTTTTGTTGTTCGGTCGGCTGGTATGGTATAAAGAAATGTATGCAGAGTGTGCATGTGCTCATAGCATGAACATATGGAGGCAATACATGAGCGTTGCCATAATTGCGGAATGCATGGGCAGGTCGGGTGGATGTTCGTATTTAAATTTAATTTTTAATTTTTCCCACGGTCGGTCGTATGGTTATTTATATTTGTAACGCTTCG
>CAKKXW010000002.1:41101081-41122756 GCA_920937365.1 Sphaerophoria rueppellii
ACTGTTCGGCAGCACGCAGTCTATTAAGGGACCTAACATTCCACGTGCATATCCGAAAATCGTTGTCCTTTGTACATTTGCTTGGGTCGTCATCAGTGTATCCGTCCGTTTCCGAGGCCTGTTGTTGCTTCGCAACTAAACTTTTTTCTACGTGGTCGGGAAGTCACCCCAACGCACAACCCCCAACCTGGAGTACCAGGCACTTGATGTGACTCCAAGTGCAAGAGCCGGAAAAACCGCTCCTTTTACGGCCTGGGCTTCAAATAAGTCGAAGTAGCCCGTAGAGGTGTTCACCAAGTAGTTCGGCCTAACTGGAACTGGAGACGCCACCGTTGATTCCAAAGAAGAAATTCATTCGCTGCCGTCCCTCGGTGGGAGTGCCTTGGTGGGAGCACTCCTTCGTTGTGGGGTAATTGGTAGTAACAGCCTACTTCGCTTCGACCTGTCGACCATGGGAGGCCCTTCTGCGAAATCAAGTTTCGCGATCGCATAGCTCTAAGCTTCATAGTATTAGTTACCGTAACCCGCTCCGCCACGTGAAGGCTTACCCCGTGGAGGGCACGCTGTTCCATCATGATCGGGAAAAACCCAACGGACGCTTTTGATGTCAAAAAAGGTTTTAGACAAGGCTATGCGTTGTCATTCGATTTCTTCAACATCATTCTTGAAAAGATTGTGCAAGGCTCCAACGTCAGCGCAGAGGTACAATCTTTCAAAAGTCCGTCCATATACTAGGATACGCAGACGACATTGATGTAAGTGGAAGAACACAGCGTGATATCAGTGGAGCGTTCGTGAGTCTTGAGACGAAAGCCAGGAAGATGGGTAAAGCGGTTAACGAGGGCAAGACCAAGTTAATGCTGTCGACAAGAAAGGACTACCAACATCGACGTCTTGGAGCAAACGTCAACATAGACAGATTTAACTTCGAGGTAGTTAAGGACTTCGTCTACTTGGGATCCGTTATCAACTCAGACCACAACACCAGCGCTGAAATCACGCTTGCCAATCGCTGCTTCTTTGGACTTAGAAGGCAATTGAGTAGTAAAGTCCTCTCCCGAGTGACACAGACACTCTACAAAACCCTCATCATCCCGGTCCTCATGTATGGTGCAGAGACATGGACTATGACAACATCTGATGAAAACGCTTTGAGCTGATTTGTAGAGTTTTCGAATCCAACCCGGAATAACGTCGCAGAAGAAGAAGACCGCGACTCAGGTGGAGCACACAGGTCGTAAAGGATCTGAACCAACTTGGCATGCGAAACTGGAGACAGCTAGCTAGGGACCGAGCTGGCTGGAGGAGTTTGTTGGTTGAGGCCCTGGTCCGACCTGGACTGTAGCGCCACCATAACCCAGTAAGTAAGTCACACTTTTCTTCCCAGCCTATGTAACTACTAAATGAGGGAAAAACGAAGTATATGCTGTCTTCGTATACAGCTTTGAGGTAGTAGAGGAGTTTGTCTACCTAGGCTCCGCTATAAACACGGGCAATAACACCAGCGCCGAGATCAGACAAAGAAAAACTATTGCTTATCGCTGTTTCTTTGGGCTAAGAAAGCAATAGAGTGGAAAAGCCCTTTCTCGAGCAACTAAGGTAAAACTGTACAAAACACTCATCATCCCAGTCCTGCTGTATGGTGCGGAAGCATGGACCCTGACAAAATCGGATGAAAGTGCCTTAGGCTGTTTCGAGAGGAAAGTTCTTCGGGTCATCTTTGGCCCCAAGTACAGCGAACTTTACGGGTTGTACAACGACATAGACCTAACCAGATGGGTCAAGGTCCAGAGACTCAGATGGCTCGGTCATTTAGAGCGGATGGACACAAATGCTCCGGCCCGGAAAGCCTTCGAAACTATTCCCGAGGGACGTAGGAGGAGAGGAGGACCGCGCCTCAGGTGGCGCACACAAGTGGAAGAAGACCTCAATCAACTTGGAGTGCAAAACTGGAGACAGCTAGTTAGGGACCGAGCTGGCTGGCGGAGGCTGCTGATTGAGGCCCAAATCCACACCGGACTGTAGCGCAAGCTTAAGTAAGTAAGTTAGTAACAACTAATAATGATAAGACTTTAGTCCACCATTACCAGCGTATCTCAAAGAGATTATACATTGGTTTTCATTTAAATAGTCTGAACATGTTGTTATCCGTGCTGTTACTACTGCCCATGGACAAATGCAGGAAATTATAAGTTCGAATTCGTGGTCCTCCATCGAGATAGCTGTACTCCTTCCATGTTTTCAAAAGTTGAAGCCACTATATAAGTAGACAATCCGTCATTTATACATAGTCGGTTCGATGATGAACTAAAGTTTTGTTCAGCCTGTTGGTTTCCTCCAAAGATTTAAATATCGTCTGCGTAGTTGTTCCAGAGTAGCAAATGTCATTCTCCATCTTCGTGTCGGAGTCCGTTGAAGAAGTTGACAATCCGGATACACTAATTTGGCCTTTAACCTTGTAAATTGTCAAATAAACGTTCAACTTTCTAAACATTTTTCTATCGCCTGCCGGAATGTAAAAATATCAAATCAATTATCGATTCGCCTGGACTGAGATCACAGATATTTGCCCATTATGGTTTTCAATAACCCTGTTTTATAATTAAAAGAGAATATCTTATAGGATGCAGTCAGCAACGTTATCTTAGGTTAGGTTAGGTTAAGGGGCTGAAATTTGATGTCGTTACCGTCATACTTATATCAATACAGATCCATTGTGATACCCGTGAGTATTGCTACACAAGCTAATAAGAAAAACCTATGTGTTCAGTTAATCAAGCCATTTAGAGGCTTAGACGAAATTCAGAATGTTAGTACCTGCTGTACTAGAGAGTTCTTCTAAATCCCCAAAGAAATAGTTGCCGAGCAATTTCTTTCTTTGGTGGGAGAGTGCGGGACAGTGACACAGAAAGTGCGAAGTGTCTTCATGCACCTGCTCGTCACCGCATCCTCTGCATACATCATCTGAACTGACTCTTATCTTTTTCATATGATAACCTAACAGATTATGTCCGGTAATTATGTTTACAAGAGATCGAAGTGTTCCTATGTGTAGCTGCATAATTCTTTCCGTTCTTTGTTTGTTAAAACAGGGTCAGATCTTTCTTGTAGTTCCGCAGGTGTCAAGAAGGTTCCACCCTTCATCGGCCTTGATAGTTATTCTTTTTCTGATTTCCTGTTTTAAGTTAGTAGGGGTACTAACTAGCTGAGCTTAGCTTACGTCAAGCGTTGATCCTTATCTTGCTAATTCATCGGCTTTTTCGTTGCCTGGTATATCGCTGTGGTCGGGACCCAGCAGAGTCTAATGTCGTGCTGTGTGAAGAACATTAAACTCTTCGTGGCAGCATGAAACAAGCATTGATTTTACCTCAGTTGCAGTAATCGCTTTTACTACCGCTTGGCTACCAATGTAAATGGTGATATCAGCTCGTGGTATCGCCATCATTGATACCTTTTAAGCAGCTGTTGTCACTGCCAGGACCTTCGCTTGGAAGACGCTACTGTAGTCTGGAAGCCTAAGTGAGGCGGTTAACTTGAGAGATTCAGAAAAGAGGCCTGCCCCTACACAAGTGTCCATCTTAGAGCCATAAGTATAGATAGCTATTGCCGACTCATGGAGTATGGTACGTTATCTATCCATTCCTCTCTGCTTGGGATGGCCACCTGGAATGATTTATGAAAGTCAAGTTCGGGTATTTTATAGTCTGTTGTAGTACTATGACCCATAACTTTATGAAGTATCTGGCCATGTCCTATGGAACTGTTTTTCCAGACTTTAGTTTGACTATGTCTCAGGGCACTTTTGGCCGCAGATTCTTGAAAAAAGAGGTCCCGCAGTTGGAGTAGATCTCATTACCCCCGTAATGCCAGTGCACGCAAGTCTTTGAACTTTTGTCAAAGTTTTCAGGTTCGTGCTCTTTTCTAAAGCTTTCCATCAAACCAAATTACCATTGGTTAGTATTAATCTTCTTATTGCCGAATACATTCATCTGACAATTTTAAGGTTTGATCCCCAGGTTTTCCCGAAAATTCGATTGCCTTTTTGAATCTATCTTTGTTATTCAGGCTCCAGTTTAGTTTTTTATCTAAGATCACACCGAGATACTTTGCATGATCAGAGATTTTAAGAGGGCAGCCTTCAATTGATGGTATTTAAAAATCAGGTATTTTGCATTTGTTGGTTCTATTTTAGCTGGATTGACTGTCAGCCCACAGTTCCTAGTCCATTTACTTACCAACGAAAGGGCATATTCGGTTTGTTGTGGGTAGGAACTTGCCAGTCGCTAACAATGCAAGATCATCAGCGTAGGCTATTATATTTACTCCACTTGATTTCAATTTAGAGAGTATTCCGTTCATGACAAGAACACAGAATAGCGGTGAGAGAACTCCACCCTATGGGGTACCCCTGGATGAGGTTACCCTCACCCTTTCCTCTGCTAGCTCAGAGTTGATTTGTCTCTTTCTGAGTTTCGTTCTTCACGTTATTGAAGGCTCCTTCAATGTCCAAAAACGTTGCAAGGATGTATTCCTTGTCATTCAGTGATTTTTCTATGACGCTGACAACACTGTGCAATGCTATTTCAACGCTTTTTCCTTTAATGTAGGCATGTTGAGCTTCCGATATACAGTCCGGTTTCAAGGTGCTTCGGATATGCATATCAATCAGCCTCTGAAAAGTTTTCAAGATAAATCATATTGGCCTAATGGGTCTATAGTCTTTGGCCTCCGTAACGTTATCTTATACCCCTACTATTGGCGATCCTATTGAATGAACAACATTTTCAATTGATAAAAAATTGCGTGGGCAAATGGTTTTCAACGAAAAAAATAAAATTAAAGGTGCCCCTGCGAAATCGCATTCGAAACGCCTGTCTAATCCCTGGATGGGTACATTTTTGATACGTAACGTAGGCGGAACCCAAACCTATTGTAGGGTTCTGACAACTTTTATGCAATAAGTATTCTACCTTCATATTTAAACGAAGTTCTGTCTCCATATATTAATACAAATTTGATCGTCTTCTATTTTCCCACATCTGCAACTCGATTGAACACACTGGATAAATTGTCTCTATTGTATATTAATAAGATAACGAAACATAATTATTGCCTCTACAAATTGGTGAAGATTTCTTATCCCTGTCGCTAATAAATAAAATGTTTGTACGGAATTGAAAAAAAAAAGAACATGAAAAAAGGAATTACGCTTCTGATATACCCTTAACATGCATATAAGTAGTTTTGATTTGAAACAACATTTAACTTATAGTACCTCAGAGATGCTGGTACTACTATCTAACCAACTATAAAACAATACAATAAACTTACCAATAGATTCCTCCGCTTGCTCTTCTTGCTTCAGAGGGCTTAGATCTAGACGTAACAATAAAAAGATATGTTTAACAAATTCAACAAGACATTACATGTTGTGTACCTTTAACAAATATTGAATTTGCTTCTTCCTTAACTAAACCCTCTTCCAGAGTCTTGAGTGTTTTTTGGGCTTCCTCGATTTGGAGGCAAAACTTTTCGAATCCATCTAATTGCTCCCAGCATTTTGTACATATAACATTCGAAACTGGATCTTCTGGTGTTAGCTGAGATATATTTTAATCGAAAAAAAAATAACTCTCAATCACAGATAAATTTAACTAAACCAAAATGAACCAAGGAGTACCTCCAGTTGTAGAAACTTTGTAATATTCTTTTGGATATTCTCATCATTAAAAATTAAAATACTGAAATCGCCTTTGTTTAAACACAATCGGCAAACCATATTAATTACTAATATTTATTGAAATACTTTAAAAACAAAACAAACATTTGTAAAACAACTATATTTTCTTTTGCACTGCTGGTGTTGCTCAGTTACTGAAACTGAAAGTCGAGTGAAAAAGTAAGAAGTAACTAATCACAGATTAGTTTAAAAGGGAGATGGGAAACTGAGCTGTCAAAATGACAATGCCTACAAGCTGCGGTCAACGTTTACTGCAAGAGTATGCGTGTTTTTACCAATACTATCTCAGCAAAGTTAGGCACCCCATCTGGGGAAAAAATTAACCGGTAAATTTGAAAATTTTTTGTTTTAACGTACGAAAGGTGAGTAAAAGTGAGCAGAAAAGGGATATGTTCAGACAGATAGCAAAAAAATTAAATTGCGTAGAAGCAGTAAATGGCATCAAATGTATCCAGCAGTTGAATTTCCGACATCAAAATTGAACATAAACGAAAATAAAGAAAAAGCTTCAGTCCAAAAAAGGGCCGGTAATAGGTATTAGAAAAATGTATCATTAAATATGGGAATAGTGGAAAAATATCATATTTTTGTTTTGTCTTCAGAAATATGTATCTGATGTGTTGGAAGAAAATTAAATAAATGAAAGCAAGGCTGTGAAAGTGACAGTTCTTCAATCTGTCGATTCACCAAAGAGGAATAATTTTGTCAGTTAAATTTGAATTTAGAACTTAAATCTTAGAATTATAGAACGTTTAGTATAATACTACGTTTTTTCTACACTAAATTTAAGAAATGTCGAGATATGTTCTTAATCTACTTCGCTTAATCTTGTGATGAGCGTCAGTTGAATCAGCATATTCTAACACTTAATACTCTTAACATTGTTCATTAGCGGACTATAATCTTACACCAATATTTTTAAACATTTGAATGCGTTTCTGCATTTTAACCTACTTAATGTAAGACGCAGAAAAATATGTCTTCGGTCTAAAGTTTCAGAACGCATCCGAAATCATAAGTTCTAGTATATCCGTGGTGAGTTTAAGAAAAACGTGTTTGACAATTTCAAAATTCAATCTAGCAATCCATGATAAATTTGAAAATGCGAAAATAAACAAAAGAGAAATGTAAAAATAGAAAAATCTTACCTCATCTCTTTGTTTTTGTAACTCACATGTATTCATGTAGATGAAAAGAAAAAGAAAATGAAGGAATTGGAGAATTGCGGGATCTAGGGAGTGAAACGTAAGTCAGTTTCCGATCTCCTTTTGTCTCTGCGTAAGTCAGTTTCCGATCTCCTTTTGTCTCTGTAACTAATTTCGTATTCCAGTTTTTTCCAACAAAAGTGCAAACAAAATACTCACCACTTTTGACATCTTACCAAACATTTAGATGAGCAAATTTTGATGTAGAAAGAGGTACGTCTGCACTCGATTGTTAATATTATTTTTAGGTCGCATGCAATTTGAGTAAAAAAGTGTGTTAAAACTTAGCTTTTGGTTAAATTTTGAAACCATGTTAAATAAACAAAAAGTTTCAAAATTTAACGAAATTTCAACTTTTAACCACTTTTTAACGCAATTCGCACACTGCCTTAATAAGAAAAATATCACTGATGTAACCACTGTCGTTAGCCTAATTAGAAGCCAGTGGAACAAAACTAGTTCAGAGCAGTTCAGCACAGTTATAACAAAAATCAAGATATTTTAAAAGATACTTTCAAATTAAATCAAAGATAAAAGATTTTAGTTACTAATATAAATTTATTGAAATCGTGTCCAAACACGTTCGTCTCTTGCCAACGACTCCATTTGAATAATGTGGTGGTGGTTCATTGGATCTTTGTATATACATTTAACAGGTATAATCGAAATGGAATTCGACTGAAGCGCCAACTGGTTCCAAGCCGAGATAACCTTTTTTTTACATATGTTTGTAATGTGTGTTCTCTCAAAGATTAAATAAGTAACAAGATGGGAAACTGACTTACGTTTCACTCCCTAGATCCCGCAATTTTCATTTTCTTTCATTTTATTTTCTTTACTTGTACATGAATAATATAAAAACAAAAACAATATGGTAGGACTATATTTACTGTGTAAAAACACGCATACTTTCACAAAAACTATGGTCCAAACCGTGATAGTATTGGTAAAACCACGCATACTTTCACAGTAACTATGGTCCGAAGCTTGTAGGCAACTGTCACTTTGACAGCCTTGTTTCCCATCTTGTTACTTATTTAATCTTTGTGTTCTCTGCTTGGTTTGACAGAAGATCTGTCAAACCAAGCAGAAAACCAATCTTGATAGTACCCCCCAATATATATACAAAGCATTGGATTACCTTCAGGGTGTGCTCAGCTTCAAAATTTTAGATGATAGTGTTCAGTGGTTCAACAGGGAGGTTACAATATATAAACTTTTGCAATCTGTAATCTAAAAAGAAGCATTTTGGTTTTAAAATCAGAAGGGAATTCTCTTCTTTTCAGAATCAGAATTGTCTTTTTTGTCCATTTGAACGCATTCACAATGGTTTTTCTAATTTAGATTATCATTTAAAAAACGTCATAACTTGTTAAATGTATGCGTTCCATTTTATGCTCTCGTTTGTATTCTCAATGGCCTTGTTCAATTTTGTATTGAAGTAGGTAAGCGAGAAGCGACTTGAATATGCTTATCAATATTTCTGCAGTTTCTGCTACTAAGGCCGTGTCCGAATTCGATGAATTGTGGTTAAAAATGGATGCATTTTTGACCACTACTGTCATATTTTAACCTGCTCCCCAGCTAGTCTAATTTTTAACACATTTCATTCAATGCGAAATGTCAAAATTTAACCAAACGTCAAAATTTTACCACTTTTTAACCCAATTTGGACACGGCCTAAAACAGAAAGTAAAGCACTATTCACATGAGCACGAACGACGACCAACGAATGAACGAAAATTCGTCGATTTTGACATTTCTTTCACATGGGAGTTTTTAATTCGTCGCGAATGAACAACCAAAACACGAGGCAAGAATGATTTTTGAGGTTATACGCGCGCGAATATTTTGTTCGTTGGGAGTGTGGATGATGTGGAACGCGAATACAGTTTGGCAGTTCGTATCAACTACAATACTTTTCGCGACGAATAAATTTGTTTTCTCAAATTTATTAACATTTGAGATTAAAAATTTAATTTATGCATCACAAATCAAACATTAACTTCACTTTTATCGTTTTGTTGACAATTTGTAATGAAATACGGCTCCAAACGTATCTGAAATCACTTTTCTTCATTCATTCGTCGTTCGTTGGTCGTGCTCATGTGAATAGTGCTTAACCTCTGCAGCATTAATTAAGCTTTTTCTATTAATAATATCAAGAGCCCAAAATGTGTTTCGACATATTGCATCCGCTTGCTACGAAGGTTTAAAAATAACGACGCAAAATTATAGTCCGTTAATAAACAATTTAAAGAGAATTTAGTGTGATACTAGCTTAAAATGACGTTTGAGTCATGACTTAAACGTCGTTTAAAGGTAGTATCATACTAAAATTATTCATTAGCGGACTATAATTTTGCGCCAATGATGCCAGTATTCATGTGAACGCTAGGTAAGACTTTCGGTTTCATGGTCGCCCATGTGATATGTGAACCCACCCAACGATTTTCTTCTGCTCTTCAAGTAAATTTCAAATTCAAATCGTTTCGCGTAAAATCATGCAACACATACGGATAGGTTTTTCGAGGTTACATTCTTGCAACACAGACTGTACTCTAGCGTTGACAGCAAATACTTATGTGGCTTTTTTTTACAACCACGAAGAATTGCTACTAAAATTCAATGTTTTTTGGCAAATGTGCAAAAACGAATCAATCCCTTTTTTGAATTACTGTATTGTCTGGTCAGCTACAAAATCGTTTTGTGCATGATAATCACAACAACAGAAAATTCAGCTGTAAGTATATGTGTAAAATCCGTGTACCAGTATGTGTAAATCCGCCTCCAAAAAGAGATTCGAGAGAAATCAATCCTTCGGGAAATTAATTCAATTTCTTTGTGAAAGAAATGCGTTTAAGGGAAACATTATGCAGAGTGAATCCTTTTATATGGAACAATAACCAACAAAACATATATAAATAAAGGTGTGAACACTGATCAGTTATATTATAACCCATAGAGAATATATAATACCTAGAGTCGCGACCTTTTCCTCCCTTGCCGAAAACACCCTCAAAATTTTTCTGAGGTGAACTCTCACAATACTCTCTTTTTTTCGTGTCCGTGAATCTGTGTAAGAGGTGAACTCTCACAATCCTCTCTTTTATTCGTGTCCGAGAATCTGTGTAAGAGGTGAACTCTCACAATCCTCTCTTTTATTCCGAGAATCTGTGTACGCACGATTGTATGTACTATTTCGATTTTCTCTTGTTTTTTTTTTTTTTTTTAAGATTTATACAGATTTTTGATACAAATATTGGTAAACTATAGTGTGTATATGTTTAAAGTGCAAAGAAACAATATAACGTATTTATTTTTCATATTGCATGCATTTTTTTGTATGTTTAAGTTTTTTTTTTTGAAAATTTTGAGCTCAACGGAATCTTATTTTCGAGATCTGAGCCCATGAAACCCACCTCGACTCAAACATGAGCATTGTATCTAACTCAGTGCGAATGTATTGGTGCAGTCTCTCATTTAAAAAGTATTGGAAAACTAACACATTCTCACTGGGTTAGTACAAAACGACCAAATTGCAGCTTGTAGGCAAAAAGACAGCGAACACCCGAAGTCGCGACTCTAGGTATTATATATGCTTTATGTTATAACCAATGAATAAGAAGTACAGGAAGGGGTCTTATGAAAAAGAATAAGTGAAGCATTTTTCTAAGGAGTGTGAGCAAAGATTAAATAAGTAACAAGATGGGAAACTGACTTACGTTTCACTCCCTAGATCCCGCAATTTTCATTTTCTTTCATTTTATTTTCTTTCCTTGTACATGAATAATATAAAAACAAAAACAATATGGTAGGACCATATTTACTGTGTAAAAACACGCATACTTTCACAAAAACTATGGTCCAAACTGTGATAGTATTGGTAAAACCACGCATACTTTCACAGTAACTATGGTCCGAAGCTTGTAGGCAACTGTCACTTTGACAGCCTTGTTTCCCATCTTGTTACTTATTTAATCTTTGAGTGTGAGTTTCACAAACACAAACGCATTACAACAGGGCTGGTCTGTAGTTGAATGGTTAATCTCAGGCCGCCAAGCGAAATTTGATTGAACCAAGATTTCATTGATTTTTCTTCAACTTTTCTTTTTCAATCTCGCATTGACGCATGGTGTTTTAACTTTTAACACTAAAGGTGCACATGCACGGTTTTTAAAGTTTATTTTTTTTATTTTCCAGTACATTTTCTTCATTTTTCATCCGTAATTCATCACACTTATTAGGCCTATTGTAATACAAAACAACACAAATAAAAACTTTTCGAAACACGATGGAAGAACTATTCAAAACAACCGTGCACACCACGTGAACTCAACGAATTGGTGCGCCTTACCATCACCAACAGAAATAATACACCCCTGAACCCGACTGACAACAATATTGTCATCATCAGGTATTTTTGTTGCTAAAAATTAAATATTAAAAACCGTGCAAGCACACTTTTTGTGTTAAAAAACCATGCGTCCTAATAAAAGAATTGAGATTGAATAAAAAAAAATTAAGCGAAATCGATGGAATCTTGATTCAATCAATGGACAAAAAAACTACAAAATTTTACTTGCAAAACAAAACGAGCATATTGACTTTCGATTTTGATTCATGTATGTGAGTTAAATAAGAATGTGCACAGGCACAAAAAGGATATTGGAAGATCCTCAAGGATTTGTATATAAAAATAAATTAAAACGAACTTGCGAATGATTTCTTTTTCCTTATTTCTTTTTGCGAAGGGCCAATTATAACGGAGCCGTGTCGCTACAAGTGATCGAAACAACGTTTAATGCATTTAAAAATTCTTTTTTTTTAGCAAGGATTTTGTTAAGTGATTATAAAATTGTGCAGTGTTTCATTTAACAAAAAAAAAAAAAAAAACAAACAGTATAAGAATCAAACGAAAAACTTCAACGAATAATTGAAACCCTATATTCCTTCATTAAAATGAGTCATATTTGATTCGTTTATATAATTCAGAAAAGTTTAGTTTATTGTCCACTAAACTGAATATATAAGGGCCTTATTTACATTCCTTTTAATGAAAGAATTTCCAATCATAAATGAGTCGTAAAAAAGATTCATATCCGTGTCACGTTACCCAATGTTTCTGATCCAAATCGAATCATAAATGAATCTACACTCGGATGTTTTCTTCACTTTTAAGAATTATTAATGATTCATTTTCGAAGGGAAATGTTTGCTGGGTTCTTTTTCATAAGACCCCTTCCTGTACTATTCTTATTCAATGCATGTAACACATACGGATAGGTATTTCGAGATTACATGGTCACCTTTTGCTTAGCGAAGTTCTTCTTCTTTTCTTGCAACACAGACTGTACTCTACCTTTGACTTCATATACTTATGGAGTGTGAAGTGAATCCTTCTATATGGAACAACAACCAACAACAAATATATATACAAAGGTGTGAATCTATAAAACATCTGAATAACTGAATCGTTATCATTTAAAATCGATGAAGGAAAATCAAACATCGATTTCTATACTCAACAACCTAACATCCTAATTATGTATGATGATTCCGTTTTATTTAAATTTATTTTTTAAATATATGTTTAAGAAGATTGAATAGTTTGGTGTAAACGGTTTGAGTCTTTTCTTGCCAACGCCCGACTCGCTTCCCATTCAGCTTTATGCTTCTTTTTTCGATGAGCATACATATTACACCTTGAATTAAATGTCGTTGGACAATGCGGACATTCGTAAAGTGTTTCTCCAGTATGTGTTGCCATATGTTCCTATAAAGGTGATATTTTAAGAATTGACTACGTGTACTGAAGACTTCTGAAGCTAAGCCATATTGATCACACCCAAATAACGGTATGCGATGTTAGTGACTTATTATAAATATAGACCATCAATTAAGATATACGGTATGCGATTTTAGCGTAGCTTCAGTTTTCTTCAATATATTGATGTTTAAAAGTTTAAAAACCTTCAAATGATTTGGTTTTTTAAATGACTTTTCACAAAATGTACATTTATACGTGCGTGTCAGTTCATGCACATATCTCATGTGACTTTGAAGAGCCCCTTTTGATGGCGCGTTCTTGCCACAAACTTCGCAAGAATAATTTTTATCTTCATTAGAATGTTGGGTTACCATGTGTTTATGAAGATTCCTTTTGTCTTTTAACCAAGAACCACATTTTGCACATTGGAGTTGTGGATGAACAATACCTTCATGCTCTTCTACATGCCGTTTGAAAGCTGCTTTACCGCGAATAAGTTTGGCACAAATTTCACACATCCTGTCGTAAAGTGTTGTATGGACTTGTTTCAAATGGGCCTTAAGTGTTGAATTCGTTGGGAATCTAGAACGAAAATTATTGTAACTTCAACTAAATTGTAAATGCTCTTACCCCTTTCCACATTCACCACAAATGAAAGTGAATTCATCTTGTGGAACATGCTTGACACAATGCTGATCCAGCAGATATTGTTTGGCAAATTTTTTGGGGCAAAGATCACACTTGAAATGTTTTAGATCTTCAGTTTGGTGAAATGACAAAATGTGTTTATTGAGACAAATTCTGTCGGACAAGACTTTGCCACATTGATTACATCTAAAATGGATTTTTTGAAATTTAAGTTTAAAGTTTTGGTTGATAACATACTTAAAGTAATCAGGGTTTTTGTGGACGTTGATATGATCTACAAACAATCCGCGCTTATTGAGTCTCTTATTGCAACAGACCGCATATCCTCGACGTTTGTGAACTGTTCGAAAGTGTTGCTTCAATTCGGCAAAGTCGGAAAGATGTACGGAACAGATGTCACATGATAACTTCATATGGTTTCGAATTATTTCATCAAATTCTTTTGAAGTCTGCAAGGCCGTCAAGAACTTTGCAGACTTATCTGATTTATTCATTAGCCTTGATTCTTCTTGTTCGTGTTCATCTTTTTCTGATTTTTCAACCTCAACTGCTTCATTTGTCATCTTTTTTTTGTTCCACGCTGCCTGTCGGGTAACTCTCTGAGACAGAAATGTTGTTTCGTTTGTACAATTAGTATCCAGAGTTGTACTTGTCGCTTCGGTGTCCAATTCAGTCTTGATAATTTCTTCATTTAAAATAAAAGCGTTTTCGGCATTTTCATCAGCATCTCCTGGAAAGTGCCCGTTGACTTAACATTTTCTTTAATTGCCAAAACATAAGGTTTTCTTCGAAGTAAAAAATTAAATCTTACCGCTTGACTCTATTGCCGGAACTTCCTCCTTCACTTGATTATGAAACAGATGTGGACATTTATTATAATTTAACTTAAGAAGTTAGTTTTCTATTACCTTCATTGTTTTTTGTGGTGTTTAGCAGCGTTGTTTGCGCCTTGGCTATTTGAAAGCAGAATATATCAAAATTATCTAACTGGCTCCAGCAGTTGCTGCATATCACTTTAGATACAGGATCTTCCGGGGAAAGCTACGCATTGATTGTGTTACAGAAATATGATATGAAAGATTTATTGATGTTTACCTTCAAATGCAAATACTTTGATATGCATTTCAGAATTTTATCCTGGCTATAAATAGAAATGCTCTGAGGTGCGTCGGTCAAACATAAACGACAAATCATTTTGATAACTCTTTGGTCTTTACTATTTTATTGTGAGCAATCAACTTATACCTCAACTTTTTAACTCAACATAAATCCAAAACAAATAAAAAACAAAACAAAGCACAAGAACTGTTGTTGTTGTTAATTTTCAATGAAATCCACCACTTGCATATGTAATCCACCAGAGGTAACTAAACATTTAGATGACCCAATGATTAAAGTTGATTTATATGCTGATTCCATTGACACTAATCACGAGTTTTAGCAGAGTAGATTAAGAACAAATCTCGACTTTTCTGGAATTAAGGCCGTGTCCGAATTGGGTTAAAATTTTCTACCACTGGTTAAATTTTGACGTCTGGTTAAAATGGGATCAATTTTTAATTTTTGCTGTCCGAACTGGGTTAAAATTAAATGGGTTAAATGGGATATTTAGTAGAAATTCCCCCTAGATTTAATAAATTTCCCTATCCTTTTTTGTGTATCGTTATTCCAAAACATAAATATTTAAGACAAAATCCAGCTGGAAATGTATTAAAATACAAATTTTGCTCAAATGAAATAGAATAATTTTAAATTCATTTACTTTTGTGAGTTTTGCATCAATTATATCCCCTCATCATAAGGAACAAATCCTATTGTGTATTGCTTGTTAATGAAGTCTGCGAACACTAGTTCTCAGCTGTTAAATGTCAACAATAATGAAAAAAAAAAACTGAACACCCAATTCGTATTAAATTTCATCAATTTTGCAAGATGAATAACAATTTGAGGAAGTATTTCATTTAAATTCTTTTACATTTCTTGAAATATCAGCGTATTATTAATAGGACCGCAATAATCCGGAAACGACAACGCGAGGTATACATGGAGGTACATGTACATGAAAATTTAATATTCATTGAAGTCGTTCCATCGTTGCGCTTTGAAAAATAATTTCAAATGTAATTTTTTTCTTTCTTGAGAAACGTCAAAATTTAACCACTTGTGTCAAAATTTAACCTGGTCTGGAGCTGGGTAATTTTTAACCGATTTTATTCACCACGCTAGTGTCAAAATTTAACCAGACGTCAAGTTTTAACCCATATTTTAACCCAATTCGGACACGGCCTTATTCTGCATTTTGAACTACGAATATAAACAAAAAATTAAATAGAGTGGCGCGACAGCTCTTGAAGAGCCAAGGCCTAAGTGGCTTACTCTCATCAACAATTCTGCGTGTGAAGAATTGAGGGGACCTACAATTAAACTCCGATTCCGAACGGCAAAGTTGAGAATCACTTTTTCATGACGACAGATGATACTATTGGAAGTTTTGTCAGTTCTTCGCAAGAAGCAATATCCGTGAAAGATGAAATAAAAACTTTGGGAACGAGTAGGACTCGAACCCACGATGTTCTGCTTAGCAGCCAACGCACCTAACCACTTAGCTAAAGACACTTCGAATATGTAAGAAAATAATGTGGCTACTAAAATTCAATGTTTTTTGGCGTTTAAGAAATGTACAAAAACAAATCAACCCCTTTTTTGAATGTCTGTGTTGTCTGGTCAGCTGTAAAATCGTTTTGTGCATGATAATCACAACAACAGAAAACTCAGCTGTAATATATGTGTAAAATCCGTGTACAAGTATATGTAAATCCGTCTCCAGTAAGAGATGCAAGAGAAATCAATCCTTCGAGCAATAAATTCAATTTCTTTGTGAAAGAAATGCGTTTAAGGGGACAAAAAATGCCACTTTTACGTCACGGATCAATTCTTTGGTTGTAAGAAAAGCCACATAAGAATATAAGAAATTGCTGTGTATGAACTGATTGAAAAAAGATACTTCAAAAGTTACAATAGTTTATTTAAGAAGTAAATATAATAAGTTAGTTAAACAATAAGTATTGGTTTCTGATTATGAAAATATCACATTGAAAACGTGTTGACTCGATGGCGAATTATTCTAGACTGAATAATGAAAAAAGTCGATGATATCAAAATCAAAGATTAAAAAAGTAAAGTCGATGTGTTCAGTTTTACGTCAAGTATTATCTTGATCACAACAGAAATGTATTTCTTTAATTAATTTTCTCTATGGTTGATCCGTTGTATAAAGCTGACTCTCGGTCTCGATTGCACAATTGGTTCTCAGTCTGTGGTAACCCACGGTCTAATATACCTTTTTTTCATTTGGCTATAAATGTAGCCCATGTCACCGCTTTGTTACCTGGAACTTTTTCTTCTTTTTATGTTATATCTGACATTCTATCACATCTGCCAACATTTGCATTTTTATAAACAAAAGGAATTTTATTTTTCTTTAAAAAAAGAGGTATTCTCTTATAAAATATAAGGATAATGGTTTGTCGTTTATGTCTAATAGATACCGATAAAAGTATTTACATATTTAGTGAAGAGAAAATCAAAAAATGTATTGCCAAATTTCTGCAATTAGAGGTAGTGCCAAACAATTTCCTTACATCTTTTGGAATCAACATTAAACGATGCATTTTTGTTTCTAGTTATTACCCGATGATCCGGTTTCCAGCGAAATATGTGGCTGCTGTTGGCAACGATTAGATAGTTTTGAAGATTTTTGTAAACAAATAGAACAAGCTCAAAAAACACTACAAGAACCTATCTGCGAGGTTAAACAAAATGCACAAGTGCCGAATGCAGTGGAGTGGACAAGTTTAGTACAAAACACTGCTCCATCAAACAGGCCAGTCCTTATTTCGGATTTAATAAAACCTAAAGAAAACGAGGAGGAGGAGGAGGAGGTGTCTGATTGTGAGTTAAGTTTATGTTACGGACACAATCAACCGTATTGTCTCTCTGAAACATGTTTTAATTGATTTCGATTTCAGATGACTTTCCTTATAATAATGACACGCCCTTCCCAGCGGGAAGTGATCTTTCCGACTCCAATAAATTACTCAATGAAGAAACGTCGTCACCAAAAGCCGATAAAGAAGATATTCCATTGCGAAGACTCACCCGGTCAAGGACGGTTAAAAAATATGAAAACGAAAGCGATGAAGCATCTGAAACGAATCCGATTCGAAATGAAAGAGGACGAATGAAAAAAAATGAAGCCAAAAACGATGAAGTGCTTCAAGAAACCCGTGTAACAAAAGAAGAAACATTAAGTAGCGCAAGCCTTGAGCCTGACCCCAATGCAAAGCGCAAACGAGGTCGACCGAAGAAAGGAGAACACATAACACCAAAGATCAAAAAGCCAAGATCTGAACAGTGTACAAAAATTTTACAAACTGCTAAAGAATTCGATGCAATTATTCAAAAGCACATGAATCTCTCGTGTAACATTTGTTCGGTTCGTCTCATTGACTTTGCTGAATTGAAACGTCATTTTCGAGCGGTCCACAATCGCAGGGGTTATGCCGTTTGCTGCAACAAGCGACTTTTCAAACGTGGCCTTGTTGTTGACCATATCAATGTCCACAACGATCCAGAGCATTTCAAGTATTTTCTTTGATGTTTTTGAGATTAATTGTGTCATTAACTATTTCTCTTTAAAGGTGTAATAAATGCGGAAAAGTATTGTCGGACAGAATGTGTCTTCGGAATCATGATCTTCTATTTCATCAAACTGACGAACTTAAAACATTTCAATGTCCTGACTGTCCTAAAAAATATGCCAAGCAGTATCTCTTGGATCAGCATACTGTAAAACATGTGCCGCAGGATGAGTGCACCTTCTTTTGTGCCGAATGTGGGAAGGGGTAACTTTCGATCAAGTGTTGTTCCACACATCTTTATGTGTTGTTATTTCAGATTTCCCACGAACTCAACTCTAACCAAGCACATCAATCAAATCCATTTGACAATTTATGACAAAATGTGTGAGATATGTGCCAAACTTATTAGAGGCAATGCTAATTTTGATCGTCATATGGAAGAGCACGAAGGTATTGTTCAGCCTCAAGTCCAATGCACAATATGCAATTCGTGGTTAAAAAACAAAAACAGCCTTCGCAAACACATGTACAAGCATGATGGTAAAACCTATGTATGCAGCATTTGTGACAAGAATGCGCCAACAAAGAGCGCTCTTCAAAGTCACATGAGATATGTTCATGAGCTGACCCGAATGTTCCATTGCACATTTTGTGATAAATCATTTAAGAAAGCAGTTATTTTAAAAGTTTGTATATGGTTTGCGATTTTTATATGATGAAATTGCAAGTCTTTTTTATCAACTAGGAACACATGGCAACGCACACAGGTGAAGTTCTTTATACGTGTCCACATTGTCCAAAAACGTTCAATTCAAAAGCCAACATGCACTCTCATCGAAAGAAAAAGCACCGAGAAGAATGGGAAGCGAATAGACGCTATCTTAAAAAAGAATTGAAGAGCGAAATCACTTAACTTTTTTGTACTTAAAATGTATGAGTGCAGGTTAAATATGAATGAATATAACGTATCGAAGTTAATTTTGTAAAAAACTGCATTTTAAATTATAACAAAAGTTACTTACTTACTTATTCGGCTCACAATCCATGAAGGATCTGAGATACCGCAGCCTTCCATCGTCATCGGTCCCTCGCATGTACTCTCCAGTCGCTGAAACCAAGCGCTTTGGCATTCGCGGTCACCGTACCGTAGGTTCGGTCTTTCTTTTCGTTTCGAACCTGGGATGAGAAGACTTTCTTGGCTGGAGCGTTGTCGTCCATTCGCTCGATCCGGCCGAGCCAAAGTGTTGTCTTTTCTTGGCCTTCTGGGCTACATCCACATCTTGGTACAGCTCATACAGTTCTCGGTTGAACCTTCTTCTCCATTCGCCATCGTCGCATATGGGACCGAAAATCCGTCGAAGAATTTTTCTCTCGAAACTGCCGAGTATCAATTTCCCTGTTTTACTCATCGTCCAGCACTCGGCGCCGTAGAGCAAGACTGGCAAAATCAAAGTTTTGTATAGAAGACACTTTGTCTTTCGAGTGAGGAGTTTTGAACCCAGTTGTTTTGCCAAACCGAAGCAGCAGCTGTGCCAAATACTCAGCTTCACTGGAAGAAGTTGCAACTGTTGTTTGCTTTTTGCTTGAGCAGGAAAGCGTACTTCCAAAGACTTTAAAAATGTATCCAGTTACTGATTTCCTATCGTTTATGTCACTACCCCAGTCGGCTTCAGCGTAACCAGTTAAAGGGTGATCATCACTTATTCCAAACATAAGTTTTATCTTCTTAGTGTCTTTTAAATACCTCACTATTCTTTCAAGTGCTTGCTAGCTATTTTCTGAAGGGTTTTGTTGGTACCTTCCTATGTATCCAACGAGAAAACATATATCAGGTCGAACACATAGCATGATATACATGAGGCTTCCAAGTTATTCTCTGTAAGGCTTGTTAAATTCTTGCTCTGATTTTGTCAATTGAAGTTGTAACTCTTTTTCCATTGGACTTCTTTTAGGATTATACTCCTCCATCCCAAATTTTTCGAGCAGCTTGTCAATACTTGATTCTTGTGAGTCTTATGACATTTTCTTCAACATCAATTTTGATTCCAAGGAAAAATTTAAGATTTCTACAATCTGACATTTTAAAGGTTGATTCTAGTTTTGTTTTAAGTTCTTGCAATTTCAATAAGCTCTTTCCAGTAATCAATAAATCGTCCACATACAATATAAGTATCTTAGTGTATAAGTAATAATCATGTCTAGATCTCTTGAACCCCAACTGAATAATAAAATCATTGAACTTCTTGTTCCAACATCTAGGAGATTGTTTAAGGCCATAAATGGATTTATATAATTTGCAAACATCTCCATCCTTCACTGAAACCCCTTCAGGAACAGCCATGTATAACTCCTCTTTTAATTTGTAATGCAAAAAAGCGGTTTTCACATCAATTTGGTGAAAGAAAAACTTGTTTCGTAAGGCCACAGCTAGCACAGTAAGAATAGTGGATAGTTTCGCAACGGGAGAATAAGTCCCTTCATAATCTTTCCCAGCTTTTTGCGTCAACCCTCTAACTACTAGACGAACTTTGTACCTTGTGGGTTCACCATATTCGTTTTCTTTAATTTGAAATA
The DNA here is from genome assembly GCA_920937365.1 of Sphaerophoria rueppellii. Taxonomy (NCBI): domain Eukaryota; kingdom Metazoa; phylum Arthropoda; class Insecta; order Diptera; family Syrphidae; genus Sphaerophoria; species Sphaerophoria rueppellii. The sequence continues at coordinate 41,121,659 of CAKKXW010000002.1, forward strand.
TCCATTTAAGCTTCAAGGTCCTTGCATTTTTCGGTTTTGTAACCACTTGCCAAACATCATTTTCTCTCATAGAGTTTAGCTCTTCTTAAATAGCCTTGAACCATTTAGGAGCATCGGAACGTCTTTGGATTACATCATATAAATTTGTAGCAAGTTAAACCAATTTATGTTAAGTGTTTTATTCTGTGCAATCCACAGCTCGTACGGGGTAACACCATCCACCGAAGATTTTCCAGTTCGATTCAAGATGTAAACAGCGGTATTTTTTGTAAAATCCGCCCAAATTGCTTCTGGAAAAGTTGCTTCACTATTGGAGTATTTGAAGGTCCTTGCCATTTTTACCAATATTCGATTCTCGCGTTCACTCATCTACGATAATTAACTCCAACAAAAGAAACATATACCTACCTCCAACAGAGTTCAGCGGGTATCTATTCCAAAACTAGGAGAAGTTTCAGACATTGATATGAGATATCATTTGATTTCTTATAGAGCCGGGTAAACTGAAAACTGATGGGCATTTTTGGAAGCGCGGGTATTACGGTTGAATATCTTAAGAATAGGAATGGATATTTCACTAGAGACTAGAGCATATACCGTTACGATAGCAGGAGGCATGAGACATTACGTAAATATTCGAATGACGTTAATGTCTCAAGAGTAGGATTCAAACCTATAAATAACTATCTTCGACGTTAGTGTTAGTTTCTTACTTGAATCTTTGACATTTTCTTTTGTCCAATCAGAAAGAACATAGTATTTACCGACAAATAGAAGATATAATTGAATAAACCTAATATGAAATTACAAATAGAACACTCTTAAATAACTTAGCATACATTTACTTTACAACCTTCATACACCATGTTTATGATCCTTTGATTGATATCGTTTATATATGATACAAGAAAGACTAACCTGTTTTCTTTTACAGTTTCTAAGTTCATTCTTTGAGGATGAGAACTCTGTAATTGCAGTAAGCTTATAAATGCATTACAGAGTACGGAGGACGATAGCATTGCCATATACGAGATCAGAGATCACTTTATAGGTAAGGATAAGAATTCTATAAGTTGGCATTATGGGCGCGAAGGTTTT
>CAKKXW010000002.1:41215867-41226373 GCA_920937365.1 Sphaerophoria rueppellii
ATAACTGACTGAGATAACCTGGAAATGTGAAGACCTATCTTGACATCGCGACATGTCGGGCATGTCAACAACCAACTTAGAGGCAGAGGTAAGGGGTAAGTTCATCTGCCGTACAGAAAAAAGCTGTGTTCGACATGGTGCGTATATAATCTCAGAATCGACACGAAATAATGTGAAAATATTACCTATTATAAGTTGGGTTGGGAACTTGAATTTTAAGGTATGTCGAAGTAGCTATATAGTTGGTGCGGCATAGGTGCAAAAACCAGTGGACATAAACATTTTTGAGCGGCAACTCAGTTGCAATTTGTTGACATTATAAGAGTTTGACATTTGCTTATCAATTGAAAATTACTTAAAAAAAAGACATGCCGTCTACTTGAATGGGGAATGGAGACGGAGATTCAACCAACAACTGTACGGGCTGTACAGCGCTACAGTTCTATCCAGAAGTGTAAAGGTCCAATAGAGTCAGTCAATAGAGCGAATATTAAATTGTTCTCGGCCCTGGACTTTAACTACAAAAACATCCATATGCACTCACATAATAAAATAAAAGAATAAATTCAACAACACCCCAATTGTCAACGCATAACCACTTTTCCGTGACCATTGAAAGACTTCCAGAAAATACAAACATTTTTGTTTATTAAATGTCGTGACTTCTAAGTACATAGTTCCATCGAATATGTTCAACTTTCCTTTCATTGCTCACGTTTCAAAATCGAAAGTTAATTGACAACAGCCTTTATAAAACACTTACTGACTTGAATACATCATTCAGTCTTTCACTTAATTCCAAACAATGGACATTCTGTCTGGTTCAGTTATTTTCCTTGCACTCGCAAAAATCGTCATTGCGGATGTCAGTCATCTTTTCTTCCCGGAAACAAGTTTATTTCAACAGCAACACCAACCTTTTCTCTATCGTCCTCCTCCAGCGTTGCCAAATCCTGTACAATCGCAACCACCAGTTTCTTCGACAACCGAATTCTTCCTGCCAGAGATTATTGCAAATCGTCGCTTTAAGGACTCCCATCAGCACGGAAATTTTATACCCTTCAATCACTATTTACCTCCAGCTGTCAACGATGGTCAAAATCCAAATCAACAGGATCAAACCCCATCATTGACTTATTTACCATCAAAGACAGACAAGCCCATAGTTGTACAAGATGATCCATCAGTGTTTCAAGGCTACGAATACAACGAACCATCAACCACAAGTACTACTACTTCCAATCCAAACGATGAGGAACCATCGTTACAGTTTCCTTCAGCACTTCTTCCACCAGCTCCAGGTCCTGATATTCCCATCATATTAGGAGGTACACAAACAACAACAACTAGAAGGCCAAATCATCTAGGATATCAGTACGACGTGCCTGGGATCTCCTTCCAAGATAATCCAGCCGTATTTCAGGACTCTTTAGATGGCAAAACACAACAAGTACGACTTCATGTAAAAGAGATGCGTTGCCTCGAGCATAAAACTGGATTTTTTCGAGCAGTTCTTCGTATTGAAAGCTTCCTCAGTGCCATTCCCATCATCGAAAATGAATCCAATGATCCAAAATGTAGTGTCAAACTCAATCGCAATTTGGTTTTGATAAATATTGAAGCAGACGACTTTGAAAAGTGTGGCGTCCATAACTGTGGGAAGGAACTTTGCATGCGGCTAAGATTTCCATCCATCAGAGGTATTAAAACTAGTTTTGATTCTCTATTAGCTCTGCGTTGCACAATGCAAAGTCGAGTAGCAGCAAAAACGCATGCGCTCAAAATGGGCATTTCAAATGACATGTGAGTAGGATCTTAAGTTTGTCATTCGATCCTTAAATAAAATTTTAGTCTTAGCAGGCAGGCAAAAAACACTGATACATATGCACATGGCGGCTCGCAAAATGAATTTCGAACTCACATTGAGCTACTTCGGAAGACATCGAATGTCTTCAGCAAAAAACTGGAGCCCAATGAAGTTGTTCGGTTGGGTGAAGAACTGCTCTTGAGGGCTCATGTCGGACCGGGTGATGGTAAGTTCACCATATGGCTTGTTTTGTTAAAACTCATTAAAATAAACTATATTTTCTAGGCTGGAATTTTACCAAACTTACTGATGTGAATCTTCAAACTGTATCAGGAACTGGTGATCTAACTCGCTCGGTTAATTTGATAACATCCAATGGATGTGTGAATCCCTCGATGAGAAGCATATGCCCGCAAATCCCCATTTTCGAACCACCACTCGGACATCGTTTTGTTTTTCGAGCCGTCATGTTCCAAGACATGCGAAGTGGTGATGAAATTGTTTTGAGTATGAAAATAACTGGATGTCTGGAGCAAAACGATTGCGATATCAATTTGCAAGATTGTGGCAACATAAAACGACAAAGAAGACATGTGTCAACGAATTTAACCGATTTCACTGAATTTCCAAAAATATCATTTCGTGTTGAGATGCCTTCTACTGACGAGGATATAGGAGCGTTAGTTGACACAAACGAATCGAGGCTTGTAGCTCAACGCTGGATTGCAGTTGCAGTTTTAACAGCAGTTGGGTGCCTTTGTTTGTTGGGTTTGTTTGCCTGTTGTATTGTCAATAAGAGCACAAGAATTTTTCCAAATCATTAAATTATGAAATTATATTTATTGACACCTTAAAAATTGATAATACAATAATTATGGATTATCTTACACAACGAAGTAACTTAAAATCGAGTTCGACGATCAGCTCTTTCGTTTAGTGATCAGAACTTATTTGAACATCTAATCTGGTCACTTCAAAAGAGTTTCAAATGGTAAAAGCTTTTTCTCTCTATCGCTCTATATGGATAGGCGATGGCACACACAAAATTCATCCACTCATACTATGAAAAATTGCCAACAAAGCTTCAACAAAAAGAATAAAATGCATAAACAATAGACGACACAAAAACAGAACCAACGAAAACGAATCAAATTCAAAATGAAATGTAACAAACTTCGAATGGTGAATGACATACTGTAAAACAACTACTACAGTGAAACAATTGCGTTGAGAAATGTTAAGTCTGTCTCTGATTTTTTTATTTGTACTTTGTTTGTGTTTTTGTTTTTCTTACGTTTTTGGCATACTCGTTCTCTCTCGTTATTTCTCATCTCCATCATCGAAATGGTCAATCGCAGTTAGGTTGATGAATAGTGGGATAATTTTTATTTTTACTTGGAAAGTAAAATTCTATCAGAGAAGTTGTTTGCTTTTTGAAAAGCAGACAAATCCATTGTGAGCTAGGAAACTCTGATATAAAGAATCCTCTCACCTCTTCTCTGGACTTTGGTGATGAATGAAATTCTCATCGAGCTCAAGAACAGTGGTGTCAGAGTTATAGCATATGCCGACGACTTAGCGCTTCTGGTAACGGGTAAATACCTGACCACTGTATGCGAACAATTAGAAGACGCATTAACTATGGTCAGTAACTGGACCAAGAAATGCGGTCTTAAGGTTAACCCCCTGAAAACGAAGTTGGTACTTTTCACCAACAGAAGGAAAAATTGATAACACCCCACTTATAATTTTAGAAAAAGCAAGATACCTTGGACAAGAATCTAAACTGGGGTCTAAACATACAAGAAAGATATAAGAAAGCCATGATTGCACTCTACTCGGGAAGTTGGGGGCCAAATCCTAAGATAATCATGTGGATGTACACAGCCATTGTTAGACCCATTCTAACTTATGGCAGTTTGGTTTGGTGTCAAGTACTGGAGAAATCCACGAACTTAAAAACCCTAACCAAAGTACAAAGAATGGCATGCATTAGCACTACGGGGGTTATGAGGACTATACCCCAACTGCGGGCCTCGAAGCGATCCTAAATCTCAACCCCATATACTTATTCATACAAGAATCAGCAGCAAACAGCGCTCTTAGACTTAGTCAGACCAATATTTGGAGATCTAATCAACAAGGCCATACCAAGATTCTTACAAAATACGTTGGCAACAATGTTTGTACGAATTACATAACCCCTTATTTAGTCTTCAATAAAAACTTTACTACCAGCTTCCCCAATAGAGAAGATTGGGAAAACAGAATCGAACTTTACCATTTTTACTGATGGTTCGAAAATGATTACTGGAGTAGGGGCAGGTTTCTACTCAGAAAATCTTAGTCTTCCCAGTTCATTCAGACTTCCCGACCATAGCAGTGTCTTCCAAGCTGAGATCTTGGCAGTGAAAAATGCTGCTAATCAAATATCCATGATGGCGATATCACACGCTGATATCAACTTTTTTCATTGATAGCTTAGCAGCAATAAAAGCGATCTCTGCCTCGCTAGTTAGTTTCTTGCCATATCGCAAAGAGCTAAGGGTTCTTGGTATGCAGCACAACTTAAGACTCTGCTGGGTTCCCGGTCACAGTGGTGTGCCAGGAAACGAAAAAGCGGATGAGCTTGCAAGAAAAGGCTCGGTACTTGATCCCTCTCTCATAGAACATAAAATCAGAATCCCTCAATGTGAATTAAAAAGAAATATCAGTAAAAATATCATTTAAAAAGCAAATGATAGATGGAACCTACTAGAAACCTGCAGTAACACCAGGAAACTCTGGCCTTATTACGTCAAGAAAAATTCCGATAAGATTTTACTTCTCAAAAAACCGTCCCTAAGATCCCTCATAAGTGTGATAACGGGACATAATCTACTCGACTACCACAAAAAGAAGATGAGGCTTAGTAAAGATGACATATGTAGAGTCTGTGGCGATGAGGAGGAGCACGAAAACACAGCTCACTTCCTATGCCACTGTCCAGCACTATGCCGTACTAGATTAAAATTTTTAGACAAGTATTTCTTTAATGAACTAGAAGAACTATCTGAAATCCTAGGCAATCGCCTACTGAACTTTGTCAAGTCCACCGAATGGCTCGACCAACCATAGAATTCATAGGTTAAATCACTTTTTCAGGAGTTACAATACTTCAGGGTATCACAATGGATCTATATTGATCTAAGTGTGATGGTAACAAAATCAACCGTCAGCCCATATAACCTAACCTAACCTAGTTGTTTGCTAAGCTGACCGCTACGGGTTCAAGTCCCAGCTTCGGCAGCATTCTTTTTCTACAAACATCGCCAGCTTATCTGAGGCCACCGGTGATATGAGACAATTAAAATCTGTGTCTCCTCCTCTGTGCCACTTAGGTTTATGTTATATGTTTTTCCTTTCTATGTTTCTATCTGTCTCTCTCTGTTGTATTAGTGTCTTGTTCTGTCCCAGCCGATGGCCTCAGTCGCCAGTGCTGATATGTGTTTGTTGTTCGTTACAATGATGTGCGAAGTAGTGTGAAATGTCAATGTCAATGTCAAAATTCTATCAAGAAAAAGTACATATTTGCTTTTCAATTCTTCAATTATTATTCTCAGATTACTAATTCTCACCGTATTGAAAGCCTGTAGTTGGCGATTCCTCTTTTTCTTCAGTTTTAAAAAATTGATAAAATTCCTTATTAATTGGCACTGCTTCCCACTGTTAGTCATCCCAATAAAAATAAATCGTGTTGCTTTAAAGCTGGTCTACCAGCTGGATATTAAGTGGTTGTTCGAACACCAGCCAGCGGTACGTTGAAAAGCATACTTACTTCTTCACCTGGTTGCATCGACTCAGTGTGGTTGGTTTAGTTTTCGTAGAGCTGTCTTTAAGACAACTCACTCTGCCTCAAACGCGGTTTAATTCATCGAATTTATTGTGTGCTATCTCTTCGTTTTGTAAGGCCTGTTTACTCTGAGTTCTTGGTCTGTCAGCAACTTTTACTGATCGGGATTTTGTGCGTTTCTCTCAAGAAGATATTTTCAAGAAGAAAAAAGATACACAACAATAACTTGGCTCACATTGTTGGCTAAGATATAAATGTGCAGTTTATTGCAAATAAAATTATTTGTGTGTTTTTAGTTTCGTTTCTATACGAGAATAAGCTGTGAGAAACTGTGCAAATTTATGTGTTAATTTTTTTTTTAATTTAATTTTTGAAATTGTGTGTGAAAAAAGTTTCATTAGGATAAAAGAAATCAATTGTTAAAATGCAGAAATTTTCGAGTGCAACGCTTCTCCTTGTAATTGGAATAACATTAATGGGATTTGTTCAAGCCAAAGGTAAGTTGTTAAGCTTTGTCTATTGTAGGTTAGCTGGAGTAGATTTCCTATATACTGAAACATGCATTTAAATGTGTATGTAGGCCGCATTGTTGCATGAAGGTTTATGAAGTTGGAGTCTATAAAAAAGCCATAATCGGGAACAATAACAATTTCCCTCTTTGCAAAATGATGACATAAGCTTGTCTTTGAATATTATGAGAAATAAAAGCGAAACGGTTGTTGTAATTTAATTTTGTTAATGTTGCATTAACACCTCCGACAAGACATGCATATGTAGATATTGCATTGTTTTTTGTATGAAACTTTTTTTTCTTCCTTCATCATAATACATATTTAAATCTCTGTTTCTTTCCGTGTATATCCGTTCCATGGATTAATAAGTCAGAGACAAATTAACATCTTTTGTGATTTGATTCAAAAGATGTCACTAATTTGAATGAGTTGGAACGAGTTTTTGACATTAAGATCAGTTTTGATTGAGAATACCGACGAGATGCATTAAATTTTGAATAATATTATATTTTTTTATTATTTTTTGAAGGAAGCACTCTTTTAGAGATGACATCACGTTGTTCAGTGAGTCAGTCATTGGCAAAGAAGTTGTGTGGACAGCTGTGTGCATACACGGTCTGGTTATGAATAAATTTACCATTTTTGTGTAGGCAAAATCCAACATGCCGACAGCGACAAAACAATGTTTTCAGATGTCTTTTTTGCTTTGACCTTCATTTTTTCTTTTTAAGTTTTTGCACAATTTACCAAATCAATCTCGATCTTGATCTTTATATAAAAAAGGAGCCATTGGCACTTGTCAACTTGTCATATCGCCATGAAAACGTATTTTATACAATAAATACTATTATTTATTAAGTAAAACCAACATTGTTTTTGAAGCTGTCTCTAAGTGGTGTAGTGTGTCATACATTTTTATTGCTTTTGTATTAACAAACCTTTCAGGTAGTTTTATCATTTGCTTAAAAGTTATTGACATTAAATTGTTGATGACATGTTTGAATATAAGGTCAAGTATCTTCAAGTTATTTTTAAATATCTATTACATATAGATATCTGCTTTGGACAATAAATCAATCAACCATTTTGTTTGTGAGTTATTCTTTTCCAATCCCATCAATCATCTTAATGGAGACCTTCAAAACGTCGCGAATATTTTGAGGTGATGTCATTTGCATACACAGATTGCGGTCTTGAGGATTATTACGGGATCGATTTCAGCGATTTTTAGTTTAGTCGGATTAAAAATGGATTGTTGTTAGGAACTGTATTTCTTTTTAATTTAAATCAAAAACATGTTATATTGACTCACATAAAATTAATAGAAAACAATTTATTTTGCTCATAAATAAAACGTTCCAAAAAAAAAAAAAAAAAACAATAAAAAAGACACAAACATTGTTTTAGTAATAGGTATCTTGTACGGAAAAGATTAATTTAAGTTTAAATAATGGACTTTCAATAAAATAAATAATGTAATTGTCAACTGATTATAATTAAAGTGGGGTCAATGAGGCGGAAAAAATAGCATTTTCAGTAAGTTCTCAGAAACAGCTCCGACTTTGATGATTTTTTGTTTTCAAAATTTTGGTTTTTATAGGTTTTTATTGTTTAAAATCAGGCACATTGAGGAAAATAATTTATTTATTATCCAAAAGAACTCAATTATAACTTATTAATAAAAGATTATATTGGAAATTGCCTTGTTTGAATTTAAATGCTTTTATTTGGCCTTAATCTGTATTTCTTATAAAAACGAGTCATTCATCGAATTCACGCCTAGTTTTGGTGAAAGCCACCTTATTCTTATAGCTTATTTTCTATCATGAGTTGAAAGTAAGGGTACGTTCTTGCTAACAGATGACTCTATGTCTACAAAAGCAAATCTTGCCATTTAAGTAAAAGTGTCCCAAAAGCAGTAAAAATGTTTGGTCATTGGGGTGAGTCCTAAAGGATCTCAACATACATAAATCCTCTGGTATGGATGGTATCCTCCCTTTTGTTCTGAAGAGGTGTTCTTCCACGCTGGCAAAATCCTTGCGTAAGCTTTTCCATCTATCCCATTCTTCTGGGCTCGTTCCGAGTAGTTGGAAAACAGCATTTGTCCAGCCCATCCCAAAAAATCTTCTTCGAATCTTCTTCTTCCTCCAATTATCGTCCGATTGCACTTACGTCCCTTTTTTCTAAGGTCATGGAAACGCTGATAAACTACCAGCTCAAAAAATATCTCGAAGACCGAAAGCTTCTTAATGATCGGCAGTACGGCTTTCGCAGCAACAGGTCCACTGGTGATTTGATGGTTTACAGTGGAACAGTGGAACAAATCTTTACATCGTTTTGAAGAAAATAAGATTGTCGCACTTGATATTTCAAAGGCACTTGATAGAGTCTGGCATCTTGCCCTTTTATCGAAAATGCATGCCGTCGGTATCGACGAATCTCTTCTTTGTTGGATTAGACACTTTCATTCGAACCTTGTATTGGACGGATTCAAGTCTGAAACCCACCAAATAAATACTGGTGTGCCCCAGGGCTCCATTTTGTCTCCGATCCTCTTTCTCATTTTCATTAATGATCTCTTGTCTGTCACTTCTGATTCAATAAGTTGTTTCGCTGATTATAGTACTCTTAGCTTCTCATATTCCTTACCAGACTCACATCCTTCCTCTACGGATGTGGAACTGCAGCGGCAACATATGATAAGCTCATTAAACTCTGACTTAAACAGCATTGTCCAATGGGGAATTAAAAACCGCGTAGAGTTTAATGCTTCGAAAACTTAATGCTGTCTTGTATCATTGAAGCGAGATATACCTCTCTTGTCACTGTCCATGAGTGGCACTTGCATCAATGAAACCGAACATCTCGAGATTCTCGGTATGCATCTATATGTGCATCACTGACGCCTCTTGTGGACCGAGCACATACGCGATGTCGACAAAAATGCCGCAAGATGTTTGGGTTTCTTAAGACGGTGTAAGAAATTTTTCTCTCCGTCTGATCTGGCTGTTATCTATAAGACTTATATTCGTCCAAAGCTTGAGTACAATTGCCATCTTTGGGCTGGTGCTCCAGTTACATACTTAAGCCTCTTGGATGGTTTACAAAGGAGAGCCATAAGAATGATCGGTGATAGGGAAATCACTGATTCACTTAGTCTCTTAGACCACCGTCGTAACGTTTCGTGCCTCTCTCCGTTTTATCGTTACTTCTACGGTAAGTGCTCTAGAGAAATAGCAAGCTGCATTCCTTCCCTTAAACAATTCAACCTTAATATCCGCGCTTCCAGGAATTCTCATCAGTTTACCCTTGAGCCCAACTTCGGATGTACTCTCATGTATGGAGAATCATTTTTTTGCCGTACTACGCGAATGTGGAACTGTCTTCCACACTCTGTCGTTCCCAATCGTTGTAATGTTTAAGAATAATGTACACCGACACCTATTTTCCTACCCCATCCTTTCTTCCTAATACACTCACTGTATCTCTAGCATAAAAAGGGTATACAAAAATCCCTTGAGTGGGTGCAGATTGTAAAAAAAAAAACGTCTAACCGATTTTAAACTTTGAACTTTGAGAAAGATAATGATATTGTTTTATAATGATTTTCGATAAGGATTATTTTAAGTTAAGCTTACAATATTTTCTACGAAAGCGAATCCTAAAACAAAATATGTAGGTACTCAAATTATAAATCAATACGATCTACGTCCTACGACATGATAGGTATTGCAAAAATACGATCGCATATATTTAAGGAAGTTCCGAAATGTTTTCAACTTGCTTAAATATAAATATAATATTTGTTTTTCCAGTTCGTATGTAACATTAATAAGGAATTTCGAAGGATTGAAAGGCTTTTTGGTAGAGCTTAAAAGTTTTTGTACGCTTACACACACATACTCAAACGGTTGTACAAAAGCTACACAACATAAAATGATTTTGTTCAAAAGGTGGGCATTTGGAACACGCTATGTTAACTTTCCTGTTAAAATGTCGGCGCAAATAACTTTTGTTAACTCAATTTGTGAAGTAATTTCTCTTAAAATCAAATCTCGCAAATTTTATTATTCTGACATATCTGGCTATCATCTCAGACAACAACACCAGCGCTGAAATCAAACGAAGAATCACTCTTGCCAATCGCTGCTTCTTTGGACTTAGAAGGCAATTGAGTAGTAAAGTCCTCTCCCGAGCAACTAAAGTGACACTCTACAAAACCCTCATCATCCCGGTCCTCATGTATGGTGCAGAGACATGGACTGTGACAACATCTGATGAAAACGCTTTGGGCTGCTTTGAGAGAAAAATTCTTCGAGTGATTTTTGGTCCTGTCTGCATTAATGGGGAATGGA